>JAYGXS010000005.1:43689620-43756526 GCA_036362985.1 Ligula intestinalis
TGAACTGGGAGGAGCTTGCCCTGGACCGAACCGCGTGGCGAAGAGCGGTCAAAACGGGCGCCGCAATCTACGAAGCTAGTCGGATCGCCGCCGCCAAGGCAAAACGGATGGCACGCAAGTCTCACAATCCACGGACGCACGCTGCCACCACCCAAGCCCTTCCAACGTGTCCGCGTTGTCAACGCACCTTCCGTGCACGCATTGGCTTGGTTGGTCACCTCCGGAAGCCGTGCAACCCTCCTCTGACAGCATCCACGTCGACTGCACCAAACACTCCGCCAGACCCTACTCCACCCTCCACCTCGACGGCAATCACCGACGCGAGAGATGCCTCGTTGCCCTCGTCCACCGACTCCAACTCACCCACAACTTCTTCCACTCCCTCCGACACATTACCACCCGCAACAACTTCCACACCTGAACCCCCCACAAGCTCTGAGGGCCTGATATGCCCTCACTGCAATCGCACATTCACCTCACGCATCGGTCTAATCGGTCACTTGCGAATCCATCGCACAGAGACTGGTAAACTAGTGCCTGGAGCACCAAAACACAGGCGAGACCGCCGCCTTCACTGCCCACACTGCCCCTGATCATTCGCTCATCGCATGGGCCTACTAGGTCACATGCGCATTCACGACAGCGGCACACCCAGCACCTCACACATCCCTACCATCAGCCTCAGCCCCACTCACTAGTCACCTCGCGTCACGATTGCGTCGTCAAATTTGTCGGGAACACAGGTGAGTGCCTCCTCCCTCAGGTAAGTGGAGGCCGTTCTTGCTGAATTTGTCGAATATTGTCTTGCCTTTACTGCCCCATAATAACTCCTGTAGTTTATATTACTCGCTCCATTACCACATTCATACTCATAATAGCGGCGCCTGCAGTTCTGTCTTTAGGACAAACGACAGCCTCAGTAGCTACTGAAGATTCTCTGCTGCAGGGTAAGTTGAGATTTTGCTCTCATTGTTCTTTTCTATACTTCATCTCCTCCACTCTCTCTCGGCCCGTCTGCGTCCCCCCCCTCGCCTCCTCTCCCTATCTCTATCTCTCTCTTTCCCTTTTTCTATTTTTCCCCTTCGTCCTTTCCCCTCATCCTTCTTCCTCTTTTTCTTCTACTTCATCTTCCTTCTACTCTTCTTCTTCTTCCTCTTCTTCTGCACGTCCACAATTGCAAAGTTCACCAATAGTCTCTTGCTCTCCTTTCAGCCTCGCCCACGGACACCGACCGTCAACGGAGCATGGGTAGTGCCTTTCAGTCGTTGACTGACTGGTTACCCCCCTCAGGAGGGTGTTGGCCCAGGCTTCATGCAGGGCTGCTCTCACCCTTCTGAGATCCAATGGTCTGTATGCACATGCAATGCCAGTCTTCAGCCAACCACGGTCCCTGCGGCCTGGAAGGCGCTGGCACTTTCTCTCACTTCTGATTCCCTGTTGGTGACTGCGCTCGCGCTCCCACTGGGTTTCAGGCCCCACTGCGGGTGCCCGAGAAGCTAGGCGGTCACCATGCGGTGGAGGAGAGAGTGAGGTCGACCTCGGCGCGTTTCTTCCCTCACTATAATATATCTGAATGCGTCTGAATCTATCACGGTGCGCTAAAAGCCGTGGCTTGGAGGGTCTGCCAACTGACGGGAAAACTCGGGCCCCCACGTAGCTGCTCCTTCTGCTCGAGTGTGTCTATGTGTGCGTACGGGAGGAGAGGGAGTACTGAGAGTCAGGCTGCAATGGCTCCCTCTTAATGTGGCCTTGTGGCGCTCCCACGCAGGCGGGAGCATACCTAGCGAGATGGCTGTGTCAAGTGTGCGCGTGCTGAGTGTTTATCGCGCCAGCCATCTACACCCTCCCTCATCCCCGGTCTTTGACTTTGTCTTTACACCGGAAACGGAGGTGGGAGTGGCGAGCGAGTGGGTAGATGCTGTGCAAGTCTGCCTACACTCCTGTTTTCTCTCGCACGAGTTCTCTGCGTTGCTCCTGCTTGCTGTCGCTTACATATTGCTTGCCCTGCTTGCCTTTGTGTCTGTTGCGGCTTGCTTCAGCGTTTGCTGCGGCTTGTTGGAGCGCGTGGTGCCCATCGTCAAAATCGACGGGGGAACTGTCGTGTACCTATCTCTGCATTTACAAAGTTTAGACATTTAGCTCTTTCTCAATTCTGTGTCTGGACGGCAGTGCGTCTACTCCATTGACAAATTCGTCCGACTCACTTTCTCCTACCAACGTTCCGACTTACAAGATTTCGTTGGCGATACACACTCTCCTCCTACCAACTTGCCGACTTACTGGCACCCATTAAGCAATCATTCCAACACAATTTCATCCTTCCAGCTGGCCGACTTACTGGCATACATAGTAAACATTACACAATCGTTACACATTTTTTTTTTCATTACGTAGTAACCCTTTGCTATGCATTTATCTATTCACAACTTTGCTATATTATCATTTATACTCCATTTTTCTACATTGATCGTATGTGCTACGAATTTTTGAGACTGATACCAATTTGTAATCTGCCCTTAACATACCCACATTTTCCTCCAATTAACATTTTTTAACTCCGTTCTCCTGGGAGGGGGAGTATTGTAGCGACCTTGTACTCTAACAACTGCTTGTCCCACATGTCTGGCTTTCATGTGCGCCAACGCGTACGCGCCGGCAGTGCCAAGGTCATTCTCTGTCTGGTTCACTGGCCACCCACTACGCAAGGCCAGTGTAGGCGGAGTTGTTAACGCTAAGTCACTTCCAGAGCCGACGACTCACTGTTCGCTTGCAGACTCTCTGGACTCCTGCTCATTCATGGCTGGCCTGCACTCGTCTGGAAGTCACTTTCCTATTGCTTTCATACAACGCTTGTTCCTATCTTAGTAAATTATCCCTGACAATATGGCCTTCCACGCCTTATTCTATTCCACTAGCTTAAGCATGTTAGGATACGCTCTCTCGTCTATTATCTGGCTGGACCACATCGTATCCCATATTGGTATATCAGCCGAAGCAAGCGATGGCGATCCAGGACAGAATTATCAGAACCATGGCTCACGGATTTATGATCTATAGATTTTTGTATTGCGTCCGGGTACCGAAGTTGGATACCGAGGTTGGGTATTTCTACATAGACAAGCGAGATGCAGTAACGTTGACCCATATCATCGGACGCGACGAAGAAGCAGGTTCAACAATAAATTCTTATGAATGGTCAGATTTTTCGTAAATGAATCAGGCTTGTTATGCTCATAAAACCATCAATTACCGATAGAAGTACGTTGATCTGAATGCAAGCGCGTACACTCAGCAAATCGGGAGGACTTGACTAGACAGCAGGATACATTTAGAAGAACAGCCAGGGAGTTCCACAGCATTTACTTCATGAGCACTTGGATGGACACTGCTGTCTTGTTTTGACGAAAGACGAAGATCTGTAGTGACTAGCTCCACTCGAAGTGCACTTGTGAACGCTTGTTGCGACTAGGTCAAGTCGAAGTGCGTTTCTGGAATGCTCGCTGTTTTCCAGTCCTTGCAGCAGCCAATCACAGACCGACTCACACAGGCCCTCATTTGTCGACTTCCGAGCAGACCTGACGTCAGACGCCATCCGCTGGCTTACGGTTGCGCGGTCGTCTGGTAGTCGATTCCTACTACTTCTTTTCCGATTAATTCTGTGAAGAATATATTCTTCCTGCTACTCTGGCCTTTCCATGACTTCTGTTTCATCTCCGAAGGAACCGGGCCTGGAAGATCGTAGCTTCAACACTACGCGATAGATCAGTCACTAGCAATCCTATCACAGTGGCTTATGTTAATAGGTTAATTCTTTGCTGCTGCGATCTTCAGGCCCAGTTCCGTATGGAAAGAGAAGAAGTGAGACGCCCGATGGCAGGAATAGTGTAGTCTGTACAGAGGTAATGGAGGATAGGCTGGGGGAAGTTGAATGTCGGGTGAGGGAATCGAAGGGTATTGAGAGAGTTAAACCCTAGCAACTGCGATCTTCAGACCATGATTTCTGAGGCAGAGAAGAAGTCGGTGGAGGCTAGGATAGTAGGAATAGTTTATTCTGTAAACAGCGGAATGGAGAATGAGCAGGAAGAAGTTTGACTTCGGAGCGCAAGTCCTTCCGCGGGAGTGGCATTGTCCGAAGTGATGTCTTGACAGCAGGCATCCCAGCGGCCAGAGAGAGCGTTAATTGTCTTGGCCTTGGAGGTTATTGGCCGGACAGACTGGATCGACCTAGGCGTTCGTGCGTCTCATTCGAGACACCCTACGTGGACAGATCTGGCGGACGATTTTAACCAATGAACGTGCGGCATGACCGTCTAATATATTGGCGGACTTTTTAATGTTCTTATTAGTCAGAAATATGTCCCAAAACTGGAAGAGAACACATTCGAGGGTTTTTGAAGTTATTTCGTACGTAAATCGAAGGTGTGCGTGGTGCTTTGCGCCGCGGACTAAACTAAACTAACTCGAGGACGGTAAGTTGAACCACAGGTAATTTGAAGTAGAAGACCTCCTAACCACCATTTCATTCATCTAAAAAATTTTAAAAAAAAAACTAAAATAATATAAATATCAATACAGTACGTAAAAACGTTGGAAACACCTGTTAGTCTGTTGGTCGGTCTTCCTGCATTTTTATTGGCTACACGTTCATCCGCTCAATGTTTCAAATACTCACTCACGCCTTATTCGCCGTCGGACGGGACCAGCATTGCGGCATCTGTGATTGGCTGTTCAAGAGGCTGCCTTCAGCGCAGGCACACGCGTTAGCAGCAGTGGGCCTTGAGGCATGCTTGCCTATGTGAGAGAGTTACCACAAGTGCACAACTACTCGCGAGGCGGACGGTGTCCAAAGGGTGTGAGCGCGACAGTCGTTACAAGGAGGTCCTCTGTGAGTCAGTTTTGGAGGTGGTTGCCATATTTGGGTGGTGAGTCAGTGGTGCTTGCGCACCTTCTAGTAGCTGCGAGTGCGCGTGCGCTCGGAATCGGGTCACTACAATCCTAATTAATATAAACGAAGTATTTATTGCTTACTTTTTATTATTTACGTCTCATTTAATGCTCGCAATAAGGACGACATATTTTAAAGCGGACTCAGATTTCTGACGCGTACATATTAAGGTAGATAGATAAATAGATAGATAGAGAACTATATTTTGATGATAATATCAAAATTCTCAGCAAAAAATGGCTCCATTTACGGCGAGCAAAAAGCAAAAAGCTCAAAGATCACAAAATACTCAAAGTAAGAAATCGACACGGTTACCACATCAGTTATGGAGACAGGTCTGCCTTCAGCTTCTCAATTTCCGTTTCTTCACACGTGAGGAATCGTGCTAAGAATGGGAGTACCGAGTTCTGGTAGGCCGATGTACGGCATATCATATGACGGAAGCTTTGGCGTATCGTACGAGAAGACTTCACAGCCATTAATTCAGAGTGGAGAGAGTGAGCGACCTCATTAAGAATACGGTCCACGAAGTTCTTGACCGATTTGAAATGTCGCTGAAGTATGAGGTCAGCTAAAAAAGCGTAGGAGTAACCGACAGCTGAATAGAGCATGCGGAGGATACGTTTAATAATAAGCAAGTCTTTCTTGAGTAGTGCTGGAAAAGTAATTGGAGAGCAGTAAAGAATGAGAGGGAGGATACAAGCGTCTATAAAACGCCAGGTGAGGGCTTGCGGGGTGCGATAAGTACGCAAGCGGCGGATATAATATAAAAGTGCGCGGATTTGAATAAAAGGGTCTTAAATATGAGGAGTAACTGAGAGGTTGGAAGCTATTGTTACACCACGGTATCGGAAGGAGGATACCTTGTTGGGCAGAAAGTCTATGGTTTCAGGACTGGAGGAGGGTCGCAGGCTAAAGATACTCTGGACTGACTTCCGCTCATTAAGTAAAAAGCCATTTTCTGACGACCATGCTGTGACATGGTCCAGTCCATCCTTCAGTGTTTGAAGATGGGTCTGGCTTTTGAGAGGATGGCCGACAACCATGTCGTCAGCATATTTGACAAACGAACATGCGTTTGGAGATCGTAGGTCATCAGTATGGAGGGAAAAAAGATGAGGGGATAATATAGATCCCTGCAGAATTCCAAAATTGTTGGGAAAGATCGTGGATTTTCGCTTCCCGCTCTGAACGAATTGGGTGCGGGAAGTAAAGTAGTCCCCAAGCCAAGAGACGGCCCAGCCAGGAGAGCCACATGCAGAGGTTTTATTAAGAAGAATATTTCGCGGGATCTAGTTGAGGGCTGAGGAGTAGTCAAGAAACGCACATACATATGAACGACATCCCTTATCCAAGTCCCTAAGAGCAGAGTGGACTACTAAAGCAACTGCATCTAGTGTACTACGCCTTGCCTTATACGCAAACTGCAAGGGATCAGAAAAATTGGATGAAAACGGCTTAATGATGTCCAAAGCGACTCGTTCTGTAAGTTTGAGGAGTGCAGAAGAGCAGGCAATTAGGCGAAAGGATTTGGGACCAATTGAAGAAGTTTTTTCCGGATAGGAGTGATTTTGACCGAGCGCCAGCCGTCCGGAATCTTGGACTCCATTAAAGATAAATAAATAAGATTTGCCAAGACAAGAACTAATTAAAAAGAGCAAGATTTAAGGATAAATGGGGAGATGCCATCTGGTCCGGCAGCTGTTGTACCTTTAACCTTGTTTAGGTGTTTCATCACTGTTGCCACAGACACTGGAGAAAAATCACTTGGTGCTAAGGAAATATCATTTGTCGGGAGATGGGAGTCGGTGGGAGTGTGGATGAAGTTTGAGTTTAAGCTGTCTAGGTCAGCATCAATATGTGCCAGTGTATTGCGTTGACCACGGAGACATTTGAGACCCTTCCATATTTCGGACGAAGAGAGAGGGGACGAAGATGTAGAAGAAGTAAATAACTGACTAACAAAAAGGTCATTTAGTCTTGTGATCTCTCGTTTTATGAGGACATTAACGTCCTTCAGTCTTTCTCGTCGACCTAGTTTGTAGAACATTTCCCTATTTCTTCTCAAATTATTTCAGTGTGGAGAAGATATTCGGTCTGGTCTAACCATGACCGTGTCAAAAGGACAACAGATATTACAAATTCCGTTGATAAATGTTGTAAGATAACTCGAGCACGACTCGACATTCGTGTTTTCAAGAAAGGTGGGAATGCATTCAGATATACAAGTTTAAAGCCAGGTAATATTATGTGGGGACGTGTTACGAATGTGTAATTTCATCTCGGGCGTTACTAATAGCCCTTTGTTAGCCTTAGAATAGATTTTTGGTTGAAGTTAACTAAGTCGCCAAAACCTAACAATGTGAGGGGACGTATATTTACTCGATTGAAAGCCCCACATAAGATAATTACGTGCTCGCAAGACAGTGCGGCAAGTTTTTGGGCAAGAAAATCGAAAAAACGGGTAAGAGCATCTTGACAGCTGGAAGGGGGCACGTAAATACTAACATAAATGATGCCTTTTGAATTGTGTAAAAATTTTGGCCTACAGACTACTGCAATAACGTTTATGTGGTCTTCGGAGTAAGAAAAAAGGACTAACAGTTTTTGCACCATTGCTGGTTTACAAAAACTGCTACTCCACCAACTCTGCTGTTTGATCTGGATTTTCTATCTGAACGATAGCAGCAATAATCCGGAGGTGTGATGAGCTGCGACTCTATAGCCCTTTTGAGCCAGGTCTCTTGAAGACAGATTATACCGCACTTACTGTGTTCCTGTTTCAGCATAATTGCATCCAATTCCAGTCTTTTATTGAAAATCGAGCTGCAGTTAGTGGACATTAGACCTGGAAAAGACATTGAGGCTAATGGTTGACGCTTCATAGCTCGTTTCCAACCGCATCAGCGCTTACGTGATCGTATTGCATTCAATTGGATAAGATTTGGTGTTGATATACTGCAGATTCTGCATATTGGAAGCAGATGACATGAATGTTCGTTGTGAGTTTCCATCGATAGAATATTTGTCCTTTGTGCATTCAAAAAGGTACGAGTGTACAGCAGAGATGACCTCATGACCAGAAATGCAGAAAAAAAGTAAAGAAGAAGACAGTCTGGTATACAATAATAAATTCTCACGTGAATGGAGAGCAAAAAACGGCAGCTCAAATTCGAAAGCCCGCCAAATCGTAGGGGTCACGCTATATTAGCATCCGGCCATCCTACTTCACTGACCACCGTCGACGTCCTAAATAATAGAATTTCAGGGATCGGAGTGAAGCGCACTACATGAAACATTTGCAACCACTCAATAAAAAGTTCAATAACTTGCAACTTCAGTTGGCCGGAATAGTTTTAGTGAGCCTGTAGCGCCTTCCACTTCAAATGCCGAGCCATGTATGAGGCCACATGCTTGCAGTTCTTGGCCAGCCTGTGAGACAGTACAAATCTGCGTGAATGCTTGCCTCACACGGCTGCTAGCAGGTGCACATGCACGAGTGACTGCCTTCTCCAGCCCAGCCAGTCATCTTCAATGCCGCTTTGTGAACGCTGTGCTGGTTGCTACGCTCACACACTTCGGACACTGTCCCGCTCGGATGCAGACCTACGCGCGTCTAACAGTCAACTTCCTCCAAGCTATTCTTTAATTTTTCTGTACAGAATAAACTATTCCTTCCACCTGGGGTCTCACTCCTTCCCTTCCCGTCAGGAAGAAGGGCCTGAAGATCGCAGCGGTTAGGCTTTTTATCCATTAACCTAACCCACTACGATATAGTCAGATCTCGCATTATACATGCATATCGTTTTGATGCCACTTCTGATGTTGTTGTTGTTATTATTATTATTTATTATGCTGACGATGTTGTTGTTGATGATGATGATTATTATTGTTACTAGTACTGTTATGATGGCCTCTATACCATCGTTCCGCAGTGGATTTTTGCCCCCTCTAAGTTCAACCGGTAAAGTGCAGATCACTTGCATTTTTGATCAGTTTTCATGCCCCAAACACATTAAAGTTCAGTGACCTTCTCCATGTGAATCCTGATTGGCCAGATACGCCTGAAGGCCAGCATCTACGCTTTACAGACGAAGTAAACTGTGGGGCAGGCGAGAATCGGTGCTGACGACAGTACAAGCACGTGTCTGGCGAGTCCGCAGGCGGTATGGTCGAGATCACTTTTAACTGCTGTGAACATCGTAACCTCAGCATGTGATTCTCTGGTCTCTGTCAAATGCGCACAGGACTGCGAACAAATATAGCACACCTAAAATTCACCACACTCTTCATCTGTGCGCATCTACCAAGACACTAGCTGTCCTTAGGCAGACGGGCAGAATACGACTCGGACTCTTGAGCTGCCTGCAAGAAACTCGCCTCCGTAGACTATAAATTGTGGAACGAGGGTGTATGCAAAAACTAGGGCTATTGCGACTCTAGCAAAAGGGAGGGGCTGTGAATGCGCGATGGTGAGACCCGTCAATCGTTGTTAAAAGTGCGATTTCCAGGCGGCCTTTCAAAAGATGGGACAGAGGCCACTGCGAGACCAGTGTACTCCCTCCACAGAGACCTGGTCAACTGTATTGTTCAACACTATCTCAGCACAAGCCTCTTGGCAACGGGAAATTGGAAAACAAACGGTATGCGGCCAGGCAGCTTCTCACCTCCGATGGAATAAAAACTCGTTTAAAGATCACAAATTCGGGTAGTTTGCTGCACGTCACCGTGAAAAGGTGACTGTTACCGCACTGGACAACACCAGAAGACGAAGAACATGGACGAACAGGGATACAGACCCGATGGTAAAGTTTAGGACGGTACAAAACTGTAGTGGCCCTAGCAGCCACTTGGAACCCAAGATCTGACGGACAGCGCCTTTGCCCTGCGCGTTAATGCTGCCTGCGGCCAGGTGCTAAGTCTCGGCACCACCTGTCCGTTCTCGCTCAATGGTCTGAGCCACTTACGAACACAACAAGTCTCGCCTTGTCAGCCTTGCGCCAAGGCAACCAATCACAGGCCGACCTTGTCTTGTGATGCCAGAGAGGACTGCGGTGAGAGGACACTTGGAATTGTGCCTCACGCGCGGCGGTCGTGACGACGCCGGCCTCACGGTCGGACGCCTTGCAAGACCAATTGGCGACTTTTCCCTTCCTCTCTGTAAACAATATAATGTTTCGTCTACTCTCGCCTTTCCACTGTCCTCTCTCCAATCTTCTAAGGAACCAGGGTCTGAATGATTGTAGCTGTTAGGGTTAACCGTCTTAACCTTAACTCCTATAAACCCCCTCAAGCCCTCAAAAAACTGAACAAAAGTTAGCAAACAACCTCTCGTCGAAACGTTTTCGGCCATGTTGCAGTCTGGAGGAGTGTAGTATGGTCAGGATGTCTGGGATCATCCACAGGATAGGCGAGTGACCTTGCGTTAATTGGACATTGGACAAAGAGGTATCATATTGATAGCTGACAGTTTAATGTCCTACCGAGGTTGAAACAAAGGTTAACTCGGTCACCTTTATTGCTTCCTTCGAATCAGTGACTTGTCAAATCGTTGTCACAGATAAGTCATAAGACCACATTCGCCAAAAAATCGTCTTTTACACAGGAGGGGGATCGCAGGCCACGGAAAGCGTTAACAGCTGATGCCAAAATAATTATTCTGCCTGGTGATGAATGTCCTCCACCGTCGCCCTCTATAAAGCAACTAGTAAAAAATAGCTGTGGCTCGCCTTGAGGATTGAAAATCCCACAGGATCTGCGATGTCGCTACTCGTGAAGATGAAAAGAAGGCTAGTTTGACTGAAGAAGGTGTTCCCACTACTATTTTCGGTAGAAGAATTGTGGAATTCTCTTCGTCCATCTCCTTTGAAATTCTGTCTGACCTACATGCCTTTTTTCTCCACTCGCTTTTCTTTATGTATTCACATCAGTTGACCTTGAAAACGGCGGACAGCCAACAATGCTGTCCAGTTCCCTTGTTCAATGCCCGCTGCTCCAATGTCATGCATCTGTGTGTATGACAGGGAGTTAAGTTAAATCCGAGCAACTGCGATCGTCAGACCGTAGTTACATAGTAGAGAAGAAGTCTTGGAAAGGCCAGAGTAGTAGGAACAGTATATTGTGTGCACAGAGGAAGGAAGAATAGAAGGAAGGAGTTTAACTACGGAGAGAACGACCCTCCGCGGGGGCGACGTGATATGAATTGTGGCTTCGTTGCTGGAATCCCCGCGGCTCACAGAGACAGCGTGCACGCGTGCAGGCTTTCTATTCGTCGCCTGACCAGAAGGTATCTATGCGCCAACTGTGATTGACTGATCCAGGCTTCGGGAACCGCAGCCGTGAGATTCTAGCAAAGTTCACTTTGACTCGAGTTAGCCACAATGTGTGCAACTCGCTGACCTTAAAACTCTTGACCACTTCCTAGCGCGCACAGGTAGTAGGTCGTGCCTGGCCGACTAGCTCGGGTCGAAGTGCAATTTCTCAAAAGCTCACCGACGCGGTTTTTGACGTCTCGATCAGCCAGTCACAGTTCCCGCACCTACGCGGTTTGAGGCAAGCGGCGAATGGCTAGCTTGCCCGCATTCCCGACACAAGCTGCTTCCTTGCCCAAAATCTCCAGGCTGACCTAGCCAATGGACTTGCCATCTCTGTCTTCCGGCCTCACTGCTGCTAAGAACTCACTTGGGACCTGGTCAAGCTACTGAGCGGACGTGTCCTCCCAAGTCAGACTTCCTCTATCTATTCTTCCTTCCCTTTGTGTACACAATAAACTCTTCGCGTTCATCCTCTCCCAAAAGTAAGGACGAAGAAGAGGGGGCGGGTTTATGGACCAAATTTTATTTGAACTGACGTTTCTAAAACCTTCTCGCTTCCAGTGTCTTCCTGCTTCTTTGGCCTTCATCGACTTCTCTTCAGCACTAATTAGTCATGGTCTGAAGATCGCAGTTGCTGGGTTTGACTCACTTAACCCCCTGCGATATTGGTGACATTCCGACGTGAGATGAACACTCAACTTTTGATGTGGCCTGCCGTCCCTGCGTAGTTGCTGACTTCCCGATCTCTCTCAGCGTATTCCCTACGCATTTGGCGATCTACGGACGTGTCCCTACATATTTGGTGATGGGCATTCGCGACTTACTGCCGATTGCCCACTCAGCCCAGACCATGGTTACTTCCCAATCCAACAGATATGTCCCCTTATGAGTGCCAGCACTAAGATCTCCTTCCCAAGCTCCAACTTTCTTTCTACTGCCAACAATTTTTCTGGTTCAACTCATACTGATACGGTATACTGATTTGCTGTTGACGTTTTACCGGACCAGCGGCCTTCTTCAGCCGCCCCTGCATACTGGCTCATTCCAGCCATAGCCGCCCACGCTGTTCTATAACCTCACCTTGGTACGTATCTCTCGCACTTAGCTTAACTATTCTTCCTCCACTCGGATTCTTTCAGTATTCTCGTTACGGTCTCGAGGGGGAGTACTTGTAGTGGGTCGTGCTTTGCCGACTAGCTAGCGTCGAAGTGCACTTTCTCAAAAGCTCACCGACGTGGTTTTTGACGTCTCGATCAGCCAGTTACAGTTTCCGCATATACGCGGTTTGAGCCAAGCGACGAATGGCAAGCTTGCACGCGTTTCCGACGCAAGCTGTTTCCTTGCCCAAAATCTCTAGGCTGAACTAGCCAATGGACGTGCCCGCTCTGTCTTCTAGCCTAACTGCTGCTGTGAACTCACTTGGGACCCAGTCAATCTACTGAGTGGACGTTTCCTCCCAAGTCAGACTTCCTCTATCTTTTCTTCCTTCCCTTTGTGTACACAATACATTCTTCCTACTACTTTGGACTTAGCGGACTTCTCTTCAGCACTGAGTAGCCATGGTCTGAAGATCGCACTTGCACTCTTTAAGTCACTTAACCACCTGCGATACATACACCTGCGTGTAAATAATCGAGGCTGCCAGAGGGCCACATGAACACGCCCCCCCCCCCAGCCGATGCAGCATGGGCCACTGTACACGACCTCTCCTTCGGGCAATGCAACACACCAATGTCACACAACTTGAACTTGAGCTGCCGCACCTCTCACGCGGACGAACTTCCCCGGGCCTGGTTGGACGCAGTGAACACTGGTCCTGTCTTCGCCCTGCATACGTGTGAAATTTTCTACGCTTCTTCTTTGTCTAAACTCAGGCGTTATATTTGGCCGACCCCTTGTTATTGACTAGGCCTATCCACTGTTGAGGTGTGTACACCGTTTGTTCCTCGCTATTGATTTCATAGTGCCGTACTTTACCAAGTGTTGTTATCATTGGGAACTAGCGCCCGCGTTACGACTGGATACTAAGTCAAAGGATACTCGAACATCCCCTTTAAGACTGTTGTATAACAAAGACCACAGAAGCAGTAACTGTTAGGTATTAAAAACGGAAGGCAGTTTGTAGTCAATAAGAATGTAATGTATGTAAAATAGAAGGCTGCCTGTAGGCAGAATGTCATATAGGCAAAACAGAGAGCTGTCTGTAGGCGGACTATGTTCTGTGGACGAGGACACAGTTCAAGTCACGAGTCCTGTTAACGAAGGGGGCTTTATGACGTGGCTTAAACGTAAGAGACTGAAAGGTTCCCAGTCAGGACAAAGAGAGGGGTGAACCTGCTGGCTAGGCGTGAAGGCTCACCAGTCAGAACAAGGAAATGGATGCACTGAGTGTCTATAAGCTTAACCAGCGCTTGATACGCGCTTCGTGTCGTGATGTCCCGACACTACGGGTGGGCATAAATAGCAGCCAAGGCCCTCTAAAATCCACAGGCTAAATCATCTTCCCGGTCGACTGTCTTTCTCCGAGGTACACCTAAAAAAGGACTCACAATGATGCAATCAACAGAGAAATTCCTGGATAAGATTATGGCAGTCGCAGTTGAACTAAATGAGAGGATGGTCCTAGCAATCGAAATATTCAGTGCTTTGTTGCATCGAAGCTACAAGTGACCAGCTCACAATCAAAAGCCTCACAGAACTGTTGCTAACGGGGCTGCTAACAAGCACATCAAGGACAAGCCGAAGATTTAACCAGTCTCTGGGCTGGTCACACAAGTGTTCCTCAAAAATTTGAAAAGACTGTACTGACTCTGCAGTACAACTTCTTCCTACCGCGTAACGTTGAACACGAGGTCAAATGATGGCAATCTAGGTCACCCGGCCTCTGTTGTCACAACCATGTCAACGCTCGATCCCACGCGGTGACCCAAGTCCCGTGCAACGCCGCATTAGTAGACTGACCCCAATCCGTCCAATGAGCTTCCCGCATTAGAACGGTTAGCCTCAACTAGTAGGTTTGCTTAAATCCGTCTGGTCATTGGCCCTCAAGGCCAACTCACAAGGAACTGAATGCGGGGACTGTCGTCAGTCCGGCACTTCGGACTGAGCCACCCTAGTGGATGGACGGGCGGTCCGACAGACTTCTTTCTGCCTATTCTCCATTCCTTCTGCACAGAATAAACTGTGCCCTACACTCTGGCCTCACATGATTTCTTTTCTCCTAAGGAACCGGGCCTGAAGGTCATAGTGACGAGGGTTGATTCTATTAATCTTAATTCCTCGATAAGACTGCTATTCGAACGATAAAAGGCCAAAATTTGGGCATGCTACGTTGAAGACGCATTTGACGCCATAAACCGGGCCAGAATGACTACCATAAAGAAAGGCTGGATTTTATCAGCTTTCATCTACAGTTACCAATAGCTTATGGGATGGAGGACATACTTCCATTCTTGAAGGGTCACTGGTCGGATAGGCGTTCTTGTAGTGGCCGCTGCCCTCCATTGCTTTGCCCGGCGTCATTTTTCAAGGCCAGCTGCCTCAAGGTCATCCAATACCTCAGTCAGCGCTTACAGACGTGCTGACCTACAGAGGCTTGATCTACTTCCACTCTGACACACACAAAAGCACCACTCAAACAAGTCCCGTTTTACCCACTCTCGGCCGCCAGACGTCACTTAGGACCACGGCCCACCAGCGGAATTACGTGTGCTCCGAAGTCCAACTCCTTTCCATCTATTCTTCTTTCCTGTGTGTACACAATAAACTGTTCCTTCTATGCTGGCCTCCACTGACTTCTCCTCTCCTAAGTAACCATGGTCTGAAGATCGCAGTTGCTAGGGTTTAATCTACTTAACCCCCTGCGATAGACTCTCTTGTTCTTGAATGCGTGTATTCATTGATACGTATCGTACTACATCGATAGTTGTTGTCATTGAGGTTTGACTTACGCGTTACTATTGGACATGATATATAGCTCGTGAGAACCCCGAACTTGTCGTGTGGTCCGGCGTAATGTGCCTTTACCTGTTGATCTCCAAACCCCTACAAGGAGACCGCATGCTCGCAGGAAATCCCAAGTGTGCCAATACAAGCGAACATCCGTGTCCCAGGAAGCAATTGAGATGAAGAAGAAGAAGAAGAAGAAGAAGAAGAAGAAGAAGACTTGATCACTGGGACAATGTGTTTATTCGCCTGACGTTTCGCTATCCGTCGCGGATTCGTCATCAGAGACATGAGTAGCAGAAAGGTTCTGCCGCATTCTTTTCTCCCCTTCCCCTCATGCACCTGGCTTCAGCGTCAAGACAGAGTTCAGTTCAGTTCGCACAAGCGAATAATATATACCCCGATCTACAACCGGCTATACACCGAGCTCGATGGCTCAATGGTTAGGACGTCTGCCCCTGACCGGCGAGGCGCGAGTTCGAAACTCGGGTACGGCGGCAATTTCAGCTGCTACACCAGAGTTGGCTGCCCGTGGCTGATGAGGGCCAATAGCCCGCAATGGCTATCTCACGGTTGCCAGTGTCTGCCGGAATACTCCTATAAAAAAGACGTGTTACTAACAGTTGGCTAGTAACATATCAATTATCAGTAGCTTTGCGGAACACAATCGGTTGATCCGACTCAAAAAAGCATTATCCCAGGATGAGCAAATTCTGAGAAACAGATCGGCGCATAAGCGAATAATAAGTGTTCTGTTTGCCATTAAGCGAACTTTTGTCGACATCGACAAAAAACTATTCGGCAAAATCTTCGGAACATTTACTCGCTCACATCTGGAGTATTGCGTTCAGGCGTGGCACCATGGATGCACAAAGATAACCAGATACTGTAAAGAATTCAGCGAAGGGCAACAAAAATTGTGAAGGGCCTAAAGTCTTCATCTTACGAACGTAGACTAGAAGCACTCAACGTTTTTCCCTTGAGTATAGACAGATCCGCGGCGACCTCATACAGACGTACCGCCTCGTGAGGAATTGGGAGTGTGCCCTGGAGTTTGATGACTTCTTCGCCTTCGCCACTTCAACTAACCTCCATGGGAATTCCCTCAAACTGCGGGGAACCCTATCCCATCTAGAGGTCCGCAAGCGGTCGTTCTCACAACGAGTCATCGGTGCCTGGAACGGACTGCCCGAGGAGGTTGTAATGGCGAACTCCACAGATGCGTTTAAACGGAACCTGGATGAACATCTACTTAACAGTTACCGTTCATATGTACAAGGAAGCAGGAATAATTTACGCCCCGGAAATACCTATAGATTAAACTTTACATTTGTATATGCTACTCACTGTTTACAGTGAAATATTTTATGTTGGATATTTCACGCATGCTGTTTTCAATAGAGTCTTCAAAGGCATTGCCTACTATCCTAAATATACTTAACTATATCTTCTTTACTACGATGTTTACTTTACGGCCGCAAGACTTTGGGGCAAGCAGCTGTGGCTGCGTAACAGGGATTTTCGTGTAAAATTCCTCAGATTTCACCAGATAGGCAATCCATTATACGCAGTTCTAACCTTCCAATCTTTCCTGTCTTTTTGGTAGTGTCGCGAGTTGTGATGTCGAAAACAGAAGGTTCCCCCAAATCACAATTG
Source organism: Ligula intestinalis (assembly GCA_036362985.1). NCBI lineage: Eukaryota > Metazoa > Platyhelminthes > Cestoda > Diphyllobothriidea > Diphyllobothriidae > Ligula > Ligula intestinalis. The sequence continues at coordinate 43,706,481 of JAYGXS010000005.1, forward strand.
AAAAAATACGGTGTAGGAGAACAGAAGTTTTACTGCCAGAAAATAGAAAGTACTCAAGTGGAGTTATGCACGCCGAGTCAGTACGCCAAATTGTGTTGCCTTGCCTGTGAAATGGGCTCAGTGTAGAGGTGCAGCCAACCAGGTGGACAGGCGCTTATCGATTGGCTGGCACTTGCGCAGGGCTTGCTCCGGCCAGAAGGAGGGAGTGGACATCGCGAGACCTCTCGTAGCAGTTGGCAGACACAGTGCGTGGGAGTCTAGCCGGCGCGCGTAGACAATGAACCTGCGCGATATTGATAACGAAGTCAGCGTGATTCAGCGAGGCAGGCTTCCACAGTAACATATCAGGTTTTCTGTCTGTTCATCACCGTGACGCTACGTGCGAGGGCTATCGACAAGGCGCAACCCATCGCGAGTTCGAACCTCGGGAGGGGGGTGAAGCACTGTTTTATGTGCCAACAGTGGGATTGCCAGGCACGCAGAACTTACACGATCTATCAAACAGGTGCACACACGTATTTAACCACAGCCATCGTAAAACTGATACGAGCAGGCGCAGAGTTAGTCCTCTAAACACCTGCGTCATTCGGGGCTAGGACTTACACACCAGTTCTACCGAGAACTTTTATCGACGACGTCGGGAGGCTGGTGAGTCGTATTTTGGCTTGTTCGTTGTCCTCCATCGGGCAGAACCTAAGATTTTAACCTGAATAAATTGGAAACTGCTGTTGTACTTGATCCGGCAATCAGAATGCATTGCTAAGCGTTGGTTGGGAAATAATGTGTCTCCCCGAGGGCATTCGATGGCCTAACCAGTAGGGCGTTTGATTCAAATGCACTCAAGGATAAACCAGATCAGGATCTCAGGTCTCAAATTCTTCCAGAAGCTGTAGTTGGCTCACTGATGGCAACTAGGTCATTCAAGTTCCCTTGGTTTCATCGGCAGAATCGAAGGGCTATTACTTGCACGTCATTTACCAACTTCCCTCGTGGCTAAGAGCAATCGCTCATATTTTGTCTGCGCTCAGGATACAATGGTGAAGGTCCCCTGCTTTCGTGTAAAAGCTTCTGTAGTGGCCCGCTAGCGCCACTCGTGGGAACCCATGATCAGCGGCACCGTACTGACTCGCCTTTTCTGCGGCTGCCAAGATGCCGGCCCGCACGTGACCGTCCGCCACACGTTGACTCACCGCGCCTCGACCTGCGAAGACTTACACGCCCACGCTCTTGCCTCTTGGTCCAGCCGCAGTCCCGCGTGAGAACTCGCACCAACCAGCGTGATCCACTTCCTGATTGGCTGCACAAACAAAGCATGCTCTGTGTTTTCGGCAATGCCCTATGCTTTCGTCACTTCCGATACAACCCGCCAGCTCACGGACGTGCGCTAGTCTGACAGTGAACTCTCCTACCTATTCTTTATTCCTTCGGTACAGAACAAACTGTTCCTACTACTCTGGAAAATCGTAGTGGCAAGGATTAACCTCGATATCATCACGCTCCTGGAATTCGTCAGCTAGACAAAGTGGTTATCTTAGTGTGGTTGCCAGTGGTGATGTACATTGTGTTGATCTCATATCCTGCCGACATATAACCACCTGTCAACCTGCCATACCTTTCTTCCCACATTTTGCCAGCAGTTAGACGCTCTAGCCCCAACTGCGATAGCTATCCCATCTTACTGTGAATTTCACCAGTTCCCGTTGATATAGCTTAATCTCGTGAATAAATTGAGCTGGAGAGGACATAAATCTGAAGTATTAGCTGAACCTACATTCAAATTTCACATCATCTCGAACTGAGTCTACGGCAAATAAAAAAGAAATTACCGGATCTGGAAAATCGGCATCCAAAGGAGTATTATTCGATAGAAGAAGTCCTTGTGGAAACGATAGTTTATGGTGGGAATTTTCGACACTGGCTCACCAGGTCTTCGTCAGAGATTTGTACGAATCAGTTAATTCAAAAATGATGGCTAACACAAGATTATATAGTGGGTCGATAATAAAAAGATATTAACTGCATGTAATTATGCGGTTGGTGGGGAAATTGTTGTCAGATCAACCTCCACACACTCACGCAAACACCAACGAGCGGTAAAGGGGCGATATCAATTGTCCAAAGTTGCCATTCACATATGAGGAACCGGACACCAATTTGCATGGGGCGAAACCTGCATTGTTGGCTTTTGCCCAAACAAGAAAGGCCGTGAGTTCTTAGATGCCATCAACTCCGATGACTCGTGCATCAACAGGCACGTCGAGTTGGACGCCATGTACACCAACCTCAGGGAAGCATGGAAAACACGGCAGCCTATCCGAACTGAATGAAACAAAAGCCAACCACCACCGACCACACGATTGAATGCTGTTGACAACTATTTCTCAACTAACCGCATAATTAGAGGTGGGTGTAAACTATTTCCCCCACTGGCTGCCTAATTGCATGCGGGTGACGATTGTCGACTAGCACCCTGACCTGTTATAGTATATATTGTTATCTATCATTTTGAATTATCTGTTTCGTACAACTCTCACCCAACCTGGTGAACCAATGCCGAAAATTGCCATAATAAATTATCGTTTCCCAAAGGACTTCTTCTACGGAAATATCAGATCTGTCCCAGCTGTCCTTATTGGTGAGTTTTCTGGATTTATGCTTGCTGGGCTGATAAATGCATGTGACTGCGTGTAGATCTCTCCTCAGATCTACTTGGATGTTATTTTTATTTCCAGCTGAACTATTTTTGGAATTTCCACGCCCATCTCCCCTTCCTTTAAGGCTGCTGCCGTCCTCCCCTGTTGACTCTTTCCACTCAAATGCACACGGGTGTCAACATCAGCCCCCAGCAAAGTGCCACTTGAATACTGTCCCCAGCTCCTGTTCGGTTGTCTTGTTTGCAATCATTTTTTTCCCATAATGTTGTCAGCCCCCGCTGCTTCAAGAAACAGATGTTTCGACTCGCTGAGATGAAGATCTGTCACGTGACTTTGTGGAGGAGAGCCAACTGTCCGCCCGCCTCACCCTCCTGACTCAGTTAGCTGCGGCTGCTCCGAGAAAAGCTCGAACGCTCCTCCCCCCTTTGCTGTCTCATTATATTATCTCAGTACGCGAACCCCCCTACCCGCGCAATATTTTTAGACCAATCGGACGCCACATGAACCGGCTCCTGAAGTCACATTAAAGCAGCGGTCAACCGTTCTTCCAGGACTGGCTTCGCCCTGCGTGGCGTTGTTGACGCGCATCGTTCCCTTTTCTAGAGGCAGACGAGTTGGCTGACTTGTAGTCGTCTCTGCCACCCGACGCCTACCATTGCTTTGTCCGACGTCATTGTTCAGGGTCAGCTGCCTCAAGGTCATCCAATACCTCAGTCAGCGCTTACAAACGCGCTGACCTGCCGAGGCTTGACCTACTTTCACTCGGACATACACATGTGCGACTAGGTTCTCGCAGCTGCCCAAGCACCACTCGAACATTTCCATTTTCCCCACCCTCGGCCGCCAGACATTACTTCGGATCACGCCACCCTAGCGAAAGGTCGTGCTCTCTGTAGTCAGATGTCTTTCATCTATTCGTTGTTCCTCTGTGTACACAATATAATATTCCTAACACACCGGCCTTCCCAAGACTTCTCTCCTCTACTAAGTAACCATGGGCTGAAGATCGCAGTTGTTAGTGTTTAACTCGCTTAACCCCCTCCGATAGCCTCGCCTATTCTTCTAACAAATGTCTTTTTTTCTTCACAACTTCCCTTTCGCTCATTCTTTTTCACGCCTCCCCCAGGTGTTAGACTTCGGGTTAATGTGTGGCTAGGACTTAGGGTTAGGCTAAAAGGTTAGGTTTAGGGGCTTAGAGACAGAAGTGGGCTTTATAAATAGGTGTTAAGTTAGGAGTTAGGCTATCACTGTTGCCAACTTTAACTATACCTTCAGTAGCAGCCATCCAGAGAATCGGATTTAACGATACATTCTCAACACTTTCTCCTTCAATTTTATCGGTCATCATTGGCTGGGATCAGTTTGCCCGAAATATCTAATCTATACCTTAGATTTCCATGTTCCTCCACCCCTTTGCAGCTCCTAATTTCCAGTCTTGCAAATTGCGCGCCTGCGTTCTACGCTTTTTTGGTTTATTTAAACAGAATAATTCTATTATTTTAACTTTTTATTCCCGAAATCTGTCAGACGGCATTTCTGTTTACCACACTCATAAACCTTTCTCATCATTGCCCCCAAAAGACAGGACACCTTGCCCTCCGTTTTCTGATTTGGATTACGTATCCGACTGTTGCTCTTGGTTTTTCTAGTCTGCCGTAAATCGAAGCCAGTTGCCAACTACAGTCTGCTGAAAGTCCACGAACATGCTGCATTCAGTCACAGCCGTAAACATTTCCTTCACCATGAATGAATATACATACGTACGCTTTTCCTATGGCTGGGAATTACGTGCAGCACACCAGTCACTAAGCACAACCATATAAACCTCTGCCGAGAGCTTATCGAGGTGTGAAGGCTATTATGGTTAACCCTAACGGCTGTGATCTTCCAGATCCGGTTCCTTGGGAGAAAAGTTAAGTCATGGTAGGAAAAGTGTATTCTGTACAGAAGGGTTGGAGAATGGTTAGGATGAAGTTTTGACTGTCGGAGCGCACGTCCAGCTGCGAGGGGGGGCTAGGTCTAAAGTGATGTCTAGCGGCAATCACCACATTGAAGTCTGTGTCCAGACGGATTGAGGCCAACCCACTAATTGATACTAATCTACCAACGCGGGTATCTCATTGGACGGACTGAGGTCAAGCCACTGTGGGTTAAGGCCAGGATGGAGAAGCAAGGTGCGTGTGTTCGCCAGCAGTGATGGGTCTCTCGCCAGTTTGCACCTGGCCCGAGGCACACCGAAAACTGCCTTCGCGCGAGGTATTATGGCCTGGGTGACCTCGTCTATGACGTCAGGAGGTAGGAAGGCGTCGTCTGCAGAACCCTACAAGTGCTTCAAAGCCAATAGCATCGGGTAAAATACGTCCGTACATGACCCTCCAGTCTCTAATGGTGGGTAGCCAAAACCACCATTAGACGGAGCAGAAGCAAAATATGCCTCTTCTAGTGAAAAAATCTCGTTCTTTGGAAGTTATAAGACCATCCGATCTTTCTTGCGGATTATTTGAGCATTAACATCACGCGGGGTTGTCCAGTGGGCAAACTGACATCCTTTTAAGACTGTCAGTTATTAGTTTCACTGTATTAGCGCAGCCGCGGGTGTGTCTGTTTAATCTCACTGCCAGTGCGATAATAGTCAGCGAGTATGAACGATCGATAATGCGATCCCACGCTAAGAACAAGTCGAGATAAGCCGTACAAGGTAGCCAAGATATAACGAAATTAACTGCCCTAAAAAGCAGCCCCACCTATAATTTGCCAAAATGGATGAACTCGAAATTAAAATTCCTCCAAGAAAACTCTGATGCCTCAATCCGTTCAGCCTCCCAATTCCTAACAGAACTCCATGGCCGAAGGATTCAATCCGATGAAATTATAGTCCCCTTTGATGTGAGATCACTATTTACATCCATTCCACCGGGTGTGGCATGAGGCGTCTTGTGTAGGAAACTTGAGGAGCTGTGCAATGGAACCTAGAAATCACTCAAAATTGAACACCTCATGAGACTGTTCGAATTTTTCAAAAATACCTACTTCAACTTTACTGGAACGACTTATGAACAAATCAAGGGAAATCCAATGGGCTCTACAATCTCCGGTTTAATAGCAGAATTGGTCCTACAAGAGCTGGAACAGATTGCCTTCACCCAACAGCCCCGAACTTTTGGTGCCGCTACGTTGACGACACATTGGATATCGTCAAAAGGAACACGCTGCAGAGTTTCCATGACCTCCTCAACTCGATCTTCCCAGATATACAATTCACGCGGGACGAAGAAGAGAATCAGCAGCTCTCCTTCCTCGAAGTACTCGTCATGCGAATTCCAGATGGCAAAAATAAACGAGGGTCTACAGAAAGGCGACGAACGCCATACAGCTTCTCAGTTTTCACAGCGACCATCCGATGGCTCATAAACGAAGCTGCGTGAGAACGCTGTTCAAAATAATCCAGACTCACTGCATTAACCCAGAAGAAAAGCACGTGAGGCCCGACATCTGTGCGACCAGTTTATGCAGAATGGCTATCCTAAAACCTTCATAAGCCTATGCCTACGTGCCCGCCCTCTGAGGACCCAAACAGAACCAACCCCCACGATTTGGCATGCGCTGCCGTATATTAAGGACGTGTCGGAAGCGACCGAGCGTATTTCCGCGGGACTAGGCGTTGGAATCGCACATCATGCCAAGGCTACAATGCGCAACCGGGTCATGAGAATCAATGATCGATTAAATCCCAGTGAGCAGTCGGACGTAGTGTATCGCATACCATGTCTAAACTGCCCCTTAAATTACACGGAACAGGCTGGACGCATGCTGGGTTCGCGCATACACGAACATAGGTTGGCTGTTCGACGGGGTGATGAATGTTCGCAAGTGGCCGCCCACACCTACGGAACGGGTCACGAGTTCGACTTCGCAGCTGCGAAGATAATTGCCCACGCAAGCAGCAAGACGGGCCGAGAACTGATTAAAGCCTGGGCGTCGGATGACAACTCAGTTAACCGATGCATCGAGCTAGCGCATCTCCAGACTCACGGCATTGGTGGTCCTGTCCCTTTCTCCCCCCCCGCCCCTATGATGGTTAATTAGCCCCTTCACCCTGTAAATGTTGCTTGCTTTCGTTGATGGTTTTATGTCTGGCGATGGACTTCTGCAAGAGACCGAAAGCTCAGACCAATAAAACTATGATTCCGGTGATCGAAACAGCTTCTTCTACTCAATCGAAATCAACTGCCTACGCCGACCAGAGCAGACCAAAGGCAATGGGTCAAATGTCAGCTATTGATACCGTAACTCATACCAGTTGAAATGTTGCGTGCAAAAGTTTATTCACGAACCTAAACAAATGGAAATAAATGTATGTTGAGGAAATACGTAAACAGTAGAATCAATATAGAAAGTTGTGTAGAAATAAAAGCATGACAAAGTTGCGTATAAAGGTATGGCAAAGGGCTACTACAAGCACTTTATCTTCCCCATCCATACGCGTGGACCTGTGCAGGTATCCTCTGTTGTTCTTACTCCCGCATTCAGCAAGTGAACTTGTGCAGACATGCTGATTATACTTCATGTGATATGACCGTGGACAATCAGCCACACTCCTGACAGCGCTCCTTATCAATCCCCTGTATACTCTGATTTGATAAGGGCTGTCTAACCAACTCAGGTTAGTTGATTTCTTGGTTGGGAACGCGAAATTATAGTGCGCATCAATCACGCCGTTCCAGCGTCCAGACAAAGACAAATACACGACGTACACGACTAAACTGAAGACAAACAGGCTGTTCGGGTGGAACAGTAAATTAATAATCGTGCAGACAGGATACTAACAAAACCGTTGAAATATGACTATCCATTTCTGGTTTATTTGCTATTATCGGCCGGGCAGGTCGCTAACACTTCTACTTCGAAGCCGGACTCATTGCCCATTGAGCATCTAAGTCAAGCTTTTTACCGACTGGGCGAAAATGTCGCGTTTTATCGGCTGCTATCAAGAATGTTTAAAGTTTCATGCTGGTTACGGTTGAATATAAACTTCTTAATCAAAAATGGAATGGGTCAATTCCTTCCTATGGGCAATTATAAGAAATTCAAACGATAACTTGGTGAGCATAGACCTGCTTTCAATAAATTCACTTCAGACCTGTACATTTATGTTGTTATTAACTAGGTACCATATGCGATTTGGAAGAAAAATCTTACCGATGCGCATGTACTGTTCTGAACTACTCCCACCCTGTACAGGGAGAGCAAGGACAAACTACCAGAACAGACCACATCTATGTGCATCTATTCATTTTTTTGCTCCTATAGAGCAGCATATATTGGTCGCATGAGCTCGCACTTGTCCACAAGAGTACGAAAACATCTCTCAGCATGGTTGAGGAGGGGCCGAGGAACTTTAGCGACCTCGTATTCTAAGTCATGCTTTTGTGGGATACAAAGTAACCGGCCAGATAATAGGAAATATAACGTATCCCAACGGTTATGAGCTAATAAATATGATTAGGCGCGGAAGGCCAGAGCGTTATGGATAACTTAAGGAAGTGTTGAATGAGTAAAATATAAGTAATGTGTAAGTGACTCCCTGACGAGTGCACTCCAGCCATGAGTGGGCCGGAGTCGAGAATCGCATTCCGGTTGGTGTGGTCGCCGGGTCTGAAGGTCTGCAGCAGGCAGTAGGTCACCTGCTCCTGGAGTGTCTGAATGTGAGCAGCCACCACCTTAAGGTCATTTTGTGACTTCGCCTTGGGGAAGTGGGTGGCCAGTTGTCCAGACACATCCGTGACCTTAATCGGACACTTGACACTGTCTGGCGCACACGGGCTGGTGGCTACGCTGACATGCCCCAGATGCGTGCAATCAAAGCATGGCTTAGAATACAAGGTCGCTATACTTTCCTCGCAGGCCTTTGGGGCAGGTCACCTGTCTGGCTGTCGTGTCCACCAGCGCGTGCGCACCAGGGGTTATCAAACCTTCGGTAAGGTCACCTTCTGTCTGTCTTAACTTGCCAATTACGTTCCAAGGCCGGTCCGCAGACAACCTTTCTGCGGGGATAGCTTACGGTCAGAAAATCCCGGAGCCGGTGACCTCATGACCAGTTGAAGACATCCAGACCCGGCGACCCCACCCGCCGGAATGCGACCCTGGACTCGGTCCACTCATGGCTGGACTGCACTCGTCTGGGAGTCACTTAGCTCTTACTCACATTCTACTCCCTCTGCATTTAATTAAATTATTCATAACACTCTGGCCTTCTACGCCTTATTTTATCTGCCAGTTCATAACCGTTGGGATACATTTTATCCTCTATTATCCGACCGGACTACTCTATATCCCACAGAACATTAACGGCTCTATTCTAGCCAACATGGTAGATTCAGCTCATCACGTGAATGCCGGGGAGGCTTTCCAAGGGCTTTCCAAGGGCTCTACAGAATGCCCTCCAATTATTCAAAATTCATTGGACAGCGTCTGTTAGCCACTACAGAGGCGTCTGCAATCAGGTTACGCACACCGATCTTGTGCGCCCACAAGAACGTCGTAAAGGCACCACAGCTAACATGGCCGAAAGTCGCCAATTCAATCGCCCGCAACTAACTATCTTTCCCAGCGGCCGGTTCCTCCTGACGCTGATCAAACTGCTGACCCCAATTTTTTATGATACAAGAGTAATCACTGATCCCATTACGGGGCATGCTTATCGCGTAGTTTTAAGGCTAAGAAGGTTTAACCCTAACGGATCTGACCTTAAAGGCCCGGTTCCTTAGGAGATGAGAAAAGCCATGGGAAGGCCTGAGTAGAAAGAAGAGTGTATTCTGTACAGATGGAAAGGAGAATAGTTAGGAGTAAGTATGACTCGCGGACTAGTGCATCCGTTCCCTAGTCTACTGAGATCCGGAGTGATGCCTGGCGACATTCATGCAAGCGGCCATCGTTAGCTGTCTGTTTTATGCAGCCTTGAAGATGATTGGTTGGACCTCGCGAGGTTACACCGCGGTGTGGGTGCAACCGAGACTCTGTGTGTTAGAATGTCGTGCCAGACATTGAGCGACAGGTGGATAAGGTGCGGGCAGTCAGCGTGACTGCAGCCTTAACGCTAACCCTGATCTACCTGGAATTACGGGCGGTTCCCGTTCTCCTGCCCCGCCGGAGAAGGGACAGGCATAGAAGCAATCCCTACCGTTATTTTAACCAAGCTCTCTCAGCTTCAGTGGACCAACCACGTAATATTTGTGAGCTGCTAACAGGTAGGCAGTAAAATGAGAAGAAGTAGACGTGATCACTGGGACAGGAATTTTATTCGCCTGACGTTTCAAAAACCTTCCACATCCACTATCAGAGACGATAGCAGAACCAGGTAATTCATACACAGAGGGTTGCAGTATTGATAGGATACAGTTACTAGGCTACTGCATACTTACGATACTTAACGACTCCCCTATCGAGGATAATTGCCCGTCTGTGCGCTACTTGCTTCATGGTCAGCGTGCGGGTCGTGACCTGCTGAACTTTCAGCACACGTGGTGGAATTTGGCGTGATGATTGCTCAGCCATCTGACTCCCTAGCGCTGGCGTTAGACGACGCGTTGGCCTCTGCGTTCCCCAAATGGCGCGTTGTTTTGCTCACACTGGGCCTCAGATCGTCGCACTTATTTATAGACTGGGGTCCCGTAAACCATGACTCAAGTAACTCGTGACTCACATGATTGTCACCCCCCCCGCGAGCATTTCCGCCTCATCAAATGTGAATGTGCGGCCGGCTCTCGTAGAATGAGCCGCAACTTGAGAATTGGTGTCATTTCTCTGCACTGCTGTCGCACGTTAGGCAATTCGCGTTTTGAGAAGTATTCCTGTTTCTCTGACATAATTGCTTTGTCCTGTTCCAACAATCCCATCTGCTTCTTCTCAATTACCTCCTAGGACTCGTACTTTCGCTTGTACGGGTAGTCAGCAGTGTTTAAATGTTGCATGCTTCACCATGTTGACAGCATGGGTACTCACTAAAGACACAGACACGTGTTTCGCGTGCAGGACGCGCGGCTCCGATGACTTCAGTGTGTGCCGGAAGAGACCGCGGTAGCTTGCTCTGCGCGATGTCAGCGCACGTGTGACTCAGCCCGCGGCCTCACGACGCCGTGACGCTGATCGATATTTTGGTCTTCACTGATTGGCCGCAGTCGGACATGGCTCAGACGCACGCTCTCGTGCTGACAGACAGCAACAATGGCTGACTCTCACCTTTTTTGCTGTAGCCGACCTCTATAGGCCGCTCTGAGGTATCTTGTCGCAGTAAGGACTGTCCTGCTATCATTGTCACCCTAACCGTTGGTAGGTGAAAGTTGCCGTCAGCAGCCAGCCATACTGGCAGGGCTCGAGAGTGAGCCCCAATGCAGAACGGGATGGGTTAGTCTCGTACCCAATTTGTGAGCGTTCATCTGCCAAACCCCTTGTTGCTAGCCTTCACGTCATGACGACACATCTTAACCTAGTACTCATAGGGTGCAAAGTTTCTGCTCAAATGGTCTCGGTTCTTGTAAGGTGGATGTGCTATCTCATAAACTGTTATCCGAGATTCTGAAATTTGTTTTTAATTGCAAGTTATTTGTCAAGTAGAGGTGTAACATTTATTATTGTGCAGATGCCAGCTCTTGAACGAGCCTCTTTTTGGTCATCTGCCAAAAAAAACTCGATAAAAATTACTACTTAAATTCTATGTTTTTGTCACTTTGCTTTTTGGTATATTTATATATTCAATATTCGACACTAACAGGGACTTCACCAGTGGTAATGTAGTGGCCCCTAGCAGCCACCTGGAAAACAAGAGCAGCCGCTGACGCATGACGCCTTTGGCCTGCAAGGCCTGCGTGCCCACTGCCGCCTGGGGTCAGGTGCTAACTGTTGCTGACCGATGCTTCACCGTGGCCGAGCGCCCACGCCAACCTTCGCTCATCTCAAGGTCGCGTCAAGACCACCAGTCTAGACAGTAGCCGCGTAATTGGTTGCCGTAACAAAGCATGCGCCGACGATTCCCGACACTCCTAGCCCGCCTCGCTACTAGACGTGCGGTCCGACAGTTAAAATTCTTTCCATCTATTCTTCTATTCTTCTTTTGCGCAGAATATACTATTCCTAACACTCTGACCCTCCTACCGTCTTCCTATCGCAGGGGATTAAGTAAGTTAAACCCAGACAACTGCGATCTTCAGACCATTGTTACTCAATAGGGAAGAAGTCTTGGAAAGGCCAGAGTAATAGGAACAGGATATTTTGTACACACAGGAACGGAGAATAGATGGAAAGAGATTCGACTTGGGGAGAATACAACCAGCCAGGAGAGCCAGCCGAGTCGGAGTAGGGTTTTAGCAGCAGGCTAGCCAGCGGCAGTGAGAACGGTCAGTCTGGTTGCCTTGAAGGTTATTGGCCGGACATACTGCATTGACCAAAGTGTGCATGCGTCCTATTCACCGCCGGGAGAGCCCAACCTTTGCGGGATCTGACAAGCTGTTGCAGAAGCCGCCTTCAGTGCAGACGCAGGCGTTAACAGCAGTGGGTCTTCGGACATGCTTGCCTATGTGGAGTGAGTCACCACATTCCCTCTTCTCTCCTAAGGAGCCATGGTCTAAAGATCGCAGTTGCTAGTGTTCAACACACTCAACGCCCTGCGATAGTCACTGCTACCCGAGGCGGCATATCAGGGTCCTGGACACCAATTCAGTTGGCTCCACAATCACATAAAAGCAGCTGCTTACCACTGCCTCGCTCTCTCCCTCAGATATGACGGGACGCAGTCAATACTAGTCCTGTCTTCACCAGTGGCCTCTGGAGTATGAGCGTAATAAACCCGCTCCTTCTCATGCCTTCTGTCTTTTCCCGGGATTTGGCCTGCTGAGTGTAGTGCTCTAAGCACAAACACTACATCATCCTCCCTGGTTATAATAAGGCACACGCTTAGTCTTTAAGTGGGCGGTCATGTGCATAATATACATTGCGGCAAAATTAATCATGTCCTGTCGGCGTGCCGTTTCCTGGTATTGGTGTCTTCTACGAGACAGAGAGAGAGCTCCTCATTGCTGCTAAAGGCCCGGTTTCCTGTATACCGTTGCTTTTTACATCGGCCCAGACCCATTTCGCCGCCTCCATCTCCCCCTCCCTTTTCTATTAACAAATGCTCGCCAGGTAGGCTCTTGTTTGACATGCTTCTTCGCTCTGTCATCACTTCCCTGTCCTATATTTGTAAGTCTTTGCTGAGGACAGTTCGTGAGATGCATTTAGTACATTTCACTGTGGAACGAGCATAAAAACGGGCAGACAGCTGGGAAAAATGGGACAGGTAAACAGCCTGCTCATTTTTAGCCTTTACCGGTAACTTACGTCTGTCCAGCGAACCCACCGAGAACATATGATGTAGTCGCCTACGTAAAAAACCTAAACCATCGAAAATGGTGAACCTTGCAGTATTCTAAGACAGTGAGCTCAAGACGGAGTAGGAGAAGTGAGTTCCGTTAGCAGAAAGGTGTATGGAATGCCAGCCAGTAGGAATGCTTTTAGTGTCAATTGGTGGCGTGGCGTTCATGCTGTGGTTATTTGGATGGCTCCTAAGAAGAGGGTTAACCCGGAGCGAAAAGCACCGCGTGTTATCGAGCATACTTAGTGCGCCGTAGTGAGTGACCACGGATCATGCCTTGCGATCGTCGTCTAGGACTTTAACAGTCGCAAGTTCGAGGGTTGGGTGGGACGCCTCTTAAGTCTAGGTATGGCTGGATGACGACAGCTAATAAGCCAGAAATGGCCTCTCCTATCTCCATTGTTTTTGCCGGCAATAATATCTTCCTATACTTTGAAAGTCCCTATTCGGTGGAAATCCCATCCAAGAGGATTGGAAACTGTCAGTGCCACCGGCCTTCTAATCCGGACTTTAAAGTAGAATACCACTTTAAATAGACCACAAAGATAAAGTCGGCGATGAGAGTGCAAACAGGGAACCAGAGGTGGCGAATACGACTTTTTACCACGTTACCAGTGCGAAACCTGCATCGTCAACAATGGAGTTCGTCATTCAAGGTGATGACTGCTGTTCGAAAATCTTAATATCCGTCAGGTTAGCAACGCAAATTAGCTAGGTTTCGTGGTGGTAAGGCGGGGCAGTTTTGAGTGTACGCTAGCCTTCTTTTATGCTGCCGAACTTTTTGGCGAGATTTTAAATGTTTCCGGACCCGGTAGATCGTATCACAAGGACCACGAGAGAAGCGAGAGGGAAAATAGCCAATCGTTTTCAGTGCACACCTGCTTCTAGTGCTAATGGACCAACTGGTGAGCTCTGTCGCTCAAATAACCATTACTGTTGATTAAATTGCCGCAATTAAGGGCTCTAGTGGGGACGCTCGAGTAATATCGCGTCAGGTAAAAAATTTATGGTGAATGCGAGATCTGCGACACATAAACTGCTAGCCCTTCCTCGCAGTGGGAACTGCAGACATGAGTTGAGACTTAAAGTCCTGTACGTGTCCTTCAGAATATGCGGAGCAACGCCTTAGCATAGGAAGCTCAACACACATTTCTTGCATAAAAGCCAGTCTAAACCCTACTAGCATTCGCTCGAACGGAGACTCGACATCAAAAAGCATCACTCTGGCCACCCTGGTGAGATTCATGTTCGTTGTGCTTCACCACTAAAAATCACTGTTTTGTCACTAACGCCCGCTTCCAGCACGGCCGCAAGTGCATACCCCAAAGTCGATGCCAAGACCAGCTAGGTAGAAAAGTTGTAGGGCGTTTAAGGTCGAAACCAAACCTCGCATGCTCGAAAGCACGCCTCGCATCTGCGCCAAAAAAGCTCTTATGCCAACTATATATATACAGCAAACTTCGAACGGTCCTGAAATTCTGCTCATAAAAGCATGAACTAAGGTTCCCCGCAGACAGACTGGACGCAAACAGGTGGCATTGCACAGTCACCATTGACAGTTGAGGATCTCAACGGCTCTCTGATTGATCATCTCGATACTGAATCGAAAATAGCTTCGGTAAACTCGATAACACGGTAGTCGTATGGACTACTGAATCGAAATTACGCCTTCAGTGAGGGGAAACTCTAATGTTAGTTGCGCTATACAAATCGTTTTAGGTAATACTCGAATCCTAATAGTAAATGAATGAAGGATTCCGCGACCAAGGCTAAACCCCGACGTTATCGTCTCGAACGTCTTTCTGGAAAGAAGAAAAATTCAACACGAGAACTATGACAGAGTTGGCATTCTATCATAGCACCACAGCAGTTGGTTTGTGTTTGCGACAGAGCAAAGCCGTACACCCACATCCGCAACTTGAAACTCGGCCGTAACCACCAATAACGGAGAACCACTCGATCCCCTTACTCCAAAGGTCCTTGATTCGGATATCGTTTCAGTTTGAAGATGCCGATACCTACTACTTTTCATCCCATGCTCGCGTTATTCTGTGTAAATATCTGCTATCCGTTACAGTGGGCCTTAACGAAAACGTTTTTCGACGAAAGCGAAAAGAACAAGAATGACAGATCAGATGGTCCTTATAGAAAAATAGATCAACATGAACATATCTAAGGAGTAAATGCCCTAAAGCAGAGGGCCCAAAGTGCATGGTTGTTTTCAAACACAGGCAGCAGGTTCATCCAGCTTGTTCTGGGTCAAATCACTGAAGAAGTCCTACGGGGAGGACTAAGGAATTGGCGTGGAAGACAGCACGCACAAAATCCGGAATAGACGTCAGCGAGCAGTGAAGTTGAAGGTAGCATAGCAATCAAATCTCACAAAATATGTCCAAAGAATAATCGCTGATGTAAGTATTTACATTATATACAGATGTACTTTGAATGTATGTAAAGAATAATTCGTGACAATTGCAAAGCCCGCTGACGCCATTCGGAGGAAACATGGTCATATACTATACCAGGGTCGCCATCAGAGATACATAAAACGCTTTGAAGCAGCTAAGGCCACTGAGCGTCCACTTATAACACGACTCTGGAAACATGACAGCTGTCCTTAATGATCTTGGAACACCAAACAGTTGAAGTTTGGCTTGATTTTGAGGTTCAATTCCGGTGGAATCTTCTTACTGCGCGGCGGATTGGACGGTTAGTCGGTTGCAGTCCGTTCGATCTAAAGATAAAATAGTAATTTAAGGAAGGAGACACGTGGCTAAAAGGCGCTCAAAATAGCGAATCCTCTTTGATATCTATAATCGCCTTTGGATAATCCCAACAAATAATAGCTACTTTTAAGCACACATGACTCGAACACGACTGACGTGCTTGACTTAAATTGGTTAGGTAGGTCGAGAGTATACAAGCCATACACAATGGTTTAAAGTTGCTCTGCTATCATTGTCACACATTTCGGTGACTAGGATATCCAGAACTGGATCTCAGAAGCCAATACTTCCAACTCCGAAGTCTGGGAGGCCACCCAATCCGCACAAAACCAGTCAGAGAACAGTTGTCTAATAAAATTTTGAAACAACAGTCAGGCGGAACAATTTCTCCTACAGTTTTTTCCAGAGATAAACGATGTAACATGGTTCGATAAGACAGAGTTTACTAAAAACAGAGAAGATACAAAGAACTACATACGTCTTCAGCCAAGAACACTAAAAAGCCAAGACTGCGTACAGCAATTAACAGAGCAGGACCAGAAAAGTGAAACTTCCAAAGGAAAGTTTGACCAGATAGGCTGACCAAAGCATTTTGCAAGGACAGTAAGGACTCAACACTGCATGTCTACCAAACAACAGGCTTAGACCGTTACATCGTACCGGAATCACCTTGACCACTGAAAACTCAAACCCGCTAAAATATGACAAGTAAGAACTATTGCGCACGTGAAACTGACAGTTTATATCAGTAACACAGTTGGCCTGTCTAGTAAGTCTGAGGTCTGAAAGAGGATTACTAAAAGACTGACAATACTCGCTGGCAGCACCAATCATAGAAGCCGCGGAAAAAAGAAAACCACTACCTATGAAGATCTTCCCCAACAGTTAATGTACCAAACTATGTGAAGCTTATAAATGGAGGAATCGCATACCTCGCACAAAGAGAAACTCTAATGTAAAACTAATGCACACTGTCAAGACAACGATAAGCTTAGATTTAAAATAATAACGCGTTATAAGATCGGTTGAAAAGCGAATTAAATAAGCAAGCGTGGTTATATCCCGAATTTACTTACGGAGGATTATAAAAGGCTGGTCCTCCAGTGCTCCCGTTACTTGAGGCACTGAACAAAAAAGGTGCAGGCTGGTTCGCGTCCCCAAACTTGAGGGGCGCAGGTTGGTTGGTGTCACCAAACTTAAAGAGTGCAGCAGGTTGGTTGGCGTCACCAAACTTAAAGGGTGTAGTCGGCTGATTAGTTGCTGGAGTAGAGGCTGCGCTGGGCGGTTTCGCGAAGAGCGTACCTGTTTGGGAATTTAATGCAATTGGCGGCGTAACGTTCTCTTTCATTGTCGTAGCACCAAAAACGAACGTAGGTGCCACGGAGTTCGCTGAGTTGGATGTAGATGGAATTCCGTTCAGGTTACTCGAGGGCGCAGACGAAGAACTTCCAAATCTGATTTGTCCGAACAATGAATTAGATGCTGGCAAAGCAGGTTGGGTCCCGTTTGATGCCGAACCAGCTGACGTGTTCACGGCTGAGTCCACTGGCTTAGGTGACAATCCGTATGCCAGGGAGGTGGATGGCTTTACAACAGAGAAATTAGCCGACTTAAAACCAAGAGTAAAGTTAGCGGACGTGGATACGACGGGATTGCCCGACTTACTTTCCGTAATATGTTTATTGAGCACGGGCGTAGAAGTAATCGGGGAGGCAGAGAAACTGAATGCAGGGGACTGAGAGGTGACTGACGAAGCTGTAGACGCACTGTGGGCACCGAAAGAAAAGTTTGGTACTGCAGATGCGGTTGTTTGGGGCACGGCAGGAGCTCCAAATTTGAATGGCGTAGCCTTTATGTGAGATATAATCACAGGTGGTGACGAGGAAGCCAGGCGATCGGTTGACGCACTGGGACTGCCGAAGCAGAACTTAACAGATGGCGTCTGGAGAGCAGCGGAACTCACCTCGTCCGAGTGTGATCTTTTGGTTTCACAACAAGGACATTGATCGAATGTCGACTTGTTTGTCACCAAACAACTAGGACAATTCCATGTGGAGGCGACTGAGCTGCCAAAATGGCCGTTCACATTGGAGGAACCTGGAGCACTCGACATCGGAGGCTTTTCTGACTGACTCGAAGAAAACCCTCCAAAACGAAAAGACGGTACGGCCGGTGCCGACGATTTTTCGCCCGAAGAGACTCCAGGCCTTTTAGTCTGACAACAAGGACACTCATTCAGTGAATCTTTATTGCTGACCATACAAGTCGGACATTCCCAAACAGAATTTTTGAAGAGGTTTGGATCGTTTGTCGACTTTTTTAAGGTCGCGTCGCCTGATGTCAGAGAGAGTGGTTTGCCAAAATTGAAAGTGGGTGCCGTCGTATTTGTACTTGAAGGCACAGAACGCTTTGTTTGACAACATACACAAGCGTCGCTATCACCTTTATTAGATACCAAGCAAGTCGGGCAATTCCAAGAGGGTTTTGTAGTCTGCGGTGTTGAACCGGCTTTAAAGTTAAGTCCACCGTCATGAGTTATTGAGCCGTTAGATGGCGTAGGCTTGGCGGCTTCGCAGCAAACACATTTGGTCGAAGTAACGGCGTTGTTTACCAAGCATGTATCGCATGTCCAGTCACCCGACTTCTTTATAGTCGCAGGAACGTTAGACTCCTTCGAATTTCCAGAGCGAGACTCGAAGGATTTAGGTTCCGTGGAGTTCGAAGATCCTAAACCTTTCGAAGCAGGCTTGGGTAGGTGGCAGGACGCACAAGTCGAACCCGAGTTTTCGGTCAGACAGCTTTCACAGCGCCAAAGAGAAAGGCCAATCGCGGTGCAGGCTAAAAGGCGAAATAAGTCGACAATAAAATACATGAACAAACGACATCAGATGCCAAATTTTTAGAAGGCAAGACTTAATTAGAGTGCAAATTCATGGAAAATATTCTGAATACTATTCTAATGCCAACCAGCCAGTTTAACACTTGCAGAAGACTCTTTACGGCACCTTTATAATATCAGTGGCTCAAAAACAATGACAAAAAGGAATACTGAGGTAGAATAGCAAGGAAACTGACCAGGTTTTGTTGACACATTGCTGGTTGTCAGTCCATCGGTAGAAAACAACACAGGGAGAAAGGAACTTGAAGATACTGCTGGAACTTTCAGACTAGATTTTGGATGACTGAACGTGTAGTGCAAGTCTGGGGAAATCATGGAAGGGCGACTAGAAGGTTGGATTTTCAAAGATATTGGGCTGGAGAACTTGAATGCTGGGGATGATGAGATCCGCCGTCGGCCATCGGAATTAAGTTGGCGTGAAACCGTCACAGCTGGGGCGCTGGTAGCCGAAGAAACAACTGCACGCACGTATTTTGGTTCGTTAAGGATTGAAGGACTGGCTGCGACCTTAGGCAAGGACAGTGGCGTCGGCGTTGGTTGATGAGATACCTGAGGGCGTCGAGTGGGGTCTTGAGAATACAGGATATGGCCCTTGTCTGTAGTTGCCTTTCCACTCCCAGAGGACCGGTCTTCTGACTCCACATAACGGAACAGAGTCTTCTGGGATGTTGAATCGTTACTAGCGCCGGAGATCAAGTGCGTCTGTTGGCGCTGACTAGCTTTAAAACGGTGATATGCGGCCATGTAAGAGGGGTAACGGGTGGTTCTTGCGCGAAGAGGCTGAAATTTAGATCGACGTGTTAAAAATGTATCACTAGTTAATTACTTTAATACGGTAAAGGGCCTCAAAAAACTGAAACTCACCAGAACTGGAGGTGGCAGGGGCCGGGGTGTTGGCAGGGGAATTTTGTCATTGGAAGTTATTGGCGAGGAATGCCGCTCTAAATTTTCTAATATACGCCTGGCAGTTGCACTGAGCATAGCACTGGATGCACCTTGTGAAATTGGGATGGGCGACTTTTCTGCAGTTTCAACGATAAATTTTAATGGCGCCACGTGCTGAAAAATGAGAAATTAAAATGTCAAATGACGTAGAGCGTCTGGAGAAAAAGATTGTAGCTCAAGTACTAATTGATATTTGGCTAATAGCAGCGGACCTAACTGTCCGAATTCTAATTGCTATCAATTGCATCAATAACTGCAATAGTCTAAAGTAAAAAGTGGTTACCTCAAATATGCCTCGGCATCGGTGCTGCTTCAGACCGCCATAAGATGTTCTGCCACCGTAAAAAGGAGAACTGGGATAGGTTGTTGGGCATGTTTGCGTGCTTTCTGTTCGCATGCGTTTGCTAGAAGGCCGGTCGGCATACGCCGCAGGCCTTTTTTGCTGGTCCGAATCGATCCACAATTTTGTCATTGATACTTCCTTACTGCACGTACTTACGTCCCTAGAGATAACTGATGGGCATTTATATTGTGCAGCTCTGTCTTGTGTCCTTGATCTATTGCTCGTGGAGCACAGAGGCTGGTGTCTGCTGTAGTGTGGGAGTAAGGAGGATACACCGCTTGTGGAAACAGAATCCTTGCTGTCAACGCTATTATCTGAAGAATCATCCTTAGCGTCAAGATCGACATTAGTTTTTGGCGCGGACGAATTCCGAAAATCGGTACTGATAGTACTTTTAGAGTAGAAGTAAGAGGTAGGCTGTATCTCCTCATCCTCTTCGGAACGAGGTGGATTACTCTGAGACGCCTGTTCCTGATGTTCAGGCAAGTCTAAACGTGTACGTTTCTGTGGCGTAGCCGAGGATGTCACCTTAAAATTTTATAAAGCAAAACGCGCGAAAACAAACCTCACGGTTTGACTCGAAAAATGACGAAGGGAAAAAGGAAGACAAAGAGTCCGTTATTCTGTGAAGAAGCGACTAGAAGGCAAAGGGTCGATTAGAAAGTGTATACTTTAAATTAACCAAAAAATTCAATTGTTTGTTACCTTTCGGCGGGGATGAACCCCTCCACACTGATAACTATTTGTCGACGAAGAAGCAGGGTCGCCCATGGTCAACGTAGTAACAGTAAAACGCGCGTAGCCTAGACTACGCTTATTTAAACAAAATATTCAGTCCATCCATCATTCTAAGCAGGTCATTCCGCGTAGTTTCAAAAATAAGCACAAAATACATTACCTTCCGATTAAAATAAGCCAAAACTTATGCTTGCTTAATAATGGGAAAGTGAACGAACTACGGGATCTAGGTGTATGCATGACGCCCAACCTCAAACCACCAACTTACTGTGTCAAAACCGCAAAGAAGGCTGTGAGCATCCTAGGAGCGATCAGAAGGTACTTCCTCTATTTTGAATTGGAGCTTTTTGGGCGAGTCTTCGGAACATTTTTTTCGGCCGATGTTAGAGTATTGCGTCCAGGCGTAGTGCCCTGGAGGAAGAAAGATTACGGAGTGCTTAAGAAAGTCAAAAGAAGAGCGAGCAAGATAGTCAGCAGCTTAGGAGGTCTCCCATATGATGGTCATCTAGATAGGCTCAATATTTTTCCGCTCTATTAAAGGCAATGCAGAGGAGATATGATCATGGTGTTTAAACTCGTCAGGGGAGTAGACTGTGCTCTTCAGATGGCTGACTTCTTGTAATTCTCACAAACGATACATCTACGCGGTCATCCGTACAAACTAAAGAAACGCCATCCCAAATTATAAGTGCGGGCCAACTTCTCCCTCCGGGTCAGTGAACACTGGAATAAACTACCTCCCTCGTTTGTTCTTGCTGAAGGCGTCGACGCATTTAAAAAAGGCTTGATCCTACTTTACTTGCTGTTCATGCATTTGGTTGACAACAACGATTTGCATAATGTATATGTGGCTTTGAACCACATGCATCATCTCACATCATTTATTTTTAAATAGGGTTTTCAGAGGCGCTGCCTATCTGAATTATAATTAGAGCCTTCACGAACGCCGGCGTTTAACGTACCGTAAGCCTACAATACGGCGGACTTGTTTGCGCGCCCCAGGTTCATCCACTGTCCCGAATTTTCTCCAAAATAGAATGTAAAACGTATGAAAGTAACTGAAGAATCCGTCTTATAGCTCTTTGTTATTTCACTTAAGGATAGTGCAAACATTTTAATTAGTGCTTAAAATTGGGCTTGCGCGAGGTAGGCGAAGGGAGTCCATAGCACTAAGTGAAGATACTTTTTTTCAGATCTGTTTCTCAAGTCGTACGACCTCGATCATCAGCTTTACTTCAGAAAGTCGGTCCGCCCATACTCGATCGTAAAAATATTTTGTTAGAGAGGATGTGGATAAATCAGAATTGTCAAATTCCTTTTTCGTCAAGCTCATGCCATTGCAAGTAGCCCGACTCCCGCAATACCTCCGCTGTGCGATTCAAACCTCACTAGTATTGGTATCTCATCTACTAGTATTCAAAAAAGAAACAAGTTGTCTTGAAATTTTGCTTTCGGAAGTTCATTTCAGTCCAGTTTAATTAGGGAAATATAGGTAAATACCTTTGAACTCCCTCTTTGTACATAGCTATGATGCAGAACATGTGGCATTGCCATTAATGGAAATGCGGTAGGGGGGAGGGGCAGACAGTAATAAAACTCCTAAGGCATCTTTCATAAGTCTAGTTTTGAATGCCATTTGTGGGATTTTAAGGAGAAAAACTGTCGCCTGTGGGGGGGGGGGGGGGAAGGCGAAGGGTGTATGTAAATCGGATGTCCTGCTGCTGAAAGTGTTTGAATCATATCAGGAGGAGGCGGTCACGAGACCATCGCCGAGTGTCGGAGCTGCGCCCATCATACGCCCTTGCTGATTACTGGGTTTGCCGACCAGATGACGGAACACGGGATCAATCGTAATTTTTTGCGTCAAGAGATCTGTGTCAGATTTGTGAGCTTCATCCGCTGCTGCGGCTGCTTAAGGTCGCCTTCGGTACGTCGAACTTACAAATTAAACGATAAAAAGACTTCCCACCTTTACTAAGCAAATTATTTTTATTATATCTCGCGAATGGTTTTTTCCCTGATTACTGGAAAACTTCTGTTATAATTCCCGTTTTTAAATCTGGTTCCCACTCGGATATTCATAATTATTGCGGTGTTCATAAAACGTCCTTTCTGACTAAACTCTTTGAAAAAATACTTACCAAAAAATTACAGATTTTTGTATTAGCAATCAAATTCTCATTTCTTCCCAACATGGCTTTTTACCGGCCCGATATTGTGAAACATTTCACTTTTTTTTCTAAGTCTACTTACTTATCTTTTAATTATCATTTATCTGTGGTAGCTATATATTTCGATCTTCGTAAAGTATTCGATAAAGTGTTTCATAGGCGGCTTTTAGCCAAACTAGAACCTATAGGATTTTGCAGTCCTCTTACTGACTTTACCAGATCCTATGTATGTAATCGAACCCAAAAGGTCTTATTAGGATCCTCAAAGTCTACTGCTACCGCAATTGTAAGTGGTGTCCTTCGAGGTACCGTGCTAGATCCTCTGTAGTTCCTACTTTACATAAATGATATTTTATTTAAAGATAAGCACTCTCAATATTATATTTGTACGAGTGATCTCAAGGGTGTTTACTCCTCATCTAACTATGCGGCTGTGCGATGTTTAGAACAAATTCATTCAGATTCGGACGCTTTTTCTACGTGGAGCTCGATGTGGCAAATTGAGTTCTCAACTTCTAAGTGCCGATACATATGCTTTAAGCCTGAAAGGCTGCCACAAACTATTATTTTTCAAGGATACCCAAAAACTGAATGTTCCACCATCGAGAACTTAGGTTTAAGCGTCACCAATAAATAAGATATTTAACCTCACGCCAATAGAATTACGGCCAATGTAGCACAGATTTGCGGCCTTATTTCTTATGCTTTCTACCTTTCTGAAATGAAATAAACACCTTATCGTATTTTTGTGCTTCTCATTCTAGAGTAATTCTGTCCATTCTTTGGTCTGATGAACGAATGTGGCCATTCAAAAATTGAAAATGTCTAATGACATTTCACAAGAAAAGCGCTTTATTCGACATTTTCAAACACTTCCTACTCAAATATGTGCCAATTAACGAAACTAACATTTATTTGGGCCGGGAGAGTTGAAGCGGGATTTGGCTCCTTTTCGCCTTAATACTAATACGAATCTCCCGAAGATTTCTGTCATTATCCTCGTCAGTCGTTCCTACAGCCTAAGGAATTCCCTACATATTATAACTCACACGCATCCTCCTCATCTAAACGCTCTTTTTCTTGCTTCCAGATATAGCTTTCTTTGGAATAACTTGCCAATTGAAGTAAGTTCCTTTGCAAGAGTATATCATTTCAAGCGAAAACTCCACATTTATCTTACCACCGATTTTTTAAACTTAGATTCTACCCATCTTTTCCGAGCAGCCTTCTCCATGACTCCGAGGAAGGACAATCGGGAATTTAGGAGATCCCCTTGAAACTATATTTCTCTTTCTAGTGTCTCCCGGAAACCTTAATGTCGCCAAAAACCACCGCTCATTCAAACGATGGAAGCAATATGGACGTACTCAGTCTAAACTGCTGCCATTTCATAATCATCATTCATCATAATTCATACTTCTATCCCTATTCCCCCCTTTTCATTGACTGCAATCAGAACCTCTTCCCAAGGGACCATACTTTAATCCATTGTTGTCTTCCGCTTGCTTCTACGAAAAAGGTTAGCACCATTCGTACCTACCGTGCGTTTGACCTAGCTGATCTTAAGTTAATTAACAACTTTATGGACTCACTAGACTGGCAGGAGCTTTCCTCCACGAACAGTGTAACAATTCTCTGTGACTTAATGACGGCAATTTAAAATAGCATTTTGGAATTAACGCCGATCAAAAATGTTAAGCCTTATACTTCGGACCCCACTGTTCCTCATTTTCTTTTGTCTAGACTAAAGAAATTGCAAAAATAGTTGAAAAACCAGTCTACTAGTTCATTATCTGTGCACCTTAGAATCGCAGAGATTTTCGGATTATATTCGTCTTGCACGTGCAAAACATAGAGAATCTTGCGCACTCAGCGAGTTAAATTCTGAAAAATCTATTGCCCAACTGTTCCGTCGTCGGTCCTTCACTAAACGAGGTCACGAAATCCCCCTTTACTGAATAAAGAAAAAAACTTTGTGCAAGAAGAGTCTGAGAAGGCTGAACTGTTCAATGCATTCTTTGCAAAGCACCTTACGATGGAATCTGAACCGGTTCCGTCGTTTCAGCCATGCTCAGTCAATACTATCAGTACCATAGATTACTATATAGAAGTAATTCGTAAGCACATTATCCGTCTAAAAAACTCGCACTCCTCGGGAACTGACGGCTTTCCAAATTCACTTATCAAGAGAGTATTCAGCTTCCCTTGATTGCTAAGTTATCTATTCTCAGCTTATCTTCTAAACGGTTTCTTTCCTGACCCATGGAAGACATCTATTATTCTTCCAGTCTTCAAGTCAAGATCTCGTTCGGACGTAAATAACTACCGAGGTGTTCATAAAACCCCGGCCCTAGCCAAACTTCTGGAAAAGATAATTTTCAATCAAATTCTCGATTTTTGTGTAGAAAATAAACTATTAATTGCCTCACAGCATTGATTTCTACCTGGAAGATCATGCGAAACCTGCCACTTGGCATTCCTTAACCTGGTTACTGCACTTCGTGATGAACAGCAATCAGTCATCGTGATTTACTTTGACCTTAGTAAAGCTTTTGACAAGGTGCCGCATAGGCACCTTTTAGTGAAACTTAAAACCCTAGGCATCAGGCCTCCCCTCCTCAATTTCATTGCCTCCTACCTGTCTAACCGCAGCCAGAAGGTCTTAGTAGGCAATAGCTACTCGATGCCTCAGCTGATCACGAGTGGCGTTTTACAAGGCACGGTTTTAGGTCCCCTCCTTTTCATTCTTTACATAAATGAAATTTCAACAGTGCTAAATAATTCGGAAAATTTCATTGATGCTGATGACCTTAAGTGTATTTACTCATTTTCTAAGGACACGGCCAGTAGTTGTGTTGATAAAGTTAACGCAGACTTGCGTACTCTCTCAAGTTGGAGCGCAACATGGCAGATGGAGTTTTCTCCATCAAAATGTAGTTTCTTGAGTTTTGGTCCCGCAAGGCTTCCTGGACTCATTATCTTCCAAAATAGTCCACTGTTAGAAAGATCTACGATAAAGGATTTGGGTCTTACTTACACGAATAAGCTTGCATTATCACCTCATGCAGATCGAATTTCTGCCAAGGCCACACAGATATGTGGGTTTATATCGCATAATTTTTTCTTCCAGAAATGCAGTTAAAACTATACCGCATGTTTGTTCTTCCTATACAAGAATACTGCTGCCCGCTTTTTGGCCTCATGACCCAGCAGGACCGTAGTTAGATTGAAAAGGTTCAACGAGTTTTCACTCGTAAAATATTTTCTGTTTCTGGGTCTGGTATGTGTTATACAGATAGATGTCAATTAGCAAACATTAAATTTCTTTGGATAAGAAGACTCGAAGCTGGTCTATGCTTTCTGTTTCGCGTTAACAATTGTCCTAATCTCCCACAAATTAACGCTCACCTTCCAGTAGACTGACCTTACGCCACTCGTAACTCTTCCATGATAACTTTACCACCCCGTAGCTCCACATCTAACCGTTCTCGCTTTTTTACCTCCAAATATGCTTTTATTTGGAACAACCTTCCACTTGATATTAGACTGTCTTCTACACTATCGATTTTTAAAGGCAAATTATATAAGCATTTAAATTTAGAGGAAATAAAGTCGTTCCTGTCTGTTTCCTTTCCAAACACGCAAGTTGTAGATTTTGAAAAGGGTCCTCCTGGCATCTGAAGCTCTTCCCAGGATACTAAAATGATTTCTAAATATGTTAGCATTTTCCTCTGCAGATTCAAGCATCACTTCCAAGGGCTGCGAACTCTTCTCCATTTTTGCAACCTTCGCTGTGGTCTTTGAGATTGGCTCTGGAATCTGGTGTTTCGCAACTCGATGATGTTGCCTTGACTTCTACTGCCTTCTCCTGTTGTCCCGGATGACCCCTTCTTAACTCAACGATATATTATTTTTTCCCATGACCATAAACGTCCCCAACCCTCAACATCAGGTCCCAAACTAACCACATCAAACCCTGTTACCTATTCAGGGAGTTTTTTTCTCCTAAATTTTTTGGAATTTGGTGGTCCGATTTAGGAGTTTTTTTTACTGCCGATGACAATTATTTTAAAAGCGTTCACTGTTTATCATCATTATTTTTATTTTCACGATAGCACTAAGTTTGTGACGACAGGGCCCCTTGGGCCTTAAATATACGTATTATTATTATTATTATTATTATTATTATTATTATTATTATTATTATTATTATTATTATTATTATTATTATTATTCCACACCTCTGCCCTATTTTACTCAGCGGTTTTTCCCTCTTACGCGCTTTTCGAAAATGGAGGCACGTTAAACTCTGCCTCAATTTCGATTGTAGGCGTTTTGCTGAACTGCCTATATTCATTTTTCAGTTCACCATAATTGCAAAACATCGCCAAATATTGCCCTTAAGGACAAATTCTGCTGATATTATTACAAATTTGTACGTTTATCTGCGTACATTGTCAGATTCTTTTTTTTACGAAACTAATTTTGGCGCTAACAAATATAAATTCCAAATGATAATATCACCACCCCTTGACTCCATATTTAACCACTCTCGTTTTTTCCTCCAAATGTGCTTTATTTGGAAAAATCTTCCATTCAAAATTTAGGTTGTCTACTACATTACCAAATTCTTTAAAAGCAAATTACGTAAACCTTTAAGAATTGCTTCCATCCAACGAATATGAAGAGTACGCTTCATTAAATGGTCGCAGAGTGTTAAGATCCCACCTAACGACCTGCCCTGGCGAGCTCTCAGGTCACGATATCGGTCCGCCCACACACAAAAAGCCGCGCGCGCACGTGCGTGCCTTCAAGGGGCCGAGGTAATACGAAGCTGCTAGGACAGGGATAAATCAATCAGATTGCCAATCGAGTCGCTAGTCGCACGAGGACAAAATCTATTTGGTCTGATCTTACAACCTTCCTTGCTTAAATGCCCGTTCAAGGGACACAATAAATAACTTCCTTTCCTCGCGACCTAGCTCGTTATTTTCCCGGTTAGATTGAAAGAAAGCGTCCGGCTGGCACTAAATCTCGCTTGAGGCAACAATTTAACACAGGGATCTGATATTCGAAACGAAAACTTTCGCATAATCAGTGCAGCTAACTGCAGTCCATATATTTATGTTATCTGCACACATGACAACCTCACAGTCTAAGTATTTAAGGACGACCCAGAACATGAGTCATCCGTATGGCCGTCCAGCTTGCACGTCCGAAAAATAACCACCAACCCACGGAAGCGCACTGACGAGAGACGTGCGACCTTCAGCGGGGCCGATATAACGCGAGGTTCTGCACTGGTCGGCGTTCACAGAAAGATCAATAATAACAGAAAAGTCGGACAAAGGGCATGAATCTTAAATACGATGCTGCGGAGAGGGACCTGGAATCTGAGGTACACGCTGAAACCGTAGCAGTAAATTTGTTCCCTGCTATCATGTCTCCCTTCCACTCCACACTATACCACTAAAGACTATAACAAAGCCATTGAGGTAGTCGTATACGGAACCCTGTGGGGCACAGTATTCCACTGTTGTCCATTATGAGGTAAATTTTACAACAAAGATGCCCTGTTCTCTGAAGGTCAAGAAACTCGTGGTCCACTTAAATATTCTGCTTTGAACTCCCACGTTAAAAATCTCATGTAAAAGAAGCCTGTATGATGCACCATCGATGGTATTTTTCAAGTCAAAATATGATATAAACTGGATAACACTTATCAGTGGCCTATGTCCACTTCTGATGTGAGAAAAGGGTGCTCGTATAGTAAGAGCCTTCTGGACAAAAGCCATGTTAAACATCACACAGTATTTTGTTTCGTACCGGATATCGCATTAAATACATCTTGATAATAGTCTTCATTATTTTACACTCGATGCAAGTGAAACTGACAAGGTAAGAAGTGTTGCAGTCAGATTATGAACCTTCCTTGTAAATTGGGGGTGATGAATGCCCATTTGCCTTCTTCCGGGGTTCACCTTCTTCGAAAGACTTTTGGAGTATGATAGATAGGGGTTTCACAGTTCCTAAGATACCCTACAAAATCACAGTTGATATTCCCCACGCTCCTCCTAGGATATTTCTACATCGATATCCCCCACCAATTACGATCTAGGACATTGTGGCTGCAACCGTACGTACAGATTTTTTTCTTGCGTCTCTGAAATTATTTTTCTTGCGTGGATGATCTTTGGAAGTCGTAATTTTAGAAGATTTTGTTGTCCAACTAATTATACCGAGATGCAACCTCTTTAAACCGAACGCAACCTCTTCAAACCAACAAATTCGCGGCCTAGTAACAGAAATCGTCAAGGTCAGAATATTCTCGAGCCCTTCAAAGGCTGAGCAGTTTTCCAATATTAAATACACTTTTTCCAATGATTTTAAAGTGCTTATTTAAAAAATAGCAACAGTATTGGTTAAGTTAACTCTGATTATTTGTCGTAAGTCATAATCTGAAAATCATATCAAGTGAATATTTCTGAACGCAATATCTAATGCAGTTTGCTAAACAATTTTCAGGGATTTTAACAACCAGCTGCGGTAAAAGCATACAGGCTGAATTTTTCTAAATCGTCTACCATTTCAAGCAGATTTCCATCAAAAGTATGAGAACGAAAATTATAGCTCATCGTAAGATATCTGTTCCCAGACCCAAGCGGTGCCTGACCACTCCTACTAGTCAATGCCTTGATATCAAAATGCAGCCCATTGTCAAGGCTAATCAGATTGATTTATCTGCATTAAAGAACTGTTATGACTTCATGATGAAGTTTGGTTCTGTTTTGTCAATACTAGGCAATCTGTTTGATGGTAAGTTATCAGATGTGCCCTCACAAGATTGTAAAAAGTTAGACTCCCTCGTCCATCTTAATACCACGGAAGCTTTTGATAGACAAAAGCGAAACTTTAACTTTATACTAAAAAAATGCCTCCATATTAAGTCACCTTTTGGATATTGCAAAAGATTTTCTATGTTCGGGTGGTTTCAAGTACAAAATTGCAGAAGCCAAACGCCTCCAATCTCGTAGCAAAAACCCGCCCATCCTAGTTAAATTGTTTTCACCGATCGAGGTGGACTCAATCTTTGCTCAACGAGGTCGCATTTCCAGATATTTAGAAATGACTGAAAGTTTCCTCTGTCGAGATCTTACACCAATGGAGCGAAGAAATGCGGCTCTCCAGTCCAAAAGACCAATGACTTATCAGCCTACTATTTCTAAATCTGTTCGTTGTCCCGATAAGGTAAATGCACTTGCTAATCCTCCACCCCGGATATCTGGTCATACACCCACTAACGTCAGTATACCCGTTATCCCTGCCTCCCTGATGTCTATTCATAGTCCCGTAACCGTCAGTACACCTGCTATCTCTACCTCCTGAATGTCTAGTCATAGGCCCATAAACATCAGTGCACCAGTAAGCCCGTCCCTCTTGATGTCGGGACCGTCAAGCCCCGCCGCTCCATCATCTACAACGATTAAAAATAGTCTAAATACATTCTCTGTCCAACGATCGATAAATTCCTCTGCCTCTAACTCGGCAAAAAGCTCATCAAGAATGTCGCCAACACTGTCGAAAGCGTTTAGGCCGAGCACTTCCGCACCAAAACCTAGCTCCTCCCTTGACCGTGCGAGTCATATTATTCCCCCGTATAATGCGTTATTGAACACGCCGGGCCCGAACCACGTAAAATTTAATTTACACGGCAGTAACCAAAACTGGTATGGTTTTAAATCTAATCGGAGTTGCCGTACAGGATATTCACTAATTAAGACCACTAGTCCTTACGCGAGCGGCCCAACACTAATTTTATGTCACCGTTCCCCCTTATCAGTTCTTTTACCCATCATCTACCACCCAAACCTGAAAACTTCTACATGTCTTCTAGCATCCCCCCATTACTCCCAAACGCCCCAGAAGCTTATTTTGGTTTATCCTCTCCTCATTTTTCCCTGCCAGGAAGTGAGGCCCTTAGATATCTCAAACCTTATCAGCCATCCATTATTGGCTACCCGTATGCTAACAGCTTCATACCTGTCAGTACTTATTCCACAAATACTAACGGCCTCCAGTTTGCCTACCCACCGTCAAATTCTTTTTTATGAATAACGATAGCCATAGTCCTGCCACTCGAAACACACTAGATGTCATAGTGCTTAATGCCAGGTCTGTTATAAATAAAATGGCTCAACCCCTAGTAGCAGTTTACGTCTATGGAAGGTCTATAGAATCTCTCTACCCATAGAGATTCTAATATCTATTCGTAGTCTATTTTGGACCCCTTTTTAGATATCTATCTAATTTCTTTTTATAGAGATACATAGCGATCGGCCATGCAGGCGGCTTTCGCTTGGCATTAGACCCCCTTTCGTGGCATAACGACCCATTTATTACGTTTAAACTCCCCTCATTCAAAATAATCATTAGGCGGAAGATGGTTTGTAATATTAATCGAAACGTTGATTCAAATATTATATAAATAAGAATGTACAAGTAATCTTAGCGTCAGCGAGGGTTTCATTTTCTTATTGTTGGTCCTGGACTTCCCCTGATGGGCCAGCCGCTCCTTCTAGAAGTAATGTAAACGTTAAGTATGTATACGTAAACTTACCATCTGGCGTAGATGCCTTTTGAAGGCGTGCAATGCACTGATTTTCGCTATCTTACATTACTTTCAGACGCCACTTGACGGCGTCCTCCAGCTCGGATACTTTATGTTTCTTCTCACCATTCCAGGCGCCGAAGAGGTCTGAGTATAAAAGGTCACGCTAATGTATTAGGAGACCTACCCATAATTAACTTGTAAAATGGGGATTTTTCAAGGGAGAATCTACACTTTTCCCCTTTAAATTCACGTGAAAACTCATTGCATTGTCGAATACTGCGGCGAAAATCCGCTTGACGAAATCATCAAGCTTACTTCCGCCCAGGCGAAATTCTGTACCCTTCCAGAGGTCGAAGTCACTAAAAGCTCTACCCCGTTGTGAAAACTCACTGGGTAGGTATGTTCCCATTTGCCGCATAAGTTCATCGACAGCTGCTAACTCCGCAGGCTTCAAAACCGGCGGAGTGTACTTTAACTTCTCTATGGTGCTTAGCCGTCCCTTGGGTTTATGACCTTTCACCCACAAGGTTACTAACTTCTTCACTACCCCCAGGTAAAACAGGTGTAGTGGATCTAAAGGAAACTTTGTAATTAGTCCTACATTACACGAGATGAATGGAGAAATTCCTACCATCTGCTCATCTCCTGTCGGCTCTTTGAAGTCACGGTCACTTTTTACTCTGATGCCTCCCTCGGCGTAAACAATTTTACCCCTATGCTCACCACGAACTGAACATCGTTCGCATCCGTGGTAGGCGTTCACATTCTTAATCTGCTTAACGAAAGCTCGCGCAGGGGCGTCACATATGACCGCTTTCACGTTCACCTGCGTACTTTGCAAGCCATCGTCGCTTACAATTCCGTTGCTCTGTAGAGCAATTAACTCATTAACAACTACCTTACAGTACTCATGAACGTCAGAAGGCTTACTGCCTCCATAGTGAATACCTACCGGAAACACATAGCTCCGGAAGGGTCGAATTACCCTACCTAAGATGGGCCACATGTGAGTGTTCACTTTCTTATAAATAGGCACCCCATCTATTGCCAACTGCACGTCAACGTTCTCAGGCACAGATTCTGCTGACGACCTAAAATGCACATACTCATTTTCTAAGGACAAGGCAAGTATGTGCGTTGATAAAATAAATGCAGACCTACTTACACTCTCACGTTTGAGTGCTACCTGGCAGATGGAATTCTCTTCGTCCAAGTGCAGTTTCATGTGTTTCAGTCTCGCCAAGCTTCCCCGTCCCTTAGTCTTTCAAAATACTCCACTTTTAGAACGATCAACCATAAAAGACTCAGATCGAAGTTACACAAATAAACTAGCATGGTCGCCTCATGCGGATCGAATATCTGCAAAGACTGCACAGATATGTGGTTTTATATCACAAAATTTTTTCCTGCTGGAAATAAAGTTAAAACTTTATCGCATGTATGTTCTACCCATCCTAAAATATTTCTGTCCCCTCTTTGGTCTAATGAATGCTCCTGATCGCGGTACGATTGCAAATGTACAGAGGGTATTTAGTCGCCAAATATTCACTCTTCCTCGATCCACTATTTCTTATACGAAGAGATGTCAGTTAGCGAACATGACATTTCTTTGGGTCAGAAGACTCGAAGCGGGCCTCTGTTTCCTCTTTCGCGTTAGCTCTACCCCTAACCTTCCACGAATCAACGCTCCTATTCCCGCAGATAGACCTTATGCCACTCGTAATTCCTCCAGGTTTATTGCACCCCCCTTAAGCTCCACTTGGAATTTGGAATTTATATTTTTCAGCGCCAGTGCGGCACTATCTATTCAAAGTTAATTTTAAAAAAAATAAAAATTCAAAAAATAAGTTGACAATATGTGCAAGTAGACGTAGAAAGTCGTAATAATGTCAGCAGAAATTGTCCTTTTGGGGCAACATTTAGCAATGTTTTGCAGGTAATTTTGAACTAAATACGAAAACTTATGGCATTTAAAAAAACTCACAGTGAAAATGGAGACGGTGTTCAACGGGTTTCCATGTTCAAAAAGCGTGCAAGAGAAAAAACTGCTTAGGAAGATAGTAGTAGGAACATAGTAGTAGAGCAGAAATAGGTGTGGGTGGTCTGATGAAGGTGAGTATTCAACGAAACTGCAGCATTTTAGACTGAGTACTTCCGCGTGGCTTCGTTTGACTCAGTGGTGGTTAATGGAAACATCTAGGTTCTCGGGGGACACGAGGCAGAGGGAATAGTTGCAAGAGGACCTCCTAAATTACCGATGGTCATTTCTCGGGGTCATGGAGAAAACTGCCACTCGTAATTCCTCCAGGATTATTGCACCCCCCTTTAGCTTCACTTCGAACCATTCTCACTTCTTTGCCTCCAAATATGCCTTCCTCTGGAATAATATTCCCTTCGAAATTAGACTATCGTCTAACTTAGCAGTTTTATAAGTCAAATTACGTAAACTTTTAACTTCGGAAGATATAAAGTCCTTGTTATCCGTCTCCTTCCCAAACACACAACTTTTGGACTTTGAAAAGGATCCCCCTGATATCTGAGGTGGTTATATACAATAGCGCGAAGTTTGAAATTGTTTGCGAATTTCAAGTCTGTCGAGCTTACGTGTTTTTAGTCTCTATCTCAGTATAGAAGACACGCTTCTTGGAAATTATTCAAGAATTGACTATATATTTCCAAAGTTTGAAATTTTCTACGTGGAAATCTGAATCCGGTCGCTCTGAAAAATTCCTCCGCTGTGAATTATTTCCAAAGTTTGGAAATTGCTTCTTGGACGTGTCGATTTTGTGAAAAACTCCTCTGCGCCACAAAAATCTGCACATCTCCGAATTTCATGCCGAGGCTGAGTCCAAAATAGTCCACTGTTAGAAAGATCTACGATCAAGGATTTGGGTCTTACTTACACGAATAAGCTTGCATTATCACCTCATGCAGATCGAATTTCTGCCAAGGCCGCACAGATATGTGGGTTTATATCGCATAACTTTTTCCTTCCAGAAATGAAGTTAAAACTATACCGCATGTTTGTTCTTCCTATACTAGAATACTGCTGCCCGCTTTTTGGCCTCATGACCCAGCATGACCGTAGTAAGATTGAAAAGGTTCAGCGAGTTTTCACTCGTAAAATATTTTCTGTTTCTGGGTCTGGTATGTGTTATTTAGATAGATGTCAATTAGCAAACATGAAATTTCTTTGGATAAGAAGACTCGAAGCTGGTCTATGCTTTCTGTTTCGCGTTAACAATAGTCCTAATCTCCCACAAATTAACGCTCTCCTTCCAGTTGACCGACCTTACGCCACTCGTAACTCTTCCATGATAATTTTACCACCCCGTAGCTCCACATCTAACCGTTCTCGCTTTTTTACCTCCAAATATGCTTTTATTTGGAACAACCTTCCTCTCGATATTAGACTGTCTTCTACACTGTCGATTTTTAAAGGCAAATTATATAAGCATTTAAATTTAGAGGAAATAAAGTCGTTACTGTCTGTTTCCTTTCCAAACACGCAAGTTTTAGATTTTGAAAAGGGTCCTCCTGGCATTTGAAGCTCTTCCCAGGATACTAAAATGGTTTCTAAATATGTTAGCATTTCCCTCTGCAGAGTCAAGCATCACTTCCAAGGGCTGCGAATTCTTCTCCGTTTTTGCAACCTTCGTTGTGGTCTTCGCGATTGGCTCTGGAATCTGGTGGGTCGCAACTCGATGACGTTGCCTTGACTTCTACTGCCTTCTCCTGCCTTCCGGATGACCCCTTCCTAACTCAACGATATATTATTTTTTCCCATGACCATAAACGTCCCGAACCCTCAACATCAGGTCCCAAACTAACCACATCAAACCCTTTTACCTATTAAGGCAGTTTTTTCTCCTAAACTTTTTTTGAACTCGGTGGCCCGCTGAACTCATCCACCGATCTAGGAGTTTTTTTTACTGCCGATGACAATTATTTATAAGAGTTCGCTGCTTATCATTATTATTTTTATTTTCACGATAGCACTAAGTTTGTAACGACAGGGCCCCTTGGGCCTTAAATATACAAATTATTATTATTATTATTATTATATCACTGTGTTGTTATATACCCTTATCCGAATATTGTCATAATATTTAGGATAATAGTGACTTTCACGTTATTCCTAAGGAAATTTTTAACCAAACACATTTCATTGTATCTGTCAGGAACTCACTATTTTACTCTGACTTGCTGCAACCTGCTTGTCTCAGTAAACTTGCACTATCTGGCCAATCGATCTTCTCTCCGCCTCACTCCTACGGGCTCTTTGATTTGGCTTCCGACTTAATTGGCAGTATCACACGCAGGTCGCAACACAAAAAAATCTTACATAACATGGAGACTTTAGATGCTACAAGTCCGTTAGCACGAAACGTTTCGCCTCCGCCGGATCTCGAACCCGGGTCGCCAAACCTGGTTATTAGCGGTGTTAGCACCTCAGGCAGCCCGGCCACTTCGACACGGGCCCTTGACAACCATGTTAAGATACGATCAGAAAGTAACTGCCGATATGGCCACTTAGATAATTTTATAAATTCTCCACCTCCCGCAAAACGGCCAAGATGTCTACTACGTTTACCGAAGTTAGGCTGTGAGGACTTCGTCCTCCGCCAGGAGTTTTCGGAGATGAAGCAGGAACTTTACAACGAGGTAAATAAACTGAAACAAGAGATAGCCCATCTAAAAACGCATATTTCTTATACAACGGTTAAAACAGCCCTTGTCGGCCAAAAACCGGGGGTAAATAAAAGTACATATGCTCAGATAGCCTCGGCCGGTAAACCTGAAACTCGCATATCATCTATTAAACCAAGTAAACCAGCGGACGTCTCACTCGATCGCAAAGAAACTAAAATAAATCCGCCGTCCACGCCATCGTAACTCTGCTCAGGCAGCACTAACAATGATCTGCATTTGCGTCCTAGCGTCACATCGTTGCTTGATGCTGCACTAGAAAGCGACGATACAGAGGTCGATAAGATAATGAAGCCAAAAAAGCATAGGGCTAGAAAGGGTCAAAAGTCTAAATGGGCCAGGAATGCGCAGTCAGCTAACCCAAAAACCGGCACATCAGGACCCATCAAACCTTTAGTACCGGATACAGATGGTCGCTTGGTCGGAACTCGTGAGCTCGCAACAGATGCACCAGTGAGTCACAAGCAGAATATAGTTGTAAAAGGGGCTCCAGAGATAGCATCAACAATTGCACAAGAACGAGTTGACGCTGATATTGACTTGGATTTGGACATGTCTGTCGACACGCCTGAAACCTGCATATCGGATCATGTGTCAAGCCCACGGGCTACACCATCGTCACTCGGCTTTAGCGACAGTAGCAATTATCAGGATTTGCATCCTAGCACCACATCGTTGCTCGACTCTGCACAAGAAAGTGATGACCAAGAGTTTGACAAGATCATAACTCAAAAGAGGCATAAGCCTAAGAAAGCCAAACGGTTCACGGGTTTGCATTCAGCTTACCCAATAGCCAGTACATCAGAACCGCATGTACCGGATAGAATTGCTCCCTTGGCTGAAACACGTGAGCTTGCAACATATGCCCTATTGAGTCGCAAGCAGAAAATAGTTGTAAAGGGGGCCCCAGAGTCAGAGTTGTCAATTGCACAAGAACGAATTGACCATGACGTGGGTCTTATGCGGGTGTTCGCCAAACCGTTGCTAAAACTAGGCAAGTCTTTCCGCATTCTTAAGGCATTTCGAAAAGGGAAGGCTCCAACAGCTCCAGAATCAATTTCTCGGCCACGACCTCTAAAAGTTATTTTAGAAACTGAAGCACAGGCGAAACTATTGCTAGAGCGCAAACCATCCTTACGGAGTCTGCATTCGCAAGTTTTTTTTTCAGCCGGATTACGAGTTGAAAGAGCGGAGAAAGATGAGACACCTAAAAATAGAGCTGGAAAAACGGAGAACCAATGGTGAGACAAATCTCAAAATAAGAGAGGGAAAAATAGTTCAGGTCAAAAGGACATCGCTCTGGTCGAAGCCGGTAACAGTGACGGCCTAGCTGTCCCGCCACCGAAACCTCAGACAGGCCCTCTTAAATTGGTCGTTTTAAATGCCAGATCACTGATTAATAAAATGCCTCTGCTCCAGACTATGGTTTTCGTCAACCGCCCAGACATTGTTATGGTAACTGAGACATGGGCATCGGCCTCTGTAGCTGACACAGAACTCTCTGTTCTAGGCTATGAATACGTTCGGAACGATCGAAACAATGGCCGTGGTGGAGGAAGCTGCATCTATATTAAGCAGCCACTTGCATTTCTCCCGTTGGACTATCCACAATTCACAGCGGTGGAGGAGAGCTGCTGGCTACGAGTTGTTCTAAAAAACAAATACTCCTTACTTGTTGGCTGTGTTTATCGCCCACCTAATGCCAATGCAGACTACGATCTTTGTCTCTCGCAGGCATTTCATGTCGCAGCTGTCTTGAATCTTAAGTATTGCTTGATTGCAGGCGATTTTAACCTTCCTGACGTGCAATGGTTTCCACCATCCGGTCCTACAAAGTTTGAGAACTTACTTGAGGCAATAGATATCGGCATGTGGGATCAGGTAGTCGATTTTCCCACTCGAGGAGCAAACATACTCGACCTAATTTTTTGTAGGGGATGCGAACCACTTTCAGTGTCATCCTTAGACGCACTTGGGAGTTCAGACCATCTTACAGTTGTTAGTGAACTAGAACTGGAGGCGGATAAAACATTTTCCCAAAAGTATAGTTTTTATCATGACTTCCGATCAGCAAACACGGCTGACCTACTGGCACATCTAAACGCTCTCGACTGGTCTGAATTTTTCCAATGTTTGGATGTAAATGTTTGTACCGATGCACTGTACAAAGTATTGGATCCACTCATCCTCCACTTTGTTCCTCGTAAGAAAGTAATACACGTCAAGGATGAAGTGTACCTTCCTCTGTCTTTCCGTCGTAGGCTGCGTAAACTCTCTCGTCGTTTGCATCGGCAGAACGACACTTCCGTTCTGCCCTTGATCACACTGATCTTTGAGCAGGCCAAGAAGCTCTCCGAAGAAAAGCAGATAGCCGATGAGGCTCACTTCGCTGAAAATCCTTCCCTCAATGTTGCGAAACTCTTTTCGCGTACAGTAAAAGCGCAGAGGAAAACGCAACACCCCATGCTTCAAGATGCCTTAGGAAACCCCATAGCTGACGCTAAGTTGACCGCCGATAGCTTCAATGCGTTCATATCCAAAACGTTTAGTGAAAGCTCGTTCGCTGCACCTCCGGTTATCCAGGCTTGGACGGGTGCCATACTCGAAACCATAAGTTTTACCGTCTGGGATGTGACTGTAGCCATTCGTCGTGATCGTCAATCTTCTAGCTCAGGACCAGATGGCGTCCCAGTTAGCCTTCTAAAAGCTGAAGCGAATGATATCTTTCCGTCTATTCTTTGTAAGGTATTTAATCTTGCTCTTGAGAGCGAAACCTTTCCTTCGTTGTGGAAGGAATCGCACATAATGCCTATTCGCAAGCATGGTCGATCGACCTTATTCGACAACTTTAGGCCAATAAATACACTTCCCACAGCCTCGAAGATCTTGGAGACCTTAATAAAAGAAAAGATGATGCGTCACTTGACAGAGAACAACCTGCTCAATACAGCTCAA
Organism: Ligula intestinalis; assembly: GCA_036362985.1. NCBI lineage: Eukaryota > Metazoa > Platyhelminthes > Cestoda > Diphyllobothriidea > Diphyllobothriidae > Ligula > Ligula intestinalis. The sequence continues at coordinate 43,745,638 of JAYGXS010000005.1, forward strand.
CATGGCTTTATCGAGAAACGATCTTGTGACACCTGTCAGCCTTCTTTCTTTGATTATGTGCTGCAATCTAGAGACAGCGGTTTTGCCACTTATAGCGTCTATTTTGATTTTACTAAGGCCTTTGATCGGGTCGATCATAACCTCCTCCTTCTGAAACTAGCCTCTTTCGGCATAGGTAGCAAGCCACTGAACTTCATATCTTCCTATTTGGGTGTTCGCACACAACGAGTAAAAATTTCCAATGTTATCTCCAACCCCACGCATGTGAGGAGTGGAGTTATACAGGGTAGTGTACTGGGTCCGCTCGTATTTTGCCTGTTTGTCAACGACGTTTCAGATTGTTTTCAGTATAGCAGACCCTTCATGTACGCTGATGATTTAAAAGTCGCTTATCGATATAAACCGGCAGATCGCAACATCGTGCTCGAGCTGATAAAAAAGGATCTTCAGGCCTTCGCCCAGTGGTGTTGCACATGGCGCCTCACCCTTTCATGGCACAAATGTTCCGTTATGGTTATTGGCGACGATCATCAACCGCAATTAAGCATTGAAGGCCACGAATTAAATGTCCCAGGAGTTATCAAGGATTTGGGCATATCCTACTCTAATAGTCTCAATTTGTCAGAGCACTGTGCCCTGATAGTCTCGAAAGCACGCCGAACCACCGGATTTATCCTTAGAAATTTTAAGACTATCAAGGTTAGAACTAGCCTTTATAATATGTACGTGAGACCTAGTCTTGAATACTGCTCGCCTCTATTCAGTCTTCTGCGCACTAGTGAACGGAAGAAAATAGAATCGGTGCAGCACTTCTTCACTAGAAGAGTTTTCACTACAGAACACCGTAACTTAACCTACCAACAAAGGTGCGAACTTATAAAGCTGGATCCCCTATGGCTTCGTCGATTGCCGAAGGTTCTTTTTTTACTGTTTTAACTTTTGAATGGTCAAACCTTTAATTCCCTTAGTACAATAAGGCAGCTTGAGCACTCTCGACGCGCCAGTCATCGAGACGTATTTTTATTTCTTCCTATGGCACGTACAGTTAAGTACCGGCAATTCTTTTCAGTTAATGCCATATCAATCTGGAATAAGCTGCCCAAAAGTATTAAAACCCAGCAAAACTACCCTATGTTTAAGAGAGCTATAACTAGTTTTCTACATTCAGGGCAACTTTCACGAATTTTGGGTGCTGACTCGGTGGAATCTCTCTTTCACTCTGATGGCGTTCGTGGACTTTGAACCCCGCCAGGCTTCATGCTGAAGATAATGCTGCTGAAGCAGCAGCCCGCAGTCTGCTAACCCTTCAGCCGATAGCGCGCAACTTTTGCCGACAACCATTGAAGGAAGACTGATAACACTGTGTTCTTGTGCCAACCCTCTCCGTCTGGAACTAATGTTTTTAAACGATATGAAACAGTTCTCCTGCTGATGAGTCAACTCAGCTTACAACTGTACATTTATTCCGTTTGTATCATACCTTTGAAGGCAGGTTTTTTTCACTTGAAACAAACTCCCTATCTCGCCCAGTATTGACAAAACAAAAAACAAAAAACCTGAAACAAAAGCAATACTGGCCGCAACATAGGGAGTTTGTTTAAGGTTTTTTCCGGTCTTCGAGGTATTGGAAGGCACCCAAGAGGTGCATTACCAACTCTTTACAATTGCCTGTAAACTGGCATAATAAACATATTATATTATATTTATATAACATTGTTTGCAATATATGTATATTTCTTCCTCTTTTGAGTGATATTTGCAACGATGTTTCGTCCACTTCTCTGTCCAGTCATCAATGCCGTCTCTCCATTCTCCGTTTTACAACCCTCACGATAGGCTTCATGGTCTTTAGTCATGCTCATGGCGGTTCTGCTATTTTCGCCATGTCGTCGCTGGACTCCGCAGTCAACAAGGTCGCCCTCCCTCGTTTCGTTGATGATCAGGTGACCTCTGCCGTTCAATCTCTTGTCAAACCTTTTGGCCACGATGGCCTCCTCCGGTCTCACCTCCCTGATGGTTGATTATGAAGCCAGTCGGGCGGTGTTACAGTAGTGAACGACAGCCTCTGCTGTTAAACGATTTCTCCAATTACAAGACGCGTTTCCAACCCTAATACGTTCTCATCAACAGTCCTGTCTTATTTGCACTACAATCAATCCTCTAAACTAACCCCATTAATTTTGTTGAAGCAGTTTTTTCTCCTACGTTTTGTTTTTTTTAAGCGGGGGTTCGCTGAACTCCGCCCAGCTTTAATGGTCGGAGTTTTTTCAGTGCTTCCACCTTAGTTCACCATGCGTTTCAGAGGGTGTTGACTTCTATTTTAAAACGATGATATGTTGGTGTAAATGAATTAATCTACCAACACTACTAAACGCTCCCGCTGCCTATGTGGTTGTTTCACGGAGAGCAGCATTTATCAACTTTGTATTTATTTTTCAACAGCACTAAGTTTGCAATGACGAGGCCCTCCGGGCCTAAAATATAAAATTTATTTATTGATTTAGTTCACGAAGTATTAGTGCAGGAATTACTTCACGGCTTAGAAGTCTCATTTTTACCAATTTTACGTTGCTTCTTTTACCCCCGTAAGTGCTTATCAGAGTCGGTTAGTCTCCAAAACCTCCAAAAGCGATGCCATTTTTTGAAAGAGGCGTAACATTTTGAATTAATGAACTTGGGTGGTTTTTAGTTGTCTTTCTTCTGGGAGAATAAGTGAAGGAAACAATTTTTACCTCGATTCGAAGAAGGGCATCCCAGTCTATTCAGCCAGCCGAATTCAACGATGGGCAAATTTATTCTCGGTTACGATTTTGATATCCTCTACTGTCGCACTAGGGATTTCGGCCGGGCTGACGCTCTTTCCCGCCTCATATGTAATCATCAGGAACCCAAGGAAGATACGGCGATTGCTGCTTCTTCGAGTGAGGACGGAGTGCGCCGCCAGCTTTCGGACGCCATACGAGGCGTTCCTGTAACAGTCGCCGACATCCGACGCCTTAGCGAACAGGATCCCGTAATTCGACAAGCTATCCTACGTTTTATTTTCTAAAGTGGGACGTCCGATGACCTCTGCCCCCAGTTCAATTATAGGAGTTTTTTTCCCTGCTTCCTTCTTGGTTCACCATACTTTTCAGAGAGTGTTGACTATTTTTTGTAAATAATGATATGTTGGTGGATATAAAACGATCCACCTACCATACTAACCACTCTCACTGCCTATGTGGTTGTTGAAACAGAGCAGAATTTATCCACTTTTTATTTATTTTTACCACAGCACTAGGTTTGCGATGGTGAGGTTCCCCGGGCCTAAAACATAAAATTTATTTATTTACCTCCCGTTTGCAAGCGAGTTGGCCAAACTCTGCTTTCACTGGCGGTCTTCACCGGCTCTTCCTGCGTTGAGTATCGCTGTCTGTGGTGGATTCCTATCTCCTGTTTGCAGACCACGTGGTCATTTTCCCTTCACCTCGACACCAGTTTCATGCTGCTCATCTTGGCACCAGTCGAATGAAGTCCATTGCTCGCAGCTTTGCCTACGAGCAGTCTACGTCAGCCTACGTTTTCAGTCTCTCTTCCTTTTTACCAAACCGGGATTCTACAGGAGACAAGACTGCATCAGCTAGAGGGTGCTCGCTGTCGGTTGAAGAATTCACCGGTTGCGGGCTGCAGGCCCAACAATCACAACCATTACCCTTAGAAAGAGACTTGACCTAGGGATCAGAAGCCGCGTGTTCCATCAGAGCGGAAGTCAGTTTCCGCACCCAACATTTGTGAAAAAAGTCTTGAAATTCGAAAACTAGTGATAATGCTCTGAAATGAATTATGGGTTTGCTAAATGTTGTTATTTATGTGTAGCCCATTCTAGATTGCAAAAGTGATTACCAAAATAACTGACACTACCTCATAAGGCGTGCCGGAGGAAGGAATAAAGAAATTGTATACTTAAGGCCCAGGGGCCCTTCATTACATAAATAGACATCGTCGTGACTGATGCATCGAGAGTGGTCAAGGTACTTGAGAGGAGATTAAAGGTACGACTGTTTAAGAGCTTAAACAGTAAAAGTAGCTCCCTCTTTAATTAGCGAAACTACATAGGATCAAGGTTTATAAACCCACACATTTGTTGGTACGTCGAGGTACGATATTCTGACGATACAAGTATTTTAGTGAAGAAGAACTTGACCGAAGATTTTTCGTCCACTCACTAGCATACAGAATGCTAAATAGAAACGAGCCATATTCCAGACCGGGAGTTCCGCATGCAACATGCCTAAGTTTGTAAAAGTTTGAGCATAACTCGCATACCGGCGTGAACGCATTTTTCGAAAACTTAGACAATAATAAGGAGCAGCAATAAGCATATTAAGTACTTAAACGAGGTATAAGAAGTATGAAGTATTTGTTAAGAAAAATAAATTTTCCCGATAATGTCCAAGTTCCTGAGATTTAAAAACAGCTATAAATTAGAACAATAAAATTAAATCTTTTCCTAAGTTGAAAACGGAACGTAACCAATTTCATTATATAAAAATACATTTTCTTTAGTCATTTCTTATACACATTAACGCTAATGGATAACTATTTATTTAATATCGTCCTTTAACTTCTGGCATGATTTCCTGCGTTTTCAGTGTCTTCATGGGTTCATCCATCAATTGAGCTCCCGTTCGACGTTTACATCAAAAGCTTTAAAATAACATAAACATAAAAAGCATTTGCCAGAAAAATTAGTTTGTGGATATTAGTTCTTCTGAGGATGGTCATGTGGATCATATTTAGAAATTCATCAAAACAGCAGACCACATTGTCGCGCACAAAGAACGTCCGCAAGATGACTCGGAGAGACCCTACGTGGACAGATCTGGCGGATGATTTTAAACAATGAACGAGTGACATGTGTAACAACCCAAGAAACTGAATAATTGTTCAAGTACACCAAGATCGTCACTTTTGGCGCGGACCCAGGATGGAGATGCTGTGATCGAGTGTCAGTGAAGAAACCGGTGCCATTTTCCCTCACAGCCGCTGACCCCCTTCCCGCCGCTGTCGTCGTCAATAGTATCGCAGTCCCACACACAATGTCAGCACTCCCGTCTCGGCCCTGCAGTCGCCCACAGCACTGTATTCCCCACCGGTAACTGAGCAGACATAAGAGAACACACTCCACTCCAGATGGGACATGTATCTGTGTAACGCCGTTCCCTATCCCCATACTATTTTCTTACTCTGTACGTATTCTTTATTACTAGTAGATTCCTCTCCATATATTCACGTTTCCTTCTACTCCGGCCTTGATATTTGTTTGCTTGGGTGATGCTTATCCACCAAGCTCCGAGTTACCGCTGCAGAGCCATCTTCAGGTCTCTTATCCTTTAGGTCTGTGCCAACCTCGACATCCCCGGCCTGCTACACATGACCGCCCAATGTATTGGCGGACTTTTTAATGTTTTTATTGGTCAGGAAGATGTCCCAAAAACTAAAAGAGACCACATTCAAAGGTTTTTGAAGTTATTTCGTACATAAATAGAAGGTGTGCGTGGCGCTTCGCGCCGCGGACTAAACTAACTAACTCCAGGACGGTTAGTTGGACCACAGGTAATTTGAAGTAGACGACCTCCTAACAACCATTTCCTTCATCTAAAAAATAAAAAAAAAACAATCTTAAATATGAAAAAAGTGCGTAAAAACCTTGAAAAACCCCTGCTAGTCTGTTGGTTGGTCTTCCTGCATTTTTATTGGCTGCACGTTCATCTGCTCAATGTTTCAAATACTCACTCACGACACAGATATTGCTGTTCCTTAGATTGATAAAACAAAACTTTCTATAATAGGTTACAGCTTTAAAAAGTGCTTTAGTTGACGAAGTTCTGCCTACATCACTTTTCTCCAAGATAATTTTAAAATGAAATTGTAGACTTTTGAGAATTTTTTAACTGACCTGAAGATAAACGATTTAAGTTGACTGTAAATGAAAAAAAAACCTATTTTTCTCTTTAAAATGCATTATTTTCTACCATAGTAGATTACTTCCAGGATCTGTTATAAGCTTGCGAATGCAAAAAAAGAGCGGCAATATATGACCATTTTTTGAGATAATTACTATTCTCTTGTCTTAGGCGTTTCTAAATAACGTTACTTTCAGCCAGTGAGTGAAATGTGGCACATGGATTGGCTTAAGGCGACAGAGGACAATGCAGTCGGCCCTATAATATATCCCTGAACCTCTATTGTTTGAATCATTTATTTTCGATCCCTCCGTCTCTCAGGACCTCGTCTCGCGGTTTCCACCACGTGTTTTCGTGTCCTCGATCCAGTGTTATTCTTATTATCATACAAGTATACAGGTTGAATATCACATCTGTACTGGTATACCGTTATTTTTCTTACTGTAAGAGTTATAGACTCCCTTTTGTCATTTTTTACCGTTTTGTAGTTACACACACTGTTTACTATTGTACTGTACTGTTTTCACATATTTTATTTCGCGTTAGCTAATGAACTTCCACCGTAACGTCAAGTATCTCATTCTACTATGTAGTTAAATACTAAACCGTTCGAATAAATTAAGCTTGACTTAACCCGTCTTTCAGACGGGACCGTATAAGTGTAATTGCAAGGCTGGGTAGATGAGGAATGGGAACGGTCGATTTAAATGAGTAGACGTAAATACTCCTACTTAAAAATAATATAGTAGTTATTTTAGTGCGTATTTCAAAAATGAGCCTACTCACACGATGGTTACCCTCTTTCCCTATCCAGGACAGAACCCTAGTCCGAGTTTCCAATGGGGATTTTAAATACCCACCACCTCTACCCACCCAGAGGCTACAACCCGCCGCGTATCGAGCAGGCGCGTGCGAGTGAGACTGTCGCGTGTACACGTAAGTATGACTCGACAAGGCGAAGGCAAAATGATTCACGGCAGTGACACTGCTCCCGGACTGTCACACGCAATGTGCAACACCACCGGGCAAAAGCACGAAGACCAGTTTTAAGAGTTCGAGTACGATGTTGCACTCGGCCGGATTGTAAAGAAAGGCAACTTTCAAATCGTCAACATATGTACGTAAAGGGCCTTCTCTTCTGAACATAATGTGATAGTTGAAAAAGAGCAAAATACAAGAGGACAAAGCACGCTACCCCGAATAAGCCACTCCGCACACGTGTGAGTTTGGGTATAACATTTTAAATTGTAACCATTTGTGTGCGCGAGCCTAGGTAGGAGGCTAGTAAATTCAGAAGTTTGCCACCTATACCGAAAGCGAACCGTTTCAAGGTCAACACAATCAAAACCCTTTGGGAGATCAAAGTAGACTCTGTAAGGTGCAAAACCATCGTCCTCAGATTGTAGAACATACTCGAAGAAGTGGAGCTGCCAGGCATCACACGATTTTTTGAGGAACCCATGCTGAGTCGCGCTCAGTAAATTATTCTCTGTTAATTGATAAATCTGCTTGCCTTTGAATAAAGTCTCCAAGATCTTCGAAGCTGCGGGAAGGTGTTTATTGAACTTCAGCCATCAAATGACGCAGGTAAGCCGTGCTCGGGGATCGGCAGAAAGGGCAATTACCTCCATAAACTGGGAAAGGTTTTAACTTTCAAGAGCGAGATTAAATAGCTTAAAAAAGAGACGGAAAAATACAATCTGCCTCCACTTTTATAATGCTGACCAGAACGATATCTCATCCAGGACTATGAGACTGGCGGTGATTACGAATGACTGCGGTTACGTCTCAGAGAGCACAAGTTATAGTTTCGAGGATAGCACTGGCCCAAATCCCGATGGTCGGAAGTGGAGCGATTGCCTCTCCAATTAACGTCCTGGGTGAGAAGGCGTTGAAAATATTAGCCCTAAATTTGGTGTCAATGTTGAAATTTCCAAAGGCGTTTCGGCGGATGAGGTGCTGCGTTTTTCCATGAACTCTTACTATACAGGAAAAGAGTTTTGCAACATACACGGAACGGTTTTTCAGCAAAATTCAACTCATGAGCTAGCCGCTTTTCTTCACTCTGCCCACTCAAATATAAGTCGGATCAAAGGCAGAACGGAAATGTCGTTTTGCAGATAGGAAGGAGGAGAGAGTCAATGCAGCATGCAGCGAAAAGTTAAACGGAGGTAGACCTTAATTGTTTTCTTATGGGAAACAAAATGCGAACTGAGTGGATCCAAGAATTCATGAAAATAACAACAACAACAACAATAACTTGTATATTTAACGCCCAAGGTGCCCTTTCATGCAGCCCATCTTTACAAATATCCACATCCAATGTTAAGAAAGAATCAGACGAATCATGAGAATGAAGATGTATCAATAATTCTGCCGAACGAGATGATCGGAAGTCGAAGAAAAAGTCAAATTTTTGGAATAGAGAGAATTATTGGGAATACTTGTAGCTACCTTATTCCACACTACCTGATGCTTATAAGTGCACATGCACGGATTTCATTTCAAGTCTGACTCACATGATTACCGCTCTAGGCACTTGTGATGATTCCCGCGCTGACTTCCCCTCCGGTCAGGCACCCCCCTTGGGGCTGGGCATGCAGTCTGACATTCAACTCCCTCCTACCCATCCTCTACTCCTTCTGTACAGAATAAACTATTCCTTCCACGCTGGCCTCCCACTTTTTATCTTTGCACAAAGAACCGGGCCTGAAGATCGCAGCGACAAGGGTTTAACCCACTAACTTTATCCCTTGCGAAATTGGTGACCCGCGAAATGATCTGAAATCGCAACTCCCCGATAGGGCTGAGCTCTATCATCACAGCATCTCCATAGAATCCAATAGGATTTTCCTGTGTCATCTTATGTAGCTACTATATAGAGAATTCCATAAACGACATCCTGTCGCGAAACGATACAGAGATCCTCAGACGTTCACAGTCCATCGAGCCTACGCAATCGTTCCTTCCTAATCCAGCAGAGAAGTATCTCTATGAGTACCAGCACCCACACCACCTTCCCAACATCCGATTATACTTCTACCCCCAATGGTATCTCATCACCCCGCTCAGTCAATACAGACGCGGCATACTAATTTGCCGTCGATTTAAATCTCAATCGCTGGCTTTCTTTAGCCACCCTTTTTTCTCCTTCGTCTTCTAAACTGGTTCACTCATAAATGCCACCCACGCTGTTTACAACCCTACCGTTGGAACGTATCTCATTCATTAAACTTTTATCCTTCCATGGACGAGGAAGAAGGCATACCGAGCACTAGATCAATTGATTTATTGTTCTGAGCTTTCGAACTCTTACAGATCTTCATCTTCAATTACCTGGATCGCGAACCTTCTCATTCATTTTATCCTTCCGTTCGGATTTTTACATCAAGCGAACTTCGGTCTGGAAAGGGAGCACTTGTAGTGCCTTATTCCACGGAGACATTCGTTGCCACTAACAAGTGAATATGCACCGATATACCCAATCCATCTGGCCAATCATCTTTCAAGGATGACTTATACAAAGGCCACTCTGGCCACTTGTGACGACTCCCGCGCTATCTTCGCTTCGGATGGCGGCCCCTTGCAGCCAAACTGCACTCGTCCGACATTCAACTTCCTTCTACCTAGTCTCCACTTCGTCTGTACAGAATAAACCATTATTTCCACTCTGGCCTCCCACTTCTTCCCTTTCTTCCTAAGAAACCGGGCCTGAAATCGCGGCTGAAAGGGTACTAAATAACAACTCGACCCACAGCGATATACTTTTGAGGGGAAATCCAAACGGCCTGAGAAACCGAGTCAAAAGTGAGAATACGGAATAAAAATCTATACTACGAATCAAGTGCATACACACTTTAAGAATTGCTAATTGGATCTCGGTATAGAAGCGAATATGCGTGGCCCAGGTTCTTGTTGTAAAGAAGAGGAAGACACGATCTTTGGAACTATAGAGATCGCGTCTTCCTCTTCTTGACAAGAATCTCAGTATCTTTATGTTTAATCGACAGAAATTATCAATGGCGGCCTGTCAGTGTTTTATTTTCAGCAAGATAGCCTATTCCCTCACAATGATCGTAAGGTAATATTCTATTTTTATGATAGCTTTCTAAACGGGCATAGGTGTTTTACCTTCTTCATACACTGATGCTGGTAAAAAGCAGGGTAAGAGATGAAAAAGGACTCTTTCCCGTACAGTCTTCAGCACAAGCACCGTTGCATCACATTTAGACGCATTTTGTGCACGATATATGCTAGCAAGCAATAACACTGATCTTCAAGAAACTTCTTATTAAGTCATTCACATCAGGTGCTCTTAGCCAGCGCGATGTTTTAAACGTGAAGAACAACCTAAAAAAACTCGGACAGCAGGAGGGTTACCGAAAGCCTTCTGTTGATGGCTTTGGCCAACGGTCTCCAAGAATGGTCCGGCTTCTATCTCAATTAAGTACACACTTAAATTGCTTCAGAAATAACTGCAAAAACCTGGAGTAAATGCCTCGCAATAAAGCTTCCTAAGCATGGCCTGTAAGTGGAGATAGTTGGGCTAAAATCCACTGGCTTCCGCGGAATAAATATGCACATGAGGACCCAAATGCCTCGCAGTTGAGATCTCCAGTTGCGCAAAAATCCGTGAAGTAGGTGCCACGGCTATTGTCCAGTACCTCAACTGTCAGTATGGTAAAATGTTCAGTATAAGCACTCTCTCCCCAGACCGGAGTTTAAGAAAAGATGGCAACGTTTTAATAGGCAAGGCCTCAGTTTTTATTTACAATAAAATGCCTACTTATCCGACTTAGGTAGACATATTCTATTAGGCTCACGTTTCCAGCGGAGATTAATGATATGAAAAGGGCGAAGATCACAAGTTGAGCAGAATGTATTGACATCATACAATTTCGCGACCTCTAATTCATCTGCTAACGGTCATTGCCTGCTAATATA
>JAYGXS010000005.1:43757808-43775441 GCA_036362985.1 Ligula intestinalis
CCTGCCCCCTCCTCTAACCCTCACTATGCACCCACATTTTTGGCTTATGTTTCACACCCTATTTACCTATTAAGCTTCACTCTTCTAATTGTACAGTTAATTTACTATATTAGCAGGCAATGACCGTTAGCAGATGAATTAGAGGTCGCGAAATTGTATGACGTCAATACATTCTGCTCAACTTGTGATCTTCGCCCTTTTCAAACTTCTACCGGGAAAACAATGTTTCAATTAATGATATGCTTAAGAAAATGGTAACAGATAGGGGAAAGTTTTGCTGCTGCGGACCGGGCTACCCAATCAAACCTTCGACCAACAACCTCAGATTAGCAGTTCTCAAACGTTTAAACGCCCCTAATGTGTATACTTCATATTGCACGTCTGTTCCAGCACTTCACTGGAGTAATAAAACAAACTTCTGATAGAAACGCGAGTATTTCCAAAATCTTTCGCAGCTCCTGTTGATTGACTCGCCCCTCTGCCAAACCTCGAGATTGGGTATGACTGGCTGATGACGGCTAATAAACCAGAAATGGCCATTCCGGTCTCCCTTTGCTTTGTCGGATCCACTCCAACATATCAACTTAGTCACTATGTGACGGTCTTGAGGGTTTGCGTTGTGAGCTCCTTGGCAAAGCGGAACTTAATTTTTCCTTGACAAGATCAGTGAAACACCTATATTAATTCATTAACTTAATAGTATAACGATCCCGGTGTTGCAAGAGTCTCTGTACACTGTTTTATCAGTGGATTTACTGGAAAAAAGTTACCAAACTGAACAACCAAGTGTAAATGGCTGAAATTTAATCAACAATGACGATCTACGAGAAACATACAGTGGTGTATGAAAACCAATGGTTTTATATGGAAAAAGGTACATTTGATCTGCCAGTTCCGCATGATATTCACACGTTCGCTAACATTTTACGCCCCAGTGAGCGCCAAAAGGACACTGCTTCTTTATTTGGTGCAGGTGATTAAATAGTTGCCAGCAGCTACCAGGAGAAATTCGTCATCTCATCCTCATATTCCGATGTATGTAAGAGCGTAGTTAGCAAAGGCAGCTTGGCAGAAGAGTAACACCCCCCAAGGATTCATACATTCGTTGATTATCACTCGGCCCGTTCTGCCCTGGGGCTCACTCTCGAATTCAACTGTCACTCTAATAAAGGTAACTGAATATTGCCGACAGAGACAAGTGTTGTGACAAACACGAATCGAAGTAAACTTTCCTTAAGGCTAAAAGACGCCTGGATCAGCCAATCACAGTTCATGCATAGATGCCGCTTGGGGTCGGCGACAAATAGCAAGCTTGCACGCGTTCCCGACGCCATCTATCTGCCTAGCCAAAAACCTCAGAGCCGACCCTGCCAATGAACACTCTCTGTCTACTGGCCTGACTGCTGTCAAACCAGCACTTGGGGCACGGCCAGTCTCCTGGGTGGTCCTGTTCTTCCATCTATTCTCCGTTCCTCTGTGTACCCAATATACTGTTCCTACTACTCTGACCTTTCTCTCTACTAAGTAACCATGATCTGAAGATCGCAGTTGCTAGGGTTTAACTCACTTAACCCCCTGCGATACAGGAATTGCCATTTTTGGCTCATTAGCCCGATCAAGCAACCAACCCAATGCCTGATTGAGAGGATACATTTAACACTGTGTCCGACGCCTGTCTTATAACCGGGAAGTACCACCGGCGGGTGTGACTGCGATATCTCAGGCGACAGAATGCCCAGTGAGAAATCACCGGACGGATTCTGTCTGCCAGCGTGCTGTTAAAATGGAAACTTCCTGCCTAGGATAATCTGCCTCAAATAGTGATTTTTTATTAAGAGATGAAACGCTGCCGGATCTGGCGACAGAAAGCCTACAAAAGGAGTTCGAAAAGAAACCGCTTTCAATAAATTCAATCTAATCATAGCTAACATAAGCATCAACTTTTCGCAATGAACAGCGTCTAGAGAAGCACCTGAGGCACATGTAGCAGACATAAGGCAAATCAGAATAGACTTTTGGGGGCCCGTAGGAGTGCTTGCACTAACTGCAGGATAAAGTACGTCTGGAAGATCGAATTTTCTTACAAAGGCAATAAAAAAGCCTATTATTTTAAGATAAATTACGGAAGGCCAGTCCTTTATAGGGCTACAGAAGAATAATTTATTCTCCGACGAATGCCACACAGAAGCACTTGAGGGTCGTCTGTGTATTTAAACGGAATGCAAATGAGGGTCTAGGGTGAAACACTACCCAGCAGTGGGCTGGGTGGAACGCAGACTGTAAATTTACAATAACTGTGAGACGACGGCCCATGGCACTCTCCTCGGACTAAGAGAGCACAGCGTTGCCCCCTTGCGTCGACCCCCCCAGACCTCTTCTCCATACTAGCAAAAACGGAAACACAAGCAGACATCTTTGACTGGTAAAAACATAGGACATAAAAAGTTTTTTAAAACAGTTCTGCGCCGAGGCCGAATCATCCCTTGTGTGCCCTGAGGAAGGCTTCAATAAAGTTGGTCGCATCCACACGCGCACGACTTGTATTAGCAGTCGGAGTGTGTACATGGGCAAAGGCCTCTGCAAGGTTAGGGCGCACCGGAGGGGAGCCGCCGCCTGGTGGTGTGACCGATGGACAGCAGTCCAGTTCGTCGCAGGGGGAGAGAGGTTGAGTTGGGAGGGGTGCGGCACCAAAGCCGTGAGTAAAGACTGCAGTGGAGGCACACACGGGATCGAACTTCAGCGGAAGCGTGAAGGTAGTTGTCGCACGAGGCGGACTGTTGGCCGTCACCGCCGCCGCCGCCACCGCAGGTACCGGTGGATCCTCCGGCTGCCATTGCGGCGCCACAGGCAATTGGCGGAGGGGGACCCGTGACCCCAACGCCGTCGGCGGGGGTCCCATAACAGCGCCGGTGTGCCGGGCGGGCACTGGATCCCGGTAGATGGCCAGACCCTTGGGCGGGCTCTTCTCAGGAGCTGCTGAGGCCACAGCAACAGCAGCCGGCTCGTCACGGTGGATTTGCAGGCCACGCGAGGTCGGTTTTGGAGGTGGTGGTGCTGCTGCTGCTGCAGATGTCGGTACCGAGAGAAAACTGCTGCTACTGTCCCCTTCGGCGAACAGTTGGCAAATTCTATCCACGCGATCGCGTAGATTCACAGTGAGGGCGGGCATCGCCTGGAAAGTGGAAGGGGAAGCAAACACCAACGGTAAGTCCATATAAACATTTTATAAAAGCGTCGAAGAACAGCAAAGAACCCCTACTACGTAATTGCCTTTCGTGAGCGCACTTTTTGCGGATGACCGGAAAGCGGTAAATTCAAAGGCCAACAGCCAGGTGACCTATATTATAACTGTGCTGCGCGATAATTAAATGTTGTAAAAATAGTAATGCTTTCTAATCGAGATTATGCATTAAAATTTAAGTTAATATTTCGGGAGACACGCCACCAAACACAGTCCACCGCGTGGCGATGGTGCAGGAACGGGGACTTGCACGTGGCTTAGTTTTAAGTGATAGCAGATTTTCACTGCCCTTTTACACTCCACCACGCAACCCCCCCATGTTCGGGATTTGTTATTGGCGTGAAACCCGAATAACTTCTGCCGTATACTGACCTAGCTCCCAACTTGGCTCAGCGAATCTTCCACGCGGGCCGTTTAGGGGGTAATTAAACCACTATGCATATGATTACGCTAGTCGATACGATGCTATTTGGGGCATAGGCGTAGACATTTTCACCTCAGCTGCTTCCGGACAAGGCTAAAGCTGGGGTGACAGGAGAGAGTCCTCCACACAAAATTCCTGGAAAAAATCGGAATCTTCCGCCGCATCGACACGTCAGGACATGGAAGTGGTACTTGGACCTTCGTTATTCCGTCTCCGGCGAAGAGAACGGGTCTAATTGTCCAGGTCTGCGGCCACGGATCGTCGCGCGTGGAGAAGCGCCATACGGGAGATAAGAAAGGCGGGCTAGATCAGTCATCATCGTAGCCGTAACAAGTAGAAGCATCGACACCATTTTGAAGAGTCTAACTGCGCTGGAACGACCACAATATAAGGAGGGAGAATGGGCGCGTTCCCAGGCGTGTCTTCTGTGACGACAGCGTAATAGATGCTCATTAAGAAGACGGATAGAAACGGTAGTACAGGGGCGCTAGGAGAATTCCCTCAAGAATCTAAAAATTAACCCCGAGACCTGGGAGAGCCTCGTCGAGGATCAACTGACCTGGCAGAAAGTAATAGAGAGAGCAGTGGCAGTCCACGAGGTCAAACGACTGGCAACTGTCGAAGGCAAGCGACATAGGTGCTCGCTAAAAGCCCAAACAGCTGTTTCGCCTACAGTATGCGCCACAATCTGTGCAACATGCCGATATATAGGAAAGATTTATACTCTTTGGATAATCGGCATTGACTCAGGTTGTGATACTGATTATCGTGTAGTCTATTTTGAAGTTATTTCAGTCATAATAGGATGCGTGCTTGGCAACAGTAGCTTATGTAGCCCCACTCATTAGAACACGCAGTGAAATATACTTTGATAAATGCTGAATGCATTTTATTTTACTGCATTTAGAAGTATTGTTGATTTATATCTAAGGATTTTTCTAAGCTGTATTATCATTTAACTTGGTGCGGAAAAACCTGATTATCAAAATGCAGGTTTCTTGAATTTCCCGAAAAATTGAAATGGTGGTTAGGAGGTCCAACTTACCGTTCCGGAGTTAGTTTAGTATAGTCCGCGGCGCTTCGCGCCGCGGACACCATCCATTTAAATGCGGAACTACCTGCTCCCAGCGGCCGCAGGAAGCAACTTCGACTACATTTTTCCACTTTACACCTACATATAAAATTTCGTTCTCTGCCTATCCTATTTCCCCACCCCACAAAACTCTATAAGGACCGTTTGTGCAGGACAAAATGCTGGGACTAGGGTTATATAAGTGGGGCTAAATAAGCTAATTTTCCCGCGGGCTTTTTAACGAGCTTCGTTCTGACCACCAACAAAACCGCTGTAATGTAAAAAGTGGCTACTTAAGTAGTATGCGTATTTATGATTGATTTTGACTGCCTTTATCCATTCAAATATATTTAATGGGAAACGTAAACGAAAAAAATATTCCTTGTACTTGTTTGGTAGCAAACTACGCCTTTAAATTTTATAGTTAAAAAATGGCATCTTTCGGTTTTAAAAAGTTTCCAAGTTGTCGAATTATTTTGAAACCTACTGACTGTTGCACTCGAATTCAAGATTTACAAACTGCGCACTGTGTACATGCTGTTTAAGGAAAAGTACGTTTTCGCCTATAGTTTGAGGGAGAAGTCATATGGTTACCATAAAATGTTGCCATAGATGTAGAGCATAGAGTTTAGGCAGCATTAAAAAATTGACGGATACGATGTATTATGAATGAACACCTCACAATTGTAAAAAAGCTCATAATTAGCAACTTTTTTTAAACCGAGAGATACCCTTTCTTTAAGGAAAACATTGAAAGGTGCAATTTGCCATCAAACAAGTACAAGAAATAATTTTTCTCGTGCATGTTTTCCATAAAATATATTTGAATTTATAAAGGCGCTCAAAATCAAGGACAAAAACGCATAATATTTAAGTAGTTACTTTTTACAGCATATATTTTTTGCTAGCGGTCAAAACGAAGCTCGTTAAAAAGCCGCATCCTATCCTGACTGAAATAACTTCAGAATAGACTACCCGATAATCAGTATGACAACCTGAGTCAATGCCGATTAGCGAAAGAGTATCAATCTTTCGCATAGGTCGGCATGTTGCACGAATTCTGGCGCGAACTTTATGTTTCTACTGCTGCATGATGCAGCAGCAAAGGGTTCGGCTCCTTAGTGGGTTCCCCCCAGGCGCTCTATGTGAACTCCAGAAAATAATCAAGGGAATTATTAAGTTCATGACGTGGAAGTAAATGACCGGGACTTGCATTTTTAGGCTTAGATACGGAATTTCAATGAGCATTTGAGTCGAAGACAACCAGTCAAAGTAGAATAAGCACGTAGTGCCCATTCTACGAGCAATTAGTATTACAAGTAGTATAATTGCTATAAAAAAACGTTGCACCGTCCTCCCGACATAGACACATATACATACATGTAGAAGTAAGCTTTTTGGGCAACGTACGTCTGATTAAATAACGAGCTGATTGGTACCGGAAACTCGTGTGAATAATAATGTTCAGTCAGTAACACGCTGAACGGTTTCCGTCAGTGTCGCATGAGTTGTAATATCGTGTGCTCATGAATGCGTTCCCTGGCTTGAACTTTACCTCCTCAGGCAAGATTGTATGGCACTTCATTTACTGCAATGAAGTTGGAGGCGCAATCCCTGGGACAGTAGGCGTGTTAGCATAAGCTTTCGGAGTAATACAGGAACTCCTCAACGGAGACTATGAAAGTACTACAAAAACAACAAGCGCTTGCATACGGCTTCGCCGGCTCTATGAGTCACTGTGCCTATCGCACACCAGACGACTGAACGGTCTGGACGGTGGTCTAATGCTGGCCGTGAGCTAGAGAGCGAGGTCGATGGCTAAGGGTATTTTTCTCACTTTAAACAATCTGACGCGCTTAAAGATATCACGGTGTGCCAAAAACCGTGGCATGGAAGGTTGCCAACTGATGGGATAACTCGCAACGCGCAGTCAGTCCAGTGTGTTTTGTGTTGCGTGGAGTGGCTGGCATTTTGCGAGTCAGGCTGCAATGACTCTTTCCTAATTTGGCCTTTATGAAATTTCCGTGTAAGTGGGATCCTAGCCAGGTGTGGCGGCACGCATAGTGGCGCCGTCGGCCGCGCCAGCCACCTGCGCCCGATAACATCTCTGGTCTTCTTGACTCTCTGTTGTCGTCGGATCAGCGTGGTTGAGCGGAGAGTTCGATAGATACTGCGCAAGTCTTAGCAATTTAAACTAATTTGCGCGCAAGTCACCCCTCTGAACCAACCTGTTTGGAGAGTACGTCGGACATCGTCGAACACTTTTGCCGTCAAACGATGAGAGATGATGGAGGGATAATATATATGACTGGGGTGGGTTCGCGCCGGTAACCGACAGTGATCTAACGATGTGCTGACGGCGTACGTCCTTGACCGGGGAGTGAACCACACCAATCAGTCGCGTTGGCATAGGGTGTGCTAACAGACTGAGGAGGGGGACGTTAGGGAGCAACTGCATGTTGACCAAATATCGAAAATGCATGGCTATTTACTTATTCGAAGTAGCATATGTACCTGTGTAATTATTTTGGTGGGACCTCGGCTTATGGGCGATGCCAAATGACGGAGTCGGTGTCACCTTCTTCAAACTACGAACCTCGGGCTCCTATATTCGTCCCAATTTTATTTACGAAATTATTTCAACACACCTCCACACTCAGTCAGTTTAAATTACTTTGTTTAGTCAGCATTCAAAGACCCAATAAATGCACATGCAAGATGAATGAGGTCTGCTTCGGCAACCCACCAACTGGCAAACTTCAGGCTTGTTGCCTTCCACATATTCGAGAATTGTGTTCATTCCGGGAGCCGCTGCTGATGCCGGAATTCCGCCAACGAGCGAGGTAGAGTAGTTGTGCTCTACGATGCGCGAGGTCAACGGCTGCTGCTGCTCCTGTTGCTTGAAATCAGCATAAGAGGTGGCAGAGGGCACGGTGTTGGCGGGAGATTCCCAGCGGCACTCTTTTGGTAGTCTGTATGAAGAAAGAAAAAAATGCTCCCTTCTAAACTGCACAAATTCAGGATATCAGGATGCCTGCGTGCGTGTGAACTAAACGTTAGTTAGCGCGTACACATCGGACTTAATTGAGATGCGTGTTCTTGGCACAATCCGGTGTCTAACCCGGTCAGCTCTGTCAGCTGCTGCGTCCAACTCAATGTCTACTCGCCTTGAATCGGCCTTGCCACTAGGTTCACGAGGAGAGAGTTCCGCAGATGCTGCGCAAGTCTGTCGTCGCTATAAAACTAACGCCCACATCATCTTCATCTAACACAACAGCAACAGGATGGAAGCGACGGACCAGATCCAAGTTCGGAGAACGTGTACCAAGTATACGACACATTGGCTGTTGTGACAATTGATAAATAGTGAACATTCTGCATAAAATTGAATGCCCTATGAATTAAGTGAAAGTTAATATCGAAACGAAAGTTGATAGAATTGTCAAAGACTAACTGATGAATACTTGTGCTGCACATTGGTGTACCGCAGCGACACCTTCGTAGCCCATGCAAGGAAGCATTATACCTTAAGCGAAGGCAGCTACATCGGCAGTTAACATAATGGAGAGGCAATTTGCTGCTTTGACGAAACGTACTGATCCGCAACCGATTATCACCGACATATTTTTTTCAAAATGAGGACCCAAGTGATTTTGACGCGCGATTCCACGAGAGAAAGCATAAATCAACCTCCCCCCCTCATCGGAATCCAATAGGCCGTGAAACCGAAGACTCGGCGAATTTATTGGAAGACAACTAAAAGAACATCAGGTAGTAGTGGTACACAAACCCAACCCTATTGGTCCCCCACCTAATAAACCCAAAGGAGTCAGCCTGGCACTTAGCAACCTCAATCAGGACCGCCCTTGAGGTTAGTTAACACGGCAGCCTCCCTTCCTGGAATGTGACTGAGCTGTCCTGCTGCGCTTGGGACAGGAGACTACCCAGATTCCAGCATCCTTGGGCGACTGGAGGCTGTGGACTGATACGAGGCATGCGAACTGGGTTTCAATGGAAGGACCGAGCTGAACCACCCACACTCGCGATTGACGATGCCCACATACATGGCGAAATCATCGACTTCCCATTTGCACAGTTGAGGACATTGGAGTAGAGTGTTGTACAAGGACGACTGTTTACCAAAAAGCTACGATGACGTAGTCAAAGTGTCCGCAAAAGTAATTCTTTGGTGGGTTTGTCGGAAGGATAAAATTGACAGAGTTCGTGCTCGGCAGGGCCCAGCATGCGCAGTAGCAATCGCACAGTTCACCCCACAGTTTCGGGCAGCCAATTTTATACAGGACAAGTCCTCGTATCGTTGGCACTATATATCGAAAGCGAGCTGGGCCTGAAGGTCATATAGAAACTCAGTAATGATGCTGTCAGTATGATTGAGGGAGTGTGAACCCCCAGCCGCGCTCAAATGGCCCATAGATGAGCTGGATAGCTCAACTGTGAATGTTTTCAACAGCTTCAGTTGCTCCGACAACGTCTGCTTTAAGCCATCGTACTCGTCAGCCATCACAGGTGAGAAACTGTGTCGCCAAATTGTCATGACACAGCATAGTACTTTTAATTCACGAGAAGCATATGCCTGCTCGACTATTATCTCAAACACCGACACGACAGAGAACGAGAACCTGACCAACCAAGAGGAAAGGTATTAGAAACCCGCAAGCTTTTCTCACGGAAAAATTGCGTTTATTCATGAAATCCCGTTCGGGTTGGCTCATATTCTGTTCTAGAAGAGCCAGGCAACTTCCCGCAGACATGGACCAATCAGATCTTACGGAAGCACTGTGGTCACAGTCAATGACGAGAGGGTGTCAGCCTTATGCAATTGTTTTTTGGCCGCCAGCGCACACGTGCTTTCTAATTGGATCGACTGACTCTTCGTGGTAATGTGAACAGTTCCAACACAAAGCAATTTGCTTCGACAAGGAAGCAAATACCCTGAAACGATTACAGTCAATCGACTGCGGTCAGTTCTTGTAAAGGCGATACTATTCTAGTTGAATTAAGACGTACTACTCGATGCATCTTCCCCCATAACTGATTCAGACACCCAGCACGTTCTAAATTCACAACATTATGAATAGTGAATGGTCGAGCGGCGGCAGAGTCAAGAGCACATTTGGCCTAGTCGGCGCACTAATTCCGCAGACCAAAAGGAGGCCAGGGATGCGGTTGAATGCAGCGTTTATCAGATCTACTGGGTCACCGTTAGTCAGGATTTGGTTCGGACGCAAAGAAATCCTGAACGATGTAACCTTTATGCAGATAATATGTGTGTAGCCATAATATCTCAGGCGGTAATTGGGGTACAGTTCCTGCACGACGTATTTTTGGAAAAGTGATTGAAAAAAGGACGTACAGTGGAGTGCAAGTGCCGTTAATCAGATATTTCCAGGCGGTGTGTAAAGGTTGGTTGTGTTGGGTCATGGCCTGTTCAGGGTTAGTACAAAAAAGGTTTAGAAATCAAAATCGCCAAGGGTGTTGCATCACAGAGCACGTCGCTGGTTTATCATTAGGAGTAAGCAGCATACGATACTTGAGATAAATCTTGCCATGCATTTAGTGCCAAAGCTGCCAAAGCATTGAGGGGAATGGGCTGCTAGTACCCTGCAAAGGTTTCGCTGTCAAAAAAAAGAATTAGGGCGGGTGTGTGGCATGAGTCATCAAGATGAAATACAGAGAAGTTAGAATGAAAGAGACACCTAAAACTCACTTCTGCCGATCCGGAAACGTTTTTCTGAGATTTTCATTTTCCATCGCAAGGGCCAGACATTCAGACTTCAATTTGAATATTAATTCGGCCACACTGTACTCATCAATCGTATGGGGCCATAAATCTGGGAAATCTACAAAATATGATTAATAGCGAGGAAGAAAACTTAACCTGTCTTGGCTTTAATCACCATGTGTGTCATTTCCGGACACACATCGGATGTAAACATTATTTTTTTCGAGCCTGGATCAACCTCAGCAGCGGAAGTAGCATAAACTTTCGCTTTGGCCATCTCAAAATTTTGCTCTTGGCCATGGTCCTCCAGTAGCTAGGATAACTGCATAGATTCACCACATTGAGACAAACCTCAGAATTAAATGCGAAACATAGTTGACGTGACATGCTAGAGAACCGACATCAATGCTTGAGGCATATGATCGACTACAAAATCAAAGTTATAAGATGCAGGCGAAGAAAATACGAAGGGCAATGCAACCAATGACTTTGAAGGGTGTTTTAAAAGAATAACAGTCGGTAAGTGCACTATTGATTATTCGTCATAAAGCCCGTACGAAAATATGCGCCATGATAGTGGAAGGTGAAAAGCAGTCACTGGCAAGGGTGATGAAGCAGAGGGAGGCTTGAACATATTAACTGTAAGGGAAAAGTACGTTCGACATTTTCGGTCATGTGAAAGCGAGAGGCTGTCAGTAATTTTGACTTTTATTTCTCGGTCAGAGGTGTACAGGAAATTGAGGGGTTTAGTTTGGGTTATAGCAGCTAAAGGACCTGAATGAACGTATTAAAAGACCAAAGGACGGGACTGGAGGTCGCCTCTGTCATTAAAAGTTTCTCTCCGCATAGGAAGGAAGTGTGTCTGGAGCATCTTCTAGATGGCTTGGGAGGTTTCGTTGGCATCTACTGAATGGACGCTGTCAAAATGCACTAGAGATGAACTTCCCTATGTTTTGGTGTAATCAAACAGAATAATGCTCTCGCATGCACTTGGATAGCCCATCTTTCTAAATTCTTAGAACTGGGCCAGAAGAAGGAATTATTCATAGCGAAGCCCAACAGGGTTTTTTGCACTTGTCCTGATGAAGAACTGTAGTTATGTTTCAAAAGTGAGTCAAGCCTAACTGATGAAAATGTTATCGTAAGAAAAGCGCGAAATGAGGACCAAAACGAGCTCTAAGAGATCCAAATTATGGTGTCTCAGAGGAAAATGAAAGACAGAGGCTCCCTCAGGGAATAAGAATCCGAGTCTGCCACTGTCAAATACACCCCAGGGCTTTGTGGTCTCCAAGAATTTACAAACATGACCTCTTTATTCAACCGATATTAGAAATAAGTCAATTATAAAGCGGTCCGTCAAAAACTGAAATGGTTAAACGCAAACCGGCACAGTGTAGTTTATGAGACACTTGAACCCAGTGACTCAACCGGAAATGATAAGCCCAATTGGAAAGCCATTTGATTTCCAGATGTTTCGTCTTTATTTACTACCATTCCACGGGCCGTAAAACTTATCATGAGTGGAAACCCACGTTTCGTTTGTATGGTCAACCATCGGGGCGGTTGGAAGGACGTTGCACGACAATTTTTTACGAAGCTACACAGGCGCAAATTGTCCCGATTGAAGACGAAAAAAGGCGATGCGATATACGTCAGATAGACCAGGCAAGACTACAGTCTTAGCAGGTCTACGTAAGCAACAAACTGGAGGACACCAATCAAAGGCATCTATGAAATTGGCAAAAACTTATATTTTATACCAGACGAGGGTTGTCGGCGTGTCCTTGCACCTGACAGCGCCTGAAATAACCGTAAAATTACTTCCACACAAATAATTGCCTAAAGAGAGGACGACACGCAATTCCATAGGCAGCCTGTGCCTATTCGGGTCGTTTCCTTTCTTAGTCCGACTCGTAAGCCACAGCAACTTTCGACAAGCTCGTAAGAAAACTAAGCGTTCCCAATTAGGTTAACTCTATCGCAATGGTTGACAGGTTTCAGCCCAAATATACACTCCCAGATACCGTCTAAGTCTATAGACCTTACATATGCTGATGTATACGGCGAACAGAAATTAATTTCTCAGGAGATTAAAAAGCTGAACCTTCAAAACTGGTATATCAACCAGAAAGCAGAAAATGCAGGCTGGGGTACACACGGATGAGCCGGAGCCCTCGCAGCTGTGTCAAGTAGCGGCAAAATACCAGCGAAGCACGTGTCTGGGTCTTTTAGGTAGTACGTAGGCCGTTAGTATGGTAAGTTACAACATCAATCAACCCTATCCGTTTGCGGGAATAAAATATATGAAAAGTGCCCTGACGAGAAAGTTGGCCCAAGTACAGTATAGATCGTTTTATATTAAGATGTATGGAAAAATTTTCAGCTTGGTTTAAGTATTATTTGATTCCGACTGACATCAACAACTCTTCAACTACGGGTGAAGCTGGCCAGCCTCCTACCGACGTTATGAGGCTCCAAAATTGTTTTTATTCGCCATATGATGACAGCAGTGTAATGTGTGCTTATATTCCTGGCAAAATGAATTTCTATAGTGTCATGTCAAGTTTGTGGGCGCACTGATTGTAAAGCCTTCATAGTATAAATGAGCTCATAAAATTCTGCCCATACTGAGGGAAATTAGGTTTAGGATGATGCAACTAGAGAACGTAAATATGGCACAAAGCGATCGTTTCTGGAATATGCGCAGCCATTAACTGCCTATCCATAACCAAATGCACAAAAATATGCATATAGTTCTGCCTCAGACAGCAATAGGTTGACAAAGGATCATGATTCTAGTTAAAGTTACCATTTTCCTGCGATCACAAACGCCGTTTTCAGGGGATAAAGTTTTTATTCTCTATTTGACCAACAGTCCTTTTTGGGATTCACTACGGGAAAACGCCGAAGACCACTCAGATCCCATGAGCGAGTACCCGACGCAGTTTGTGGACGATTTAGGCTTGATAAATCGGCATCAAACTACCACTGTTCACCAGCTCTCAGCGAAGAATAAATTATATCAGTGATACTCTGTGAGACGTTGTGGCGACGTGCAAGATTGTAGATTTAAAAGTTAACTTACGCTTTCCATCGAACTTCGAAAACAGCGCACCGGATTATCAGGAAAACCAACAGAGCGTACACTAAATTGTGAATGCTGCACTTGTCCCAGTAGAGGCTGTTGTAGTCCGGTTAAACAACTATATAATTGTTTTCAAATTTATGCCTTTTAGTTGACGAAAATAATGAATTAAACTTTGAATATAGTAAAAGTTGTATACCTTGAACATTGGGAATACGATAGATCACCACTATCGGGGGATAGAACCTGCAGTTGCTCCGAGGTCTTAAGGAATATTTAGGGAAGTGCAAAGGCTGCAACCTTCTTATAAAACAAAGGTTTTTTGTCTTTGTCGGTGCTTCAGTTAACTTAAGTGCACTTCTAACTACTGGAAAATGACTCACTTGTTATATCTGACAAAGCGCTAGGAGGTAAAAGTCGAGCAACTTAAAATTCCCCATGGCTAGCCGAAATAAATACTTTTCAAAATAATGTGATCTTAATCAAGTGAATCTTTGACTCTGATCCACTACGTTTTATGATGCATAGATATTGCACTAACTTCTCCACAGAGAACTCCCTGAATAACCTTCGCTGCTTGGTTAGTAATGGTTGTAGACACTTCCGTCGATTTATTTTCTCTGACCTTCATGAAACTCATTGTCGTGTTGCGAATTTTTACATAGAGTCCTTGCTTTACTGTCAGGCCTCGGCGACGTACCAAAATATACAAAATATCCGTTTATAAGCGATGCAATAAAATTGATGAAGCGAAAGTCCTTTCACCATTTCAACTGATAACATATGACACATATTAATTAGTCTGTCTTTGTAAAGGTTCAGCGGAATCACATCAAGTGAGTTAAAATGCAGGACCTGTCGTGAAAATGGTGTCAACTAAATAACTTGTTTTCTTCAAAGTAATCTTGTTAAATTTTGAACATGCTGCGTGATATACGTTTCGAACATTTTATTTAGACAACGACAGTCCGCAGCAAACTTAAAGCTCAAGCATTGCAAATGTGTAAAGTTGGTTTGATACGGGCACTCACACCACCGTAAAAATCACATGACCCTAGCTTATGACCGGATGGAGTGTGTGCACTTTCGGCCGTATCCATCCGATAAATCCACGAGGCTGAAACCGACCGGCTCTCATGGGACCTCAACTTTTTAATGTGCAAAGCACCCCAACGTACGTAGTCGCGCAAGCCCGGAGTCAACGACACGTCGGGGAATCTGAACACTGGCGAGTTTTTTAAGGAGTACATGACATTTAGTGGCATCGTTTCCCTTCTCCAAAACAGGTATGGGTCGTGATCATGGTGCTTGTACAGCAACATCCATTACTATAGCCGCCATATTATCCGATTTCTTATCACTTTATCGAATGCTAAATGCATCTTAGTCACAAATGACCTCAACAACCATGCTTATGCTTACTGACTTTGAACGGCGGGCAATTTTCCGCCTTGTATTAAATCCTCTGTGGTCGGTTTATAGTTCAAGCTTATAAAAGCGCATAAGCCGTTCACTCATATTACTCGCGTTGCATAAATAACCAAATTATAATAGCTTTGTGTGGTATATGTATATTTGGAAGGGTAACAGGCAGTTTTTATCGTTGCGATTTGTGGTAATTTCTGGAATATAAAATACTATCAAGTCAAACTGTAACACAATATAAAGTGATGTGTTGCTACATATTTAGAAACAGTGCAGCAAGAGAGTATACCCATAAAATCTTTATATGGTGGACTATAATATGTAATGCTGTGGAATAGCTTTTTGTCAAATATTATGTCATAAAACCTTCTTTCAAAGTTAAAAATCATGTCTGCCATTACAGTCTCACTTGGTAACAAATTTTGTGGCCATACCACTCGATAAAGAAACGCTTTCATTCGTGTTTATTGGCGTCCAACCTTGTATGAATGATCACGCACAAGAGCTGTGCATACATCTTTTTAGAAATCTTCTGAGATCCATAGCAACTATGGCCTTGGATAATCAGTAAGGTTCATGGCAGGCTACACGATATATGACAGTAAGACGGAAATAAATCAAGCTTCCCAACCGATCGTGGTTCGATAACTTCTCAAATCCGTTTGCCTGTTTTAGGAAAGCAATATCGTTCTTCATTCACGATGCCCATGTTGGCACCCGGTAATGTAAATAGGGCTCAGGAAGACGCCGACAATTTTTCAGAAAAGTTTAAGAGGAAATAATTTAAACGCCTACCTGGACCACAGCAACGTAATAGTTGCCTGATCGACCACCTTCTTAAAGATTTCTGACGACATCAGGTACGCGATTATCCACATGCCCAGATCTCTATGGGTTTCTGTATATTTAAATATATTTCCGTTACTAATCTACTGGTGTTTTAGACATGCTTTTCAAGCTGCGATAGTGCATCCGAACACACATTTGAACAGAGAAAACTTAAGAAGTCACCAGGTCAAACTAACATTCAGTTATCGATATTCAATTGCAACCTCTTGCATCGTCGGCACGCTTGACTTTGGCCTATATTTCAACATTGTCGGCAAACATGCCAGCTTCTTAAAAAAATCCTCGACGCAATATTTGACAGAAATAAAGACTACCAAAATCAGGACCTTGTGATACACCACTTCCAATCTGAGTTGTAACTGTCAAAAACAGCAATTTGTGCTTTAGGGAACCCAATACTTCGAGACATTAGAACACTCCGTATCAAAAGCATATGCCTCAAATCCCTCTTAAAGAGAATTCTGTGCGACACGCTATTGAAGGCTTTTTTCAATACAAGGAATAGAGCGCAAACAGGATTGCATCTGTCTGCACCCACCGTCAATTGTTTATGCGAATAAAAAACTTTTGTGGCTAGATTGTCCTCGAATAAAGTCATATATGGCACTCCACACTATATTGCTTTCCTCCAGAAACTTCATGAGTTGTCTTACTTGGTTTTTGACTGGATGGAATCAAGACGAATTTCATACTGAAAATAGACTTCTAAAAACCCAAAAGCTTCGTACATATCAAACCAATCCTCCAATATGACGTGGATGGGACCTCGCATATCACCTTGCAACTAAGAACATCGCTCTTTTGTGGAACAACGCGCGTGGGAAAAAAGCAGGCCGCTTGTTGAGATAAAGAACCACATTCAAACATCTATAGATAAGACAGGAATCCATCGTCCTCCATTAAAATTCGTATCGAGTCTTCTTTTATTAAGCGTCACTGAGGAAAATGCCCGTGTTAATAGGAATGAGCATTCATAAGATCAGCCGCCAAAAATGTTCGATTTCAATATGAGGACGTGCCTTAATTAGATAAAATGAAGGGAAAATAGTATAAAGTAATTGAACGGATGAAGTTCCGAAAGGAAAATCTGTGATATCAGATTTTGCAGTTGGGCGGCCCTTGCAGAAACTCGATTTGCCCAAAGTGATGAAACCGGCTAATTCGTATAAATTTTATCTAGGTGCCTGATTATGCGGCAAGCTAAAAGCGTTTTATTTTAGAGGAGTACTCATTCCAGTGGAATTAGAGAACGTGGGCAAAAACAGAAGATACAAACGCAGATGAACGACTAACTACCGACCTTATCAGAATGAAACTACGCCATCCAAGAACCACAGTGCACGTGGGCGTTACAATTTGGAAATAACTAAATTGAAAAGTAATTTACTAAAACTAAAATCAACTAACTACAAACGTAAACTAAACTTAAGCTAAACTCATTGAACTAAAAAGAATATAAAATCAAACTAGTAAAAGTAATAATGAAGTAGAAACTGAACTTGAATCTAAATAAATGAGGGATCGGGAGTGTGCGCTGCAGTTTGATGACTTCTTCGCATTTGCCACATTAGCTAACCTCCGTAAGAGTTCTCTCAAACTCCGGGGACCTTAACCCGTCTGGAATTCCACAGATATTTGTTCTCATAGCGAGTCATCGGTGCCTGGAATGGACTGCATGATGAGGTCATAATGGCGAACTCCACAGATGCGTTTAAACGGAAACTGGGTGCATATTTACTTAACAGATACCGTTCCTATGCACAAGAAGGCATTGTCAGTAGTCCCCGACGTATA
>JAYGXS010000005.1:43785529-43796211 GCA_036362985.1 Ligula intestinalis
ACTTATTGACGATCAAACGCAGTGACCAATCCTATTGCTGACATTTAAGCCAATGAAACGTGAGATATTGTGTGTGCATGAGTTGACGGGACCACAGGACTACAAATTGCTATTAGGGTAGGAGGAGCGTGGGGGAAATATCGACTGTGATCTTTTAGGGTGTAGGCAGCCAGGGTGCTTGACGGAGTCGGGAGTCTGCCATGGAAAGAGAAAACGGTCAACCCACAGGCTTCTCGGTATCGAAGAAGCGCTCCCGGACTCCTAAAAAGACCAATTAAGCCACACAGCTAATATAAGTGGACCGAGCTTAAGCACGATCCAATTAAAAAGAGCACATTCGAAGGCTAAAATGGACAGTAAGCGCGGAACCTGGCAGTGAATCTGTCCTAACAAACCCTAGTGAAGCAGAAGAGGACGGCAGTCGGAAGGTAAGAACAACCCGTATAAACTGCATAGTCATAAAAGGCATGACAGAAGGTACTTCGGATACCCCGAAGTCAAGAATCGAAGAGGACAGGAAGTTCTTTAAAGAATACCTGAAAACACTCCTAAAGGGTGAGGCAAAAGTCGAAGTTCTAAAGGCATTCCGAATGGGCCATATAACAGAATCAAAAGATTAACAACGCCAACCAAGACCGTTGAAGGTTGTCCTGAAGTGTGAAGTCAAGGTCCAGCTATTGTTAAGCAGGAAACTAATACTGAGATGCTTCTACCCAACGTTTTTTTCAGCCGGATTTTTCCCCCGCGGAGCGGGAGAAATGGAGATTGCTCAAAGTAGAACTACACAGGAAATGCGAACTTGGCGAGAGCAATCTCCGAATTCTGAACGGGAGATCATGCATGTCCAGAGGTCATTTCTCTATAGAAAGCCGATAACACTAACAGCCTAGTCGGGATGGACAACAGTATGTCTCGATCAGCACCAACAGCTACCTGCATGCCATCCCACGCAAGAGGCAAACGCCTGCATAAAGTGGTGAATAAGTCTGAGTTGAGCTTTCTTTAAACTAATGCCCGACGTCTTGTCTCAAAAATTGACGAACTCAAGGCATTACTTTCGGAGCGGAAACCTGATGTATGTCGTTGCTATTAAAACGTTTCGAAATCAATTCGGCCAATGGAAGTTGCCATGCATTTCCTCTACTCCTGCGGATTTAAATATAAAATAGCAGATGCTATTAGACTGTCATCTCGCAGTAACAACCCACCAATTTTAGTCAAGCTATTTTCACCCATTGAAATAGACGCCATTTTAAAAAAGCAAGACCTTGTTTCCAAATATCTGAACAATACAAAGTATTTCCTTTGTCATGATGTCACCCCAATGGAGCAGAGAATAGCGTTAAGTTTTTCTAATATAGTTGTAAATTCACCACAACCGGCTCAAGTTCCTGGTCGTAGCCCTAGGAAGCCCAAGGAGCCATGTCCAACAGATAGAATCCCTCCTTGCATACTGAGACATATGATATATGCCCCAATTCTTCTGTTTAACCTTTCCTCGTTACTGCAGTCAAATGGTACTTATCCAGAAATATGGAAAAATCATGTATCATCCCAATTTACAAAAACGGAAATCAGTCCAATGCCAAAAATTATTGTGGTGTTCACTGAACATCGGTTTTAGCAAAAATCTTAGAAAAAAAATTAATAACCAAATTTTAGACCATTTGACGAATGTCAATCTCATACCTCGCTCTCAACATGCTTTTTTACCCACAAAGTCATGTCAGTCCTGCCATCTCACTTTCTTGGAAAACGTCTCCAGAAATCGAGATGATGGGAAGACAGTAGCTAAAATTTACTTGGATCTAAAAGTTCCCCATTAAAGACTCATTGTGAAGCTAGTGAGTCACGGGATTCGACCCCCTCCTTGATTTCCTAAAATCCTATCTTCAAAACCGATTCCAAGTAGTACAACTTCAAAATATAGTATCAGAACCAGCTCATAATGAAGTGGAAACTGAATTTGAATCTAAATAAATGAGGAATTGGGAGTGTGCCCTGCAGTTTGATGACTTCTTCGCATTTGCCACATTAGCTAACTTCCGTAAGCATTCTCTCAAACTCCGGGGGACCTTAACCCGTCTGGAATTCCACAGACGTTTGTTATCATAGCGAGTCATCGGTGCCTGGAATGCACTGCATGATGAGGTCATAATGGTGAACTCCACAGATGCGTTTAAACGGAAACTGGGTGTATATTTACTTAACAGATACCGTTCCTATGCCCAAGAAGGCATTGTCAGTAGTCCCCGACGTATAGGTCAAGTCTATGGATAAAAATTCTACATGTGTAAATGTTACTCACTATTTTATAGTAACACGTTTTGTGTAGGATGTTTTATGCATGCAAGAAAGCACTGACTGCTCTTACCGACACATTGGTCATGCCCACAGCTAAAATTTGTACATGTATAGATTTTACGCACTATCTTATAGTAACATATTTTATTTCGGATATTTTATGCATATTTTTCTCAATAGGGCCTTCAAAGGCATTGCTCCTGCCTAAATATACTGAACAAGTTAAAAAAGCCAAATAAACTAATTTAACGTAAAGTTGTTGGGCATCAAACTTGAATGTGTGTGCAGCGCTTCGCGCCGCAAACTCTACTAATCGAATCCTGGAACGGTAAGCTCACCCCCCAGGTAAGTTGATGTAGACGACCGCTAACTAAGGAATTATTGAACATCGAGCCAGTGGTTATTAAAACGGTAGGAGTGCATCGTGGGGCCGCCTGGGTGGAGCGCTAAGCGCGCCCCTCAGTCTTACGGGCGGGACAAGTCAGGAAACAAATTAGATCGCCATAATCCTTTAAAATAAGATAGTCACGAGTGTATGTTGGGTCGCGAACTAAAACCTCGGGCGAGGACACTGAAGTTAGCATTTATATCATCGGTAACCCCACACCAGACCAACGGCGAGCACGTGCATGTCAGAAGGGTGTGCCCTGACCTCAGGCGAGGTCATTGACGAACATTTCCTAGTAGTACCACTAACCCCAACTAGAATAAAGGCGAACGAGTGAAGAAAGTTGAAGATTTTGGAAATCGACCTTGCTTAAAATTTGGAAGTAGGCGATTATTCCCGGGGTTAATTTGAAAAGCCATTTGAGCTTAGTATGCTAACTTCAGCGGTTATTGTATGCGATGGCCTTCCAAGGCCCCCTCTGCAGTTCAATGCCGTCATCCAATCCCTGCTGGATCGACGGCTGGCGTAAAGAAAACTTGCAGATTGTAGGTAATTCAACCTACTTAAAGCTTGTAAGTAGGCGTCTATAACGCATAAGGACCTTTCGCAGATCCCAAGAGGAATCCTTACCATTAAAAACTTTAGACCTTAACCTAATATTAACATTAACAAGAATACTAAGGCTTAAAGATGGGGCATGAATTCAACTTTAACGCAGTTGAAATTGTGGGCCGAAGTGACGATCACGCATCAAGTCAGATTAAAGAAGCCTGGATGTCGACTAACTGTACAGTAAGCCGTCACATAAATTTGCCTGTCCACTATACTGCTCTAAGGATGTTCCTATCAGGGAACAGTCACGCCGTGGAACAATCAAGGCCGCCAACTGGTTCCCACCCGTCCTCATGGCGGCCAAGGTCTGCTACACCAAGCCTCCCTACGGTGGGTCCATCTCCCCTCCTCTTCATTTGTGTTTTTAATGACGAAGCAGCCCCTCGGGACCATGCTGCTCCGACTTCTCCTCCTCCTCGCTGCCGCGATTGATTCCCGCCCGGCAAGGCTCCTGATCCAACAAGAGTTACTAGCCAGCCAACCAGCAGGAAATAATCGAGGCTGAGACATGGGAAGACGCGAGACAACCGGTGGCCGACACACATGAAGGCAAAACAAAATCGCAATGACAGCAGACAAAGCTAAAATGAAGGTCAATAGCGAAGAAAAATGCGACAGTGTGATGCGAGCCACACACAGCTGCTTAGCTTGGATTGGCAGATTCCACACACGGAAAAAGAGAGCACATAAAATGTAAACACTGAGCCAAGATATTAATGTTCTGAAAATGAGTAGACGAAACACTACCCGAAAGGTCAGCCTTACAATAAACCTCTCTCGGTGAACGCTCTTCTTACTTCTGATTTACTACTTGGGGATCGCATCTACATTAACGCTAACGCCAAAAAATTATTTGCAAGGATCCTCTAAGTATATATGCCCCCGCCTAACTGCTTAAAGTATTTTGTGGCCAAACATTTAATTCTTGGTTAGTGAGCGTAAATTAATGGGCAAATGTGGCGGAGTTGATCAAAAATATAAAATTAAATAAGATTATGATTGTTTTAATATACTAAATACAATTAAATTCAATCGACCTAAATTTCTGTTGCGTAGAATACGAATGCTACTCAGGGGAAATTTGACCTTATGTAGGCGGAATTTAAAGAAAACTAAAATTCATCCTCCTATTGGTGGAATTTAACGAATAAATTTAAACTCAGGCTGCCGAACATTTGTAGTTTTGAAAGTAGATTTTTTTATTGTAAGTAGGCAGGATTTTTGCGGCCTCTATACTCATTCTTGCCACGCTAACACTACAGTTGATTGTCACCCAACACCACTCCACCCCTAACAATGATTGAATCTCACTACCGACAACTTCAAGGAGGACTGCAATGAAAATTTCTGACATATTAACCATTATCAGACAGCCACATACCCAACCCCAGGTGTTGCAGCACCCGAGGCTCAAACCTAAAACATGCTGGCTAGAAGTCCAACGCTTTGACCACTACGCCATGGGCTTGCTGTCCTGCCGGTTCCGATGGTAGGTAGGCGCTCATAGACCGGTTACGGAACTTGAAGTGGTATCTGCCGTCCCAACCTTCTCTATTGCTTTGTCCGGCGTCATTGTTCAACGCCAGTTGCCTCAAGGTCATCCAATACCTCAGTCAGCGCTTCCAGTCACGCTGACCTGCAGAGACTTTACCTACTTCCACTCGGACACACACACACGTGTGTCTAGGTTCTCGCGGCCACCAAACGCCACTCGATCAAGTCTCTTTTTCCCCATTCTCGGCCACTGGACGTCACTTAAGACCACGGAGCTCCAGCGGAATGACGTGTGCTCCAAAGTCCAACTTCTCTATCTCTATTCTCCGTTCCTTTGTGTACACAATAAACTATCTCTTCTACTCTGACCTTCCACGATTTCTCCAATCTCCTAAGGAACCGGGCCTGGAAGATTATAGGTGTAAGGGTTAACCGCCTTAGCCTTAACACCTATAAACTCACTTTTCCCGTTGTGCATTTGAGCTCCTTCTCGAACCCAACTAGCAGGCGCTCAACGGCTAGCATATTATAGGCAGAAATACATTACCGACAAAGACATGGGAGACGGTAGTGGCCGTTTCTGGCTCATTAGTTGTCATCAGCCAACCTCGGGTCGGGTATGGCTATCTAATGAGGGCTAATAAGCCCGAAATGGCAGTTGCAGTCTCCGTTTTCTCTGTCTATAATATCCGTCTGTTTATATCCTTAACCACTGTGTGACTGCTGGTGGGGCTCGAGGGGAAGAGTAAGTCCCGTATCTCATCGGTGAGTGCCTACCTATCACTGCGCTTACTGAATTGCACAAATTAAATCTACTTGATAATCTTCAGCGATAGCCATTAACATTAGACATATTAAGCCGACAATAGCGCTTAATCCATAAATGATGATGGCTTATAAGCCAGAAATGGCCATTCCGGCCTCCCTTTGCTTTGTCGGATCCACTACTTCATCATATCACCTTTGTCATTATGTGACTGTCATTGAGGGTTTGCGTTGCGAGCTCCTTTGCAAAGCGGAACTTACTTGTTCCTTGACTAGATCGGTGAAACACCTGCATTCATTCATAAATATCTTAGCCTCCTAAAAGCCAAAACTTAAATCAGAACTCCCGACCGCCCTTAGTCAAAGTTACGTTGTTAGAACTAACCAACATCCCTCTTCCTACCAAAAACCGAAAATATTAAAAAAACACTTCTACCGGATACGCTTTAAGTAGAAGTGTAATAGGCTATCAACAAAGCAGGACAGCGTTTCCGATATCTGCCCAATCCAGAGATGGCGACATCTAAGTACGGACTCAAAAGGCGCTGTGGTCCTGGTTAAACTTTGTAAGCCTCGCATGTACACGGGTACGATTATTTTGCATTATTCTGTGGTAACTCACTCCACATAGGCGAGCATGCCCGAAGGCTCGCTGCCGCTAACGAGTACTTCTACACTTAAGGCGCCCTCTGCAACAGCCAATCAGGTCCCACAAAGGCTAGCCTCTCTCGGTCGCGAATAGGACACATGCACGCCCTGGTCGATGCAGTATTTCCGGCCAATAACCTTTGAGGCAACCAGACAATGCCCGTTCTAGCTGCTGCTGAAAACCGCACTTGGACCGCGGCTGGCTCTCCTTCAGGTCGTGAACTATCCAAGTAAAATGTATGTCCATCTAATCTCCTTTCCACTGTGTACAAAACGCGGTCTTCCTGCTACCCTGGCCCTTCACGCCTTATACTATCAACTAACTTAAGCATATTGGGATACGTTAGATCGCCTATTATCCGGCCTGACCACATCGTATCCCACAAATCAATCTCGAATATTCCCTGATAATCTGTCGTCAAGCCAAGCCTAGATTTCTTCTAATTTAGTGGACAAGGCAGCTAGGATACCCGCATAAGTAGCGTGGGCTAGTGATTCGCCGATGTAGTTTCCATGCGAAAATGGTTCGTTCTGGGTGCTGTGGCTCTTAGATAGTGACATACAGAGAAAACAAAAGTCCATTGCTTACCAGTATAGAGTTGGGGATAACGCATAATGAGTACAGTGTAAGGCTCTGTTTCCTGCTTAGGCATACCTAACATAAGGATATGCATGTCCAAGGAAGACTTATGAGCTAGAGAAGACTATCCAAATTTTCTTTTTGTTGTCGGGATTTACTTATCACAACTATTATTTTTACAGATTAGGCGTCCTTCATCGATAAAGTTTACGTTTAATGGTATTCCATCTTGTTATCTGATTTCTTTTTCACAACACTAGACCAATCTGCTAATTTGGTTCGGCCGATCCAACTCCGCGAACACCGTTAGGACTTGACTGTCTTAGTCAAAAGATTCATCACCCACAGATGTCTGAGTACGAAAACAAGTACCAGCCTCGCACATAGTAAAAGCTTAACATAAGATGGCGTTTAGAATAGAAATCACAGCCTTCCGAGGACTGTACCTATTTTTTTACTTTGTTGGGTGAAATATCAATTTCATTTCCGCTTTTACTTGCCAGAAATAGAATCGAGAACAGTGAAAATGCAGTTTAGGACGTCCTGTTGTGTGGAATTCGAGAGATACGTGATATGTCCGCTCAAAATTCGCTGAAATTGTTTACTAAGGGCGAGACGGACAGTTTCTCAATAAAAAGAGTGGGCGAGAAGATTTGCACGTGATTGTCTAGACTCGGTCAAACATTCAGCCTTTTCTCGCAATGAAATAACGATCTGTTGCTATATGCCAAGACACGTGATCCCTGACAGGCATTTCAAATGGGATCGATTGGACGTACATTTGAATCATTTGGCAGCTAGTTCTCGTACCCGAAGACG
Organism: Ligula intestinalis; assembly: GCA_036362985.1. Classification (NCBI taxonomy): domain Eukaryota; kingdom Metazoa; phylum Platyhelminthes; class Cestoda; order Diphyllobothriidea; family Diphyllobothriidae; genus Ligula; species Ligula intestinalis. The sequence continues at coordinate 43,793,140 of JAYGXS010000005.1, forward strand.
TACCAAACACCGGAGAAAATGAACAGCGACGGTTCCAGGGATGTGCAACTTCCCTTGAAGTGCGGAAGAGGTATGTAGCTTCTTTTCTTAAAATTTGGTATATCTTACATTAATTTCTGCCTAGTTTCATTTAATTTTAGCGAGAGTTTACTGTTTGGGCACCAATTTTGACAGCTCTTTTTTCCTTTACGGTGATAGAAATAGGCAAATTCAATCTAACGATGATTTTTTAAACTCTAGTTAGCCGGTAAAGCCTAAATATCGATGTGACGCCACCATGATGGGGCACTGCTTTAGAATCAGCTCTCCCGATAAGTTGTGAATTCGACCACCCAACGACTCTTCAAGAAACGTTTGGGTACTTATACGTGTCTCCTGGTTTCCCTCAACAATCTGAACACGACATCATACCACGCAAACTTTAGACAGGCGTTATTTATAAAACAAGCTACTTATAGTTTATGGATAGTATTTTAATAGTACCAGTATATATGGGGCACCGGCATGTAAACAATGGGTTTTTCAAGTAAACTGAATGGTCCACCGATCGTGTCGGCAGACTTGCGGGGACCGAGCATGGGTAAGGGGTCAGCCCTTACACAAGCAACCACTTGCATATTCCGGAATATATTTGCAGATTTGCATTTTTTTTCACCAGGAAATACCGATACCATTATTGGCTACTACTAGTAGTGGCTACTCTACTACGCTGGCGTAAGAAATATTCGTCCATTCTTCTATTCTCACCTCTTATAGAGCTAAGGCTACGACGGTAATGGCCTTAACACCTACAATCTTCCAGACCCCGGTTCCTCAGGAGATTGGAGAGAAGACGGTGGAAAGGCGAGAGTAGACAGAACAGTGTATTGTTTACAAAACAGCTATGGGAAAGTTGCCAGTCCATCCGGCATGGCTGTACGGCCGGAGGGCGCATGAGCGTGCGGCCTCCAACCCGTCTCGCTCAGAGCCGATTTCCAAGTCAGGTCTTTGAGTAGTCGGGCCAGAAGACAGAGAGAGAGAGAGATAGCTTTCATTGGCTAGGTCGGCCTGGAGATTTTGGGCAGAGAGGCAACTTGCGTCGGGGACGCGTGCAAGCTCCCCATTCGCCGCCTGGTTTTTGAGCATAGATGCGGGGACCGTGATTGGCTGATCGAGACGTCAAAAACCGCGTCGGCGAGCCGTTGGGAAAGTGCACCTCGATGCGAGCTAGTCAGCCAGGCACGACTCGCTACACCTTCCCCAAGGTAAACTACCTTTCCTACGCATGATCCCATGACCGTAAACAATTCACAATCTTCGTATGCGTCCACATTCTTCACTTACTTTACGAAGGCTCGCGCAGATGCCTGACAAATAATGCACCCAAAGCGCACACGAGTGCGACATGTGCGATATGAAGAGGACTTGAACATCTGGAAGTGCAATGTTCCCACAGTTTATAGCTACGGGTGAGATTCTACTCATAAAAGGCTGGACTATGCTACCTAAAATGCGCCAAAGCTTGATCTTTGGCCTACGGTAGACTGGTAAACCACCTATTGCTAAATTAACCACTCGCCTCGTTATAAAAAGCAGTCTATCTCCTACATTCCAGTGCGCACAGTTACTTTCGCAGGCCTATGCTAACGTATTCCCACTATCCGTTGGGCCAACTTGCGATGCACAGGACACCTGCAGAAGCGTTTGAGGATCTGCAGGTAACTGCGACAGGACAGACCTAAGAATTTCCAAAAGGCTATGTAGGGGACAATGCACAATACTGGACTGCAAAATGCACTCATGTAGTCGACTCCGTGTGTCACCGTGCGTCGACGAAGCATCGTTGGTCATGACAGTGTCTTCCAAAATATGCACACTATTCCAGAGCTGTCGACGACCCGGCGAGTTCACTACATGTTGCCACTCAATGATTCGCTGTCACAGTCGTACACTGATGGATCTTTTGGAATCCTAGGCTGCCTACCACTGGGAAACAGGTTTTCTACTTACCCGTCTATTCTTTGAGTCATTTTGTGCACAGCTTCGCTTACTAGTACGCTGAGATGCACGCATAAACATTGCAAAACAGAAGGTTAACAGAAATAGCATGCGCTAGAATACTACGAAGTAGAACTCAGTAGGTGAGCATAGTTCATGCTCGCAGAAATGGCGTCTTGGGCGAGGACGCGCCTTTGGGGTGCGATAAAAAAAGCAACAAATAATAACGCCCCAGTTGTTATTGTGTTATCCAATCAGAGAACACAATACGAGTATCGGGACAAATCGCAAAAGCAGTACCTGCAGTCACCATGCGATGCTGCTAGGGTTGCACTAGAGAACTTCGATTATCTAAAAAGAAATTATAATTTCGTCTTGAATGAAAACAGAACCAAAATGGCATTTTAGAAGCAAGCCTCGTCAACAGATAACTCTTTAAACAGGCAACAAAGGGAGGTGATTCACAACTAGCAGTAAGTCGTATAGACCGAGACCTTACAGCTTCTGGTCAAATAGCCGTCAAAGTTGGTGGAATGCCGGTATAATAGGTGTAAGTAACAGAAAATAGGCTCTCTGCATAGCATCCCGAGACTTATACTGTGGCAGAAAACTGCATCAACCCACAAGATTCATACTACCCACCGACTGCGAATAGCTCAATAAGAGAATACGCATCTTTTAGCGCCATAAATAATAATGACGGTTTTAACCGGCTTAGCTTTGATTACCAAAGTCAACATGCACAAATAGGGCATCTGAATAAACTTTTGTAAAAATCTCATGACTGAAGCTTAACATCCTTGTTGACCTACTAATTTTTAGTACAAACGATGAAAGCCAGAGGGGATGAGCCAACCTCACAGTCGCCAGGATATAAATCGTCCGACAGCCATCCAGCAGAAGTTCCGTTTTCGGTGGAGTTCATGGCACAAAGAGAATTTGAAATAAACCTAAGTAGTAACCGTAAACTCTCAGAAGAAAAACATAAAAATATAGCTCGGATGAAGAGAGCACAAAACAAAGTTACGAACAAGGACAAGTATAAAATCGTCACGGAAATAAAAGAAGATAACCAGTATCCCACAGATTGGAAGT
>JAYGXS010000005.1:43811018-43838134 GCA_036362985.1 Ligula intestinalis
CGTATTAAAAGGCACGGTTTTAGGTCCCTTCCTTTTCACTCTTCACACAAATGAACTTTCAACAGTGCTAAATAATTCGGAAAATTTTATTTATGCTGATGACCTTAAGTGTATCGGCTGAAAGGTTAGCAGACTGTGGGCTGCTGCTTCAGCATGAAGCCTGGCGAGTCAGCACCCAAAATTTGTGAAAACTGTCCTAAATGTAGAAAACTAATTATAGCTCTCTTAAACATAGGGTAGCTTTGCTGTGTTTTAATACTTTTGGGCAGCTTGTTCCAGATCGATATGGCGTTTACTGAAAAGAATTGCCGGTACTTAACTGTACGTGCCATAAGAAGAAATAAAAATACGTCTCGATGATTGGCGCGTCGAGAGTGCTCAAGCTGCCTTATTGTACTGAGAGGATTAAAGGTTTGACTATTAAAAAGTTTAAACAGTCAAAATAGACCCTTCTGCAATCGAAGAATCCATAGGGGATCCAGCTTTATAAGTTCGCATCTTTGTAGGTAGGTTAAGTTGCGGTATTCTGCAGTGAAAACTCTTCTAGTGAAGAAGTGCTGCACCCATTCTATTTTCTTCCGTTCACTAGTGCGCAGAAGACTGAATAGGGGTGAGCAGTATTCAAGACTAGGTCTCACGTACATATTATATAGGCTATTTCTAACTTTGATAGTCTTAAAATTTCTAAGGATAAATCCGGTGGTTCGGCGTGCTTTCGAGACTATCAGGGCACAGTGCTCTGACAAATTGAGACTTTTAGAGAAGGATATCCCCAAATCCTTGATAACTCCTGGGACATTTAGTTCGTGGCCATCAATGCTTAATTCCAGTTGATGATCGTCACCAACAACCATAACGGAACATTTGTGCCGTGAAAGGCTTAGGTGCCATGTGCAGGACCACTGAGCGAAGGCCTGAAGATCCTTTTTTATCAGCTCGAGCACGTTGTCGCGATCTGCCAGTTTATATCGACAAGCAACTTTTAAATCATCAGCGTACATGAAGGGTCTGCCATTCTGAAAACAATCTGAAATGTAGTTCACAAACAGGCAAAATAGGAGCGGACCCAGTACAATACCCTATATAACTCCATTCCTCACATGCGTGGGGCTGGAGATCACATTGGAAATTTTACTCATTGTGTGCGAGCATCCAAATAGGAAGATATGAAGTTCAGAGGCTTGCTACCTATGCCGAAGGAGGCCAGTTTCAGAAGGAGGAGGTTATGATCGACCCGATCAAAGGCCTTAGTAAAATCAAAATAGACGTTATAAATGGCAAAACCGCTGTCTCTAGATTGCAGCACATAATCAAAGAAACAGAGCTGGCAGGTGTCACAAGATCGTTTCTTGAGAAAGCCATGTTGAGCTGTATTGAGCAGGTTGTTCTCAGTCAAGTGACGCATCATTTTTTTAACCGTCTCGAAGATCTTCGAGGCTGCGGGAAGTGCATTTATTGGCCTAAAGTTGTCCAATGACGTTGATCGGCCATGCTTGCGAATAGGCATTATGTGCGATTCCTTCCACAGCGAAGGAAAGGTTTCGCTCTCAAGAGCAAGATTAAATACCTCACAAAGAATAGACGGAAATATATCATTCGCTTCAGCTTTTAGAAGGCTAACTGGGACGCCATCTGGTCCTGAGCTAGAAGATTGACGATCACGACGAATGGCTACAGACACGTCCCAGACGGCAAAACTTATGGTTTCTAGGACGGCACCCGTCCAAGCCCGGATAGCCGGACGTGCAGTGAACGAGCTTTCACTAAACGTTTTGGATAGGAACGCATTGAAGCTATCGGCGGTCAACTTAGCGTCAGCTATGGGGTTTCCTAAGGCGTCTTGAAGTATGGGGTGTTGCGTTTTTCTCTGCGCTTTTACTGTACGCGAAAAGAGTTTCGCGACATTAAGGGAAGGATTTTCAGCGAAGCGGGCCTCATCGGCTATCTGCTTTTCTTCTGAGAGCTTCTTAGCCTGCTCAAAGATCAGTGTGATCAAGGGCAGAACGGAAGTGTCGTTCTGCCGATGCAAACGACGAGAGAGTTAACGCAGCCTACGACGGAAAGACAGAGGAAGGTACACTTCATCCTTGACATGTATTACTTTCTTGCGGGGGACAAAGCGGAGGATGGATGGATCCAGCACTTTGTACAGTGCATCGGTACAAACATTTACATCCAAACATTGGAAAAATGCAGACCAGTCGAGAGCGTTAAGATGTGCCAGTAGGTCCGCCAGGTTTGCTGAGCGGAAGTCATGATAAAAACTATACTTTTGGGAAAATGATTGATCCGCCTCCAGTTCTAGTTCACTAACAACTGTAAGATGGTCTGACCTCCCAAGTGCGTCTAAGGATGACACTGAAAGTGGTTCGCATCCCCTACAAAAAAATAGGTCGAGTATTTTTGCTCCTTGAGTGGTAAAATCGACTACCTGATCCCATATGCCGTTATCTACTGCCTCAAGTAAGTTATCGAACTTTGAAGGACCGGGTGATGGAAACCATTGCACGTCAGAAAGGTTAAAATCGCCTGCAATCAAGCAATCCTGAAGATTCAAGTCAGCTGCGGCATAAACTGCTTGCGAGAGACAAAGATCGTAGTCCGCATTGGCATTAGGTGGGCGATAAACACAGCCAAAAAATAAAGAGTATTTGTTTTTTAGAATAACTCGCAGCCAGCAGTTCTCCTCCACCGCTGTGAATCGTGGATAGTCCAACGGGAGAAATGCAACTGGCTGCTTTATATAGATGCAGCTTCCTCCGCCAGGGCCATTGTTTCGATCGTTCCGAACGCATGCATAGTCTAGAACAGAGAGTTCTGAGTCAGCTACAGAGGCCGATGCCCATGTCTCAGTTACCATAACAATGTCTGGGCGGTTGACGAAAACCATAGTCTGGAGCAGAGGCATTTTATTAATCAGTGATCTGGCATTTAAAACGACCAATTTAAGAGGGCATGTCTTAGGTTTCGGTGGCGGGAAAGCTAGGCCGTCACTGTTACTGGCTTCGACCAGAGAGATTTCCTTTTGACTTGAACTATTTTTCCCTCTCTTATTTTGATATTTATCTCGCCATTGGTTCTCCGTTTATCCAGCTCTATTATTAACTGTCTCATCTTTCTCCGCTCTTTCAACTCGTAATCCGGCTGGAAAAAAACTTGCGAATGCAGACTCCGCAAGGATGGTTTGCGCTCTAGCAAGAGTTTGGCCTGTGCTTCAGTTTCTAAAATAACTTTTAGAGGTCACGGCCGAAAAATTGATTCTGGAGCTGTTGGAGCCTTCCCTTTTCAAAATGCCTAAAGAATGCGAAAAGACTCGCCTGGATTTAGCAACGGTTTGGCGTAAACTCTCATAAGACCCACGTCATGGTCAATTCGTTCTTCTGCAATTGACGACTCTGACTCTGGGGCCCCCTTTACAACTATTTTCTGCTTGCAACTCAATGGGGCATATGTTGCGAGCTCACGTGTTTCGGCCGAGGGAGCACTTGTATCCGGTACACTCGGTTCTGATGTACTGGCTATTGGGTAAGCTGAATGCAAACCCGTGAACCGTTTCGCCTTCTTAGGCGTATGCCTCTTTTGAGTTATGACCTTGTCAACCTCCTGGTCATCGCTTTCTTGTGCAGAGTCGAGCTACGATGTGGTGCTAGGATGCAAATCCCGATAACTGCTAGTGTAGCTTAAGCCGAGTGACGGTGGTGTAGCCCGTGGGCTTGACACATGATCCAATATGCAGGTTTCAGGTGTGTCGTCAGACATTTCAAAATCCAAGTCCATATCAGCGTCAACTCGTTCTTCTGTAATTGTTGACGCTATCTCTGGAGCCCCTTTTACAACTATGTTCTGCTTGTGACTCACTGGTGCATCTGTTGCGAGCTCACGAGTTACAACCAAGCGGGCATCTGTATCCGGTACTTCAGGTTCGATGGGTCCTGATGTGCCGGTTTTTGGGTTAGCTGACTGCACACCCCTGGCCCGTTTAGACTTTCTTGCCTTTCTAGCCCTATGCTTTTTTGGCTTTATGATCTTATCAACGTTTGTATCATCGCTTTCTAGTGCAGCATCGAGCAACGATGTGACGCTAGGACGCAAATGCAGATCATTGTTAGTGCTGTCTGAGCCGAGTAACGATGGCGTAGACTGTGGATTTATTTGAGTTTCTTTGCGATCGAGCGAGACTTCCGCTGGTTTACTTGGTTCGGCAGATGATATGCGAGTTTCAGGTTTACTGGCCGAGGCTATCTGAGCATATGCACTTTTATTTACCCCCAGTTTTGACCGACAAGGGCTGTTTTAACCGCTGGATAAAAAATGTGCGTTTTTAGATCGGCTATCTCTTGTTTCAGTTTATTCACCTCGTGTTAAGTTTCTGCTTCATCTCCGAAAACTCCTGGCAGAGGACGAAGTCCTCACAACCTAACTTCGGTAAACGTAGTAGACACCTTGGCCGTTTGGCGGGAGGTGGAAAATAAATAACATTATCTAAGTGGCCATATCGGCAGTTACTTTCTGGTTGTGTATTGATTTGTTTATCAGGGACCTGTGTCGAAGTGGTCGAGCTGCCTGAGGCGCTAACACCGCTTATACCAAGATTTTGCGATCCGGGTTCGAGATCTGTCAATGACGACACTTTTCGTGATAACGGACTTGTAGCATCTAAGTTTTCCATGCTTGTAAGGACTATTTGTGCTAAGACCAGCGTCTGATACTGCTAATTTAGTTAAAAGCCGAGCCCAAGAGCCCGTAAGAGTGAGATGGAGAGAAGACTAGTTGGCCAGATCTTGGAAGTTTACTGAGACAGGCACATTACAGCAAGTCAGAAAAAGTCCTTCAGTGAGTTACTTATACAACGAAATGTGTTTGGTTATGAAATTGCCTTAGGAATAACGTGAGAGTCACTAGTATCCTTAATATTATGACAATATTAGGATAACGGTATGTAAATACTCAGAGACATAACGACTCAGCCTCTGATATTTTTCCCTTTCTACGACGGAGTAGAAATTTTGATCACACCGTCGGCGTGAAGTTCAATGATTGGCAGAGGTTGTGTCTTGAAGTTCCAGTTGGGATTAACGCTCTTGTCAGTAAAAATCCACCACAGAGGAGTTTTTCACAAAATTGACACGTTTAAGAAGCGATTTCTAAACTTTGGAAATAATCCACAGCAGAGGAATTTTTGAGAGCCACCGGATTAAGATGTTCACGTAGATAATTCCAAACTTTGGAAATATATAGTCCATTCTTGAATAATTTCCAAGAAGCGTGTCTTCTACACTGAGATAGAGACTAAAAATACGTCGGTGTGTCATCAGTAGGAGGTGACCCGTAAAATCGAACAACTCGTGAGACTTCGAATTTTGTCAAAAAACTACTTCACCTTTGCTGGAACAACTTATCAACAACTCAAGGCAACTCCAATGGACTCTCCAATGTCCGGTCTGATAGCAGAATTGGTCCTGCAGGAGCTGAAAAAGATTCCCTTCTCCCAACAGCCCCCGATATTTTGGCACCGTTACGTTGACGACACGTTCGTTTCCGTCAAAAGGAACACGCTGCAGAGCTTCCATGATCTTAACTCGATCTTCCCAGGTATACAATTCACGCGGGAAGAAGAAAAGGATCAGTAACTACCCTTCCTCGACGTGCTCGTTAGGCAAACTCCCGACGGCACAATAGAAACGAGGGTCTACAGAAAGGCGATGAACACCAGACACCTTCTCAGTTTTTACAGCAATCATCAGATGGCTCACAAACGAAGCTGTGTGGCCGGGCTGCCTGAGGTGCTTACACCGCTAATAACCAGATTTGGCGACCCGGGTTCGAGATCCGGCGGTGGCGATGCGTTTCGTGATAACGGACTTGTAGCATCTAAACTCTACATGCTATGTAAGATTTTTTGCGTTACGACCTGCACCTGATACTGCCAATTAAGTCTGAAGCCAAACCCAAGAGCCCGTAAGAGTGAGGCGGAGAGAAGTTTGATTGTCCAGATAGTGCAAGTTTACTGAGACAAGCAGGTTACAGCAAGTCAGAGTAAAATATTGAGTTCCTGATAGGTACAATGAAATTTGTTTGGTTATAAAATTGCCTGAGGAATAACGTGAAAGTGACTTTTATCCTAACGTGAGTCACTTCTATCCTAAATATTTTGACAATATTAGGATATGGGTAGATAACAACACAGGGATATAAAGACTCAGCCTCGGCGTAAAATTCGGAGATGTGCAAATTTTTGTGGCGCTGAGGAGTTTTTCACAAAATCGACACGTCCAAGAAGCAATTTCCAAACTTTTGAAATGATTTAATTTCAATATATTTAAGACAAGAGGCCCGAGGCCCGGGGGAGTCTCTTCAAAAATAGTTTAAGACAGAAAAATAAACTCAAACAGGACGGCGGTCCTCGAAAGTAAGTGGGAACCGCTGACTGGTTGAGTACCCTAATAGCAATTTGTAGACCCGTGTACCCGTCAGCTCATACACACACAATATCTCAAATCTAATTGGCTAAAATATCAGCGAAATTATTGGTCAGAACGCCTCAATCTGAATGCGTGCAATTTGATTGGCCCTTTGAACTGCTGTGTCTGGCGGCGAGTTTGGACGGCATTCTGTCGTGTTGCACGTGAGCCGCTGGACGCGTAAGTGGGCTGTGATTGTGGTGGCTTTATTTGTTGCTAAAATTTTAACATTCTGAATTTTTTAATAGTATGTGGAAGCCTAAATCAAGGACTACCCTTTGGAGAGAAGCTAAACGTGATTATCATGCGTTGCTTCGTAAAGTTGAGGAGGCAGACAGAAAAGATTGGCCGACGACGTCGGATTCTGATGAAGATTCCTCGTTTAGTGAATCTTCCAGCTGTTCTTCATGCGGAACGTCAGATTACGGAACAGACTTCATGGAGGAGTCGAACTGTCTGCATTTTCCAATGTTTGAGGTTCCAATCGAAGGACCAAGTATACAACAGGCCATTAAGGAGCCAACTCTTCGAGATGGACTGAAGATGTAGGCAGCAAAATGTGACCCACCAACAAGCCATCTTACGGAACTGCTTAGAATATTGCAACGGTTTCACCCGGAGTTACCGGGCGATGGGCGAATGATTCGGGAACGCTCTAGCAAGCGGACGCCCGTGACGGCAATGGGCAGCGGGCAGTATGTTCATTTAGGACTTCTCAATGGCTTAACTAACCAGGTAAGACAACCCACGGTGCATATTGAAGGAAATGAGGTAGTTATTTATTTATCTATAGATGGTTTGCCTTTATATAGGAAGCGTAGATGTGATTTTTGGCCCATTCTTGCTAGAATAATGGAGCCTTTTGTAAGTAATATCTTCACAGTAGGTATATACTGTGGAAAAGGCAAACCGTCTGATGTTCAGGCGTACTGTAAGCCCTTGCTTAGGGAACTATCTTTCCTGTCAATAAATGGGCTTTTTGTTGAAAGGTTAGACCGAACTCTGAAGTTTAAACTGGGAGCTGTCATTTGCAACGCTCCTGCTAGAGCATTCATTAAGCAAATTAAAAATGTTAATGCCTACTACGGATGCGAGCGCTGTAAAGTGGCGGGTATCCGTAAACCAGAATGGAAAAAGGTTGTTCTAGATGTTGTTAGTGATGATAAAAGAAGTGATGACGACTTCTACAGTCGGAGGGATGACTGCCACCGTATCGGCAGATCACCTTTATTAGCTTGTAATGTAGGTATGATTACTTGTTTTCCGTTAGACCCGCTTCACCTAGTTTACCTGGGTGTTATGCGTCGGTTGTTAAAATTATGGATGAAAAGCCCTAGAGGAACAAAGTATAAGTTGTCTGCAGAGGCCATAAGTAATGTTGATGACCGTTTGAAATCAATTAATACTTATTTACCTAAAGAATTTAGTCAACGAGCTAGATCGATTACAGAGTGGGATACGTGGAAGGGTACTGAATTGCGTCAGTTCCTTTTATATACAGGAGTCGTTGTTTTGAAGGATGTACTTCGGAAAAAGTATTGGAGGCATTTCATGCTTCTATCAACAGCTATTAGATGTCTCATTCGCCCATCTTCCTGTCGGGAGTGGGTCACATATGCATCAGACCTTCTACAATTGTTCATTAAGAAGCATGAAAAGCTGTATGGCCAAGAAGAACTGGTGTACAACACGCACAGCATCGTACACCTACCGGAAGACGTTAAGCGTCACGGTCCCTTGGAGAAGTTTTCTTCTTTTCACTTTGAGAGCTACTTAGGGCAGTTGAAACAGATGATACATAAGAAAGATCAACCACTACAGCAAGTGGCTAAAACGCTGAAAGAAAAAGAAAGTGTAATGAAGTATTCACCGTGTCCAGTAGACTGGACTTGTAATTCGGAGCACTGGGCTGGACCACTGCCTCCCTGTGGTGGACTATTTACGCAACATCTATAGATGTTGTCATCCACGGCCATTAGAAAAAAGGCATCAAGGCGTCTTTCGAAACTGGGAACCGACATTGCTTGGACAATATCCTCACTCAGGGAGTTCCAGTCTTTTATGACCCGACGGGACAACCGGTAATTCTGAAGCAGATGGTCTGAACGGAGGAATTTTTCATAGCGACCGGATCGTGATTTCTACGTAGAAGATTCCAAACTTTGGAAATATATAGTCAATTCTTGAATCATTTCCAAGAAGCGTGTCTTCTATACTGAGATAGAGACTAAAAACACGTTAGCTCGAGAGACTTGAAATTTGCAAACAATTTCAAACTTCGCGCCAAAATGGACAAAGGTCGCGAGTGGTGTACCACAAGGCTCAGTTTTGGGTCCGCTGCTATTCCTGATTAACGTAAACGACTGCATCAATGAGCTTGATTGCGCAGCTTTCGTGTTTGCAGATGACATAAAAATATGGGCTGAAGTTAGGTGCGCCGACGACGCAAAGAGATTACAGTTGAACATCGATAAACTGGTTATCTGGTCGTCCACGTGGCTTCCTACATTTAATGTATCTACGTGTATTGTTCTACACATAAGCCCGAGGCAAAAAGTGTCGCCGAAACACAGTAACTTTATCAATGGCACCGCATTTAAAGAGTTTGATACGCACAAAAACCTGGAGATATGGACAACCGCGAACTTGATGCCAACAGAGCACTTTAAAAAGGCCGTCCAGAAGGCAACTAGTACCCTGCACTGGATCAGACGAGCGTTCAAAATCTTTCCACCTGAACTCTTCGGAAAAATATTTGGCGTCTTTGTGAGACCACATCTTGAATACGAAATGCCAGTTTGGACATGCAGCTGAAAGATAGATCTACTAGTTTGTTGTCTGTGCATCTAAGGATCGCAGAGATCTTCGAATTAGCGTCAAAGATTCATCCTGAACGTGACCAGCACAGGGAATCTTGCACCCTGAGCGAGTCAAACTCTGCAAAATAGGTTGTACAACAGTTCCGTCGTAGGTCTTCCGTAAAACGAGGAATTTAAATACCCACATTGCTTGATGAAAATAAAACATTTGTACTAGATGAGCCTGATATGGCTGAATTATTCAATGCTTTCTTTGCGAAGCATTTTACGACAAAATCAGAACCGGTCCCGTCGTTTCAACGATACTCAGAAAATACTCTCAGAAACATTGATTTCTCCATATAATTAATTCGTAAGCAGATAATTTGTCTAAAAAACTCGCACTCTTCGGGAACTGATGGTATCCCCAATTCAGTTATCAAAAGAGTGACGACCTTTCCCAAATTACTTAGCCATATATGTTCAGTCTATCTCTTAAATGGTTTCCTCCTGACACTTGGAAGACATCCATTATTCTTCCAGTCTTTAAATCAGGATCTCGTTCAGACATAAATAACTACCGCGGTGTTCATAAAACCCCGGCCCTAGCTAAACTTCTGGAGAAGGTAATTTTTAATCAAATTCTCGATTTTCGCCTAAAAAATAAGCTTTGAAGTGACTCGCAGCATGGTTTTCTACCCGGAAGATCATGCGAGATGTGTCACTTAGCTTTTCTTAACCACGTCACTTCCCTCCGTAACGAGCAGCAATCCGCGGTTCTTATCTACCTTGACCTGAGCAAAGCCTTAGACAAGGTACCGCACAGACGGTTTCTGCTAAAATTGGAAGCCATTGGCATCCGTCCCCCTCTCCTCGACTTCATCGGTTCCTACTTGTCTAACCGCAGCCAGAAGGTCCAAGTAGGTAATAGTTACTCCACTTCTCAGCTGATCACGAGTGGCGTTTTTCAAGGCACTGTCTTGGGTCCTTTACTCTTCATTCTATACATAAACGAAATTTCGACTGTTCTCAAATGCGGACCTACTCACACTCTCACGTTGGAGTGCTACCTGGCAGATGGAATTCTCTCCATCCAAGTGTAGTCAATTTCAGTCACTTTATTAAGGGAAGAAGGCTTTCGCACTTGAGCTACTTATTCATTACCAATATCGCATAATAGGTCCACCGTAACAATAGTACATAATACAAATGAACAAATGTAGGCTTAACATCAGCGATAAGTGTGAGCCAGTTGCAAGCTGCTGCTACTGACACTTTGTTCATTATATCTGCCACAGTTTCTCAGCAAATGAGAATCAAGTTTGTGTTTAAAAATTTCAACAGTATCTGAGAGGACCACATCTTCCGGGAGTCCGTTCCACGCTCCAATGACCCTCTGAGAGAAGGCGTTTCGTCGAACGTCGATACGGGCCGGTTTCCTCTGCAGTTTAAAAGGATGACCTCACAGATGGCCAGTCCGAGCCAATTCGAAGAAATCATCAAATTCTAGGGCACAGTCTTGGCCTCTAACAATACGGTAGGTTTGTATGAGGTCCCCGCGGAGTTGCTCATAATTGAGAGGGAAAAGATCAAGTTCGGTCAGTCTGTCTTCATAAGGCAGATGACCAAGATTCTTGACCATCTTCGTAGCCATCGCCTGCACTCGTTCCAGGTGCAGGTAATCCTTTTTTGAACCACGGACGCCAGGCCTGGACAGCATACTCCAAGTGGGACCGAACAAACGCTCCGTAGGTTTTCCTGAAGAGCTCCTTGTCAATGTTGACGAATCCCCGCCTAATCGCAAACAGCACGTGTGTCACGCGTTTAGCTGCCTTTATACACTGAGTAGATGGTTTTAGTGAGGAATTTATTAGAACACCGAGATCCTTTTGTTCGTTCACATTTGAAAGCGGGTGCCTATCGAGAAGGTATTGGAAGGAATCGTTCTCCTCATCAGTCCTTCTAGTACGGAGTCTTAAAACCACACTTTTACTAATGTTGAAGTTTAAAAGCCAACGAGCAGACCAGCAGCTAAGTCGGCGTCAGACCTGATGGCTCTCCAGAGTTTGACGTCGTGGGCAAACATGATAGCGCTGCAACCCAAGTCGTTGACACAGTCGTTGATATAGATGAGGAAAAGCAGTGGCCCTAAGACAGAGCCTTGGGGGACGCCACTCAGAACAGATGTAGGGTTTGACTTTGAGTCACCGATGCACACAGTTTGCGATCGCCCTGTGAGAAAATCTGTGATCCATGCCAGCAGGTTTCCTCTTATGCCAATTTCTGACAATTTATGCATTAAACGCTTATGTGGGACGCTGTCGAATGCCTTCTTAAAGTCCGTATAGATGACGTCAACCTTACCATCTTCATCTAGTGCGCGAGTCCACTGCTCAGTGGAGAGTAGAAGGCTGGAAAGGCAAGAATGGTTCTTTCTGAAGCCGTGTTGGAGCCCTGACAGTAGGTTGTTCTCCTCCATGAACTTCATTGTCATCTTCTTTATTATCGTTTCCATCACCTTACAGCAAATGCAAGTTAGGCTGACGGGCCGGTAATTGTTGACCTTCGTTCGGGCTCCATCCTTGTTTATCGGGTAAACATTTGCCATTTTCCATTCAGATGGCAGTTTTCCTAGTTCAAATGAAGAACGAAAGATATGTGCTAGGGGCTCTGAGAGTTCGCTTGCAAATTCTTTCAAGAACTTGGCTGGTATATTGTCTGGACCAGATGACTTTGCTTCTTTGAGGCTCTGCAGCTCCCTCTCAACTAGAGATGTTGGAAATGGTAGAGAATTAAGTGCTGGACCGGCGTTTACAACAGCACTGTTCGCATTATCAAACTGAAGCTCGGTTTCCCTAGTGAATACCAAGGCAAAGAACCGGCTACAGTACTCGGCTTTCTCGTCATTCTCAACGACTTCTCCGCCATCATCATTCTTAAGCACTGCGACAGGATCCTTGTTTTTCAATCTACTGTTAATATAGTGCAATAGAATTTTGGGCTTTTCTTCGGCCTGTTGGAGTATTCTTGATTCATAGTTTTTCCTGGCCTGGCGAATTGATTTTTTACTGCATTTCTTTGGCGTCGGAATTCCTCAAGGTGTACTGGTGACCCATTTTTCCTGAATAACTTCCATTTCTTATTCTTCTTCTTCAGTTGCCTGTTAAGGTCTCTCGTCAACCAGGCAGGACGACTAGTCGTCTTGTGTACCTTCACCGGAAAAAAACGCTTAATCAGATCTAATGCAACCCTCTTGAGTGATCTCCAATCCTCCTCCGGATCCCCCTTGATTAGGCAGTCCCAATTCACGGACGAAAGTGCGTTCTTCATTGAATTGAGATCTGCCATCCATATATTTGGCTGGTCCTCAGTTTTCCGCAGCCGTTGAGTATGGAGTGAGTAATCCCACATTAGCATCGTATGGTCACTTTTACCAAGCGGAGCACTTGAATTCACTTCATCTATGCAGGATGAATCCTTCGTGAAAATGAGATCCAAACAAGTAGCCCGCTAGTTTTCTCGAAATCTGGTCATGCCCTTAACGTTCTGAACTAGAGATAGGTCAAGCGTGAGATCCATTAATTTGGAACTGAAGGAAGTTGACGCCACCTCAACTGTCAGATTGTTCCATTCAATTGCAGGGGAGTTAAAGTCACCAACGATGAGAACCTCCTGGTGGGTAGCAGCTTCTTTCACAAGACCAAGGAGCGAATCGTCGGCTCCACTCAGAATGTTTGGTGGCCGGTAAATGGCCAGGAATTCAATGTTCTGTGAATTCGCCTTCGTGATCTTTAACCAGACGGACTCATACTCCATACAGTGTGTTCCCTTTTTACAACAGAGATTTCACTTCTGACATACACGACAACCCCACCTCCTTGTCGGTTTTGGCGATCTTTGCGGAAAAGCTGGTATGCTGGAATCGAAATTTCCGAATCTGCGATTACTGTTTTAGCCATGTTTCCTTTATGGCAACTACATCAGGTTTACGCTCCAAAAGCACTGCCTTGAGTTCATCAATTTTTGAGGGAAGACTTTGGGCATAAGTGTAAAGAAAGCTCAATTCAGACTTAATCACCACTTTATGCAGGCGGTTGCCTCTTGCGTAAGATTGCATGCAGGGAGCGGTCAGTGCTGATGGAGACGGACTGTTGTCCATCCTGACAAGGGTGACAGTGTTATCGGCTTTCTCCAGAGGAGTGACCTGGGGACATGGACGATCTCCCCGTTCATAATTCGAAGATTGCTCTCGCCGAGTTCGCATCTCCTGTGGTGTTCTACTTTTAGCAATCTCCATTTCTCCCGCTCCACGTGGGAAAAATCCCGCTGAAAAAAAACCGTCGGGTGTGAGTATCTAAGTATTGGTTTCTTGCTAAACAATAGCTGGACCTCAGCCTCACTCTTCAGAACAACCTTCAATGGTCTTGGTTGGCGTTGTTCATCTTTTGAGTCTGTTATACAGCCCATTTGGAATGCCTTTA
Organism: Ligula intestinalis; assembly: GCA_036362985.1. Lineage (NCBI taxonomy): Eukaryota > Metazoa > Platyhelminthes > Cestoda > Diphyllobothriidea > Diphyllobothriidae > Ligula > Ligula intestinalis. The sequence goes on from JAYGXS010000005.1 coordinate 43,824,759, forward strand.
GAACTTCGACTTTCTCCTCACCCTTTAGGAGGAATTTCAGATATTCTTTAAATAACTTCCTGTCCTCTTCTAATCTTGATTTCGGGGTATCGGAAGGACCTTCTGTCATGCCTTTTATGACTATGCAGATTATACGAGTGGTATTCACCTTCCGACTGTCGTCCCCTACTGCTTCTTTAGGGTTTATTAGGACAGATTCGCTTCGAGGTTCAGCGCTCCTGTTCGTTTTGGCCTGCGAAGGTGCCCTTTTTTTGGCTCGTGCTCAAGCTCGGCCAACTTATATTAGCACTTGGGCTTGGTTGGCTTTTTTGGGAGCCCGAGAGTGCTTCTTCGTTCTCTGGGAAACCAGTGGGTTGACCGTTTCCCCTGTCCATGGCAGACTACCAACTCCGTCAAGCACCCTGGCTGCCGGATCATTTTTGTGCATAGACACTTCGGCGAGGGATTTTGCTTCTCCGTACGTTAGGTTTCCTCGCTCAAGTTCGCGCATCGCCGGTTTCTCCTCTCGAGGGAGAAATGGAGAAAAAAATTCAGCACCTCCATCTCCACTCTACGACTATTAACTACCTTCTCAAGGTTTGTAAATTTGTTCAAAAGGGTAAAATATTATGCGGAAGCTTCATCTTCATGAGTTTCATCCCTTGAACTTTTACGACTGTTAGTTCGCTTGGCCGGAGGAGATTTCAAAGAACTTCTATATTTAGCTTCCGTAGTAAGTAAACGAATTTGGAAACTATCGCAGCATCCCGTGATGGCGAAGAGAGGTAGGCCCTCGACTTCTACGTGAGGTGTCCAGGGTTCGAATCCGGGCGGTGGCATGACTTTTTTTCCTTGTTGCGATGATGTCGGGATTTCGAATGCAGGCACTGGTGAACATTCCTTCCCATCTTCCAAAGCTGTATCGCAGAGTTTCAATTTTTTCTGCCACCATCTTTTCACAACAGACCGTTAATGAATCAAATAGTAAAGTGGATTGCTTTTTGACTGTTGATAACCGATTTTGATTACTGTCATCCTGTGTCTTCGTGGTGGAGTTGATTAGACGCTCAACTTGGTGTTCGTAAATTGAGTCTACTGAACTCGAGAGACTTGTAGCCCTTTAAGCGGGGGGTGATTTCGTCGCATCAATCTTGCGACTTCTGCCCTCGAAATTACGACTAGGGCTATTAATCGAAATTAAATTAGAGTCTACAGTCGACGCCGATGGTGTGGTGGAAACGACTGTTACCGCCGAACTACAGGTTTTGGGTTCAAGTTCCTCTTGCGCCGCAACGTTTACAAGCTGATCTACGCGTTTATTTTTGTCTCCCATAATAGATCAGACTGACGATAAACGATATTAAAGCTCTATGCAATATGTATAAAGCGTTCAACTGTATGAAAAAGGTTATTGAAACGACTCAGCCGTTTGTAGAGAGCTGGAATCTGGGAGAATTGTTGACAGAAGGCAGTGACAGAGATGATGCTCGTTTTGACAAATGTCCTGTCGTGTCTTCTGAGGCTGGAGGTATTGCGAAAGTGAATCCAATAGCTAACAACGAAAGTCCGCCAGAGGGCTAGGTGAACCGAAATCCCGAAAATAATATTTCCCAAGAAGAATGGGAAATTTAAACCACAATTTGAAGCGCGCGCCGATGTTTTATGTGTTTCGGTCCCGCCAAGCTTCCTCGTCCCCTGGTCTTTCAAAATACTCCACTTTTAGAACGATCCACTATAAAATACTTAGGTCTAAGCTTCACAACTAAACTAGCATTGTCGCCTCCTGCGGATCGAATATCTGCGAAGACTGCACAAATATGTGGTTTTATATCACACAATTTCTTCCTGCTTGAAATAAAGTTAAAACTTTATCGCATGTATGTTCTAACCATCCTAGAATAGTGCTGTCCCCTCTTTGGTCTAATGAATGCTTCTGACCACGGTAAAATTGAAAATTTACAGAGGGTATTTACTCGCAAAATATTCGCTCTTCCTCGATCAACTATTTCTTATACAGAGAGATCTCAATTAGTGAACATGACATTTCTTTGTGTCAGAAGACTCGAAGCGGGCCTCTGTTTCCTCTTTCGCGTTAACTCTACCCCTAACCTTCCACGAATCAATGCTCTCATTCCCGCAGATAGACCTTATGCCACTCGTAATTCATCCAGGATTATTGCACCCCCCTTAAGCTCCACTTCGAACCATTCTCAGTTCTTTGCCTCCAACAATGCCTTCCTCTGGAATCAGGCTGTCGTCTAACTTAGCCGTTTTTAAAGTCAAATTACGCAAACACTTAACTTCGGAAGATATAAAGTCCTTGTTATACGTCTCCTTCCCAAACACACAAATTTTGGACTTTGAAAAGGGTCCCCCTGGTATCTGAGGTGGTTAATTTTTAGAACATTGTTTTCCAGATGTGTATATTTCTGTGCTTAGATCAAACTTTTTTCCATACATGTCTTTTTCTTCCTCCTTTGAGTGATATTTGCAACGATGTTTCGTCCACTTCTCTGTCCTGTTATCATTGCCATTTTCTCCATTCTCCGTTTTACAACCCTGATGATAGGCTTCATGGTCTTTAGTCATGCTAATGGTGGTTCCGCTATTTTCTTCAGCTCGTTGCTAAACTCCGCAGTCTACAAGGTCACATCTCCGACGTTTCGTTGATGATCAGGTGACTTCTGGCGTTCACTCTCTTGTCGACCCTCTTGTCCGCGATGGCCTCCTCCGGTCTTACCTCCCTGATGGTTGATCATAAAGCCAGTCGGGCGGTGTTACAGTATTGAATGACAGCCTCTGCTGTTATATGAGTTCTCCAATTGCAAGAAGCGTTTCCAGCCCTTATTCGTTCTCATCAACAGTCCTGTCTCATTTGCACTACAATAAATCCTCTCAACTAACCCCTTTAATTTTGTTGCAGCAGTTTTATTCTCCTTCATTTTGTTTTTTTAAGCGGGGGTTGGCTGAACTCCGCCCTTGCTTTAATGGTAGGAGTTTATTTTTCACTGCTTCCTCCTTAGTTCACCATGCGTTGACTACTATTTTAAAATGACGATATGTCGGTGAATATGAATTAATCTACCAACACTTCTAAACGCTCCCGCTGTCTATGTGGTTTTTTCATGGAGAGCACCATTTATCAACTTTTTATTTATTTTTCCACAGCACTACGTTTGCAATGACGAGGGCCCCCGCGCCTAAAATATAAAATTTATATATTTATTTATTAACCACTGACTGATTGAGTAGATTTTGTCATCCACGGCCATTAGAAAAAAGGCATCAAGGCGTCTTTCGAAACTGGGAACCGACATTGCTTGGACAATATCCTCACTCAGGGAGTTCCAGTCTTTTATGACCCGACGGGACAACCGGTAATTCTGAGGCAGATGGTCTGAACGTTGCTGGACTAGGCGAAAAGAGTGGTCGTAATTTCGAATAATGATTCAATCCAACTCTGGGTAGTTTTTGAGCACAGCCAAGAGGAACAGAAAGATTAGATCCCCTCGACCTTGCCGATACTCCAAGGAAAACATCTTTAAACTGCGAAGACCTGCTTCATAGGAAAGTCCGCGGAGTTGTGGGACCATCCTAGAACTCAGTCGTTGCACCGATTCAATTTCGAGCATTTATCCTGCGTAGCAAGGAAAGTAGGTCGGGCCCGCGAACTCGATGACAGGCCGAACATAGATGGAGAACAGATTTTTAAATATGGCGGGAGACCACAAAGAGAAAGTCCTTCTCAACATCCATAACCGCCGAAGCCCAGCCGCACGAATTTTGGCTGTTTGACAGTTTGTTTTCAAATTGTCTCGTATCATGACTCCGAGGTCGCGGAATTCCGTGACTTGTCGGAGTGGGACACCATTGAGCGAGTATGGTAAGATGGCCTCAGTAGATCCAATTGTAATGAACGCCGATTTCGCAGCCTTGACCGGCAATTGGTTACTTGAAGCCCAAGAGGCTAACTGGATAAGGTCCTGTTGCAGGGTGATTATGTCGTCGGCATCTGTGACATCAAGCCATATTTTCAGGTCATCGGCGCACAATACGAATGGACAGGAAAGCCATTGTTTCAGATCCTGAACGTAGATGGAGAAAAAAAGTGGGGCCAAGAATGGATCCTTGAGGAACCCCAGATGATGTGACCTCGGCAGGAGACAATAAACCTCCGACACTGACACTCCAAAACCTATCACTCAAATATGACCGGATCCAGTTCAGAATGTTGCCACCAATACCAAGGGTTGCATGCTTGTTTCTGATCAGTTGGTGAGAAACCCAGTCAAACGCTTTACTGAAGTCGATAAATACCATATGCGTTGGGCAGCCCCTATCTTTCGATCCGGCCCAAGACTCACGGGCATATAACAGGTTTGTGGCACAAGATTTTCCTCGCGTGAAACTGTGTTGCTCTTAAATCCAACCGTTGGTTTGGTCCACGAAATTGTCGATCTTTTGTTTTATAAGAGTTTCGAGAACCTTCACTAAAACCGAGGTGCGAGTTACTGGCCTATAATTGGAGGGAAGCGATTTATCACTGGATTTATAAAACGGCTTCGAACACCAAACTTCCAATCTCGAGGAAGAGTGTTCATACTGATGGACGTTTGAAATATATCCATTAAAAAAGAGCAATGATAGCTGCCAGATGCTTCAGTATAAGTGGGTGCAAATTTTCGGGTCTAGGTGAGGTCGAGGATTTAAGTGCAGTCAAAATACGGATAACTTTTTTTACCGAGAAATCGATGTCCGTTAAAATCTCAGGGCTCTGAGATGGGAGGGACACTGGTGTTATTGTTTGCTGCTGGTTAGCATATGCACCCCGGTATTGTGATGCCAATGCCTGCGCGTTCACCCCGTCCGATAGCATGCGCTGACCATCCGCTGCAATTAGCTCTGGGATTCCAGGTTGAGCTCTGCGACGAAGGTTGATATAGGCGTGGAACCGCTTTGGCTGAGAGTCGGAGACTTCCAGTATGGTATCTTCGTATTCCCTTTTACCTTGCCTTATAACGGAATGGCATTCATTACGCACTCGTTTATAGCGGTCAAATGCAGATTGCGTTGCGATTAAACGAAACGCTTTCCACGCTCGGCCGCGCCTTCGCAATAAGCCTTGAGCTGTTCGGCCGATCCAGGGTGAAAATAGCGGGGACGAGCTAGGGACAGACATTGGAGTAAACTCCGCGACAAGTGCAGTAGCGTTAGATTTCAGCGGTGCCCATTTTTCCTCTACAGAGGCAGTGGTAGGCACCTCCCATAGTAAAAGTGGAGCAGCTTGACGCATGCCGTTAAAGTCCGTGCGCCAAACATTTGACCGTGGTGGTCTCTGGGGTCTAACTGTTGGTCGTGAAAGCAGATAGTGCGCGAAAACGATGCAATAATCACCAGTGGCCAGTGTGTTCGAGATGCTGACATTCGAAATTTCATCATGCTGGTTAGTTAAGATTTAATCCAAACATGACGACGAAGAAGCTGATATCCGTGTAGGTGACAAGACATATTGCACAAGACCAGTGACCGAAACAACATCAAGATAGGCGTTGTTTAGACAGTTTGGAGATGTGGATACTGGGGGTGCTATAGACCAATTAACCGAAGGAAGGTTAAAGTCGCCCAAAATACAAACATGAGAAGATTATGCGTATTCAGCGAACGTTTCGAGCCAGGCCAGAGACGTAGTCCTAGGACTCCTGTACACAACACCCACCATTACAAGTTATTCGCGGGATCTGGAGACTGACACCCAGAGTTGTTCAACGAGGCCTTCACCTCCAGAGCATCGGATAACCTTGCTTTGGAGGTCCTGTCTCACGTACAATGCGACCCCGCCATTTGCAGGACCGGCTCTATCAGTTCGGTAAACGTTGTAGCCAGGAATGTGAACTATAGCGTCACCAATATTAGGATAGAGCCAAGTTTCCGTAATTACAAAGAAGAACGGCCTTTGGTTGTAAACCCAATGGGAGAGCTCGACGAGCTTGGGAAGCGAGCTTCTGGCATTGATTAAACCGATTGTGGAAGTTTTTCGACTGAGTTGTCTAACAACCTCACGATCAATGGTGCAGTGAGGAGACGGCGTCTCCTCATAACCTGAAAATTTCGAATTATCAGGTCCGTTTCGCCGGAGAGTGTCCGACGCTTTAGCTCTTGGACGGCCGTGCGGCGTTTTTCCCGTTCTTCGGGTGAGAGGTCGGGTTTTACTGATACTGGTAGGCCCTCGAGCTTATAACATCTTGACAGCCATTTTTTAGCAATCACAATGACTCGAATATGAGTTTTAGTGGACGTGGGTGGCTTCCTGATTTGGCACCGAGTCGAATTATTTGGTTAACCGCGATTTCTTCACCAGCATTCTCCAACATCCTTTGTAAAATGGGATCGATCGCAACTTTGTCAAAGTTTAATCGAGAGGTGGCATCGCCTTCTGTCGCTTCAGGAACGTTGAACATGATCAGACACCTGTCACGTTGTCTCACTTCGGCAGTTGTCGTTTCACCGACATAGATGTGGGAGCTGCAGCAACAACCGGGGGTTCGTGCGCTTTGGCACACTAGCTGATGGGGTCTGCTCTGGAATCCAGTCGGGGGCGGGAACAGGAACGGGCGGGTTGGTTGCTCTCTGTCGTCTAGACCTCGTTGGCTTTTTGGTTACAGGAACAAAAGGCGAACAGGAACATGTCGTGTCACCCCGGCCAACAGAATCTGGAGATGCAGAATCTGCAGCTGAAGGGGCTATAATAGTTAGAACTGTCTCCTCGTCCACAACTGCTTAAAATGTGCCAGCATGGATAGTGGAAACATTGAGTGCAGATTGGGTTCTACATGGCTCACAATAGATGACGAAGCATTGAATACCGACTTATTTGGGAACTTCGTACTGTTTGGCGGTCACAGCTTAACAATCAATGTGGAACCAGCTGGAACAGCCCTGGCACTGGACGGCTTTCTTCCGACGTGTGACATTGCAGTTGCATTGGGGACATTTAGTAGAATTCGCCATTTTGAGAAATAAGTGGATTCCAAATAAACAAGATCTAATAAAGAAGATTTGTTTAATAAATCCAAAGATTAAAGGCTTTCTTCTTGTAGATAGATCGATGTATAGAAATCGTCCACGTTGTCTAAAAATGTGAACCTAACGCGGTCATGATGCAGCGTAGTTTGGATATATACAACCCATTTTCCATTCTTTTCACTTTCAATTGGAAACTTAATATAAATTCTGCACTTTATCGCCATTTAAGCTCTGCATAATAGGCAATATGCAAGTTCAAACTAGTGACGTACATAAGAATAGTTTTTTGTTTTACCATTTCCGTTCGCGGAATTTTTACATTCACACGTTGGGGCATCCTTTTGGATCCGGAGTTTCCTTGGTAAACTGATTTTCGTCATGGGCTAATGTAAAATTTTAGCCCCTCCAGCACTTTTTTTCTATTTTTGAATCCCCAACGTCCTTAAATTTTGACATGAATAATGCCATTGCTCGTCCGGCGCCGTATCAGACACGAATTCAGATGTGTGAAAGTAGGTCAAGGCAGAAGGACCCGCAATCTCGCCCCGGTATTTTTGAGGCAGATGCGGTCTGGAAGCCGGAGCACAAAACGTACAGTTCCGGAATTTTAGGGTAAATTCTATTCGTCTTTTTTACATTTTCCGTAGCTTGCATGATGAAATCCTTGATTTTGTGGCCTACATATCCCCGACGCCGGAGGAGCACTGGGTGAGGGAGATTGTTGTCGCCAAAGTTAAGAACATAGTTTACCGATTGTGGCCCGAGTGTCAAGTACGTTCTTCCGCTTACTTATCTGACATTTTAGATTGATGTTTTTGGGAGTTACAAGACAGGACTATATTTACCAACGAGGTAATTCTCTACTTGCCAATTACGCCTTTTAGTGACATTGACATGGTCATTTTTGGAAAGTGGGAGGCTCTACCTCTTCGAACCCTAGAAAATGCTCTCCGAAATAGCGGCGTGGCTTCCGAAATACGAGTCCTTTCGAGGGCCACTGTCCCTATCGTTAAATTAACGGATGTTGACACCGGTTTGCATGTTGACATCAGCTTCAACATGATCAACAGCGTTCGTGCCGCAGAGATGATACGCGACTACATGGGTGTCTATCCTTGTTTGCAGCACCTTGTTTTTGTTCTGAAGCAGTTTCTTCTCCAACGGGATTTAAATGAGGTTTGGACTGGTGGAATAAGCTCTTACGCCCTGATCCTGATGACTATCAACTTCCTTCAGGTAACCTCCCGAGGAATTTGTCCTCACAGAACTTTTGCCATGTTTCTGTAAAAGTTGTTTTGTGGATGTCTTCCTTTATCTGTTTTTTTTTTCAGAATTCCGTACCCAAGCACACTGAAATTGAGGATTTGAACCTAGGAACGTTGTTGATTGAAGTATTCGAACTGTATGGTTCAAAATTCAACTACATGACTACTGCCATTCGAGTCAGCGATGGTGGGGCTTACGTTCGGAAGGAGGAGGTGCAAAAGAACATGGAACCTGGTTCCGCTACGTCAATTCTTTGTATCGAAGACCCCCTTTGTCCGGGTAAGTTAATCAGTTGGTGTACACACTGTCTGTTCATTTTTAATGTATCTTACGGACTGTTGGTATAATTATTCTGCAGGTAATGATGTCGGGCGTCGCTCATATGGGGCACTACAGGTAAAGAAAGCCTTTGGGTACGCCTTCACCGTGCTAAAAAGTGCAGTTCTTTCCCAGCCTACATCTACTGGAAGTCGTGGCGACTCCATCCTTGCTCGCATAATCCGAATATCCCATGTAAGTTCAGTCTCGGTTGTTCCTGCCATTCACTAGTCGTTCAGTAGCCGTAGAGCTTACACAAATTGCTTTATTGTAGACAACGGAAGAAAGTCGCCTACGTGTACGGATACACGCCCAGCATGTTTATTCCATCTTGCCATACATCATCGTCCCATTCGCTCATTCAGCAAAAGCTAATCAACCGATTTCCCGACCTGCTTCAAATGCGGCCATCAGTGTGTCCATTGCCTCCTCCCAAAACAGCGGATCTGTTATATGTGCGCCGGGTGACCAGACAATTTCCTCGGCTTCCACTAAGGAACGCATCGTCGTCTCCGCGCGGGGTTTTGCCAGTCAACCACCGCTTCTAAGAACACCTTGCTCGAAGGATGTACTGAGGATTTCTAACCCAATGTCCCCCTACTTATTCCCTCAACCTACGGTAGTGTATGATCCCAACACAAGACCCCTGGTGTCACTTCCTACTCCCATTCCCGCTACACCAAGTGTCGAACCTCCTGTGTTTATTTTATGGCCCCCAGCCTTCCATCCGATGCAAGGTCATGCATTCCCTCTTTATAGCACTCAACCCGTCCCACCAGATTCTGAATCTGTCATGTCTTCCAAAGCATCTGATGTTAGCTCGGATGATAACTACGCCCAAGAGGTCGGAAGCGCGGTAAGCAGTTCGTGCGAAGTGCAAAAAGAGCATGACTCTACCAGTTCTGAGGATCGTCAAAAGAAAAGCGATGTCCAACAGCAATCGGCTGACCGGAACAAGTAAGACTGTCTTTATTTTTGATCAAAGCTACTGATGCATTTACACTCAAGTCAAGTTACGAATTCTTTATTTTTGTCATAGCTTTCACTGGTCGAATCACAGAATTCATTTACGGACTATAACGTCACAAACTTTTCTAATGTGCAATATGCTTGAAAGATTATTAGAACCCGTTTTTACGCTCTGCGTTTCTTTGAAGGTGAAAGTTAAGTGTTTCTGTTTAATCTTTTCCATGTGGTTGATATAGCTCGCGTCCACAATTTTCCCAGCCTCGTTAGTTGGTTATTTTTTTCAATTGGCATCGCCTGACTTGTCTAAGCACATTTTTCCTACCATAAAAGTTTCAGGTCTTCGTCGGCCGCTACCAATTGTGCAGGCTTGGAACACCGTCTTGCTCCCTTGCGCTTGGTTTCATCTGATCAGAACATGTTCTGCAGCGATGCCAGCTCTGTCAGTCACGAGGACTCGGTAGATCAGTCAACATCTCCAACGTTTGCTGACTCACCCTCTGGCAGCAACGACGAGTCTTGCGATACCACCTATCCCACAAAAGCTGAAGAACACAAAAAGTCTGAGTCCAACTCGAACCTTAGTTCCAAAGTCAGGTGTCCACGGCGACGTCGCCGTCCTTTAAGGCGAGGAAGTAATGCATGCAATCCCAGTACCGAGGACTCAGAAGTGCTTAAGGAGCAATCCGGTGGAACCGCTAACATAGACTCGCAGTTCACTGGTTGTAGCTTAAAGCGCAAGTGTTCGCAGTTGAGAGATCCGACTACTGGCGGACGGCTTGGACAAAGTACGTCCAGCACCAGCTTGGCTGTGAGCGAAAAGCAGTCTGCCTCCGACTCTGTTAAGTCTCATCGAGGCGGAAATGCTTGGTTACCCATACAATCTTCCGTGCGAACCAGTTCTAGCTCCCCGGCTAAGAGCGACGACCACAGTGCAAGCCTTGGACGAAACCGTCCTAAAAAGAATGAACAGTGCGCCCCTTCAAATTCTTCGAAGGAAAAGTTTGTTTCTGCAAATGTTTCGGCCCCTCCAGCTTTGAAGAGGCTGGCTACAGGCAGACCGCGCTGATTATCTTTTTCCAAAACACGGACTTGCGCTACGACATTTGCCCCACCGCCTATCCATGCCTCCAACCTTTCATTGGTGCAAGTGCTGGCTACAAAATTTTTATACGGCGAGCTTGAGCGATATGCCACTGTATATAATTAGCATTCGCATTTACTTTTACAGTTGCTCTACTCATTCCTGTACATACTTTCTTAGATACTGCCCCAAATTATTTTCCGAAAAAAAAGAGAATTCACATAGGTATTGTTAATGTACATACAATGTCGGAAGTTAACCTTTAAATCCCTGCCAAGCCCTACTGCCAATTCGCAGTTTTGTCATTCACGTTTCAATGATCGCATCTATGCACAGAACACCCCATAGTTATAACTGTGTGTCCTTTCTGATGTGGAAACGCTTACGACTACTCACCTGCTGGAATCGTCGTGCTATTCTCATTTGGTTGCTTTCAAGATTTTATTTCTGCCTTTTGAAGCTGTTTCTGTCTGATACCTATTAAATGCCTTGACTTCGACTGTTGTACTGCTGATTTACCGCAGATAAAGTTACTCGTTTACTGTATGCCACTAGTTGGACGCCGTAGCTCGTCACGCAGTTCTTTGGCTTACTCATGGCTGGATCAAAGTGCCGGAATTCGTTCTAATTATAGATTTTGCGTGTGTCGTAACCCTTTATTATTATTAGAAGATGCGATCACTGGAGCAAGGACTTTATTTTCCTGACGTTTCGGATTCCCTCTGGAATCCTTAATCATAGGTGATGATACTACAGTCATGGTCATGCGCAGATAGGGTGGTGACATGCACAGGCTGCGTGGTATTTATAGTTCATAGTTGTCATCCGCGTGTGTATGATAATTGCTCAATTCTGTAGCCACCGCTTGGGTCTTAATTGGTGCGGTACTGGCTTGAAACTTCGCGATCGATTCACCAATTGCCACAGTTTGTTCCTTTATTATCAGTCTGTCGAGGTATTTGGTGAACGTAAGGAGTACGCGTGATAGTGTTGTTTACCTACTCTACCGCACTTGAAAAGGCTGTGAACGGCAGCTGTCCCTACTGCATCTGCAGTTGTGGGACTGTCGTTTTATGCTGGCTCATGCAAACCCTATGCAAATAAAGTCGAAATCACGGATTGCTTCATGGTCCACGTCGGGAGTAAAACGGAAATATTCGTTACGGTACTTCACTTGTCGTTCAGGTGTACGGGGGAATAAACGTCCTAGGCGGTAGGTACGATGTAATTTATCTGTAGGTATTGCTTCTCTCCTGAGGTCTGCATTTTCATTACAGACTCAAAAGCTTCAGAAGGACTGTCGTCTTCTATTGTCTTGCTGCTACGCCTGGCGTGTTATGTTTCTACCGAGAGACGGTTAGTCGACACCATACGTTTATGGCAACAGAAACTCTTTTCAAGAGTCGAGACTTTTGAAGCCCTCGGTCAGCATAGTTTGAAAGTTAAAGTCCGACTTGAACATGACTAAATGCACTCTAATTAGTTTGTTATCCATGTTCCAGAGCGATATGTCATCAGCCTAGTGGGTACGTTAATCCGCCCTTTCCGGTTTTGTTGACTGTCTTGACACTGGGTTTAGGTGGAAGCGTGGAATAGGAAATGAGGTAGATATTGTGATAGTCTTTTCTCTCCTTAGTCCAGCGCATCTCTTCGCTCCTGCAGTATCCTGCTCTAGAGTATACGGTAGACCGACTCGACAATTACAATAGGGCTGTCTGGTACTTTGTCCGATTCTGACTTTCTTGCTAATATTTGGGGCTGGTTTTCCTTTACCATCAGCTTTACTCTCCCCAATTCGAGTTTTTAATAATCATGTGGAATTAAAGTACGGATTCCTCGTTGTGGAATGTAGTTGAAGCAGATAGTTGCATATTTCAGAACCGTTTGCTATTTGGCCTGGCGTTTGACGAAGTTGTGTTCTGTCGTCCGTTCTATATGATTATGTCATTGATCGGATTCTTGGGAGGGCTCTACGTGAAGAGGACGGTGTCGAGCTGTCGCCTGGACTTTGGCTTATTGATCTCGACTGCGCCCATCATATCGCTTTACTAGCTTCAAACTTTGGCGATCTACAGTGTTACGGGTGAATGCGTCGCCATGTTGGCTGGCTTGTCCGTAAATGCGGGGAAGAGCTGCACCCCTGCAGATTAATGACCGTCATTTTGAAGACTTGAACTTAAATACCTCGGGTCGAGGCTGCTACTGAATGGACAGAGTGAAGACGACATTATCTCCTGAGTGTATGTTGCTTGTTGAAAGTGCATATAGATCCGATGCAACCTCTCCATGCCCACGAAGATCCGTGCGGTCAGTCCTCTGCACGTGAGTCCTGTTTATTGCGCTATGAAAGTGGGCGAAGACTGGACGTATTTAATCAACGTTGCCTAAGGACTATCCTTCGAGTGAAGTATACCGACTTCATCTCAACTGAGGCAGCTCGTATTTGCTGCGACTATGGCGACGATTAAGGTTGGTTTGGCACGTCCGCTATCGTCAGCCTCACGAGCTTTGCTGCTCTGCCCTCGATCCGGCGCTGCAGCTCAATTGGAGGAGGGCAACTCAAGACTTCCCTCGACACTGTCTATCAAGACATGGAAATGGTTCTTGGACCTTTGATTTACGGCCTCCCTCGCTGGAAAAGAGAACGGGGGAGCTTTCCAGATATGCTGCCGCCAATTTTCACGTGTGGAGAAGTACCGTCTGTGAGGCCGACAACATCACAACCGTATCCAGTCAGGGC
>JAYGXS010000005.1:43838144-43868101 GCA_036362985.1 Ligula intestinalis
GAAGACAGGATGAGTCAGCGCAGTGGTGCTGAGCGCAGACTGCCGCAGATCTGTAGCGGGTCGTGCCTGGCTGACTAACTCGCGTCGAAGTGCACTTTCCCAAAAGCTCACCGATGCGCTTTCTCGACGCCTCGATCAGCCAATCGTAGTTCTGGCATCTAGGAGGTGACGAATGAGGAGCTTGCACGCGTGCCCGACGCAAGTTGCCTCTGCCCAAAATCTCCAGGCCGACCTAGCCAATGAAAGATCTCCCTCTCTCTGTCTTCTGGCCCGACTACTCTAAGACCTCACTTGGGACCCGGTCAACCTACTGATTGGACGTGTCTCTTCCGAGTCAATAAACTCTCATCTACTCTCCTCTCCGCTGTGTACACAATACATTCTTCCTACTACTTTGGCCTTTAAAGACTTCTCTTCTCTACTAAGTAGCAATGGTCTGAAGATCGCAGTTGCACGGTTAGACTCACTTAACCCCCTGCGATATTGGTGAAATTCCGTTGTGAAATGAACACTCATCTTCTGATGTGGCCTGCCGTCCGTGCGTAGCTGCTGACTTCTCGACAATCCCAGCGTATTTGGTTATTTTCCTGTGCATTTGGCGATTTACGGACGTGTCATTACGTATTTGGTGATTGGCATTCGCGACTCACTGCCGATAGCCCATTCAGTCCAGGCCATGGTTACTTCCCAATCCAACAGAGATATCCCCTTATGAGTGTCCAGTGCCCATCGTCGAAATCGTTCAGCGGGCTAAACCAAGTGAAAGTCTCCGATGTGTGTGTCCCCACTCCCGGTATGTCCCCGGGTTGCAGCGGTAAGCATCCTAGTAGACGTAGTTGGTGAAAGGACGCTAATTACTGTATATGGTACCACTGTCTGTTTGTACTTAACTGTTTACTTTCCTTAATTTTTACACTCTTGCTACACTTGCTATCTCCAGTTGCTTGAATCATTATTACCACTACTGCGATCATTGCTTACCTCACTAGCTTCAGCATTTCAGTACTCCCGTAACGTTGCCTTATCTGCGTTATCTACTCGATATCCGCTAGTCTTAACAATGCTTATATTGTTCTTTATGCGTATGTATGCCTGATTCCACATATATTTTATCTTATTATTTTTCTGTTTTATATGTGTTATCTGGTGCTCTGCCTGATATTTCTAATGTTGCCTCTACTACCAAACCTATACCATTCCATTACCATACTGTTACAGTGACCTTATTCCATCGTAGCGATGCCTACTCAAATAGTCATCCCACCACCATGACTAGCACTCTTAGTCCTCGCAGAGTTTGCCTCCTCAGTAGCATCAATAACACCTAATCGTAGCAGCAATTCCACCCACAGTCAGATGCCGTAGCGCTAGAACGTGTATCAACTTTACGTGAGACATAGTCCCTTTCACCGCTACTGCTACTAGGCTAACTTCTGCTGCTCCCACCCCTAAAAGTCCTCAGCTGCATGACAGTAAAGCTGTAGGCAGGCTCACAGCCAAGTGGTCGTTCGGCACCAAAACACTCGTGGCCCATGGTGCAGTTCGGCAGCAGTTGTGAGTGACCGGCAGTCCCTTTGTGGAACAGCGCTGCTGCCCCTCGCGAGAGGGTTGATGAGCCCAGAAAAGGTGGTTACCAAACACGCCGGGTCGCGACATCGTGGCTGACAGATTGCAAACACGCGGTCGAAACACTACAAACGCAAATAAAAACTTATCTCTTCCCCGCCCTCCCTTTAACCTGTTTCCTTCCCGCAGGACAGCTCCCAGAGCTCACAAGACGACGGCTCAGTGAGCTCAGGTAAGTCCTATCGTCTTCGGCGCTTGGAATGTTCGTTCTCTTTTAGATAACACGAGGAGCATTCGACCGGAACGGAGAACAGCGCTCATCTCCCGGGAGCTGGCGCGCTTCAAGGTGGACATCGCCGCACTCAGTGAAACCCGCTTCTCCGGTGAAGGTTCCATAGAAGAGGTGGGTGCCGGCTACACCTTCTTCTATGTGGGCCGTCCGACGGCAGAGCTACGCGAGGCCGGCGTCGCCTTTGCCATCCGGAAGGACATCGTGGGACGACTACCCTGTACACCGCAGGGTATCAACGAACGCTTGATGAGTCTCCGCCTGCCTCTCTGGAGTGGCAAATTCGCCACCATCGTTAGTGTCTACGCTCCTCCGATGACCAGCTCTGAGGAGACAAAGAACAAGTTCTACGATTATCTGCACGCTCTCCTGGCCTCTGTGCCGAAGGTGGACAAATTGATAGTCCTTGGTGACTTCAATGCCCGCGTCGGCACAGACCACGCCGCCTGGAGAGGAGTGCTTGGGCCCCACGGCCTTCGAGGACTCAACGACAATGGCCTACTCCTCCTTCGCACCTGCGCGGTGCACCGTCTCATACTGACCAACACCTACTTCAGTCAACCGCTGGAGCACAAGGCGACCTGGATGCACCCCAGGTCTCGTCAGTGGCACCTTCTGGATTATGTCCTCGTGCGGCGACGCGACCAGCATGACGTGTTGGTGACAAAGGCAATGCCGGGTGCCGATGGTGATACGGATCATCGTCTCATCATATCCAAGATGCGGATCCGTCTTCAACCACGCAGGAGACCTCAAGGTAAACGACCCTCAGGTAAGTTGAATACTGATCTGTTAAACTTGCCTGCCGACCGTTTGCGTTTCAGTAACGAGTTGACCCACCAGCTCGATAACCTCCCAATCGCAGAAGAAAACACCTCCGTGGAGACTCGATGGTGTCAACTACGGGACGCTGTTCAATCCACTGCCAAACGCATACTTGGGCCCGTGCCCCGCCCACACCAAGACTGGTTCGACGAAAACGATGCAGCCATCAGTACTCTCATCTCTGAGATGAATCGCCTCCGCAACAAATATGTCGTTAGCCCTACCGACGCCGCGAAAGCAGCCTACTACCAAAGTCGCCGTCTTGTACAGCAGCGGCTGCGGGAAATGCAGGACGCTTGGCTGGCTCGTAAGGGCGCGGAAATCCAAGGCTATGCGGATCGCAATGAATGGAAGAACTTCTTCGCTGCGCTCAAAGCAGTCTACGACCCCGTAGTGAGAGGCACAGCCTTGCTTCTCAGCGCGGACGGTACCACCCTCATCACTGAGAAGAACCAACTTTTGAGCCGCTGGGCTGAGCACTTCCAAAGTGTACTCAACCGGCCCTCTACCACCTCTGAGGCTGCCATTGAACGGTTACCGCAAGTCGAAATTAATGCTGATCTCGACCTCCAACCCAACCCTGAGGAGACCCTCAAGGCTGTGCAGCAGCTCTCCAGCGGGAAGGCACCCGGGTCCGACGGGATCCCGGCGGCGATTTACAAATATGGTGGTCACCAACTCATAACTCACCTCACCACCCTGTTCCAAGAGATGTGGCGACAGGGCCAAGTTCCCCAGGATTTCAAGGACGCCACCATCTTCCACCTCTACAAGCGTAAGGGGAATCGCCAGGTCTGTGACAACCACCGCGGCATCTCACTGCTGAATATTTCCGGTAAATCTTCGCACGCATCCTCCTCAATCGTCTAAATAGCCACCTCGAACAAGGGTTTCTGCCTGAAAGTCAATGTGGTTTTCGACGTCACCGTGGCACCACTGACATGATATTTGCCGCGCGTCAGCTGCAGGAGAAATGTCAAGAGATGTGGACCCACCTCTACACTACGTTCGTAGATCTGACAAAAGCCTTCGACACGGTGAGCCGGCCCGGACTTTGGAAGGTTATGCAGAAGTTTGGCTGTCCGGAACACTTTACCCACATGGTTCGAAAACTCCATGATGGAATGATGGCGCACATCACGGACTACGGGACGCTGTCTGAAGCCTTCGCAGTGACCAATGGAGTGAAGCAGGGCTGTGTCCTCGCACCCACCCTCTTCAGTCTCATGTTCTCTGCCATGCTGATGGACGCCTACCGTGAAGAGCGTCCCGGAATCCCCCTCAACTACAGAGCGGACGGAAACCTCCTCAACATTCGTCGGATGCAGGCCCCCACGCGCGTCTCCACAACCACAGTTCATGATCTGCTGTTTGCGAACGACTGCACTCTCAACATCACCACCGAAGCGGACACGCAAAGGAGCATGGACCTCTTTGCAGCAGGTTGCGCCAAATTTGGCCTCACCATCAACACGGACAAGATGGTGGTTATGCATAAACTGCCGCCAGGTGTTGACCTCAACCCCGAACGCATCAACGTCAACGGAGCCGAACTGCAGATCGTGGACAACTTCACTTACCTCGGCAGTATGCTTTCCCGCAACACTAAAATAGACGACGAGGTTGCCCGCAGAATCTCCAAAGCTAGCCAAGCCTTCGGTCGGCTCCAAGCCTCCTTATGGAATCGTCATGGTCTTCAACTGTCAACGAAATTAAAGATGTACAAGGCTGTTGTGTTGTCAACACTCCTGTACGGAGCAGAGACTTGGACCACTTTCATATCAGCTGTCTACGTTGCATATTGAAGGTGAAGTGGCAGTAGAGGATTCCGGACACAGAAATCCTGGAGAGAATGGGAGTTCTCAGCATCCAGGCCATGCTCAGGCAGATACAACTGCGCTGGAGTGGTCACGTGGTACGTACGAACAATGAACGGCTACCCAAGCGACTGTTCTATGGAGATGTCGCCGTCGGCACTCGTCGCAAAGGAGGACAGAAAAAACGCTACAAGGACACTCTGAAGAACTCCTTGAAGCGTCTCCAAATCAACGCGTTGAACTGGGAGGAGCTTGCCCTGGACCGAACCGCGTGGCGCAGAGCGGTAAAAATGGGCGCCGCAATCTACGAAGCCAGTCGGATCGCCGCCGCCAAGGCAAAACGGACGGCACGCAAGTCTCACAACACACGGACGTAGGGTGCCACCACCCAACTCCTCCCAACGTGTCCGCGCTGTCAACGCACCTTCCGTGCACGCATTGGCTTGGTCGGTCACCTCCGGAAGCCATGCAACTCTCCTCCGACAGCATCCACGTCTACCGCACCAAACACTCCACCAGACCCTACTCCACCCTCCACCTTGACGGCAATAATCGACGCGAGGGGTGCCTCGTTGCCCTTATCCACCAATTCCAACCCACCCGCAACATCCTCCACTCCTTCCGACATATCACCGCCCGCAACAACTCACACACCTGAACCCCCTATCAGCTCTGAGGGCGTGATATGCCCTCACTGCAATCGCACACTCACCTCACACATCGGCCTTGTCGGTCACTTGCGAATCCATCGCACAGAGACTGGTGAACTAGTGCCTGGAGCACCAACACACAGACGAGACCGCCGCCTTCACTGCCCATACTGCCCCCGATCATTCGCTCATCGCATGGGCATTCACTACAGCGGCACTGACCGTGATGTCGGCACATCCAGCACCTCACACATCCCCACCACCAGCCTCAGCCCCACTCACTAGTCGCCTCGCGTCACGATTGCGTCGTCAAGCTTGTCGGGAACCCAGGTGAGTGCCTCCTCTCTCAGGTAAGTGAAGGCCGTTCTTGCTGAATTTGTCGAATACTGTCTTGCCTTTCAGCTCCGGTCTAGAATTAATAAGCTTGGTTAAGCGGCAGTATCGCTCCTCACAGGACATGTATGTTGTCACCAAACTTAGTGTCGGACTCCTGGCAATATCTGTATTAGGTACCGTGTCCTTTCCTGAAGTACTCTACTTCTTTCTATACTCAACTGCGCCGTCAACTTAGCACTGGCGTACTTGCGTTAAGTGCAGCCGCCTGCTATCAAATCCCAGGCGAATAAGCACGCTGTCGGACGTCCCCGACGGCTCGCCTCCCATACAACGACATGGGAAATCAGATAATCGATTTTAATGTAGTTGCATCGCTAAATCACGCCATGGGTTTATGAGATATGGGGGAGGGGACGGTGGCTAAACATAGTGACTCATGGTACCCTCGTTCAGGGGGTAACGCTACCTTGACTGAATCGTACTGAAGCGCCCTTAGAGTGCATGCGTACTGAACAGATTAGCAACTTCACACCTCTCTACGTTGGCCGCATCAGTACAATTAACACAAGGCTTACTGACTCTATTCAATTGCTTCTTTTTGCCACACTTCTACCATATTGTAGTTATATTACTCGCTCCATTACCGCACTCACACTCATAAAAGCGGCGCCTACAATTCTCGTTAGCACAAACGTCAGCCTCAGTAGTTACTGAATATTCTCTGCTGCAAGGTAACCTGAGATTTTTCTCTCATTGTTCTTTTCTATACTTGACTCCCTCCCCTCTCTCTCGGCCTGTCTGCGTTCCCCTCTCCCTCGCCTCCTCTCCCTATCTCCCTCTTTCACTCGCTTCTTCTTCCTATCAATTTTTCTACTCTTCTACTTCGTCTGTTCCCCTATTTCTTCCTCTTCATCTTCTTCCTCTTCTTCTGCACGTCCACAATTGCAAAGTTCGCCAGTAGTCTCTTGCTCTCCTTTCAGCCTCGCCCACGGACGCCGACCGGCAACGGAGCATGGGATGTGCCTTTCAGTCGTTTACTGACTGGTTACCCCCCTCAGAAGGGTGTTGGCCCAGGCTTCATGCAGGGCTGCTCTCACCCTTCTGAGATCCTATGGTCTGTATGCACATGCAGTGCCAGTCTTCAGCCAACCACGGTCCCTGCGGCCTGGAAGACGCTGGCACTTTCTCTCACTTCTGATTCCCTGTTGGTGACTGCGCTCGCGGTCCCACTGGGTTTCAGGCCCCACTGCGGGTGCCCGAAAAGCTAGACGGTCACCATGCGGTGGGGGAGAGAGTGAGGTTGACCTCGGCGCGTTTCATCCCTCACTATAATAAATGTGAATGCGTCTGAATCTATCACGGTGCGCTAAAAGCCGTGCCTTGGAGGTCTGCCAACTTACGGGAAAACTCGGGCCCCCACTTAGCTGCTCCTACTGTACGCGTGTGTCTGTGTGTGCATACGGGAGGAGAGGAAGGACTGAGAGTCAGGCTGCAATGGCTCCCTCTGAATGTGGCCTTTATGGCGCTCCCGCGCAACCGGGAGCATAGCTAGCGAGATGGCTGTGTCAAGTGTGCGCGTGCTGAGTGTTTATCGCACTAGCCATCTACACCCTCCCTCATCCCCGGTCTTTGACTTTGTCTTTACACCGGATACGGAGGTGGGAGTGGCGAGCGAGTGGGTAGATACTGCACGAGTCTGCCTACACTCCTGTTTTCTCTCGTGCCAGTTCTCTGCGTCGCTCCCGCTTGCTGTCGCTTTCGTGTTGCTTGCCCAGCTTGCCTCTGTGTATGCTGCGACTTGCTTCAGCTTTTGCTGCGGCTTGTTGGAGCGCGTGGTGCTCATCGTCGAAATCGACGGGGGAACTGTCGGTGTCGAAGCCCTTGTTGGATCAGGAGTCCCCCCGTCGTAATCCAAACTGGTTGTAGTTGGAACACGGAGAAAAGCCGAGACCTCGACCGGCTTCAGCCAAAGGCCCGCGGAGTAGAGTTGGGTGCCTGGCCGGGAACTGCAGGCGAACAGATGCTAACAGTCATGCGGAGCAACGCCACAGTCAGAACAGTTGTCAGGTGTGGACGTGTCGAGCCGGTGTTGGTACTGGCGAAGCACCATTGAGTAGCCACTGCATAGTTGAGCCAAATTACAGTGAGTCACCCTCGGGAGTCGTTTTTCTGCGGCTGCAATCGGAGTTGGATAGCCGCCCAAAAGGATAGACACAACTCGCGACCGAGTCAGACAGATATTTCCACCCGCGGTCGGGCACAAGCGAACCTGATTCCTCAAACGCAAATGGAACTCCAACAACGATCCAAAGCACAAGCATTTAAGTAAAGTTGCACCCATTTTCGAAAAGCCTAGGCGCCGAACCGTCAGTTCTATCTTGGATCCCATTATCCTGAACAGGATAGTGCGGAAACTAGGTTGACGATAGATAGATCGCAGGGGATTAAGTAAGCTAAAACCTGGCACTTGCGATCTTCAGGCCCGATTCCATGGAAGAGGAGAAGCCATATGAAGTCAGAGTTTTAGCAAGAGTCTATTCTGTACAGGATAAATAGGAGAATAGGCAGTAGGAAATTGGCTATCAGACGACCACACAACTGCAAGCCAGTGGACGGCGTCTGAAGTGGTGTTTGCTTGGCAGTCGTCACATAAGGTCCTATGTAAATCGACCTGTGATTGGCTGTTACAGAGGCCGGAAACGGCGCGCGTCCCCAAAGGGCACTTCGACTACAGATACTTACAACCAGTACGTCGACAGTTGCTACCAAACGCATCAATGGACCTTGTAGATATGTATTTTTTGTTCAGCCCAAGTACATCCGGTAGTCCCTGAAACCGTTGATAAACTTTCACCGATCGCTAACGGGACTCACTTGTCCCATTCTGCCTTTTAGCTCATCCTCGAGCCCCGTAAGCGGCCACGCATTGGCTAGTAGTCTAGGCAGATAGCGTCGTCAGCAAAGCCGAGGGAGAGTAGAATAACCATTTCTGGCTGATCAGCCAGTAGGTCACGGGTTAGAGTCTCGGGTAGTGCACCACATGGAGTTGGGTATGGCTGGCTGATGACGACTAATGAGTCAGAAATGGCCCTTCCAGTCTCATGCACACCACTCGTGCTCAGTTGGTTAGGTAGCGTTCATGAGGAACCATTACAGTTTACAGAGTGATTTTTAAATTCAGCACCGCCCTCTTCAACCCACTCGGTGATTTTGCGATAAAAAGCTTTAAGGAGCAACGCGTCCGTGATTTTTTTCGACACCAAAGGATTCGTTCATGTTAAGTGTGATAAATCGAGGGCTAGTTGTTGTCTCGACACCAGAAGGATCCCCAAATCACAACTCTGGGCAGACTGAATGAATTCGGACAACTTTACTGCTCAAGAAGCCTTAAAGTAGCTGCTGCAAGTGTTATAACCGCCTACAGAGCTCAGACGAGTCGGTGTTAAATTGTCTATGTCCGCGGGTTTAGCGAAGCCTTGCCCAGTCATCAGCCAATCAGGAAGGGGTGCAGGTGTTGACGTTAGAGTTCACGAGGAATCGATTAGCTGCGGGCGAAGGCGTGTCGACAGCGGGGGTCGCAAAAGTACAAGAGCGCGCAGAAATAAGAGGGAGAGTCAGCGCTGGGCGCGTGGGCAGACAACGGTTTTAGAGGACGAGAAGGGAGTGAATACGCGCAGCACTACCGAATTTAGGCTGCCACAGATCCTCATGGCACCACAGTGAACCAACATTATTATTTGCAAGTACAGAAGCTATTGCGCGAGGCAGGCAGACAGAAAGGACCTGAATTGTGATGATCGGGAGGGGGAGGGGGGGGGGTGGCTGGTTGCTTTATAGTGGCATCACGCTTCCCCATGTAGCATCCCAAATTAACCTATTTTTTGCGACAAACGGCTTGACAACGATTTTCAACTTTATTTTCTTGCCCAACTAAGTCCGGTGTAATTTTTCCTTATTCCCAAAAGTGAGGAACAACCTAAAAGGAAGGCATTTTAGAAGGCAGCAGAAGTTAAAAAGAAATCACTGGAGGCACGTAACAACATCAGTACAGAAGAAGAAGAAGAAGAAGAAAAAACAGTTTTGAACAGTGAAAACCTTGTTAAGACAAGGGCATATCATTCACTGGGCACAATTTATAGTAAGGATGGCTTGTGGGGTCGCCTCAACAAGACACGGGAACGTCCCATCGGCTTAAAATAGGCGGCCTTGTGGTAAATTTTAGAAAGGGTAAATTTTCCCGTGTAAAGCCTAACATAAAAGTAACCTGTTACCTTGATCTTCACCTTAGCTCTACCCAAAACCGAAACTCTACAGTTAAGCTTATCCCTACTTCTGCCCATAATCCTGAGCCTAGCCCTAACTCTGGCCTTAAACCTAACCTTACTTGATCCGTAACCTCTTTTTTCCGGAATGAAGTCCAGAGTTACACGTTGCATGAGTGATTCTTGTTTCCGGGTCGTCTTTAGGCAGCTAGCCAAGTCACCCTCACCGTGGTTTGGAGGAGATAACATTTTAAGATGTTACTTTACGAAATAATTTTCATTCTTTTGGGCACCCCATCGTATATTTATCAGTAAGAAACTCTGGATGCACAGGGCTGCCATCCCGACGACGTTAATCCACGGCGCAGAGTCTTAGGCAATCTCCTACCGATAACAATTTTGGATACCCGACCGACTTATGAGAACTTTGGGAGGCATGCATTCTGTATGGGAGTCTGCTAATGGGCTAATTTCTTAAGGTACGGCCGACTCTAAGCCTGCGTTTGCGTTTACCCCTACAAGCATGCTGTGAGTGCGGGAAACTGCGTGTCTCACACGTGAGCCTGTCAGCGTTCGCTGATTGGATGGTTTCTGAATTTATGGCTGCCTTTGGTTGGCTGGCCTCGAAGCTGACTGCGCACATGCTTTATGCGATGGTCACATGATTTTTATTGCCGCGTATACGCTAGGGACGGCAGAGGTGTGTAGGCACGCAACTTCTATCAAAGCAAGAAAATGCATCTGCATACGCGCAAAACATATTCGAAGGCCACATGTCAGGAGTCGATTACGGACATGCGGCTGCTGGAATTAGGTCTAGAATGATGATTATCTGTGCTGGCCGCCGGAATAGAGTTTACGATTCCGGAGCGGATACATCGAGACGATTTTCCAAAGGCGACATTGCTATGGGCAATCACAGAAAATACGGCCAAAATGGCGCCAAAAAGACAAGTCGAAAAACTCCCAAAATGGCTTCCAAATTAAACGACAGTGAGGAACAAATTCCACGGGATTAGCAGGCATGACGAATGGCTATCATAGTTGGGATAGGAAGCTTTGAAGTCGACCGAATAAAGGAGAAACATGGTAAAACTACAGACATGCGAGATTAGATCGTGGTGGATTAACTCTGCCAACCTTTAAACCCATAATCGCGTCCGTAGAGTCCGGATTAACCTTTTTGATTACTTTCGGATTCACACGTATGTTAAATCTACCCGCTGACACCCTGTGCCATCAACCACGGTTATAATCGTCAGCAGCATTACCATCGCCTCCATAGACAGCTCTCCTACCTGTTCCCACTTTCACAGTCCCTTTCCTAGTATTTTGGCATTTTTCAGACATTTTCGTACGGGAACGCGACCAGAAGCCAGACAATAAGCGTCATTAACAGAATCAGCAATGTAACTATAAAGCAGCGAGGGATCGGCCTAACAAGTCGCCTGTCAATCCAACATAGCCTGTCCGGAAAGCCAGTTGCTGGAGCAAACCTGGCCAACATCCCTCCCTTTCTTGGCATACCGTACCGAAACATTCAACCATCGCATGGACCTGTCGCAGTAGGCTAAGTGCCCGGGTAAAACCTTTGCCGATGCGATCTTCAGGCACGGTTCCGTAGAGAAAAAGAAGAAGTGAGTCGACCTGTGGAAGGAATAGTATATTCTATACAGAGCTAGTGAAGAATAAGTTGGAGGAAGTTCACCGCTGCGTCCGGCCACGAGAGCCGGCGTCCGAAGTGTGTGAGCGCAGTGGTCGTCACAGTGAGATCGTGTACGTCAGCCTCGAGGGTGATTGTCCAGACCGGATTGTTGCAGGCAAGCATTAGTGCGCACGTGCCACCAGTCGCGAGAGGTAAAAGGTTGAGCATTGCACGTGGACTGGAGTCGATGGAGTCGGACTTCAGGGTCTACCTGACCAGCACAAACAAAATATATGCGCCTTGAAGCACCAACGACACGCAAACAGTCGTGGGTTGGGAGATGGTCGACTGACGGAATAGGCTGATTCAAACGAGGGGTTTGTAGTCTTATGGTACTCCTACTTCTTCTGAATCCTTGAACTCCTCAACGAGGACTGATGCAAAGATAGTAAGGGAAGAACACCTTGTCAACTACTAAATCAGCGCCCCATCGCCAATCATCTAGAATACGTCTAGCCACTTGGAACATGATGGCTGTAGGAAAAAGAGGTGAGAAGAAGGGCTTGGGTTTTGAAATTTACCGCACTATACGGACTACGCTGAACCACAGTCTACACGGACAGTGCTGCCTCCCCACCAATTGCAGCAGACGATCTACGTAGCAGGCCGCAAGGAAAGGTACTCCCCCCCAATCTGGTCTTGCCAATCATCTTCCTGAGGCTGACTTGAATATGTCTTCGCTGGGCGACTCCTGTGGTCTGGCTCTTCGGACGTACGCATGTAGTGGTTGTTTCTGCCCGACCCTCACCTAACTCTTAACGTCACAGACACGGTCACTTAGAGCAGGACCTTGCGCGAATGTACTTTTCGGTCGGCCTCCGACCAGATGCAAACTAGCGCACGAGATACGGGCCACCCACACCAGTGTCTACCTTCGTGCGGTCTAACAAACCACCATCAAGGCCGCGAAACAGAGGATTCAGTGGCCGCTCGGGATGATTGACGCTAGACTCACGTGGCATTCTGCCCCCTCGCGGGGCGGACGCACCGCCGCTGCTCCCTCACACGGCTCTCACGTTCGAAGGCACGCCAGATCGAGTCAATCTTCCTATGTACTACTCTCCAAATCATTCTGTAAGCAATATATTGTTCCTACTACTCTGGCTTTCCAAGACTTCTCTTATCTCCTAAGGAACCAGACCTGGAAGATCGCAGCTGTATGAGCTAAACCTTAGTAGCCTTAACATCTTGCGATACGCCATCACGGTTTATGACGCACGCACGCTCGTCTGGCTGCCAACATAGTCTCCATTACTGCTGCACAGAATATACTCCTCCTCCCATCTGGCATCCCACCTCTCCTCTTCGCATGCGGAAACGGGCCTGAAGATCGCAGCGACTAAGGTCTTCCATATTAATTAAAGCTCACTGCAACAGTTAACCTCGAAATAGTTGCATCCCTACAGGTAAACGCAAGACCACTTGTAACTCTGAGGTACCTATTTTCATGCCTAACCTACCTATATATTTTTTTTCAGATATGTTCATTGTTTTCGTGTAAAATTAAAAAATCAGGCTTACGACACGCACCCCGTACAGAGGCAAAGCTGGAGCCCTCACATTCTTCATCAAGCTATCGCTACCGTGAAACTGCGATCTTTAGACCATGGTTACTCAGTGCAGAAGAGAAGTCCGTAAAGGCCAGAGTATTTGAAAAAATGTGTTGTGTACACGCCGGAGAGGAGAGTAGATGAGAGTGGATTGACTCGGGAGCGACACGTCCAATCAGTAGGTTGACTGGGCCCAAATGAGGGCTGAGAGTAGTCGGGCCAGAAGACAGAGAGAGGGAGAGCTTTCATTGGCTAGGTCGGCCTGGAGATTTTGGGCAAAGACGCAGCTTGCGTCAGGAACGCGTGCAAGCAGGCCATTCGTTGCCTCCCCAATCCGTGTAGATGCGAAGAGTATGATTGGCTGATCGACACCTCGAGAAACCGCATCGGTAAGCCTTTGAGAAAGCGCACTTCGACGTGAGCTAGGCAGCCAGGCACGACCCGCTACAATGCTTCTGTCAGTACATGACATAAGGGTGAAATCGGCAGCCAAGCGGTTGGTTCCCAGTCTCTTAAATGCAATTTCTGCTCAAGGCAGTCTGACCAACTCACCTACAAAGGCGCTGTTGAGGAATTAGGGAGTTTAGTGGCCTGAGTTCGTGCGGACCCTCACGTGAGTGCAGGTCTCGATCTGCCTTTTGGACAGCTGCAAACCCTGGAAAACGCAGCGACTAATGACACGCCCGCATTCGTAGACTTGCAGTGGCCCCGAGCAGCCACATGAAACTCAAGATCAGCTGCTGACGCATGGCGCCTTTGGCCTGCACGCCCACGCCAGCCTTCGCCCATCTCAAGGCCGTGCCACGACCGCTAGTCTATACACTAGCCGCGTGATTGACAGCCGTAACGAAGCACGCACCGTGTATACCCCGTTCTGGCCTCAACCAACAGTGGCATGACCTCATTCCGTCTGGACAGACCTCGAGACCGTGGCGGCTGCCAGACATAACTTAGGACCCGGCTAGTCTCCTGACTGGTCGTGCGCTCAGAAGTCAAGCTTCTTCCTGCTTATTTTTCGTTCCTCTGTATACAGAATGAAATATTCCTACTATTTTGGTCTCCACCAAACCATGGTCTTAAGATCGCAGTTGCTAGGGTTTAACTTACTTAGCCCCCTGCAATAGTCTGACCTCAATCCGTCTGGTCATTCGCCCTCAAGACTAAGTCGCCCAGGACCTCGTGCGACGGCTGCCGAGCAGCCATCATTTCAGACGTGGTACTGTGGTCGGTGGTTCTCGCTCGTCTGACAGTCACATCAGTATTACTTATTCTCTATTTCTTTTGCACACAATAAACTATTCGTACCACTCTGGCCTCCCGTGACTTCTATTCTCCGAAAGAATGGCTCCTGAAGATCGCAGTTGAAAGGGTTTAACCTTCTCAACCCCCTGCGATAAAAGAACGGTTATAGGTTCTGACCAAATGCTATGAGGAACGGCTCTCGACAACGACGGTTTATATTTAATGATGCGGTAATCATTCCACTTTTCAAAAACCGGGGAAGGGAAATGACTTCCTTTGGCTTTTGAATCCAGTCTATGGTCATCAATATGTATTCCTGCGACAAGAAACCAATAATCGCTGAGGTCAATCGAATAAGATTAAACGGAAGCGCCAGTTGTTACTTTAAAAAACAGTAGTAGTTCATCACATGTCAAAAACCTCAGGTCTGAACCGTCCGGAAGTTTTAGACTTGGAAACCCTCCAAGGCTCTAACATTTATAAGAGCTGTTGAAAAATATGACTTAGACTGGAATGACCACTTAAGACCAACTTATCTTCATCCACCGCATTTACCATTCATTTCTGTGAAGGCATCTGCAAGAGCTATGAATTTAACTAATTGAACAATCCATGTATTTGCAGACAATAGCAGAAGGATTTGATTCATCGCAGTGCGCGAGAGTAATTACGAAAGACCCTCGCCGCTGCGATCTTCAGGTTCAGTTCCGTAAGGGAAGAAAAAAAAAGTGGGACGCCAGGTTGTGGGAGTGGTATATTCTGTGCAGAGGTAGTAGAGAATAGATTAGAGGAAGTTGAACGTCGGACGAGGGGCCGACGTGTGAGAGCGCGGCAGTCGATGTAGTGAGGTCCTGAGTGAGTCAGACTTGAAGGTGATTGGTCAGACGGAACCGGGATAGGCAAACACTGGCGTGTGCACACGTGCCAACAGCCTTGAGAGGCGAGCATTGCGCACGGAGTGGGGTAACTGCAAATTTCACCCTCCTGGCTTGTCACATGACTCGTTTCTCGTGCTGAAGAGCACGGCGTCGAATCTTAGTCACTAACCCAGTGCTACCAGGTGAACAGTGGGAATAAAAGTCTTGTGCAAATCTAGAGTTTAGTTCACCACCTAAATAATATCAAACTCATTCACAGTGGGCGTTTGAAATCACTTGTACAAAAGCACACCTGTAGTCTGTGACGGCATTCCACAATGCCCACCTTCTGGTAAGTCAGCTGATTAGCCTGTTTTTATGTCTGGCTTGTTGCCCGAAAATAAATTGACATCCGGAGGGCATACTTCAACTGCGGTGATATTCAAACGCCGCGCAAAGATTCAATTGAGGTCTGCAATTAAAAAAACGAAAACACAAGGATTTCACTGCCATTAAAAAAAACGAAAACACAAGGATTTCATTCACACGTGACTATAACGGTCGCCATGACGAGAAGCCGCTACCCCGAGGTAAAAGTTGGTTCATTGCCCCGTCACTAAAAACAGACTGAAAACTTTGAGCTTGCTAGTCTGGAGGTGGGTCATGGCTAGCTTATACAGCGTTAAATCCGCCTACTTTTCGGTGGCAATAGCGCTGAAGAGAAGATGGAAGAAAGCAAACAGAGGAAGCAAAAGTGCAATGGCACGCGGCTGGCAGTCAGAAAAGCGCCTGAAAATCTAGACTTCAACAAGGATCTGGAGGTCAACACATCTGCACGCACACGACAGGCCAGCCGTCGCTTTCGACAATGTCCACCATTTGCTATACACCAGGGTGGTGCAGGGGACGGTGACATACGTGGGAATTAACTTTAAGTGCAGACGGTCGTCGTTGCTTTGTCTGTCTCAGATCCCACCAAGTAGAAATGTAGTGGTACTTTCTGCCCGACACCCACTTAGCTCATGACATCACAAACTAGGCCACTCAGAACAAGCCCTTGCGCGAATGTACTTTTCGGCCTGCCTCCGACCAGAAACAAATTGGTGCATGAAACACGGACCACTCACGCCAGTGTCTATCTTCGTTCCGTCCAACCAATCCCCACCAAGGCCGTGAGACAGAGGGAGGATTCGGCTGCCGCCCCCGGTTACTGACGTTAGACACTTGGCATTCTGCCCCCTAGCGGGGCGGACGCGCAGCCGCTGCTCTCTCACAGGGCTCCCATGGTCAAAGGCACACCAAATCGAGCCAACCCTTTTGCCAACTATTCTCCTATTTATTCTGTACAGAATACAGTCTTCCTATCGCAGGGGTTAAGTGAGTTAAACCCAGCAACTGCGATCTTCAGACCATGGTTACTTAGTGCAGGAGAGAAGTCGATAAAGTCCAGAGTAAGGGGAAGAGTATAATTTGTACACAAGGAGAGGAGAATAGATGGAAGAAGTCTGACTTGGGAGACTACGACCGCCAGGAAGGTTGACCGGGCCCCAAGTGTTATCTTAGCAGCAATCAGGCCAGAAGACTTAGAGAGAGAGAGAGAGAGCGTGTCCATTGGCTAGGTCGGCCTGTAGATTTTGGACAAAGAAGCAGCTTGCGTCGGGAACGCGTGCAAGCTTGCCATTCGTCGCTTGGCCCAAACCGCGTAGATGTGGGAACTATGATTGGCTGATTGCGACGTCAAAAAACAGCATCGGTGAGCCTTTGGGAACGTGCACTTCGACGCGAGCTAGTCGGCCAGGCACGACCCACTACATTCCTACAGCTGTGGCTTCCCAAGACTTCCCTCATCTCCTGAGGAACTGGGCCTAAAAGATCGCAGTAGTTGGGGTTAAACCGTAGTAGCCTTAACACTTTGCGATAGTGGTGACTGTCCGACGTGATCTGAACTCTCAACTTCTGACCTAGCTGAGATCAATCATCATCAGACCTCCCCCAGCTTCGATTGAAATTTTCCTGTGTCATCCTATGTGACCGAAAAATGGAGACTTTCATTACCGACACCTTGAAGCACGATGAACATTAACAGTCGCTCACAGTCTGTCAACCCCAGGCCATGGTTGCCAGGTCTGTCTCAGATCCCACTGAGTGGAAGTGGCATGGAGGTCGCGGGTGGCTGGCGCCTGAGCCTACACATAGGCGTGCCCCAAGGCTCGGTTTTAGTGATGGGAGTCTAACAGGAATAAGGCCTGCCATGCCGTGCCCTGACCTGGCCCCCACATTGGTTTGACGCATCTACGACGCGGCCCGTTTATGAGGCACGAGGGTGGTTCGACCGTCGACTTTGACGATGTACACTGTATGTTCCACAACAGGGTGATGCAAGGACGATGACTGCTGACGACGTGGCGAATTTCGCTGCTCGTGTCACAGCAAGGACGTATTCTGCTGGTATCTTGGGTTCTTGGGGACGCTCTCGTAACTCTGAGGTCTCCTACTCGTGTCGCCTTTCGGATATAGATATTACTCGTCATGGACCCTCTGGCTGCGGCCAACATTCACAGTAGCATGCTGGTTCTATCGTTCACATACTTGTAGGAATCTAAGCCGTGAGTGCGCTCAGAACACTACAATTATCACGCCCAGACCCCTACAGGAAGAAGAGCGGTAAGGCCAGTAGGAGTTGTTTATTGTGTACAGGAACTCAAACGTGGTCTGAATGCCAGACGCTGGGAAGGCCGCGGGCCCTATGCGCGCGCGCGTCCGTCTGTTAGTGTGCTGTGGGCGTAAGTGAATTGAAGCCATGCGAGAGTAAGGCACTGGACGATCGATCAACTACTTGGCCAATAGTCGTCTACGGCACCTGTGATTGGCTGGCCCAGAAGGAGGTCGAGTAGCGAAATCACGTGGCCTTTGCAGGCTTGACGCCAGCGCTACATACTTTCTCCCACGAGCGACAGTTTTTCTCCTAAAAACAACAGATAGCATTCCATTTTTGAATTATGAGCCATGCCTTAGGAGTTTTTTTCCACCGTCTGCTCTTTTTGCTCACTCTGTCGAAGTTATGCGCGTACCGCTCCGGATTGCTTGGGAGGGTTGTCGGCGCTTTAAATGGTTGGACACTTCGAAGGAGTTTGTTCCACCTGGCTTCGATTTTTTGTTCCTTATTGTTTGTACATATTCGTCAAACGCCACAAGAGGTCGATGCAGGGATTCTGACTTGCGATGGATTATAGTGGGACTGCACTTGCACTGCATCTACCCCACTCTCACAGCACTCCCCCACCAGGACCCGGTTTCAAGGCAGAATCAAAAAGACCGGGGATAAGGGACGGCGCAGGTGACTGACGCGGTGTGGGCATGTACCTACGCGTGCCAACAGGCCCCCCCATGTTCGCCAGTTGTTATGGCAGCTCAGCCCCAATAAAGCCTGCCATGCCCTGATCTAGCCCTCCTGTCGGTCCAGCGCAGTTGTCATGCGGCTCATTTAGGGGACCTAACACTCACGCACATACACACGCACACGACAGTTCGAGCATCGAGAACGATGGCTTGCCCCAGGGGGGGGGGGGGGGGGGGGGAGGTAAGACGGTGACTTGTCAAGAAACTAATTTACAAAGTGAGACATCCCCGAGAAGTGCCTAACGCCGGAGCCCGTAAATGCAGCCGAAAATGGGTTCGAATAGAGTGGCTGATTAAGCCTATCTCCGCTTGCAGCACACGAGCTGCCCCCCCCCTGCAGAATTTACCAGGCGTTCAGTTAAGACGGCTGAGATCTTTCACATCTGTGTGTGAGGGTTCAATAAAGGCCAAATTTAGCGGGAAAACTTGTAGTGGTCGCTGCTGCCCGACGCCCTCTCCCCTTGACCAGTGCGGGTATAGTTCACCCTATGCGAACTGACGAGTTAGCTTTTTTGTAGACAAAAAGGTCAGGCGACACTCACTTCGCACATGGCCGCCTATGTCCCCATTTCCGCCGGCTGTCCCTTCCCTTCTGCTGGCACGCACACACATGTATGCACGCCCACGCGGCCCACGCAGACGCAATTGCTCTCGCTCGCTCTCTCGCTGGCGGTTGCTGCCACTGGCACTCAGTCTGTCTCATAACACACGCACACACATGCGTAGTACGTGGTGGTACTAGTAGTAGAAGGACTTGCAACAACGGCGGCGGCACTATTACCAGCGCCTATTGATCCCACTGTTAGTACCACGCTCGACCACGGTAGCCTTGACTCGCAGGCGTGCACGCACGCACGCGCAAGCACTTGCGCACATACGCTTCAACCAATAAGAGAGCCAGGGAATTGCTGGGTTGGCGTCATTGCAAAGGTGCTCCGGACAGATCATCAACGGCAGCAGCAGCAAGACACCCAGGAAGTAATTTTGGGCCAGTCTTCCGGCCAGACGCCGCTGGCGGGAAGGCGGCCGCATGTCTGTCAAAAGATTCACAGTCGGCGGTGGGTTCCATTGGAAATCTTTGTGTGGCTATCGCAGGGGGTTAAGTAAGTTAAACCCTGGGAACTCCCCGTTCCTTAAGAGGGGAGAAGTCATGCGAAGGCCAGAGTGGTAGGAAGAGTTTATTCAGAAGAGAAGGGATGGGAGAATAAGCAGTAGGAAATTGACTGTCCGACGACCGCACAACAGCAAGCCAGTGGATGGCATTTGAAGTGATGTTTGCTCGGTAGTGGTCACATGAAGTCCTGTGTGAGTCGACCTGTAATTGGCTGTTCCTGAAGGTGGAAACAGCAAGCGCTCACAAGTGCACTTCGACTTGAGCTAGTCACGACAGGCATTCACAAGTGCACTTCATGTGGGGCTAGTCACTACACGGCGTCGCAGCCGCAGGTCTCACATGACCCCTTTTAAGCACCGTTGAAAAACTCCTACGCCCCTCTTCGTTGTGAATAAGTTCCGAGCCCACGCGGCTTCAGCCATTTGGAGTCATTGACTCCTTTTTTGCTGATTCTCCCCTGACCCTGTTTGGGAATTTAAATTCAACCGCTTGTGGGAGCCTACCTCGCTGACTCATCCCGGCTTCGTTGCCAAAAGCCGCGAAAGTGCAGCGGCTACGCGCGCCGGCTAAACTCCTACGCAGTGTCTGCCTTTGTTTGCCGCACACTCGGCAACCATCGCGTGAGACAGGGACTCCCCCACTGGTGTCTGTCCTTGGCGTTCACCAATCACCATGAAGGCCATCAGACAGACAAAAGTCTTCGGCGACTGACGTTGGAGTCACTCGGCCTTCCGCCTCGGCTCGAGACGGACGCGACGCTGCAGTGCTCTCTCACGGTGCTGATGGTCGAACTCAACGCCAGGTCGAGTCAAACATTTTTCTACTCACTATTCTCCTACTTGTTCTGTACAGAATATAACCTTCTCCTACTCTGGTTCTCCAAGGCTTCTCTATCATCTCCTAAGGGACCGGGCCTGGGAGATCGCAGTCGTTAGGGTTAACCGGCGAAGCCTTAACAACAACCTTTTGCGATACGCTCTTAAAGTTGCATTGGAGCCGCGACCTGGTTACTGAAGAGGTTGAGTGGCTGTCATTGCTAACTCCATCGGTCCCCGACGTCTTACCTCAGCGAAACTATGGCGAGGAGATTGATGTGGAAGCGGACTGTGAGAGTAGTAGTGGAAGGTGTATGCAGCTACAGCAGGCCACGCCTGAGTTGTGTTGGACCAAAATGAGAGCCAGATCAGGGCATCCATCACAAATTTCATACACAGAGGTGTGCTGGCACGCCTAGGCACAGGCTCACGCTACGCCAGGCATCTGCGCGCTCCCGGTCTTCTTGACTCTGTCATGCCAGCGGGCTCAGGTGGGGGAGGGAAGCGAGAGCGCGTTAGATGCTGCCCAAGTCTACTATCACCACAAACTAATTCATGCGCAAGTCTTCTTCTCTGCACCCACCGTACTGCGGACAAACATTGGACCTCGTCGGAATCGCCAACGTAACTGTCATCACGTGACCACAGTAAAGTTTACAGATCACCCTTTCCTGCAGTTGCACTGATCCACTTTTTTAAATGGTGAACGGCTCACTAGTATACATCTCCGGTCTTTCCAGGTGATTCTTCATAGGCTGAATGAACACATTTTCCTAATAATTTATGTCCAATAAAAATTCAAATAGGATTGGCTCATAGCCACCCCCTTCCTTGTTGTGGTGGTCTAGAGAGGCCACTATTGACTGATCCGTGTTAATTCTGCATGCTACTGTCATTTAATGCGTGTGACCCATGTAAACGGAGCCTGCTATTGTACCTAATCTCATCACAAGTCAGCGGGTAAGCTCACACTGTCCACTGGTTCATGCAAAAAGAAAAAAGAGAGAGGGAGGCAGACTTTATTGTGTGTTTAGGTATACGTATAAAACTTGTTTCAAGTCAACCAGGTCATGATATGAGAGTAACAAGGGGTATGAGAAAGAATATCTGACTCGACAAAAGTCCAGGTAAGCGGTTAAATAATAGGAAACCGGGGATGTTCCAGTGATCGTATCTTCTACTTCTGCTTACAAAGATGGATTGGACGGTGAGTTTAATATAAACATGTTATATTCCTGCTTAAGCGTCATTCGGTAGGAAGAAATCAGAAAGTTTAGGGTGGTTGATACGCTCAGGATATCAGAAGGCCCTATTTAATTTCTAGGCCTTGCAGTTGCTACGCTGATGGGAAAATGGCGCGGTGTGAGGGACCGCAGGGAGGGAGGATAACTATAGGCCAGTGCAACTGAAATTGGCCTTACAGGTTTCGCTGTTGTTAGCTGTTGCAAGTATTCCTTATCTGCCCTAAAATTCCCCAATGTCATGACTACCCTCCCACAAAGATAGGCAATAAGTTTCATTGATTCTGTTGAAAGTGCAGCTTCCGTCGCTACCGACGTTTAACTATCTCCATAAAGTGTGAAACAGGGGACGGCTGTAGCTGGGGCCCCCAGCTCTTCATCACCTGTGGATGAACATACCGAACCAAGGTAAAGGATGCCTGTCTCTTAAATAAAGAAATATTATGACCTGCCAATACAAGCAAACATGCGTGTCCCAGGAAGCGATTGAGAAGAAGAATACTCGATCGCTAGGACAATACGTTTATTCACCTGATGTTTCGACATCCCTCGCGGATTCATCATCAGAGATGGAGTATGGTCTTACCTGTCAGTACCACTTGCTTTTTGGAAATTGGAACAAGGCAAAGAGCACGAGATTAGCAGGATGTATTGACATCTTTTTCAACTACAAAACGGCCGTTGCCTATTAATAAGATGAATTAACTGTCCAATTAAGTGTCGACCTAGAAGGGTGAAAGGGGATAGATATGCGGTAAGGTCTTACTTCGGGCGGTGAGTGGGTGTGTCCTACGATTTGCGGAGGCTGCTGCAATACGGGGAAGAAAACCAGAATTCTGTAAGCAGCTGGATCATGTGATCAATCCCGCATTGCCGTGGTAATGATCGATAAACTCATTCCCGCTCACGCCTTCTCGTCCTCCTTAGGACTGAATGCTACCCTTTTCCCTGCCCCCACCCCAACCGCCCCCCCCCGTTTAACCACTTCCTACAGACTGTGGCGGACAGCCACAATACACATTCCCCTTTGTTGTCCAAGGCTCACTGCCGAAATTTCGTGCCATCACACACAACTGTTTTACTGTTTTCTTTCACTGGCGCCCCCGTCCCCCCGAGGCTTGAACTCGCAACTGCTTCTGGCTAACCGATAGCAGCTGCGTCAGCGCTCCCTATTCTTCGGCGTGCCAGCGGACCTGACAGTTGACCTCAGCTTACTCAGTCATGTTCCCACATGCGTCCAAATAAGAACGCTTCTTCTTCTTCGTCTTCTTGTTCTTCTTGTTCTTGTTCTTGTTCTTCTTCTTCTGAAGAACGCCTGCCTAAGTGCCACTTGAACATATCACTCCTCGGCCGATGCAGCAAAGACCTCTACAGGTGACATCCACTCGGTAAATTGCAACAGACCAACGCCAGAACACTTGAACTCGCTTCACAGTCATGTATAAGCAACTGTCATCACCACACCAAACACATAGTCAACACTCTCAGAGGCCTGGCTGGACGCAGTCAGGACCAGCGCCGGCTTCGCCAGTGGCCACTGCCACCTGAGACTGCAACTGAGAGTTCTGTATACAATAAACCTCTAATTCTGGCGACTCTTGCCTTTTAACTTCCAACCAGGGATTTGACCTCATGATTGTAGTGCTCTAAGCACAAACAATACTTAGACCCCTACAAGGTTTTAATGAACATGCACTAAGATGAACTGCCATACTGTGACAATTAACTCCTCCCCCCTCCTCTACCCCTCATGATGCACCCACCGCCATGACTAATTGTTTCTATTCCCTTTACCTATCAAGTTTCCCCCTTCGAGGCTTATACTTAAAAGGATAGTTAATTTATCTTTTTAATAGGCAAATACCGTTTTGCAGTTGAATAAGAGGTCGCTAAATTATATGACGTCAATAGATCCTGCTAATCTCGCGATTTTTGCCTTGTTAGAATTTCCAAAAAGCAAGTTGTTCTGGCAGGTAATACCACACACTGTTTTCCATAACGACTGCAATCGTCAGGGCCGCGCAAGACTGACCCCGGCCCTTTCGACCATTACTATTTCCGGCCCCTACAGAAAGACCCTAATTTGACTACATTTAAAAGACAGACACCCTCTAGCTTGATTTGGTATGTTCATCCACAGGGGAGAAAGATTTCGATACTCCAGCTACACCCACCATGCCCATTCTGAGAAGAAAAAGTCAGATATATATATATATATATATATTCACTCAGGAATGTGCGAACACCGATCGAATAGACTTCCGAACTAAACAAAGTTCGTGTGGTGGTCAGAGGTCCCCAACGGGTGACCGCCTGCCAGGCCGATTCCGGGTTATGCTTGGCTGATGAAGGCTAATAAGCCCGAAACAGTTCTGTATCAAGTTACCCCCGGATGCTGTCATACCCCACTTACTGATATATATATATATATATATATATATATATATATATCAATAATGAAGGCTCGGGTAAAGTACCTTGAGTTCCGAAAATATCGACAAGAAATGCTCCCTTCTACTCAGGCCTGCGCCAACAAAAATTCAACGCCGTCAATGTTTAGGAAGATAGCATTGCCGGCAAAGACTAGAGAGGCTGGAATGATCATTTATGGCTCATTGGACGTCATCAGTCAGTCAGTCAGTCATACCCAACCCCAAGTGCTGCCCCACCCGAGGCTCAAACCCGCGACCTTTAGACCAGAAGTCCGACACTTTAACCATTGAGCTACAGGCTCGTCGTCTTCCCGGTTTAAATCAGAAGATATTGAAACTCGTTGATTAACGTTCGCCGATCGCGATAACAAAACTCACTCGTCCCGCTCCACCTTGGGGCACATTCACGGGCCTCGCCAGCAGCCGCACAACGGCTAGTAGTCTAGACACTACCGCCAAACATATCGGAGACCGAAATGGCCACTACTGGATCATTAGCGGGGGTTGGTGGAAGGGTCGGAGAATGAGCCCCCCCCCCAAGGCAGAGCGGGACACATGAGTTCCGTTAGCGATCGGTGAGCCTAAATCAACCAGCACCTTCGGTATCCGTCTACAGGTGCCCGACTTCACGCACCGTAGCGTGTCCTATCGCACAGCCCAAGAAATAGATTTTTCGTTCACACCCATGGCGTCCACAAAAAGTACATGTGGCTGATCAGCGTGGCCTATCTACGTGCCTGAACACGCCTGCCTGGCTGGCAGTTCAGCCTACGGCTCCACTGCAGAGCCTCGATTTATACCTGACCAAGGCAGTGCGCGTACAGCATGTGGCCTATCGGCTGAAACGTGATGACTGAACGCGTGACAATCGGCGTGTCCGCATCTTGAATACTGCACATGTTTTTGTCATTCGTCAGGCTTATTCCTGAATAAGTTGTTTCCTCAAATATTCACAGCATGTTTGTAAACATCAGTCGAAATGCTTATAAATTGGAGCGGAATTGTATGCTACCTTGTACATTGCGGTGATTACCTATGCTAATAGCCATCTCCTAATTTGCGCATTTACATGTGCGTTCCTATGAGTAAAGACTAATCTAGGCAACAGTAGCTTATGTAGGCCCACTCAATTATCCCTACTCCCTGCATGTTTTCCTACGAAAACGGTGGTTAAAGGGTTTTATGGGTGGGGAATTAGGACATGCAATAGAATATACTTCAATAAATGCTAAATTCATTTTTAGTTTACTGTATTTAGAAGTGTTGTTGAGTTATATCTATCGGTTTTCCTAATCTGTGTTATCGTTTAACTTATTGCGGACATACCTGATTATCAAACCTCTGGTTTTGAATTTCCCTAAAAATTGAAATGGTGGTTAGGAGGTCATCTACTTCAACTTACCGGAGGTCCAACTTACAGTTCTGGAGTTATATTAGTATAGTCTGCGGCGCGAAGCGCCGCGCACACCTTCCATTTGCATGCGGAACAATCTGCTCCCAGCAGCCGCGGGAAGCAACTTCGATTAAATTTTTCACTGTACACTTACTTCTAAAAACTTCCCTCTCTGCCTATCCTATTTCCCCACCCCCCAGAACTCTATTATCACCGATTTTACAGGACAAAATGCTAGGACCAGGGGTATATGCCCTAGTCTAAACTCGAACGTTTTGTCAAACGCAAAATAATGTGCTTAAAAATTGATTTTTTTTCATTTTCGTAAATCAGAGGAAGCCAGGTGCAACCAAACAGCTTATATAGGCAGATAGAATTGTCACAAAGACAAGGGAGACTGGAATGACCATTTCTGAGTTATTAGCAATCATCAGCTAGTCATACCCAGACACAAGTGATCCACCGCTGCTGCTGCCAGGGCCCGAGAAATGAGGCCCAATTTAGGAGAGAGCAGGGCAAGTGAGTTCCGTTAGCAGTCGGTGAAGGTTCATCAGCGAGTGCAAACTGGCGATATTTTAGAAAACTGGACGTTTTATTCACTGAACGGCCTGTCAACATTACTTTATGAAACATTTTATTCCCGTGACCTCCAAATTGGCCAAATCAAACGAAAGCCGGTTTCCCTCGGTCAGCAGCATGCCAAGCAATGCAAAAACAGGAAAATATGTGGCCACTTTTCGTGAAACTGGGTTGAAATACATACACAAACTGTAGGCCACTTACTAACGGTCATACTGTACTATTCTTGAGGGAGAGTTCAGTCGACACTGCAACAAGAGGCTATTTTCCAACTTTTTTCTACTTTTACTTTTTTTTTCTTGTTGTTTGTGTGGATAAACCTTCTGAATATTTAAGACTTAAGTCTTACAACCCAACTTAAGCAATTTGTTCGAAGCGAAAACACATTTCAGTACTTCGGTTGAAATTTAATGAAATAGGAAACCTACTATACAATACTGCACCTTTTATTTATTTGCTCAACCTGTTCCAGAAAAGGTGTTTCTCGCATGTGGACTGTGTTTATGAATGAGCATGCCAGAGAAAAACTTTTTTCTCAAGGAGATGACTTATTGGTGAAATATGAAGAGGGCAGAGGCAACAACACGCACAGAGGTTAATGACGTCATATAATTTCGTGACCTCATATTCACCAGCATACACTACATTAATAAGACAAAACCAATGGACGTTGTAACTTACCGTACGAACACCCCAAATACTAGCTAAAACGCCCAGCCATATGTTTCGCCGGTATTCTGCCGCTGCTTGTCACCCAGTTTTCCCTGTTTGCTTTCTGTTTTATATACCGGTGCTGAAAGTTCAGCTTTCTTAATTTCTTGAAAAATTGATTTCTGTTAGCGGTATACATCAGTCTCTTTCAGGTGTGTAAGCATTGGCTGAAATTTGATGTGTATATTTGGGCCGAACTCAGTCAACCACTGCGAAACATACATGTCACGCCAACGGACAGACAGTAGTAGCATATACTGATGCTGTAACTTACCATACTACCAGCCCAGGTACTAGTTAAAAATCCCAGCCACATATTTTGCCGGTACGTTGCAAGTTGGGATGTCGACAAACAGAAAGTTCCCCAAATCACAAGTCAAAAAAGGCGGTGTAGCAGAACATACGTTTTACTGCCGGAAAAAAAAGAGTACCCAGGCGGAGTTATGCGCGCCGAGTCAGTACGCCAAATTGTGTGTTCGGTGCTGTGGAGCCGAGACGGCTGGGCCATGCGCTCAGCCAAGTGGACATGCGCACATCTCCAATAGAGGAGAATAAACGAGTTCCAGGCAGCAGTTCCGAAGAAGAAGATGCGATCACTGGAACGAGGACTTTATTTTCCTGACGTTTCGGATTCCGTCGGGAATCCTTAGTCATAGGTAATCGTAAACAGGTCTGAGACATGCGCAGATAAGGGGTTATACATGCACTGATTACATGGTATTCATAGTTCACAGCCATCGCCCGCATGCGTACTATAATTGTCCGTTCCTGTAGCCACCACTGAAGATCTTAATTGGTCCAGTGATTGCTCATTAATTGCAACAGCTTTCAAGTCCGCGTTGGATGCAGGTTTGATAATTGCTCGACAATTGCGCCCGCTGTCGTCAGAGTTGCACCCAGTCCTTCCCACGTGACTGATTCTCTTGCTCAGGAAATTTCTCAGTACACCGTATGGGAACGCCAAATCGTTGCGCTTGTTGCAGGACTGGGGGTCTGAGAACCATGACTCGAGCAGCTCGCGGCTCACGCGGTTGTCCCCTCTTGTGAGGATTTCGGCCTCGTCAAACTTGAAAATATGGCCGGGTCCCGTTGAGTGAGCTGCAACCTGGGAGTTGACGTCTTTCTTCCTCACCACCGCTGCATGCTCGGCCATTCGCGTCTGGAGTAATCTCCCGGTTTCTCCGACGTAGTTGCTTTGTCCACAACTACACCAGATCCGGTAAATGACTCCAGCCATTTCCTGCCGTGGCAGTTGGTCTTTCGGCCTCATGACCCGGCGCCTGATGGTTGCTTCCGGCCTGTGTGCAACTCCAGCTCCAAGTGGGGTGAGTAGACGGCTGACCGCTTCCGATACATTCTTCACGTACGGAAGAGCTTGCCAAAAGTTTGGACCAGCTGGACGTAGCTTCGTCTCTCATTTTTGTATGCACTGGTTGACAAAATTGTGTGGGTATCCATTCGCTCTCAGTACCCGTCGAACATATTGTTATTCAGCAATTTTGTCTTCTACTTCGTTGCAATGCGTCTCAACGCGCCAGAATATCGCTCTTACGCAGCTGCGTTTGTGACCGATTGGAATGTTGCTGTTGCAGTTCAGGACTTGCATAGTGTTGGTTGCTTTCCTGAACACTTTAGTATTTATGGCCACCATCGTCTTCGCGGCAAACGAGGACATCCAGGAAGGCCAGCTGGTTGTTTTCTTCTTCCTCCATCGTAAATTGGATGTCCGAGAAGACGGAGTTTAGACGTTCCTTGAATGTCAGCACCTGATCCCGCTCAATTACGACGAAGGTGTCGTCCACATACCGAGCCCAGAGTTTCGGTCTGTGGTGTCGGAAAGCCAGCAACTCCAGCCGTTGCAGGACCGCCTCTGCTGTGATTCCGGAAATAGGCGAACCAATAGGCGTGCCCTTCACCTGCTCTGACGACAGCGGGCGTAATTGTCGAGCCATTATCAAACCTGTATCCGACGCGGACAAGAACGCTGTTGCAATTACTGAGCAATCACCGGACTAATTAAGACCTCCAGTGGTGGCTACAGGAACGGACAATTATAGTACGCATGCGGGTGACGGCTGTGAACTATGAATACCGTGCAATCTGTGCATGTATCACTCCTTATCTGCGCATGTCTCAGACCTGTTAACGATTACCTATGATTAAGGATTCCCGAAGGAATCCGAAACATCAGGAAAATAAAGTCCTTGTTCCAGTGATCACATCTTCTTCTTCGGATGCGCACATCTATTGGCTGGAGCTAACGTGCACACTGAGCCGCGACAAGCGGGTGAGCATAGGACAAGTAGGAAATCGCGGGGCCTCTGGTAGCTGTTGGCAGACACAGCGCGTAGGCGTTCAACTGGTGCGCGTAGACATTGCACCTGCGCTGTTTTGGCATCAAAGCCAGCGTGCGTCAGCGAAGCAGGCTCCCACAAATATTCTGCCACTGCTTGACTCCGCTGCGAGGGGTCCGGCTCATTCATAGGCCACCAACCTTCCCTGTTTGCTTTCTGGTTGATACAACGGTTTTGAAAGTTGAGGTTTTTAATCTCCTGAGAAATTAATTTCTGTTCGCGGTATATATATGATTAAGGACTCTCGACAGAATCCGACACGTCAGGAAAATAAAAATCTTGTTCCAGTGATCACATTTTCTTTCGAACTGCTCCCTGGAACTCGCATATTCACTTCGCTAGCTCAATGTCTGTTAGTTTAAAGTCTGGGCAGTTTTAAGGGAGTATTTTTCAGTTTTTGAAGGTATGCCCAATATTTTGATTCAGCTACTACAACCTACTGTAATGTCAAGACTGCCAACTAGCCGACAACACGGTTACGACTGCTTAAAATGCGCAACATAATTGGGTTCTATTTTCGGCCTGTACCAAGTATCTTTTCTATTTTTGGAGTTACTTTGCCTATAAGTCAGTACTGCGCAAGAAGCAGGACTGTTACTAGATCTAGCTCGATGTCTAACATTTAAGGTCTATACACATAGACCGACATTGTAAGCGTATATTTCTGGTTGAAAGTCGTCATCCCCTGCGAAATATGCACTTGCTGCCAACGGACAGACTTTAGTAGTATATATTAATGTTGTAACTTACCATACTAACAGCCTAGGTACTAGCTAAAAGGCCCAGCTACGTGCTTCGCCGGTATTCTGCCGCTGTTTCA
>JAYGXS010000005.1:43878101-43960148 GCA_036362985.1 Ligula intestinalis
CATACGAATGATTGCCACGAACTATAAGTACCGTGAAATCTGTGCATGTATCAACACAACCTGCACATGTCTCACGATATGCTACCTATGATGAACGATTCTCAATAGGGTCCGAAAATTTAGGAAAATAAAATTAATGTTCAGGCGATCGCATTCCCTTTTTTCTAAGCCGCTTTGTGGAACTCGCACATTCGCTTCTATCGGCTATAAGCTGTTTCCCAGGTGCCATAATGGACATCACTAGCAATCTCAAACAACAAATAATTGCAAACTTCATTATAGATTTATTTGCCTAAGTTATTCCACTTGTACTGATTGGCTTAGCCGTTTTTTGGATGGACAGGCTTCCTGCATACTTAAAAGTTAAGTTTATTCAGGTACAGCGATTTTCGGACTTCTCCGCCTTTCTAAAAACTCGCTAGTAGTTTTGAAATTCATTATATAAGTTCACAGACGACACCATGCCTGCTTTTTAAGAACGGTCGTTTCTTTAATGTTGCTGACTCTGGGGACGCAGCGTGGACTGATTTTGCATAACAGGGATTTCTCGGTGAAATTTGTGAGATTTAATGAGTTGGGGAATCAACTGTTCTCGATCTAAATCGGTAAGACAGCGTGTCCGTGGCTCAACTGGTTAGAGCGTTGGACTTCTAATCACCAAATTGCGGGTTCGAACCTCGGGTGGGGCACCACCAGGGATCGGGTGTGGGTAGCCG
The DNA here is from genome assembly GCA_036362985.1 of Ligula intestinalis. Taxonomy (NCBI): domain Eukaryota; kingdom Metazoa; phylum Platyhelminthes; class Cestoda; order Diphyllobothriidea; family Diphyllobothriidae; genus Ligula; species Ligula intestinalis. The sequence continues at coordinate 43,878,818 of JAYGXS010000005.1, forward strand.
CTGACAGCTAATAAGCCGGAAATGGTCATTCCAGTCGCCCTTGTTCTTATTGGCCATGTTCCTCCAGTCCCAGCAATCGAGTCTTCTTCTTCTTCTTCTTCTTCTTCTTCTTCTTCTTCTTAATGTTCCTCCTATCTACTCGACCTCAGCCACCACAATCCCGAAGTCAGGAAGTCGTTAACGGGAAAATGGGGCAGGCGGGACCTTGAGCTGCTGTATCACGCAGCAGTAGCGTTTGCTAACGTGTTCCAACTGCGCTGAGTCACTTCTGAACGAGGACCTATATGATGGCAGCTGCACTTGTGGGTTTTGCACGCAAGTCCGTGGGTGTCGCACCTCATGAGGCAAAACTACGCGCACATGTGTGTAGTGACCATGTGGCGCCTTCTACCTTCGGCGCCGATCCACGCCTCGCATGTTGTCACGTGATTGCAGTTTTTAGTCCTTCTCTGGGATAACCAATCACAGGTGCCGCAAATTGCACCAACGCTCAGCCTCTTGCGACTGCTTGCAAAGGCACATACACCAGTCTGCCTATCCCAAGCCGGTCTGGCCAAACATCTCCTTGTGACTGACTCCCACAAGATTTCACTGTGATGACTGCTATGCTCACACACTTCGGACACCAGCCCCTCTAGGCTGCAGACGCACCCTCGTTCGAATGGCAACTTCCTCCTCGCCATTAGCTTAGTACAGAATATGCTATTTCTTCCACCAGGCGTCTCCCTTGTCCACTCCCCTACAAAGGACTCGGCCTGAAGATCGCAGTGTCAAGGGGCTTCCCTGTTAATCCAAGCCACTAGCATATATGATCGTGGTGCAGTTTGGCTGGAATGTATGTTCTGTGCGTCTTCCAGAGCACGCAGCAAATGGGGTCATCTTATCGCAACAGAGGGCTGAGCGATGACAAATGGGGGAGGGTGTCAGTATAGCGCTCAATGATGCCCCCTCCCCCCAGAGTAGTACTCGATACAGCATTAGTAAGAGGCAATCATATTCTCCGGCCCAAGTGTTTTCCCTGGCACGAATTTCCTGAACCAGAAAGTACGACGCCCCAATTTGTTGCGCTCAGTAGCCATGCCGACGAAATTGTAACGCTAACTGGTACAGAGTTGCTGGAGCAGGCCAACAAATGAGGCGTCTGATTAGAAAAACCATGAAGTGTACAGCAACAAATACGGGCGTTTAGCCTCTCAATCCTGAGGCGCACACGAGTTTGTAGTGACTGGCTCAACACGAAGTGCACTTGTCAATGCATGTCGTGACTAGCTCAAGTCGAAATGCACTTTCGAAAGACTCGCTGTTTCTAGTCTCGGCTGTGCCCACACCGTGGTTTACTCTTGCGCGGTCCAACCAATCACCACCAAAGCTGCCGAGGCAAAGAGAACTTTCGGCGAGCGCCCTCGATTACTACGCCAGACCACACTCCAGATGCCGCCCGCGCGCGGTGGATACGACGACGCCGCACTCTCACACCACCGGCATGGTCGAACGCCACGTCAGACCAAGTCAACTTTCCTACTAACTATTCTCCAACTCATTTTGTAAACAAAGTATTCTTCTTACTACTCTGGCTTTTAATACTTCTCTCTCATATCTTAGGGAATCGAGCCTGGAAGATCGCAGCCGTTGGGGGTTGACCCTCCTAGCCTTAGCACTCTGCGATAAACTCACCTATTGTTTTTTTCAGTTCCAAGTGAGCTCTCCTTCCTCTTCTTCGGAACACTGTGCGGGAAAGGACTGTTGGTCCCTCTTGAACAAAGAGAACTATCACACTAGTAATTTATGCTTGGAGGGTTCTCTGATGGGTCGAAGTTGTGCCGCCAATTCTCTTTCCATGACAAGAAAAAGCCACGAAAGCCAGAAGTGTGCAGTTACCGTCGATTTCGACGAGCTGACTGTGTGCCTCAGGGAGGGTGACTTGCGATTGAGCTGGTTTGCAGTGATAGTAGACTTGCGCAGCATCTACTGCACTCATTGCTCCTTCGTTCACCTGGGCCAGGTGCGTAGACAATTTTGAGAATTCGTGTTGGCAAACAGCTGTTTTTGGTCATTCACTTCAGGCCGTTACAGTGACATGGAAAAATAGGCAACTAAAGCAGGCAGTTCGGTACAGTGCTTATATGTTACTTGAGGTGGGGGAGGGGGAGGAGGGGGGTAATTAGTCATCTCGTGGTTCCCTCGTCTCCTGCGGGCCGGACTCAGCATGCCATGGACGTTGGGTTGTCACGCGTGTGGAACGGGGAAATGGCTATCTCACGGACGATGTCAGACGCTAGGCGTGCTTCCTGTGACTGTGAGCAGCGTAGTCGCACGGCGTGTTCTCTGCGGCTGTCAGTAGTATGGTTTCGGGCTGCGTAGCATCTGACGTCATGAATTCTGACGTAGTGGCTTCTGCTGGTGCGGGATCCTTGTATGCAGTCGGCTACGGGAGATAGACTGCATGTACCAGCGTCTTTTGACAGCAAAGGGTAGGTTTTGCTAAACGAATCGCCACTGCCTCAGCTGTGGCTAGCACCCGTTTACGCAGGCCTTTATATTAGTGCGTTGGTGCCTGGTATCTGACCTGAAAGGCCTCTCTCGCATCAACTTGGTGATTTGTATCGATTAGGTGTGCGAGGATTGAGCTCGAGATCGATATATTTTCACTTTCACCTAACGAGGCTGGTATGTGTTTGCGTACGCTATTCTCCAGACGTCTCGTTGTTCGGCCGATATATCCCACCCCACTGGAGCAGGTTTGAGAAGACTGAAGACGGGTGCAAACAGTGAGTGCGGCGCCAGCCTGTGCCCAGACGTGCCATTATGCTGCCCCCAATGTGTGGAATTTTTTGTGGGTGCGCATGGCTTATAACGTCATTCATACCCTGCTCTGGCTCCCGTGTTAGTCAAGCGCATTTGCCGCGTGATCGGTTTCACTGACATTTAACAGCTGCTATAGGTGATAGTAGAGTTCACGCTGACTCATATTGCCTTCGCATGCCAAGCCTTGAATACTCAGGCATGACAACCTCCTCCTCACGCTCTTAGTTCGTCGCTGCTAGAGGCTCACGTTGTCCTGTCTGTCTCACGCACCCGGTCGATTCGGTGCTTGAGGTGAGCGTATGCTAGAAGCCAATCAATGTGCGCCACTTCGTTTGATTAGCCGCAGGCGACAACGAACACGTCCATGAGTCAAGGCTCCCCAACAGCGGACAAGCACAACTGACCTGAAGACACTGTTGGCAATTACCGCGTGACAGAGCCTTTTTAAAGTTCTTTTCTCACAGTTAACTGTTCCAACCTCATATATCAGGCTTGGCTTCTTACTTGGGCTATCACAAATGTGTTAAGGATACGACGGTTTAACTCTAACGGCTGCGAGCTTCCAGACCAGGTTCCTTAGGAGATTAGGGAAGACTTGGGGAACCAGAGTTGTAAGAGGATTGTATTCTGTACAGTGCAATAGGAGAATAATTACCAGAAGGGTTGACTCGGTCTGGCGTGCCTTCGACCGTGAGTGCCATGCGAGAGCAGCGGCGGCGCGTCCGCCCCGCAAAGGGGCAGAATGCCAAGTGAGTTCTAGCGTCAGTAATCGGGGGCGGCCACCCAAACCCCGCTCAGTCTCGCGGCCTTTATGGTTATTGGTTGGACCACACGAACGTAGACACTGGCTTGGGTGGTGAGTGTATCATGAGCCAGTTTGCATCTGGTCGGAGGCAGGCTGAAAAGTACATTCGCACAAAGTCCTGCTCTGAGTGTCCTTGTCTGTGATGTCAAGAGTTAGGTGGGTCTCGGGTAGCAGCGCCCACTATAAGGTAACCTCCGTTTTATCAAGGCAACCAATTTCGACAGGCTTTGCTCTTACCTAGAGGTAAGCGCCATAAAGGCCACGTGAAAGCGTTATTGTGGTCTGCCTTTGAGCACTGGATAGAACTGAGTTCGCAGCCAATTTGCAACCGTGCAAATAATGATTTTTAGTGCATTGGAAGGGCTTTAAAACACTTTTATTTTACTTCTGATCAGAAAGTATGTTTTGTATCCACCCACTCCTCTTTCATCGGTGGCAACCTGCGCTCCGTACTGCTGCGTTGACTCATCACACTCGCACGTGACAAAATCCCCCGCATCTAGCCAATACAAGCGAACATCCGTGTCCTAAGAAGCTATTGAGAAGAAGAAGAAGACTCGATCGCTGGGACAATATGTCTATGGTGACGAATCCACGACGGATATCGAAACGTCAGGCGAATAAACATATTGTCCCAGCGATCAAGTCTTCTTCTTCTTTCCCCGCATCTTCTCAGTCAATCACTGCGAGAGGCCCACGAGGTCCTGCCTTTCCCAAACCTTTGGCTGAATCACTACCCGAGGCGCATGGTACTTCGAACCAATCGATGCGCGCCGTGACACCTAATTGGCTAATAACACCCTCCGCACTCAGGGCTTCGCAGCAGGGGACATTTTTTCACCTACTCAACTGGACTTGCCGACAGTCAATACGGTTGTGCCTTTCCATTCAATATTATTCCTTATAACACTTTTACTTGTTGCGTCATTATTATTTTGGGATGACACTCGCTAGCCGCTTCATTAGTTCTTCCGGACGTCTAAATTCCACACATCTATCATGCACAACTAGTCTGCATGCGTCAGATGGAATGGAGCTGATGGTACTCTTTGACCCACCTGATGTGAACCTGCTGTCTAACGCACGCTCCACATGGAATCGGATCTCACAGATATGTGAGGTAGCAGCCCGTGATCAGCGTCACTACCACTGACCCATATTTTCTTCTTTAAATGATCATGTGTGACAGTTCTCTCCCATGCTCCTGCTGGATCCGCTGCAGGGCCACCCACCTTGTCTTCTTGTCCACTTCACGGTATCGGTCAGCTTGTTTCCACGCGAATCTTGGCCCTAGCCTCACGAGACCTCAAAGTTAAACAATGTGCAGCATGTCACTGATTGGCTACAGGCGACAGAAGATAGGGGTTCATAACCCTGCGCTCGGTCGCACACGCAATAAAAACAAAAACTGGCTTGAGGAGACTGTGAGCAACTCTTTTTTGTAGAGTTATTTGTGAGCTCATGTTCACAGTAAAAACCATCCAATCTTATCAGTCTTCCCTGACTTCTGATTTGGGAAACCATCTGTTGTCAACATTGGCACCTATCGAGGACCAAGTTATACCCAGTCATCTGGTAGTCTTCTATAGTAAGACTATGCTATGCTGTCATGATGGTTACAAGCTGTTAAGGCTGATTATAGTCAGTTGTCACAAAATTGCATTACACGTACTCTCGCCTACGATGGTTAATTTCTCACGGAGACGTCACCCTATTGCGCCGCATAGTTATGGTGCAATCGATGCGTCATGCTTGGCTGACAGGTGTAAGCATTTGGTAGGTCAGGTGTTTGTACAGCCGATGCGGGAAATAGTGTAACGGAGGCATGCTGCTTTACTTAAGTTCTCCATGCATGCAAACATATCTGAATATGCAAATGCCCTCTGTGTCTCTGTGTGAGGCCTGCCTGACAGGCGTCCAGTCATACTGGTTTTCAAGTAATACTGCAATGGACACACAGACGACCGATTAGGACGCTTGATTAGGGTGGACTTTTTTGAAACTGCAAGGCATGCTGGCTGTGTTGAAACTGCGATGAATCCATTTACTCCTGAACGAGGCTAATATATGTGTTGAATATCCGTTTAAGTATGTGCGTATTGACAGAATTTAGGTTGGGAAGAAGACGACTCGATCGTGGGGACAATACGTTTATTCGCCTGACGTTTCGAATTTAGGTTATTTTTACGTTGGTCCGGCTGCGAGGTGGACACACATCAGCTGTACAATTGCGGCTAGCCAGCTTGAGCGAAGTCAGGCTGTCTCACTTTTATTCAATATTAGTACCTTGCCACTTTTCCATGTTGTGTTGTTACTATTTGGCAAAGCATGCGTGATAATTACTTAGTCAGCCCGTCTGGACGTCATTTTTCATTATTGGTGACCCCGACGTGATATAAACATGTGAATTTCTACACCTTGGCTCTCGCGCGTGGTGGCACGAGCGTAGCACTAACAGCCTCCTCAGACAAGCTCTCCCTTGAGACGCATGGCTTCATGCTGTCGCGCTGTGGGATGTTTGCCCTCTTCTGGTCGTCATCTTGCTTCAAACTACTCTCCAATATTTCTGTGCAGAGCACAAACTCTCTCTACTGGTTTCTAAATTTCCTAGTTCAATTCGTCAGGCCGGACCTGAATCTCGTAGTGGCTAGGGTCTGCTAGGGTGACTTAAGCTGCTGCGGCAGCCTTCGGTATCCGCTTCTTGCTAGGCTCTCGTTGCACCCTTTTCTTCAACATCCCTGCTCCAGTTTTGATAGCAGTGCGTCAGACCTACATCAGACTCTGTGTGTGTGTGGCCGTTTTAACTTTGAAGACCAGTTGGTACTTGCTTGAGGTTACCCTCACATCATTGATTGTTGTATCCTCACGGCAAGTCTACGTAGAGCGATGCAGCCATAGAATAGCCATTTGGGCATGCCTCACTAGCAACCATCTGGCCGCTGCGTCACAGCCGCTCCTGCCTCACAATAGCTGAGCCATCCGTCCTGGCCTGGCCCTCAGTGTCTGGTATCCTTTCCTTTTACTCAATCTCCCGTATTCTGCGGAGTCAGTTTACCATTCTTGCCTGGTTTTCGGCCACGTCCTCAACGCGTATAAAAGCGTAGTCAGGAAAACAGTCCTTGGAGTAACCACACACTGTGCGCACGTCCGCAGCTGCTAGCAATTGTGCATGCACCAGTCTGTCCGCCCAGGGCTGGCCCATCACCCTGAAGACTGATCCATACAGGACGTCAATGTGACGACTGTCATGCTCACACTTTTCGGACACTGCTCCTCTCGAGTGCAGTTTCATTCTCGTCCGGCAGTCAACCTCCTCTAACTCTGTACAGAACATACTATTCCTTCCAATCAACTTTTCACTTCTTCTCTCTTCCTCAGGGGCCCAGGCTTAAAGATCGCAACGGCAAGAATTTAATTTATTAAATTAAGCCATTGCGACATCCTCTTTACGGTAAGGATAACCTGTTTGTCGGCCTAAACAGGATATGGGAAAAGGAATGCCCCATACACTTAAAGCCAGTGGTCTCGTGTCTTAACCTTGAGAAAAAACTGGAATCTGACCTAAATTTGCAGCCTAGCTATTCCCTACACCCAAACCCTACAGTGAACACAAACCCAAATCATTATCCTTTGCATACTCCTGCTCCTGAACCCAACTTTCACCTCAACTCCAGCCATAAACTTAACCCTGATTTCACCTCAGTCTAAAACCTGCCTTCTCCGGAATTTAGCCCAAACTCGCGTGCATTATGGAGGATCCCTGTGTCGAAAGGACTGTGATCGTCGGCTACAGAAGGTTCCCCCAAGTCAGAAGTCAGGTAAGGCCAATAAGGTTTGTCAGTATGCATTGTAGGAAGGAGCTAAAAAGTACAAAAACCAGATGTTGTGGGTGTGCACCTATGCGAGCAGGATTAAAGGTAAGCCTGTCCAGTCATTTGTAGCCTCAGCCAATCAACAACAGGTACACAGAACCCGAGGCATCGATCCGACCAAGAGACAGACCACGCGGGTGGCTCAACAAGGTGCGAGAGACGGACAGTCATCGCAAATGCAAGGTTGGCGGGCGAAGGCAGAATTAGTCAGTAAAAGTGGCGCCGGTTCCATGTCCGCTAAACCTACTCCCATTTCCTGTTTTGGCAGCCATGTAAGTCCACCTTGCCTTGTATAAGCACTCCAGTTTTGTTTTTATGAGTATAACACAAGGATCCCAGACAGCGTGCTGTATCTTGCCAAGGGTCTGGTCCGAATGGAAATTTATTTGTCCGTCTTGCTATTTCATTAGATGTTATGCCCCTGTAGTGGTCCTTTCTACCCGATACCCACCTAACTCGACGTCACAGACAAGGTCACTCAGAGCAGGACCTTGCGCGAATGTAGTTTTCGGCATGCCTCCGACCGGATGCAAACTGGCGCATGGGACACTCACCAACCACGCCAGTGTCTACCTTCGTGCGGTCCAACCAATCACCATCAAGGCCGCGGGACTGAGCGAGGATTCGGCAGCCGCCCCTGATGACCGACGCTAGATTCACTCGGCATTCTGCCCCCTCGCGGGGCGAATGCGGCGCCGATACTCTCTCACACGGCTCTCACGGTCGAAGGCACGCCAGATCGATTCAACCCTACTGCTCACTATTCTCCTATTTATTCTGTACAGAATACAATCTTCCTGCAGTTCTGGTTTCCCAAGACTTCTCTCATCGCCAGGGCAACCGGGCCTGGAATATCGCAGTCGTTAGGGTTCAACCGTAGTAGCTTTAACACTTTGCGATACCCCAGTAACGAGAATTTGTTAATGGGTGTGAGGAGAGTCCCACTGAAATATTGGTTCGTCGTATTTTCTAATTTGCGCACCAACTTATCCAAGGTGTGAGCAGCCGGAGAATAGGGGTACACATACTACTACATGTCTGATCCCCGGTTATACTATTAAGCTCGCAGTAATCCCTGAGGCATCAGTCGTGGACACTGGGTTTAGAATTGCATTTTGATGTCTAGGCTCGTTGCATGTCGAGCAGTTGCCAGCCCGTTTTGTAGATGATGTTTACCCCTGGGCGCGTCTCACTAGACAGGACGGAGAACATGAAGTTGAAGAAGGTGTGAACGATTACGCTCTCCCCATATTCACACCTTTTAATATTGCACACCCTCTGCCCATCTGCGCCGATAGTTCCAGGCGTGCGAAGTCTTGAATAAGGTTGCGGAATGCAGTTCAGGCCAGAGTATCGAATAAACCCGACGAAATTACGAAGAAGTGGATCCTGGTTTGTAGTTTGCGAAACTCATATATGAGGTTTGACGCTGTTTCTGGACAGAGGCCATGAGCCAAGCAGTTCTGCAGGTAAATACTTTGTAAACAAAGTTGGGAACAGATATCTTGGGGTGGTTGTCTCCTATTGGTTGCTTTCCTTTGTCTGCAATGGTTGCATACTTAAAATCTCACCCAGGAGCTGAGGACTACCATGTTTGTGTGTTTTGACTGAAATTGGGTTGGCTTTCAGTGCTTTTCCACCAGATATCTGACTGTCTTTTGTAGGGAGATGGGCGTTTAAGTCCGGCTTTGGTCTAGACTGGTGCCTTCCTCGCCACTTGTCCATGGGACAAGCTGTTCTATCGAAGTACACTAGTAGCGCATTTGCTAGATATGCTCTGCCCAGTAATTCAGTTTTCTTGACAGTCAGTCAAACGAGAAGGGGTATAGGCGATCGCTGGGACAATAATTTTATTCACTTGACGTTTCAGGTTTCCAGCTCAACATGGGTAATTTGTACACAGCCGAACCCGTTTTCAAACGCCAGGTGAGCCGGCGAGCCGGATGTCCGAGCAATTATCACGTCAACACCTCCAACACGGGTGTTGAAATTCCAGCGGACAGCGACCTATATGCTGGCCACCCAAGCAATTAGCGCACCAGGGGACAATCATCTTTGATGAAGGGGGAGGGGTCACTAATTATCATAGGTTTGCCATAGCATAGGGGCTGCATCCCTGCAACTTCCTGTGTACGAAGTAGCCCTACCGGAGGCTGGGTTTGATCTGGAAGCTGAACCGTCAGGCGATGAAAGTTCTTGTCCCAGCAGTCGTGTCTACGTCGGTTCTCTTACGTCCTAGGACTCAAGGTTCGGCGGTCAACCAGTACCTTGAGGGGATACCCAAAAATGAGAATTATTTTCTGTATGCAGCACTGCCCCGTCCTGTCAGTTACCATTACTAGACATATTGAGGTGTCGTGTTGGCAAACGATCGTTTTCGGTCATTCATCGTCAGGTCAGTACATGACGTGGGGAATAAGATTGGTCAATTAATTACAGCGATTATATAATCGTCAAATTTAGGGAGGGGGGAAGGGGAGGAAAAGGGTGAGGTTAATTAAGCAGCTGAGTTTTCCCTCGTCTCCTGAACGCGGGCGCCTGCGCGGGTAGGACGCTGGTTGCCATGCCCAGATGAGGCAGGGGGGATGTTCACGCGGTCCGCAGATTGAGTTCTGTATGTCAGCCGCGCAGCTTGCGCTTGACTATTCTCCGTAGCTTCGTCTTCTTTGGCTTCAGTAGGTGTTGGATTTCCGCGTGCAGTCGGCCAAGGGCGGCCGATGGCTTGAACCAGCGCCTTTTGACAGCATAGAATGGGTTTTGCTAGCCGGATTGCCACTGCTTCTGTTGTGGCTAACACCCGTTTGCGCAGGCCTTTGGAGAAGTGCGATGGCGTGCGGTATATGACCCGAAAGGCTTCACTCGCGTCCACTTGGTGGTTTGTATCAATTAGGTGGGTGAGGATTGAGCTTGAGGTCGGTCTATTCTCCCCTCTGCTGAGCCAAGCTGGTATGTGCTCACGCATTCTCTTCTCCAGACGTCGCGTTGTTCGGCCAATATAGCCCGCTCCACAGGAACAGGTGAACGAATAGATGCACATAGATGTGGCCTGAAAAGGTAGTCTGTCCTTACCTCCCATTCGTAGAAGGGAAGAGTTAGTGAGGAGAACCCGCAAGTTTGCAGCCGGGAAGGCATTCATAACTGCTGTCTTCAGACGCCTTCTTACTATTTCACTCGTTGCGTCTCCAATAAACGGCAGTCTTACAAACAGATCTGTCTTTTTCGCCGTTGCGATTGTGACCTTTAGGGTACGTTCCTTGGTGTGCTGAAGGATGAACCGTTTCGGATAACCGTTTTCCTGGAGTGTGTCCTTAAGTTGCTGCAATTCTACTTCCACTATTTCAGGAGAGCAGATACGGCGTATTCTGGCTGCCATTCCCTGGACTAAGTTCCGTTTGACATTAAGGGGGATGAAACTGTGAAAATTAACGTATTGCCCAGTCCAGGTTTTCTTTCTAAATAGTCGGCGTTGTATCGAGCCATCTTCTTGTCTGTGTAAGAGGACGTCTAGGAAAGCGAGTTCCTCGTTCGCCTCTGTTTCCACTGTAAATGTGAGTGCTGTGTGGGAGGTATTAAATTTTTTTGGACGAGACCATCGATATCAGCGGTCTTCTTTGTCAGACAAAAGGTGTCGTCCACACATCGACCATAGAACTTAAGGTCATTGATAGTGTCTTTGAGCTTCGTTTCCTCGATCTTGTCCATGAAGACATTTGCCAGGAATGGTCTAAGTGGTGAGCCCATGTCCACTCCGTCAATTTGCCTGTATAGCCGGCCATTACAGATAAATTGTAAATTTTGTGTACAGCATGTCAGTAGATCTTTCAGCCTCTTCACTGTCATCCCTATATGGAATTGTGTTTCCCGTGTGAAGTCGCATAGATATTCTCTGGTTTCAACTACCGGGACGTTGGTGAACAGTGAGGATACATCTAATGACAGCATCATCGTTTCGCCAATCTTAGTATCATTGACAGCCTCCACGAATTCAAACGTGTCTTTCAGGCTTCTTGGGTACAAGCGGCTCTGAAGTGGTTTTAACTTTTCGGCAAGCCATTTTGCCACGGCGTGGTACGGTGAGTTTCTCATGTCCAAGATCGGACGGAATGGCACACCTTGTTTATGGATTGTGGGGAGGCCATACATTCTTGGTATTGAAGTACCAACTGGCCCTAGTTCCTCCAGCTCCTTGTCTTATAAACGTCCTCCTTTGTGCAGCTCTTTTAGTAACTTTGTCAGTTTGTCTTCAACAGCTTCAGTCCTGTCCTTGTCTTTATCGGATTGTGAAAATTTTGTGCGATTTGATAATAGTTGATAATCGCTGTAATTAATTGACCAATTTTATTCCCCATGTCATGTACTGGCCTGACGATGAATGACCGAAAACGATCGTTTGCCAACACGACTTTTCAATCGTAGAAATGGGAATTTTTGCTCAAATATTGCGGTGTGTTTATGTAGCGACCCAGACCGAACGTGGTGTGCTTGAGTGGGCTAACGGCGCACAACTTGTTTTTTGAAAAATAGTTCTGGGATATCACCCGCCTCCGCCTTCAGATCATCGATAAGTCATATTCTGCTTGTGTCCAAGTTTTTCAAACTTTTCAATCATTTTTATATCGCATTAGCATAATTTTTGCCAGTACTGTGCTGAATTATATTCTTCCGTTTACGGTTTGATTGTTATACTTTCCTTAACGTTTTGCACGCATTTTCTTTGTTTCCACGCTATCTTACGCCACTCAATATATATCCGATTTCCGTTTTCTATTCAGGTTGTGTCATAGCTTATTCTTCCTTATACCGTTCATACTCGTTTCTACCTAATAAACTGTTATACAACTATTCAATCCTTACTCAGGTCGGGTTACGGCACTCTGACCATGTGCATGTTATAAGAATTCCTGTTGACCACTCTGATGCTCCCTCCTTATTTCAGAATACACCAGTGTTCCTGAACATCAGATGTGGGTCTACTGCAATCTTCAAAGCCCGGTTCCTTAGGAGATGAGAGAAGTATTGTAAAGCCAGAGAGTAGGAACAATATATTGTTTACAGAATGAGTTAAAGAATAGTTCGTAGGAAGGTTGACTTGGTCTGGCGTACCTTCGACCGTGAAAGCCATGAGTGAGAGCACCGGCGACGCGTCCGCCCCGCGAGGGGGCAGAATGCCAAGTGAGTTCTAGCGTCAGTAATCGGGAGCGGCTGCCGAATCCTCTCTCTGTCTCGCAGCCTTGACGGTGATCGGACCGTGAACACTAATCCGTTCACCGAACCTCCTCCTCAAATCATCAATCTGTCAGGCGAGATTCTACTACAGAGTAGCCAACCGGCGTTGAATCATCCGCCGACCTTCCGTTAGGACACTACCATGGTTTAACCCTAAGGGCTGTGATCTTGCAGGTGCGATTCCTTGGGACAAGGGAGAAGTCGCAGGAAGGCCAGAGTGGTAGGAAGCGTATATTCTGTACAGAATTGATGAGAGAATATGCAGTAGGAAATTGACCGCACAACTGCAAGCCAACGGACGGCGTCTGTCTGCTCGGCACTCTTCACATGAGGTTCTGTGTGAGTCAGCCTGTGATTGGTTGTTCCAGAGGCCGGAAGCAGCAGGCGTTCCTAAAATGCCCTTCGACTTGAGCTAGTCACGACAAGCATTCACAATTGCACTTCGTATGGAGCCAGTCACGACAGGCACTCGTCCTGCCCAGTGGACCATATAACGGACCGGGTGATAGTTTTATCGGACCCCGCCAAACGCTGCGGGCGATTTTATGATGACAAACGTGACAAAGCGCAACAAGTCCATGATTCTTGCTTTAAGATCGCTAAGCCGTCGGTCACGTTGAATTGGCTCCCCATGGTACCAGAGTGAATCAACATTTCTATCTGCATGCGCAATGCGCCTGCCCACACAGCCTTAAAAATCAACCAGTTTTGGCGCAAACGGCATTGCAACAGTTTCTCTTACCTGTCCCCTCTGCTAGAAGTATCCGAACAGTTACAACCTACTAAATATCACCGAAAACCTTGGCAACTAAAATCGACGTGCTTATTCAGCGTCTAATTGAAAGCTATATCAATTTATTACAAAGCATATTTAACTGAGTAAAAAAGAAGCTATTTAAGGTCACTAAAATGTAAAGAAAAAGTCACTGGAGACACTGGAGACTGCATTTATTTAGAAGAATGTAAAAATGAGTCGAACAAGGAAACACCCATTGGGACAAGCATGTATCCTCTAATAGACAGTATTTGGAGGGGAAAAACCCTTTTATCTTGCATAAATAACTAAATATACAGTTATTGTCTTTTCAGCACCCTCACTCTCGTAGTTGTCATCGCTGAAGTTTGCTTATCACGCGGACGCCCGCGGGCCGGCAGTTGTACGATCATCCCAAGTACTAAAAGTTTGTGCCGAGTCAAGCAGTCTGTACCACAGACCAGCATTATCACTAACACATCCGGCTTATCACACTGCCGAATTAGGACGTAGTCTAACATCTGCTAGTGAAATGAACGAGGCTGCATCCCCTTCACCTTCGTCCGTATCGAGAGGCAGATAAAAGTTTAACTGTGGCGAAGATTTTCGCTCCGCAGCTCTCCAAGTTGTCAGAACATGGAAATGAAAAGTTTAGGCCTCGTATTGTGTTTAAACAGCCTGGCTTACATTCAAAGTTCATATTCTGAGGAGGGGTATGTGGTAGTGGCCTAAGCACTGTTTTTACTCAGAGCACTACAATCATCACACCCCGTTGCCGTTTGGAGGAAGGGGAAAGTTGTGCATTCTGTAGAGAAACTTGTTGTCGGTCAGAGGCACCGACGCACCGCAAGCTCTAGGCCGGCGTGCGCACGCGCATCCGTCCGCTAGGGTGACGTGAGAAAGGGTTACGTGAGAGTCAGTCGGTGGTCGGCTGACCAGTTGCTTAAGTGATAACTGTGATTAGCCGTCCGTAATAAACTGTCCCAGAGGCGGCGGTATGCGTGCAGCTAAAGGCCTCTGATCACGTGACCTCTGGCGTGGCGTTGGCGCCAGAAGTGGAAGGCACTACACACTCATTGGCGGGCTGGCAACCAACTAACCAACGGGCCAATTAACGTGCTGTTCAGCTTCACCATCACTACTTTCTTCACCGACAACAGCGGTAACTGCACATTCCGAAGTCCTGCAGTAACGAATACATTTAATAAAAAAATGTACAAGGAATGCCTTGAAGGTACTGCCAAAACAAACTTAGTACTGACGTAAAATGAGGACAATGTGCACACGAGTAATAATGTAGGCAGAATGTTTTATATTCACCAGATATTAATCTCTTCGGAAAACTAATTAACGATATTTAAACACTAATTTGTAACTAAGAAATAAGTGAAAAACTCACGTACTCACATTAAATGCTCCAACTGTTTACATAGGTCGGATTTGGACCGCCCTACATAGGCTGCCTCTAGGTAGCTCAAGGTACTGCTTGTTCATGCTCGAACAAGTACTCAGAAAGATGTTTTGGAGTCCACAGAATGACTCGTACAAAGCAAGCGTTTCAATCTTTTCTTGTTTTAATATTCAACTCGGCAAGTGCATTTTTGTTCTAGCTGTCAATTGCCGTTGCGTTCGCACTGTGTACTTGCATCCACAACTGTATGTAAATTCGTAAACACGATTTGAAGTGGCGTGCACTGGCATCCTAAGCTGATGGAATTTGTAGGGGCTTTGTTGGATTGCAAAATATGCGTTTGGCGGCAAAATACTGGCGAAATTTATGGGTCCATTAAATTCTGCTGTCTATGCAATCTTCTGATTTGTACCTGAGAAAAGATGTTTTCACTATGTGCATATATTTGAAGGGTTACAGGTAGAGAATGCCCTTGATGACCCTTTTCATGTAAAGAAACCACTGCGTTTTTACGGTCAGTACAAAGATATCGACACTTAACATATTTTGGAGTCAAAACATAACACACCTCCGGGTGAGTTGTGGTGGTTCAAAGCGAAAGAGTATGAAAAAAACTAAAGCCATGAAGATATTTACAAAGTAGGCATTCAGAAACCATGTGTTAGGAGTCGCCTTTTGCCTGAGCTTAGGGATCTCACAGCCCAAGTCGAGGATACCCACACGTCGGTAGGGTCCACTAATAAATCTCATAGCCCGTTATTTAATCGCAACCAGTGCATCGTCATACAAGGCATGCCTGAATCTTCTTCGGAGACCTCAAAAAATAGAATTGACCATGATATGGATTTATTCCGCGGATGCATTAAACTTCTCCTACATGAAAATGAAGAAATGGTGGTCCCCGTCTTAACAGCATTTAGGATGGGCCTGAAGAAGGGTCCATATACGGACTCGGGTCAACCCAGACCAATACAATTTATACTCAAGCACGAAGAACAAGCGAAGCTACTGTTGAACAGGAAATCGCAACTACGGAACAAGTACCCAACGGTTTTTTTTCAGCGAAAGTACTCGCCGGCCGAAAGAGAGAAGTGGAGGGCACCGAAAACCGAACTTTACAGGCGATAAAATGCGGACGAGAGGAACCTGCGAATAACGAACGGGGAAATCATCTCCGCCCAGAGGTCATTCCTCTGAAGACAGCCAATAACGCTGAGTTTTACAGACATAAAACACCAAAACTCAGGCAATAAAGTAACTAATTCGCAGAAACCTTCCGGTTCCCTCGACCCACAAATCGCTCAAAACTCTATACCGGCGAAGCTTTGCTTTCTTTATACGAACGCACAGAGTTTGCTTCAGAAGATTGACGAGCTCAAAGTTTGTATAGCTGACCTACAGCCGGATGTCATATCCATTACAGAGACCTAGCTACAGGCCGACGTAATGGATGCCGAAATTGTACCCGGAGAGTACCAAGTTTTTTGTCGGGACCGGATACATAGGAGGGGAGGAGAAATAACAGTGTTTGTCAAGAAGGGCATAATTGCGTCAGAACGCAAAATTGGTTCCTCGCATGATTGTAAAGCGGTATGGCTTAAACTGAAAACACGTGGTGCACCCACTTTACATTTGATGACTATCTATAGACCGCCAAATCGATCTCCAGAGGGTGCCGAGACCTTGTTTGAACTAATGCATGTACTGGCTCAAAATTAAAATGCGCTGATCACTGGAGATTTTAACGCCCCACTGATAAACTGGGATGAGCTATCAGTTAAGGGTTCGCGTGAGTCTTTTAGCTTCAGATTCTTAAACCTGACGGCGGACCTCTCTCGTGCAGAATTTTGGATTCCCAACGAGAATAAAAGTAGCACAAACAGCGAACTGTTTGGACCTCGTATTATCGAAAGACCCGATTAATACAAGCAAAATTAGGTCAATCGCGCCTCTTGGAAATAGTGATCATGTCATGATCCTGTGCGAATATGCTTCGAACACCAATCAACCGAGAAATACGGAGGTTAGGTTAGACTACTGGCGCAGAAATTACACCGCAATGAGAAATGAACTAACAGCAATAAATTGGTATGACCTTCTAACCGGTAGTCCGGATGCCGACAGGAACACTGTCAGGCGTCTTATAAGTTAAGTTATGCATCAAAACTATCCACTGAAAAAAGTACAAAAGGCGAGCAGGTCCCTCTGGTTAACGCAAGATCTGAAGAGCCAAAAAAACCGCAAGAACAAAATCTGGAGAAGGTACGCATCAACACGCCGGCCTTCACACTACGAAGAATTCCGCCAAAAGCGGAACTAGGTAAGATCAAACATTCGAAAAGCGCGGAAAGACTACGAAGCGAAAATTATCGAGCGGGCCGTAACGAAGCCAAAGGTGCTCTACAGTTGCATCAACAACAGGCTAAAAAACAAAGACACCGTTGCAGTACTAAAAGGTTACAATAATGAGGAAATTATCGACAATCTCGAAAAAGTAGAACACCTTAGCAAGTTTTTTGCATCTGTTTTTCACTGAAGAACTGCATTTTTATCCGACAGACTTCCATGCAGAGAGTAATGGCAGAATCATGGAGGACCTCCGTTTCACAGACGAAGATTTAAGGAATGAATTTCTTGCACTTAATGTAGCTAAGTCTCCGGGTCCAGATAAAATACCAGCAAAGGTACTGCAAAAGCTGGCTTCGGAACTTTCCAGACCGCTTACGCACATTTTTCAGTTGTCCTTTGATCGAGGCCTCCTCCCATCCGATTGGAAAGTTGCGAACATATACCCTATTCACAAGATTGGATCCAGAACCAGCGTGAACAGCTATCGACCAGTGAGCCTAACTTGCATCTGTTGTAAATTTATGGAAAGGGTCATCAAAAAGGGCACTCTGAATTTCCTCGAAGAAAAAGACTTCTTTGACGGTGCCCAACACGGGTTTCGAGGAAACCACTCCTGCCTGACCAAGATGCGTTATTCTATGGAGCAGTGATCCAAGTAATTAGGCGAAAATGCCCCCGTAGATGTTGTTACCATAGACTTTAAAAAAGCCTTCAAAAGTGTCCCTCACCAACGGCTATTCTACAAGGTTGGCGAATCCGGGATAAGGGGCAATTTACTAAATTGGGTTGGAGATTTTCTCATAGGCCGATCGCAGTCAGTGTGCGTCGGAAGCGCAAAATCCTCTTCAGTGCCAGTTGCGAGTGGAGTGCCTCAGGGCTCCGTTCTTGGGCCACTATTGTTCCTTATCTACGTCAACGACTGTAGGCATGGACTGGTCAGTTATGAAGTCTTGTTTGCAGATGATATAAAGATATGGCAACCCATCAGAAACGCTTATGATGAACAAACTCTGCAAGAAGGACTTGACCACCTAGGTGAACGGTCTAAAAATGATCAATGCGGTTTGCCTTGAGAAGTGTGTCGCATTGCGGCTCATGACGAAGAAAGTGAGCGCGACGGATGACTCACACAACTACGTACTCAATGGAAGGTGACTGTCAAACGTCAATGAAAAAAGCTGGGTATGGCTATTGTGCCATACCTAAAGCCGTCTTTACAGTGTGCTAGGGCTGCCAAGAGGGCGAACAGTGTTCTGTTTGCTATTAAGCATACTTTTGTCGATATAGACAAAAAAACTATTCGGCAAAATCTATGGAACATTTATTCGCTCACATCTGGAGTATGGCGTTCAGGCGTGGCGACCATGTATGCACAAAGATAACCAGATGCTGGAAAGAATTCAGCGAAGGGCAACGAAAATTGCGAAAGGCCTAAAGTCTTCATCTTATGAATGTAGACTAGAAGCACTTAACGTTTCCCCCTTGAGTATAGAACAATCCGCGGTGACCTGATGCAGACGTACCGCCTCCTGAGGAATCGGGAGTGTGCCCTGAAGTTTGCTGACATCTTCGCCTTTACCACTCCAACCAACCTCCGTGGGAATACCCTCAAATTGCGGGGAACCCTATTCCATCTAGAGGTCCGCAAGCAGTCGTTCTCACAACGAGTCATCGGTGCCTGGAATGAACTGCCCGAGGAGGTCGTAAGGGCGAACTCCACAGATGCGTTTGAACGGAAACTGGATTAACATCTACATAACAGTTACTGTTCATATGTACAAGGAAGCAGGAATAATTTACGCCCCGGCAATACTTATAGATAAAACTTTACATTTGTATATGCTGCTCACTTTTTTACAGTAACACATTTTATGTTGGATATATTATGTACACCAGAAACTATTCTGACTGCTCACACGCACACGTTAAAATTTGTACAGGATATATGTTGCTCACTGTTTATAGAGACATATTTTGTTTTGTATATTTCATGCGTACTGTTTTCAATAGGGTCTTCAAAGGCATTGCCTACTACCCTAAATATACTGAACAATGCTGAACTAATAGTGTCGACGATAAACGCCTCGCTTGGTAGCGAGTTGCGAGGTTGCACCACTCGTTGGCGGAAGAAAATAGTTCTGAGGTCCAATCGAATGCGTTCGCTTGTGTCCTTGTAAGGATGGCTCAACACCTTCAAAATATTACAGCGTTGGAGAAATAACCGATCCTCAGGAGAGGGTAGTGTTTAGTCTCTAAGATATTAAATATCCAGCAACCTCCAATTTCACCCAAATAACGCTTCTTCTCCGTCAATAAAGTCGATTAGCATAGAGTAGGCTTTAGTAAAAGACGCTATGCGTCTCAGAAAAAAAGAAAAAATAGAAACAGAGCAGCATCAAATGTACACTGAACCAAAATTTTGAGCACGATATTTAATGATTTTGTTCATTCACTGCAACTTGTAGTAACCTGGTAACCCAAAGTAGGCGTTCTATTGTGAGGCTACTAATGTCGTTTCCGTCCCAACGACCCATCCATGCTTGTTTCATTCGTCCACAAACGTGTCCTGTGCGAGGCAGATGCCGATCTCGACGGCTTAGTGTGTGCTTTGACGAACTCATGCATTTATCGGACCAGCAGAAGCTCATGAATTTATTCCACAATATTGGGTATTCTTGCAGCACTGGCCTTCTGACGCTCGACTCAAAAAGAATATAATTATCGCGGATATTAATGAACATCCGTCAAGATATAATTCTAGAGTAAGCCGACTCACAGGGAAGACACTTGTCAGATAAACGTATGAAACATGAAAATCTCGACCGTAATCGGAACCAGTCACCACAATTACCGTCTGCACGTTACAAAAAGAACAGACGAAAGTAGCGGACGGGTTGGTGGCAGTCCTGAGATCAGCGCCGCTACCACCGACTCGCGTTTTATTCGGCTGGCGGGCCTCGGGATAATTACACCCTGTGCGATTGGTCAGCCACGCGCTTTTTTTGAGCCACCCGCATTGTCTACCTATCGGTCGGGTCAATGTTTCTTGCCTTAGTCCTTTGGCCTAGCGAGCTTGATAGCAATCAATGAGGTCCCTTTTTTGATTGGCTGGAGGACGCCCCGTATCCCGCAACCCTGCGCAGAGACACAGAACACACACATAAATAAACTGGCACTTTTACTGTGAGCAGCTTGTTTTTGTGGAGCCTTTTTGTTAGCTCCTTTCCTACGATACACTGTCCAACATAATGAATCTTACCTGACTTCTGACTTGTGGGAACCTTCTATAGTCGACGATTTCTCCTTTCGACAGATTCTATTGAAACATCTGCAATCGATGGTCACTATTGTCTGGTCGAAACAGTTTGCGTTGGGGCTCCGAGGACCCATTAGGAATGCTCCTATTTCAAAGCCAATCTACCTTATTCCAAACGGGCTGACACGCAGCCATTTGATCGCTTTAGTACGAGCGTAACTGCTGTATAACTATTAATCCACTTCTTACTAAAGGAACGAAACTAAGAAGCATTGACATGAAGACGACTCGATCGCTGGGATAATACTCTTATTCGCCTGACGTTTCGACACCCAGCGCGAATTCACTTTCAGAGGCATTAGCAGAAAACAGTAACAGAAAACGTCTTCTGATAATGCCTCTGAGGATGAATCCGTGACGTAAGGCGAAACGTCAGGCGAATGAAAGCGTTGTCCCAGCGATCGAGTCGTCTTCTTCCCAATTACTTCCTGGGACTCGTACTTTCGCTTGTATAATCATTGACAAGCTCAGAATAGCGCGAAGTTGAGATGAGACAAGAAACGTGGAAATGTTTTAGGTTTCATCAAATACAGCAGCAGCAGCAGCAGCAGCAGCGGCAGCAGCAGCAGCGGCAGCAGCAGCAGCGGCAGCAGCAGCAGCGGCAGCAGCATCAGCAGCAGCAGCAGCGGCAGCAGCAGCAGCAGCAGCGGCAGCAGCAGCGGCATCAGCAGCGGCAGCGGCGGCAGCAGCAGCAGCGGCAGCAACAGCAGCAGCAGCGGCAGCAGCAGCAGCGGTAGCAGCAGCAGCAGCAGTGGCAGCAGCAGAGGAGTTGAGATAAACATCCTGCCATACAATGTCATGCCTTTTAGTTGTGGAACAGGACTTTGTGAGTAACCGGGACAAAGCAGTTGGCGTGGGTCAGAATTATTTCGAAGAAAACACAGAAAAACCTTCAATCTGCTCATCGATAAGAACAGGCTCTATCGAAACTGCCAGGATACTAAACCGAGGAAAGCCACATTCGGTAGATGGAAAGCGTAAATGCATTAAAGTATACGGAGATTGTAAGACGTCTGCTTCAGCGAGAGCTTGAAGACTGCAACTGTTTACATTCCACTGACTTCTTCGTCTTACCGTGGGTTTTTTCAGAATTTCCGCTAAACCTGCTTTGTCAGAGGGGGCAAACAGGCTCTCCAGTAAGTGCAGACAGGAAGCAGAAGTCTAGACAATGGGTCCAAAAGCAACAACAACAACAACAACAACAACAACAACAACCATAAAAGCAACAAGTTCAAAAGACCGTACAATTTGATGCTTTTCTCGCTTTCGCTATCTCGTATGCACTTATAAAAATCAACGGGTCAATAAGACAGCAGACAAAATCACTTGGCACGGGATGTTAGTTGAACCAGCACCCAGGAACTTACTAAGATCATTGAATTCGACATGTTGTTTTGCTTCAGCTGGCTCAAAGTTAGCTTGGGAACCCAATGTCTCGTAGGTACAAGAAGGTTGAACAAAACACTGGGCCTTACCTAGTACCAGACTGTAAACCAATCGCAATATTTACAAAGAGAGTCGCTTATCTTCTCGTAACAGCGGAAAAACATCGCAGTTTAGCGGGGTGAGCAAACAAGGGTGAAATATATCGGGCATTTTTGACCGTTAATCCCGATAATGTTCACTGTGTGGCCTACGGCAGGTCAGGCACAGGGTTGATGATTTGGGCGTGACTAAGTTAATAGGGCTATCGAAGTGGGTTAAGTTAATAGGTAAACCCCTTAACGCTGCTATCTTCAGGGCCGGTTCCGTGTGGAAATAGAAGAAGTGAGACACCTAGTAAAAGGAATAGTGTACTCTGTACAGAAGTAGTGTAAACTAGATTGTAAGAAGTTGACTGTCGGCCGAGTGCACAACCACTCGCAAGAGGGCCGCGTCCGAAGAGTATGAGCGTGGGAGTCATCACAACGCCTGCGGAACAGTTTTTGTTTGAGCCAGCCTTGAAGGTGATTGGCCAGACCGGATTGGGGTAGGCCTCCAATTGCGCACGTGCTAGACGTTAGGGGTTGAGTGTCACACTCGAAGTTGGGTCACTACAGGAAGAGTACATTTGGGCTGCATTAA
This sequence comes from Ligula intestinalis, assembly GCA_036362985.1. Lineage (NCBI taxonomy): Eukaryota > Metazoa > Platyhelminthes > Cestoda > Diphyllobothriidea > Diphyllobothriidae > Ligula > Ligula intestinalis. The sequence continues at coordinate 43,901,420 of JAYGXS010000005.1, forward strand.
CTGCAGTCTCCTTCCTCTTCGATTTCAAGACAGAATCGGGAAGACGGGAGATGAAAGCGGCCACCGGTGCCTGACTTGGCGTGAGTTTGCGCATAGGCGTACCACAACGCTCTCCTATGTGTGCGGCACCCATTATGGGTGCGCATCCAAAATATCGCCTGCCGTGCCCTGATCTGCCCCACCCCCCCTCACTGCTGGCCCAGTGTATCTATCGCTTGGCTCGTTTTCGGCTTGCATATGGTCCGCGTTTTTTTGACTTCGAAACTGAATTCCGTCCGTGTGGTTACGAAGCACTTCATTTATCTGCGCAAGTGAAGTCGTATTAGTCTTAAGAATTATAACTTGATTTTGTCAAAAATAGTAAAATGTACCTATTAGTCTATACATTTGTAAATAGTTTTGCCGCAGTAACTTGTAACAAGCCTGGACAAGCCTGTTTACTATAAGCACGTCAACCACAGTATTTTTATGGCGCACACCCTCAGATCACTTGGCCAGCTAGCTTTCTGGGGTCGGAAGTTCAATCATAATCATTTCACACAATACAAATGAACAAGTCGATATTATACCTTTCAAGTACGTCAAATCGGTGAAGGCTTATCCTATGTGGCTTAAAGTAGGCCCGATGCCAGTCGGTGGAACCAGGGACCCATGACTCACGGAAGGGCTTAGGATCTCAAACCAACCGAAGCCAATCTAAACTGCAGGTCTTCGTAGTGAGAGTGTGGCTGGCCGCTGACAAGGAACAAGTCAGAAACGACTATTCTAACCGTTCAGTAACCTGAAAGTTAGCCATTGAAACACCTTAAGGTGAGGTTGTAAGTCGTTCAGAATATCCACACGAGCGTGGTTGATTTATGAACTACCAACTGAAGATGAGGACACTCACCACAATTGAGGCAGACTTCTTTCATATTCTGAAAAATTGCCCATTTCACGGTTGAAAAGTAGTTTTTGCAAACACAACTGTTTTCGACCCCGGAGAGGCCTCAGACAGAGCCTACCTCGAGCACATCCCACAAGCCACAGCGAACAGTCCCACACAAACGCACGCACGCTCTGTGTCTGACCTACAGCCCCCAATACCAGTCTACCGTGAGCACTCCCATCTTTCCTTCACACCCGAACGCGCTGACTCCATCACGCAAGAGACAAGGGGACGAAGAGATGACTAAGCACTCCTCCTTCCCTGTCCCCACGAGCCATCCAAGCCCTGTAGATACACGACGAACCTCTTTGACATTTCACTTTAAAGGCCTGATGATGAGTAATCGAAAACAACTGTTTGCCAAAACTACTTTACCCTCTCTCGCATATTTTCATTATCTATGCAGCTGTATAGGCCTGATGATGAGGTATGGAAAAAATGCGTTTGCAGACTTGATTTTTCAAGTTTAACACCGGGTACGCTCACAGAACTTAGACTTGAAATCGTCAATCCTTTCCCCAAGGAAGGGGGTAAATAAGAACCTTTTACTGCTTTGAGTCTCAGAGTGGCAAATATGCATCTACGGTTTATATAGTCCTGCGTGTGTGTCGACTGGCCATAACACGAGTTGCGAATGCACTTCCGCAATATAGTACCGATCAGGGCGGAGCAGATGGTGACCTCAACCCCTGACTTTGTTCGTCCACGCAGTCAAGCAGTGAGAGTGCAAACGACCGGTCCTCCGCTTCAAAACTGATCAAAAAGAATGCGGTTCAAATGAATCACAACTTCACAGTGAATCTGTACAAATAAGGATAACTTATAAGGTCCCACCAAACTGTCCAAAGTCCCTGGGTCGGTGCCTGCCAGCAGCAACAGCAGAAGCGACTGCTAGCAGCTCGAGGAAGTCGGTCTTTTGGCCACAAAAGAACATCCTGCAAGCTGCGCGTCTGGAATGGCTAGCGGTCGCTTAGCGGCATGCACTCTTCCGCTCTCTCTCTCTCTCTCTCTCTCTCTCTCTCTCTCTCTCTCTCTCTCTCTCTCCCTCCCCGGACTGCCTCCACCCTCCCGCCAGCCGCGTAATCAGCCTTATCTTATCGATCCCAACCCATCCCCCCGCCTTTGCACGATGCACTTGTATGCAAAGACGAACAGCATTGACCACGTGTTTTAACTTGTACCCTGTTCCCTATACATGTACTGGCCAGATGAGTAGCTATCGAAAACTTACGTAGGCTTGCCAACTGCTTTTTCGAATCCTCTGAAGGGAATTTTACACTTTAAACTACGATGAATATGCTTAATTAAAGAAAAGGTGAGAAAGGAGCATAAAAAGCTCTATTCTGGCGCACATGGTCGATTCCGGGCATCAGGTGAACCCCAACGAAGCTTTCCGAGTGATCTACAAGGTCCCACCAAATTATTCAAAGTCCTTGCTAGCAGCAGCTGCAGCAGAAGCAACCGCTATCAGGCTGATGAAGCCTGCGTTGTGTGCACAGAAGAACTTCCTACAAGCACCACGGCTGGCTTGGCCCACAGTCACCTTACAGCATGCAGTCATCCATGCTCTGTTTGTCTCCCTTCCTTCCTCGTCTCCACTCTACCCTTCCCTAGACTGCTCCATCAAACCTTACCCTCACGGCCAGCCTTCACTTATCGACCCCACCCCCATCCCCATTCCCACGACTTACTTGTCCGAAAAGACGAACACGTTTGAACTTGCACCCAGTTTCCATATTAATGTAAGGCCTGACGAGAATTTGTCGAAAGTACACGCATACTCGTCAAACTAGTCTTCTGAAATATACCTATATTTGTATCAGTAGACTCGTGAAAGCGTCGAAACAGCTTTCGAAGTCTGACCACTCTCTTGTAGTGTCCTAAGACCACCCAGTTGTTTACAATTTTGTTACTTGACGTTGTACCCACTTTAAGGTAAATCATTCGTTACCTTTAAGCAGTTTGAGTGCAGATAGCTGCTCAAACCTTGATTCAGCCTTCAAAACAGACATGCACTCTGCTGCCCACGCGAATTCGTTTGTCAGGGCAGCTGGCAATGAAGACCTCAGAAGGGCGGTGCTAGCCCTGTATCACTGACGTGAGCAAGCAAGTTAAAATAGATTACATATCTGATGAAAGGTTGGGGATTGGGGGATCTAACACATATTTAAAGTTGTTTATATAGTTCATTGGGTTGACTTGAGGCACAAAATGCTGTTTACTAGAATTGAATTCCGTTCAGATCAGTATACTGGGAGAAAATAGAGGTTGAAATGGGTGAAATCCAGCGTTTGTTGATATCCGAGGAATTTCCTACGCTATTTAACAATGCGGAAAAGAACTTCTTGTTTGTGCATGTTGCGCTATAAAAAACATTCACGAATAGCCGTAAATTTTTAATTATATCTGTTCAAAAAACGGAAAATTTTGTTTTGCGTCCACGAAAATGAGGTAAGTCAAATTATGAGATGACGCATTATTTTTGAGAAAGAAAGAGCGAAATTAGATTTAAAAATGTCATTTCGCAAATCTGCCATGTTTTGTGCCGTAAAATTGAGCAATACACTTTTAAGGCTGTTACGTGCTATACTCCAATTAAAATTGTATATTTTATATTTGAAGGGTTGCAGGCAAGGAATGCGTATGAGGAATTTATTAGTATACAGTAACTAAATCGACTGTACAGTCAATACAAAATTGAAGACAATTAACACAACACACATTTGAGTGAGTTGTCGCGGGACATTGCGAAACACTTTTCTCAAAAATCACCATTGTTATTGCTATCACTCTGTTCTGCATTTTTTTTGTAGAACTGAGCTTAGAAGTAACCAAATATACTAAAAACTGTTCCAATTTAAACAGAAAAATTAGTCGTTGGAAGCCGCCGCTTAGGCTGCCTTTGAGTAACAGGGAGTTACTTGTAAAAACCCTTGGATTTCATGAGTTAGGTAACCTACTGTAGACGCTTTATGGCGCTACTGCAATAGCAACTTTTGATCAGGTCCTATGATTTGCACCGGCATGTATTGCCAGCCAATATAATTAATGACTGAAGGTAGGGCTACACCTGCTGGTATTCAGTCAGCGAGACGCCACTATAAGGAGGCAATGGAATGCAGCTGAGAAGAAGATCTGCTTGCATTATATAAGAGGCTTAGAGAGCATGACACAGCTTAACGATCAAAGGTAGCGGTCTTCGAAGATGTGCCTTTAGTAACCTATTTTACTGAGCAAACGGAACGGAAACGCACATATATACCAAGGTATGCGACAAAAGCAGTCAGAGCTAGTCGAAAAAAATAATTTTCACAAAGTGACATATTGAAGGAGAGATAAGCCACGCAAACGGCTGTTCAAACATGATCGGTTTAATTTAAGAGGGTAGGATAAAATGCTGGTTAGAAGTCAAACAGAATGCGGAATTGTTTTTCTCGGAGTAAGGCAGACTGGGCCCCTTTTTGGTCGGTCCCGTACGATCGGAATGTTCTGCTCCAGAGTAAAGCTAAATAAGTTGTCTAATTAAAGTCCTTTTGGGGCTATTCCAGGTCATCCAAAAATATCGCAGTCTTTTAGATTCTGTTCACCATAATTGCTCACTGAGAAGGAGCAGCTTATGCGCTTTCGGAAGACCTTTTTGAGGCCTTCCTTCTGCTACCCCAGTCTAAACTTAGTCTGACATATTCCTACACGAATCCTACATCGTGGAGTCACTGCGATACCAAGAATACTCCCATCACCAGTTACCTCTCCTCACTGTTGCGTAGTGTACCTAGACACTATCAATCACTCTCTTAAGTCCCTTGTTCTAAGCCCATTTTGTCCTACAATACTCAAACCTAACAAATGCTATGGTTGAGGCCTGGTGCTTGATCATAAAAATGGTGTGCTTGCTGTCTCTGAGTTCGTGAACGGAAAACAGAAGACGCAAGGATCCCTGGATGTTTAAGGTCATCAGCGGATGCTTACGCATGCAGATTTCTGGTTTCAACGAAACACTGATCTGCTATTGCATTTGCATTAAGTATTTCAGTATGCAAGTTATATGTCTTCCATGAAAGGAATACCGCGTTCTCCGGTAAGTTACTGAGCTGATAACATATAGTGTTCATACAATTCTGCAAAGGATCTGGACTATACTATATACTTAATGAGTTGACTTAATAAACTAACAAATGCGATTGTATTTGAGTGGACATTGTACAGTCTTAAAACATTCCACAATCATAAACCACTTAAAACCAACAAGGTAGCCGTTCTTCAATTGGAACATTTGAGTAAAAAAGAAGAATATTTTTGCTTTTGGTCTTTCCTAAAATAGACTGAAATTTTTGAGGGAATCAATAATCTCTAGAAAACGTCCACACTAAGTAAGTATTAAGTACTATCGCTTGAATTTTTCAGAAGGCCATCCCATTGCCTCTAAAATAGCCTGGAATTACCCTCCAAGATAATTAATATACAATTTAAGTTAAATAATAATTTCAGAAGATGAATTGGCGAACACACGTTTGTTTTCGATAATTCTCATCAGGCTTTTACATTTATATGGTAATTAAGTAAACAAACTATGCGGGTTGGTAGAAAAAATAGAACGGTTGTCAGGGCAGTGAAAATAGGAGGAAGAAAGGGGGTCAAAATCTGATCAGCATTAGGGAAAACTGGTAGTCGGCTGAGGTGCTAAGCTGCTGGCTGCTGGATTAGCAGCTTTTGACCATGGTAACTGCGGCGCCGCGACGAAGTTCTTTTGGGCGCACAGGACCTACTGTGACACGTCTTTCAAAATTTCGGTTTACCACTTTGACTGCGACTCCCAAAAATAGCCCGTAGTTTGCCATATTGCCTATACCACATATGGCTCAGGTCGCAGTCAAAGTGTTAGATTGCATGAGAGTGGTCACCGGGTGTACGCCAATTTCTTCTTAGTTTTAAGTAAACTGTTTTAAAACTGAATTCGTGGAAATTCTCATCAGAGAATTCAGAAGGGCTGCTAGCGAGCATACGTAAGCTTTCGATAAATTCTCATCGGTCCAGTGCATTTATATGGGAATGGGGTGCAAGTTTAACATGTTCGCTTGTATTGGCAAAAAGTTAAGCATGCAGTAAATAATGTTCATCTTATCATGCAAGTAAATCACACGAACCTGCGCTTATCCAAAAGCGTATGCGAACATCTCCCGGCATGGCCGAGAAAAGGTGAAGTCAGGAGCATAAACAGCCTCATTCTCGCCCACATTGCTGATTGCGGACACCGTGTGGACACCAAAGAAGACGTCCCGATGATTTATAAGGTCCCATTAAACTATCCAAAGTCTGTGGGTCAGCGCCTGCTAGGAAAACCAGAAGCGACCGCTATCAGGTTGAATAAACGGGTCCTGTGCTAACAAAGCAACCTTCTGCAAGCTCCGCGCCTGGCATGGCTAACGGTCACTTAGCTGCATGCACTTTTCCGCGCGTTCTCTCTCTATCCCCCCCCCCCTGGACCAGCTCTCTCACGCCCTCCCGGCCGCGTAACCAACCTTCGCTTATCGACCCCCCGCTATTCCCACGACTTAATTGCGTGATAAGACGAGCCTCATTGACCGCATGTTTATCCCGCATACAGTAGTCGCCGAAAATCACGCAACATGCCGACATATGCGAAAGATTGATACGCTTTCGTTAATCGGCATCGACTTAGGTTGTGATACAGACTATCGTGTAGTCTATTCTGAAGTTATTTCAGTCAGGATAGTATGCGGGCTTTTTAACGAGCTTCTTTCTGACAAATAGCAAAACGTATCTATTGTAAAAACTGACTTCTTAAGTAGTATGCCTTTGTATCACCTATTTTGACTGCTTTTATAAATTAAAATATATCTCATGAAAAGCATGCACGAAAAATTATTTCATGTACTTGTTTCATACCAAATTACGCCTTCTTTAAATTTTAAACTGAAATAAAGGGTATCTTTCGGGTGTAAGAAAGTTGGTAATCATGAGCTTTTTACGATTTTGAGGTGTTTATTCATAGTACATCATATACATCAATCTATTAATGCCGCCTATACTGCATAAAACACGTTCAAAATCTATTGCAATATTTTATGACAACTAGGTAACTTCTTCCTCAAACTGTAGGCGAAAACGTACTTTTCCTTAAGCAGGATCTACACATTGTGCAGTTTTTAAACCTTGAATTCGAGTGTAAAAGTCAGTAGTTTTGAAAATTATTCGGCAATTGGGAAACGTTTTTAAAACTTAAAGGTACCCTTTCTTTGAGTATAAAATTTAAAGAAGGCATAATTTGCTATCAAGCAAGTACACGAAATATTTTTTTCGTGCATGTTTTCCATAAAATAGATTTGAATTGATAAAGGCAGTCAAAATAATTTATAAAAATGCATACTACTTGAGCAGCAAGTTTTAAAAATAGATACGTTTTGCTGGTGGTCAGAATGAAGCTTGTCAAGAAGCCCGCATCCTATCCTGACTGAAATGACTTCAGAATAGACTACCCGATAATCAGTATCACAACCTGAGTCAATATCGATTAGCGAAAGAGTATCAATCTGCCGCATATGTCGGCATGTTGCGTGATTTTCAGTGACTACTGTATATCAAAAGCTTACCTACACTCGTCAACTGCCCTTCTGAATTCGTTCTATTTAAAAATCATCGCTTGATCGCTATTTATAGTCTTGCCTGCTGCTGCTGCCGTGGGAATGACTTCTGCCAATCTAGTGCTAAATTAAAAACCCACCAGCAACTGTACACATGCCTGTTACGAATCACACCAGCCCTGGTAGAACAAACCATCGCCACAGAACTAAATCAATCACAGCTGTAAAGACCCCGAGTTCACTTTGTAGTTTTATACTGTTAGAATGAAGAGCAGCCGAATTATCGCGTAAAATGGGACCGATAAAAGTCTTTGAAATTGCGCGCAAAATGCACAATTTTCACGAAGCCAACTCAAAACAATCCCAGTTTCATTATTATTCTTCACACACACACACACCCCTCGAGTGCAACCACCACCATCGAATGAATGGCTTTTATAGGCCAGTAGAGGTTACTTTGAAGAAGCACTAATTGGCGAATTTTTGCATTAAGGGCTTCCTACTCGGTAAAGAATCAGACTAATTACTGAACACAAGACGTTTTTTTATAGAAATGCCCTCCTATTAATCGGCAAACACGAAAATACTCTTTTGTGGCGTCACGGATTTTTCGAGTGACAGTATGATTATCGCTGTCAGGCCGCGCGCCGTGAAGCCTCGTCCTCATCGGTATCAATACCAGATTTATGCGTTTTCGCGCATATTGATATGAAAGACTCCGTCTACCAGAGACAAAGAAAGGGATTTTTTCAATCGAATTAACATGCCGCAAATAGGGCGCGATACTAGATTGTATGCAGTGTCTTTGTGGTGCGCTTTCCGATATTCTGACAATGAATCAGGCCACGGGTGTTTCTAACTAAAACATGACCAAGTGAGTGACGCGAATGACGTTTTCCGTCCCTTCTGTTAGCGATATTTAATCTTGCTCTTGAAAGCGAAACCTTTCCGGATTTATAAAGGGAGAGCACATACTACCTATACCTAAGCACGGCGGATCAACGTCCATTAACGACTTTAGACCAATAAATCCACTTCCTGCAGCCTCGAACATATTGGGCAAAGACAAGATGATGCATCACCTAGCAGACAGCAACCTACTTAATGCACCTCAGCATAAGTTCTACGAAAAGATATCCTGTAATATTTGAAAGTTATTTTTCTTTGATCATGTGCTAAAATTTAGAGGCAGCGACTGTGCACTTTATACCATTTACTTCAATTCTTCTTCTTCTTCTTCTTCTTCTCCTTCTTCTCCTTTTCTTCTTCTTTTTCTTTTTCCTCTTCTTCTTCTTCTTCTTCTTCTTCTTCTTCTTCTCCTTCTTTTTCTTCTTCTTAAACTTGCCTTTTTCGGCATAGCTAACCAGTTTCTGAATTTGATATCCTCCTACTTGGATACTCCCATACAGTGAGTTAAAATTTCCAATGTTATCTCCCACCTCACACATGTGAGGAGTAGATTTATTCAGGGTAGCGTGCTTAGCCCACTCTTTGCCTTCCTGTCCACAATGTTTCTAACTGTTTTCAGTATGGTAGGCCCTTTATGTACGCCTATCGATATAAACTTGTACATTAAAAATCATGCTTGAGCTCTTAAAAAGGATCTTCAGGCCTTTGTCCAGTGGTGCTGCACATGGTACCTTTCCCTTTTCGTGGCACAAATGTTCCGTTCTGGTTGTTGGCGACGGTCATACACCTCACCTAAGCATCGACGGTCACGAGCTTAATGTGCCCGGAGTTAGAAAGGGTCTGAATATGTCATATTCTAAAAGTCTTAGTCTGTAAGATAATTGGGTCCTGATAGTCTCGAAAGCATGTCGAACTACCGTATTTCTTCTCAGAAAATTTAAAACCATAAATGTTAGAACTAGCCTTTATAAAATTTACGCTTGGCATAGTTTGGAATATTGTTCGTTTATATTAAGCCTTCTGCCCACTAGTGAACGGAAGAAAATAGAACCGGTCCAGCATTTATTTACTAAAATAATTCCAACGTCATGACACTACAGCCTATATTACCAACGACGTTGTGAGCTTACCAACTTTAATCCGTTTTGACTTCGCAAATTATAAAAGGGATTATTTTTACAGTTTGAACATTTAAACAGTTGTACCTTTAATCCCCTTTGTAATCTGAGGCAGCCCAACCACTCTCAGCACACCAGCCATCGAGATGTATTTTTATTTCTTTCTCTCGCGTGCGCAGTCAAATATCACCCGTTTTTCAGTTAATGCCATAGAAATCTGGAAAAAGGTACCCAGAAGTCTACAAATCCACCAAAACTCTCCTTTGTTTAAGATATCTATCACTGGATTTCTACACTCAGGTTAGCTTTCACGAACGTTTTGCTGCTGACTCGTCGGTGGAATCTTTCTCCCGCTCTAATGGCGTTCGCGGACTCTGAACCTTGTGCCAGGCTTCATGCTGAGGGCAATGGTGCTGAATCTGCAGCCCACAATCGGCTAATCCTTCAGCCGACAGCAAGTAACCTTTCGCCCGCTCAAATTTCTCTGGCATAGAATACCGGACTTACATACTTGTACTTGTTACGGCTGGGAACATGCCTGATCTAACCGGCCTCGATGATGTCACGGACGGTACCTCTCCATGCCTGACGATTGGCGGCAGCGGATCTGGAGAGCTCTACACTGTCCCTTCTCCAGTGCCGGAAAACGAATACCGAAGGTCCAAGAACCACTTCCATGTCCTGACGGACTGCGTCGAGCCAGATTTTGAGTAACCCCCCTCCAATAAGGTAATGGTTTCGGGTCGAATTTAGTAGCAATAAGCACCTGGGGTTGACGACAAAGAACGTGTCCAAACCACTTCAGTTGTCTTTCCTGAATGGCCTGGAATATGCTTGTGATTTTGTTGCAGCGAGTGGGGACTGTCTCATCAGAGACGAAGGCGGTGTACTTCACTCGAAGGATGCTCCTCGGACAGTAGTGGTCAAAGACTTCCAGCTTCCGTTCGTCTTCCACGCGCATAGCCCCAAATTCGCATGCACATAGGTAATAGAAAAAAGGACTCCCATATTGCAGGTGACCTTGTGCTAAATCACAAGTGGAGGTGTAAGCTTCGCTTTAGTGTTATTGCTATGGCTAGGCATATGAAGGGCAGTGTGGAGGTTAGGTTGGGGAAGTTTGGGGTCAGCGTTAGGGTTACTGTTAAGACACGGGAGTGGGTGCAGCCTCAACTTTCACGCAAGACCACATGTGCTGAGCAAGAAGAAGTCTATATTCCAGGCTCCAGTCGAACATTTTTGTCAATTTTACTCCTTTTTTAGAAACAGTGAACCAAAATATACTTTCCGCACTCTTTTGCCAGCAAATCACATCTTCTTTAAACTGTATACTTGAAAAAACGCCATCTTTTGATCTTAAAAAATCTTTTTCAATGATATGCTTTTTGAGATGGTACAAGGTCCAGTCAAAGTGCATTGCATCTGGTCGTTTATTAATAGCTCTCATGAAGTGTACAACAGAGACCATATCCAGTGAGCAATACCTTCTTACAGACATGGAGGAATGTGTGCTAGTCCCTATACTGAAAGCATACAGCTTGTCGACTAAAAAACCTAAACGCAAATGTAGCCACAGACCGTGTTCCCTAGTATTTGGCGATTGAAACACGTTTTTCAAAACGTGACGCGTGGCGTGATTTGGCACCACATTATTTTAAGAAAAAAAGCATTTTCTTACGTTTTCTGTTGTACCACGCAATGATCAACCTCACTTTAGTAATTCAGCCTAACGAAAACCTCATTAAAGAAGTTCGTTTACCACTTACTGAGATTGGTCAGTGGCTGTAGTGCAAAGCCAAATCCTCCAATCTTTACTCACTAAGACTTCTTTGTTAATGCTCATTCTGTTATCCCAAATGCGGTATTCCGTATACTTGCTAATGTACAAACTGTAAGAGAGGGTAGCCTGACCAAAGGCTAACAACCTTGCAGGCTCTCCTGAGGCGTCGTGCTTACCGTCGACTGCCACAATGATTCTCTTGTCAACAGAGGACTGCCTTCAAGGTCATATGCCTTCGCGGAGGTTATACGCACGCGCTTTGACGTGCGTGGCGAAATGGGCACAGTCCCACAAGGGCTAACTGGTCGCGTGATCCTATCCCAACGCGGCCAATGATGCCACAAGCGAACGCACTTGACAATCACTCATAAGCCACTGTTGTCTCTCAGACAGCGAGTTGTAACACGGACTGTGAGGACATCGAGAGTCCACTCCCGATGGCCGGGTTAGCCCCAAGACGGGACAAAAGCACGCTGGAGATCAACCAGCGGCAACTGCCTCTCGAGAAAGCAACTACGGGTTATGTACACAATAAACCTTCCCCCGGGTTGATTCCAAAGGTATGCCCTTCTTATCGTGTTCTTCAGTGAAGATTCCAAAGGGTCTAATTAGATGGGGATCTGGATAATGTGGCACCTCAAGTCAGCCTTCAGTTGGCAGGAGAAATCTGCTCTCTGCGCACAACTAGCCCGTGTAGTAGACCCGAGCTTGCCCTCAGGTCATTGATCTGCACGCCACAATGTGAGTCAGTCTGTCCCTCGCCTGTATTTTGCGCGAACGTTTTTGTCGATCAAGGTCTGCGAGGTCGGGAATATGACCACGCTGTTTTCGGGCTGATACGCTGAACGAATCCCACCGGTTATATACTCCTCAGCGTCGCGGCTCGCTTTACATTTAGAGCGCAGAAAAAAAGCTTCAGTTTGTGAGGAGCGAGAGTACGGTTCGGAAGAAGCAGCCAAGCGGGCAAGCAAATAAGCTACGGTTTGCGGTAAAAAGCATGATACGTAATAAGCAATCAAAGGTTTATGTTAGCATATCGCAGGGGGTTAAGGGAGTCTAACCGTGCAACTGCGATCTTCAGACCATGGTTACTTAGTGCTGAGGAGAGAAGTCTTTAAAGGCCAGAGTAGTTGGAAGAGTTTATTGTGTACACAACGGAAGAGGAGAATAGATTGACTTGGGAGAGATACGTCCGATCAGTAGTTTGACCGGGCCCAAGTGAGGCCTTAGAGTAGTCAGGCCAGAGGACAGATAGAGGGACATCTTTCATTGGGTAGGTCGGCCTAAAGGTTTTAAGCAGAGAGGCAACTTGCGTCGGGCACGCGTGCAAGCTCCTCATTCGTCGCCTCATCGATGCGAGAACCAAGATTGGCTTATCGAGACGTCGAGAAAGCACATCGGTGAGCGTTTGGGAAAGTGCACTTCGACGCGAGCTATTCAGGCAGGCACGACCCGCCACAAGCATACTTAAAACTGCTTACCAGGAAAAAAGGCTTGCAGAGGGTGAAAACCAAATGAAATAAAACCAGAAGGAACACAAGGTAAATAATACAGAGGGTCCAAGGCCACCTTCGTTGTTTGTGTACTTGTCAGTAGCGGGCATTTTTCAGTGGCAGTTGTATGAGAAAACGATTCAACTTCTTAGATTTTTGAAGAGTTGCGAAAATTCCCATCAGAGAATTCAGAAGTCCAGTTTGGCGAGTATACGTGTACTTTCGACAAATTTTCGTCAGGCCATACATTAATATGGAAACTGGGTAAGAGTTCAAACGTGTTCGTCTTTTCGTACAAGTGAGTCGTGGGAATGGGGGTGGGGGTCGATAAGCGAAGGCTGGTTGTAAGGGTAGAGTTTGATGCAGCAGTCTGGGGAGGCGGGGGGACGGGGGAGAGGGAGACAAACAGAGCATGGATGACTGCATGCCGCTAAGTGATTGTGGGCCACGCCAACTGTGGGGCTTGTAGGAAGTTCTCTTTTACACAGAACGCAGGCTTCATCAGCCAGTTCCCACATTAATGTAAGGCCTGACGAGAATTTGTCGAAAGTACAAGCATACTCGCCAAACTCGACTTCTGGATTCAATTTCTCTCAAATAGGATTGCAATCGATAATGCGATCCCACGCTAAGAACACGTCAAGATAACTCGGGCCCACTAACTTGGATATGATGAAATCGACTCCCTACATCGTTTAGCGAAGAACAACAATAAAGGTAGGATGTCTCCTATTGAAGTTGACGTGTTGCATGTAGCAGTTCCGACGACAGTTCCCCCGTCGATTTCGACGATGGGCACCACGCGCTCCAACAAGCCGCAGCAAACGCTGAAGCAAGCTGCAACAGACACTGAGGCGAGCTGGGCAAGCAACACGAAAGCGACAGCAAGCGGGAGCAACGCAGAGAAATGGCACGAGAGAAAAACAAGAGTTTAGGCAGACTTGCGCAGAATCTACCCAATCGCTCGCCACTCCCACCCCCGTTTCCGGTGTAAAGACAAAGTCAATAAGACCGGGGATGAGGGGGGGTGTAGATGGCTGGCGCGAGAAACACTCAGCACGCGCACACAGCCATCTCGCTAGGTATGCTCTCGACTGCGCGGGAGCGCTATAAAGGCAACATTAAGAGGAAGCCATTTCAGCCTGACTCTCAGTCCTCCCTCTCCTCCCATACGCACGCACAAACACTCGCGTACAGGAGGAGCAGCATCGTAGGGGTTTTCCCGTTAGTTGGCAAACCCTCCAAGGCACGGCTTTTAGCGCACCGTGATAGATTCAGACGCATTCAGATTTGTTATAGTGAAGGAAGAAACGCACCGAGGTCGGCCTCACTCTCTTGCCCACCGCATGGTGACCGCCTAGCTTTTCGGGCACCCACAGTGGGGCCTGAAACCCAGTGGGACCGCGAGCGCAGTCACCAACAGGGAATCAGAAGTGAGAGAAAGTGCCAGCGTCTTCCAGGCCGCAGGGACCATGGTTGGCTGAAGACTGGCATTGCATGTGCATACAGACCATTGGATCTCAGAAGGGTGAGAGCAGCTCTGCATGAAGCCTGGGCCAACACCCTCCTGAGAGGGGTAACCAGTCAGTCAACGACTGAAAGGCACTACCCATGCTCCGTTGCCGGTCGGCGTCCGTGGGCGAGGCTGAAAGGAGAGCAAGAAACTACTGGCGAACTTTGCAATTGTTGAAGTGCAGAAAAAGAAAGGAGAGAAAAGGAAAAGGGGGGGGGAGAGAGAGAAGTGCAAGAAACGAGAGGAAATCGAGGGAGATAACAAAGATTAGCAGAGAAGGGGTAAGAAGGCAGGAGAGGGAAGAGTGAAGAACAGTGAGAAGTGAGATCAGAGCCAAATGAACAAGTGAGAAGAGAGAGGGAACAGAAACAGGTAGAAAGGAACAAGAACGCAGCTTACCTTTCATCGGGGCTGTCGGAGACAGCCTGACGTGACTGCAGTGACTGTGGTGCTGGCTGATAGTGTTTGTTTAGCTATTAAGAGAAGGACTAGAAGTGTTGCATAGGAAAGGGGATCACATTTCGCAGGACTGAGGTTGCTTGAGAGCTGGTGCAGGTTAGGTTTGGAAAGGAGTATCCGTGAGGGTAAGGCTATACCCCATACTTGTTATTGGTAGTTCACGATACAGCACGACAAGGCAGCTTTGTTAGTTAAAACCCCTGCGTTGATTAGCCGGCTGCTACCAGCTGGCTCTGCCGGTCTTCGGATTACTGTGGGCCGAAGGCCGTTTACAGCCACAACGTACTCCTCCCTTGACCCAGGCAGCAAAATTTGCACCTTCGAGTTAACTTGGCGAGAGAACAGCGATTGGCGTGAACCCGGACGGTTTTACGACGAGCGCAACATGGAAATCGATCAGTTCTTCCCCTGAGAATTACTTAGTAGAGTAAGCCTGACTGGCGAAAGTGACTATCAACCCCCCTGCCCTCCGCGCACCCAGCCATGCCGGCATTTTAGACGTAAATTGGCAAGGTAACAACGTTAGCGGCGCGAGTTGGGGACACCAACTTAAACAAAAGCCGATGCATGCAAGTTACAGAAGTGTATAACAAGTGGAATCAGTCTAGAAACTTGTATACAAATACAATTAAGACAAAGTTGTGAATAAATACAAGTATGGCAAAGGACTTCGAAAATTTCGAGCCTTGGGTGGTGCACCACTTGAGTCTGGGTATGCCTGGCTGACGGCGGCTAATGAGTCAGAAGTGGCCATTCCAGACTCCCATGTTTTTGCCGGCAATGCTGTCTAACTGATTTTCATTCGCTGCTAGCAGTCACAGTTCTGGTCACTCACCGTCTCTTCATCGTGACCATCCAAAGATGCTACTCGCAGATCCTAGTGGTCCGGTCCGCAACTTCCGTTTACTGGTGCAAAATTATTTACCGAATGCACCTACCTGAGTCAAAGAAGCGAGCCTGGAAAGTTGCAAATCATGCATTTGTTTACCTACCAAACCCGGGGCATATTTCAAGGGTGTGCAGGCTTGCTAGCATTAAGAGGGTAGACAAAAAGCTTCAGTTTGTACAGAACAAGATCACAGTTCAGAAGAAGCAGCCTACTTGACGGAAAGCGGCCATACGCGTAAGCCATTCTTTGCGGTAAAAAATTGAGTGTTATAAACAACCAGAGGTTGATGTTCGCATGTTTAAAATTGATCACCGGGAGAAAAGGTCTCTAGAGGGAGAAAACCAGGTAAAATAAAGCCGAAAGGAACACAAATTAAATGACCCAGAGTGTCCAATGTCATCTAATTTGTGTGAGTGGTTGGCAGTAACGGACATTTTTCATTGGCACCTGTTTGCGCAAATGATTCCATTTATTTCGAATAAGATTACCACAGTTTCTTAAGGTGATACGTACAACTCTTGTCCCCGGATCATCAGGCCCGATTCCGTAGGGAGAGAGAAGGAGTGAGATGCCTGATAGGACGAATCCCGTACAGAGGTAGTGAAAAATAGGTTGGATGAGGCTAACTGTCGGATGACGTGTGCATCTGGCCGCGAGGGGGCCTCATACAACGTGTGTGAGCCATGCAGTCGTCGCAGTAATCTCCCGTGTGAGTTAGCCACAGGGTGATAATCGGCCAGATCGGATTGGCGTAGACAGGCTAATACATGCGCGCTTGCAGGTAAGTGCAAGAGGTTGAGCGCCATCGCAGTTTTCGGCACCTCTGATGGGCTGTCCCCGAGGAGGACCAAGATCTGCAATCTCGTGAACTCATGCGTGACGTGGCGTGACGCCGAAGGTGGAAGGCGCTACAATTATTATGAACTGTTATACGATTGTGAGGTGTTCATTCATAAAACATCATATCCGTCAATTTATTAATGCTGTCATTACTGCATAAAGCATGCTCCACAACTATGTGACTTCTACCTCAAATTGTAGTCGAAAAGGTATTCTTCCTAAGACAGGATGTACGCAGTGCGCAGTTTGTAAACCTTGAATTCGAGTGGAGCAGTCAGTAGGCTAGAAAATGATTCGGCAATTAAAAGACGCTTTTAAAACCGAAAGGTACTCTTACTTTGAGTATAGAATTTAAAGAAGGCGTATTTTGCCGCCAAGCGAGTACAAGAAATAATTTTTTCGTCAACGTTTTCCATAAAATATATTTGAATTTATAAAGGCAGTAAAAATCAATGATAAGTAGACATACTATTTAAGCAGTTACTTTTTACAGTACATACGTTTTATTATTGGTCAGAATGAAGCTCATTAAAAGCTCGCATCCTATCATGACTGAAATAATTTCAGAATAGACTACATGCTAATCAATATCACAACCTGAATCAATGCTGATTAGCGAAAGAGTACCAAACTTTCGTATATGTCGGCATGTTGCACGAATTCTGGCGCGAACTTTATGTTATTTGCACTCCAATATAGAGGCGATTTTCAGGCCTTTGAACGCCTCTTTAGCCTGACATTTCAACTTCATACTGAGACCTGTGCCCCTAAAGGTCACAGCTGCTGCAGCCAACAAGGCACAGAAAAACGGGGCTGTTCTTTTGCTGCATTTGTCTCGTAGCTGAGGTGACAATCTTGGAACATTAACATTCGATTATCGTAAGTAGCTTGACGGTTTCTTTATGGCGCCATGTTCGAGGCGGCGCTCGTCTCATTCTTATGACAAAGTTAAATTTTGCAAGATCCGGTCACAAATTGAAATTCGATCATGCTGAACTTCAAGACCAGCTTACGAATGGGAGGCAGTATGCTACCCCAGAGTCCTCCTCGGGATTCAGTCGGCCGTTGATTTTTATCCCCTTACAGGGCATAGTAGCTTTGGCCTGAAGTGCAGAAATGCGTTCAATCGCATCTAAAGCGCATTGGGATATCCGTTCTGCATAGACTGGTTGCCCTGGCCCCGGCGTATAAAGTCCTGCGCAGACACCTCCAGACTAACCTCATTGATTGACTTGTTTCCTCCATAAGAGCAGCCTTTTGGGTTGTTGTTGATAGCTCTGATGGTGGACCTCTGTACGAGTTCGAAAACTCAGAATAACAAACCGAATGTTCCACTGGTCGATCAGCCTTCTTTTCTGCTCCTACACACATCAGGAACTCGAACCGTCGCATCGAGTAGGCCTGGCCAAGGTGAACGAAAGAAAAACCAATCCGTCCAGCACCGTTTACCAAGCAAATGTTCATCCTGGAGTCCTGAATGCAGTCCCCTCATTTTTCTTACTGCTATACAGTTATTTTTCCAGCTTTAATTTAAAAGGGCCTGGCCATTTTTAAACGCATCCTCCAAGTGCTCTCTTCAGCAGCCGGTATTTCCTATGTTTTTTTTAGCTGACATTATAGTACAGCACCACTTTAAAACGGTCAAGCAATTTTCTGATCTCATCCTTAGTGAGGTTTCTCACCCTCTCCACTCTGAACTAATGGCTGCAAAGTCTCCCAATACAATGCGCCGAGGCTTCCGTTATATGTCTTGCCGTACGTCGGAATATCAGCACTCTGTACTCCAATTCCTAGCACGCTACCTCACGTGTGAAGAAACGGGAATTCAGAAGTTGAAAGCCGATCTCTGTCTATAACAGATGTGAATAACGTGTAAACCTTTAAAACTTTAACTATTCAATGACCTTTACCTCACCTTATCCCTTGCTCACTGTGAATGGAGCCATTTTTTTGCTAAAAATGTTGGGTATTACCTTTCAAATAAAACAGATTTTTCTCTCAAAACATGACTTACCACGAACTTTGTGAATTCACTTGTGGTTTAACCATTTACAAAAGAAGCCATTTTTTACAGTTTAAGCTATTGCATTGACATGCACTGAATCCGCTTACTGATGCAGCAGTCACCGTGAGATTTTTTACTTTATCCTCTGACCGTCAATTATTTTCTGTCAAAGCAATTATATATCTGGAACAAAGTACCCGGGTGTAAAACAAATTGTGTAAAATTATCCTTCGTGTTCAGTAGATATCGCTCATCTTCTGTATTCAGAGTAACTTCCACAAGTGCGCTTCTTTCGTACGGACGCATGTCTGAGGGAACATACCTCTGCGGACGTTAAGGTTAGAGTTTTAGTTGTCATTCCGTCCCCCTAGGAAAATTGTTGGCTGCCTATTTGCTATTATTCATTCATATTTAAGTTTATTCAATGGAGTAAGCAATTCCACTGTGCTGCACTATGCAATTCCATATCTCTTGATTTGTTTTTGAAAAAAAAAACCTCTATTATCGGTTCAGTCCTTGGTCGGTTTTTCTTTTCAGATTGCTTACTCAGGAGGGGCTGCTTAAAGTTCAAACGCATGAGTATGCTCTAAGCGTAATCAGCGGATGTGCGGCCCCTAAGCACTCTTTACTGCCAGGGTCAAGCCCGGAAGATATAAAAGCTCCTTTACAACGGGAACCCTTCTTGCTGTGCATTAATAGAAGGAAGCAGTAGAAGATACACTTGACTCCGAGGGGTGCCAGATAATTGTCGCATTGAGTATGTGTGACCATTAGAGCAAACTCTTAATCATCTGCGATTTTATACCCACGCCTAGACCCCGCCAGATGTAGCAAAAAGAAGCTGAGATAAGTGGCGCATATACTTTGCAATTGCTGTGCAGAGCTATACACGCCTGTCGGCTAGGCATGTCTCCACCGTAAACAGTCGAACTAACACCATCGATGATGATAATTAGGATGAGGACAATGCTGTTGATGCTGCTGCTGACGATGATAAGGAGAAGGAGGGGGGTGAAAGGGGAAAAAGGAGGCCAGGTTACAGGCCGGGACTCCCGCGTCAAGAGTAGGCCATACCTTTCGATGTAATTATTACTTACTGCCTGGGTTGTGAAAGTAATATAAATGCTACGGACAGCTTGCAGCTCCCTCTTGCTGACTGAATTCGAACTCTACGTTGCTGGCATTCACCTAGACTCTCTAGATCGTCACAGGACCACAGGTGCACACGCGACCAATTAAAGAAGAGGTTTGTTTAGGCATGGCTTATAAAGTCAGTGAGAAAATGAGAGAATTCGGGTAGGTTACCAGACTTTCGGTCAATTTAAAGCATGCTGGTTGCCCTGTGGGATAGAATCCACCATTATCAGCCGTCTGGTAACCGGGCATTTGTAGACGAGGGTGGATTAAGCCGTGAATTACGTAGTCTCGATGTCATGAGGGGAATGACCTATCGCCAAGTAAAGCTACAGCCTCGAACCTGAAAAGAGCTGGGAAAGGAAAGGAGGAGGAGGAGGAGGAGGAGGAGGAGAGGAGGAGAAAGCGGGTCATTCCCGAAGAGAGCCGCTATAAAAACAGTTAAGGTACTCACGTGAACGACATCGGGACGCAGCTCTCACTGTATTCAGTGAAATTTCTTGTAGTTTGCAATGTTGTTGTTTGTCCAATATAGACGAACTGAGATAGGTAAACCGTGAATTTAGGGTTACTCCACAGTCTTCTCATGTCCGATTTAGGAGTGCGTTCGGTTCAAGTACTGGTTAAAAGGCCTCTAAAATTGCAAGCGGAGTAGTATATGAGCAACTGAATACTACCAAGATTTTTCGAACAGTCAACAGCGCATTCTTACTTCCATATTTATTGAAAACTACCGCTTTTGTCTAGTTCTCTCATTGGTTACTTTTTGTTAACAGGTTGCTTGCTCAGGAGGTAAAGCACTTAAAGTTCAAGGTCATTATAATGTTTTAAGAATAAGAAGTCGATGCGCGGCCCCTTACTTACTCTTTATTCTCAGTTCTTTTATCTGTTGGGAAGTCCGGCAGACATAAAAGGTCTTATAAAACATGAGAATATAAATTTAACCGGCGAACCGTTGCGGTGAACATTAATTGTAGGACGCTGTAGAAGGTACATTTGGCCCACGCGGTGACCAGTAATGGTCATATTTAATACGTCTGAACATTGGAGAAAAAGCTTCACCACCCGCTGTTTTAGATGCACGTCCAGAACCTTATTTTATTTCCTGCTGCACAGTGGGCATAAACGCCAATAAGTGGGGTACGCCTCCACCGTAGACTTGCAAACTTGCACTATCGGCGAGGAGGAGACTGAATGGAAGGAGCCCTGTTTTCTCAGCAGGCCTACATTACATTTTGTAGAGGTGGCTTCGAGTGTGTCTAAAGAAGAAGAAGAAGGCATGTTTATCGCTGGAATTATGTTATTATTCGTCTGGGCTTTCAAATTCTTACGTGAGAAGCAAGAGAGGCAGATGATTGATTAAAGCCTGTTTTTTAGATTATAACTCAGTCAGTCAATCTATCGATCTGGCGTCGGCGCCGAGAACCCTGAAAATAATGTCCACAAACGCTGGAAAGACCAAGGTGTTTTCATGTCGCAACCCTGCCGAAGAGAAGGCACCTCTCAAGATATGTGGCTGTCAGCTTGAAGAAGTCGACAGTTTCAAATACTTGGGAATGAGGTTGCTGCCAAATAGACAAAGTAAGGATGGCATTGTTTTCCGAATTGACGCAGCACGACGAGTGTGCTCCAGCCTTTGGAAGTGCTTATGGACCCGACGCGATATTTCCCTCTCAACAAAGATCCGCGTGTATCGTGCATCTGTGCGGTCCGTTCTCTTATACGGATGCGAATGTTGGGCTATGCGCGTAGAGGAGGAACAGAAACTGGAAGTCCTTGACCACTTCTGTCCGAGGAACATCCTTCGAGTGAAGTACACTGACTTCGTCTCAAATGAGACAGTCCGCACTCGTTGTAACAAAAGCACAAGGATATCCCAGGCCATTTTGGAAAGACGGCTGAGGTGGTTTGGACACGTTCTTCGTCGCCAACCTCAAGAGCTTAGTGCTACTGCCCTCGACTGAAAACCGTTGCCTAATTGGAAACGTCGCAGTGGGGGTCGGCTCAAAACCTGGCTCGACTCAGTCCGTCAGGACATGGAAGTGGTTCTTGGACCTTCTATATTCAGTCTCGGGCGCTGGCGAAGAGGATGGTTCGAACTGTCCAGGTCTGTGGCCGTTGCGCGTGGAGAAGCACCACAGGGGACATAATAGAGGCTGGCTAGATCAGTCATGATCGCAGCCATAACAAGTACAAGTCTAAAAGAGAGCCCTGTGAAGTCACCTACAGACTGACGTCACTGGAGATGAACGACAGAATCCAAGAGGAGCTCGAAAAATAAAATGAATAAAAGCATAATTCTAGTGATCGACGTGCTTTCTTCTTCTTCTTCTTCTTCTTCTTCTTTTTCTTCTTCTTTAACTATAGACCTACCTAGAATATGAACACTTGCCCCCATTGGGGTTCTTATGTCGCTAGTTTTAAAATTTCGGTGGATATATCCGGCCGTTCCACGTGAAGCGTAGACAGTATAGTGCAATGCTATCTACTGTGCCTATTTCGCAGTAAGGAAAACGGGTAACTTAAATGCAGACTAGATTTATTTTGCGCTCATTCAAGGTTAAAGTACTGATGAAACACTTTGCTCTAAAAAACAGAACTGCATTTTTTTCATATTACAGTGCACATGTCGCGATTCATTGCCGGATTCTAAAAAAACTTTCTCAACACACCTAAAAAATTATATTTCCAGGGACTAGCTGTAGGAATGACGGAAGGCGATGAAACTTGACTCCCTTAACCCCTGGCTTTATCTTAGGATGGAGTGCACATAATTTAAGTGAGCTAATGTGAGCGGCTCTGTTTTAGTTACCGGAGAATGTATACAGAATGTTACATTGGACAATCTCGCTTCAAACTAGCCGAATGTACCATGATTGACTCCGATACCATATTCGACAAGGATGAATTGTATGGCCCATGGCACGGGAATCAGGATGCCCCGTCCACTTAAACTTTCAGGAAGAGTGAATATTTCTTAAAAAAACTAGAAAACTGAACTGTGATTCTAATCTTAAGAAGTTGCGGTCAGGATGTCAGTGCCTAGATAGACCGGTGTCCAGGTGTGCGTGGTTGGATTTGGGACTTGTTCGTCTCTGCGGGGACCCGTTTCCGAGGCCAGTGATCCACCGTGTGTGGTCGTGTTAGCTAGTTTCGCCCATGGAAACTGCGGCGCCGCGACTAAATTCTTTTGGGCGCACAGGATCGGTCGGCGTAGCCTGATGGTGGCCGCCTCTGCCGTAGCCAACAGTCGCTGTCCAAGGAATTTTTAATAACTTGAAGGCAGCTTGCTGATCACTTGGAAGGCCTCTTTGGTATCCACGCGATGGTCTGAATCTACCAGATGCGCTAGAATGGAGCTGTTGAAACCTTTAAATTGGCCCTTCCCTAACCATGCTGGAATTTGCTCTCTTATTCTTTTGGACAAACGCCGGCTCGTGCGATTCAACTAATCATAAACCCAACCCCGACTCTAATGTTGATCCTAAACCTAATTTGCTTCTCAGAATGTGGCACAAATTCACGTGTATTGTGGGTGGTTATTATCTCCGTTTCCTGTTTAAGCGGTTACGCAAGTCATCCTTGCCCCACTTCCTACCTTCAAAATCAGAAAAATAAACGAAACGATTTGAAGGTGCGCAGATGACTCAACCAGACTCCCGGCTTTCTATGATCAACTTTAAGTCATAACTGGGAGGCCATACATGACCATGCTGGTTGTTAGGACGGCCCAGCACGCGAGTCATCACTCGGGCCGTCCTGAGGTTACGAGAACAAAGGAAGCCTCACATACCAGCGGAGGCAGGCGGAACGCAACCTTTGAGGGCGTACCCCACGCGAGGATGCAAATGAGTTACGCACACGCGAGACTGCCTTCGGCCAGCTTCTGTCATGCTGAGGTCACGTCTGACCAGGGGCAAAGCGCGCGTGCCAAGTGTCACACTGAGGTCACCGCATGATGGGGGCTAGCAGAGGGGTCAATGGGGATCAAAGGCCGCCGGTCCTTAAATACGCTGCCGCCGACACGAAGCGGCACTCTGCTCCTAGAGACACGAGATACTGATGCTGGCGACACGGGACTCTGTTGCCGAAACGACAGAAGATACGCTACTGACGGACACACAGAAGACAGAGTTGATGTACGATCAGAAACAGTTAAAGTAAACTATTATCTATTATCCTGTCTGTATTCCTTTCCTAAGATATGACTGTGGATATAACCAGTGTTGCCGCAGACACACAAAAGGTTATAACAATGGTTTTCTGGTGAAGGTACTAGTATTTTATCCACGACCCAGTGTAGGAGTAAAAAGGACAGAACCTTGGACTATATGTCCACAAGGCTTGTTCATCAATGGAGCACATGGATACTGAAGATAGCCGAAGGAAGAATTAAACGCCTCCACACTAGGAGATCTACCGACTTCCACGTCAAGATGGGTAAATCTGTTTCCTCAGCAGGAGGAGGAGAAGCAGGTTGGAAGTGTTAGGAGTATAGTCTGACCAAATGCCAGCAACGTTACAGGTTCTCCTGAGGCGTCGTGCCTGCAGTCGAATGCCACAATGCTTCCTTTGTCAGCAGAGGACTGCATCCAAGGTCATATGCTTCTGCGGTGGTTATGCCTACGCGATGATTGTCTACATGCAATGAACTTAAACCGGACGCGCA
Source organism: Ligula intestinalis (assembly GCA_036362985.1). Lineage (NCBI taxonomy): Eukaryota > Metazoa > Platyhelminthes > Cestoda > Diphyllobothriidea > Diphyllobothriidae > Ligula > Ligula intestinalis. The sequence goes on from JAYGXS010000005.1 coordinate 43,925,756, forward strand.
CGCACGCGCGTCCGGGTGTGTGCCCAAGTAAAAGCAGTTCCTGAAGGGTCACTTAGGTTCGTCATGGCAAGTGACCTTATCCCAATGCGCCCAATGACGCCACAAGCGAACGCGCTTGACAATCACTTATAAGCCACTGTCAACTCTCAGATAGTGAGTTGCAACACGGACTGCAAGGACACCGTCAGCCAACCCCCAATTGCCGGGACAAACAGCCCGCTGGAGATCAACCAGCAGCAACTGCCACCAAAGCAAGCAACTGTGGGTCTTGGACACAATGAACCCTCTTCCGGGTGAATTCCAAAGTGTCGCCCTTCTTATTGTGTTCTTCCTTGGGGATTAAAACCAGCGTAATTAGACGGTAACGCCACAGAAGTCATTGTTATAACAGGCAGAAACGGAAGATGGAAGACTGCTGGAGTCTTTACGTACAAGGACCATCCAGGAAATTTGCCAACTGACGAGCCCCCCTTGTGCTTACGCTCAAAAACCACAATTTTTAGATTTTACTATCCTGATAGCTGAAGGGCCCCCAAATATTCAGCAGTCCTTCCCACCCGGACCTTATGATATGATGCATAAATCTACCTCTCTGAAAACTGCAACAAAACACCAGTAAGAACAAGCAAAAGACAACGGTCGGTTATGTAGGTCCTCCTAGTCACCACTAGCCGCAGGATCAAGTAAAACGAGAATGGTTGTAATGGAGATGTCGCAAGCGGGACATCACCGCGGAAAAAAAAGAAGTGTGGGTGCATTCAAGCCTTTAGGTAGCAGCGGAATTGAGAGCGAGCTTAGGAAAAATCACCAAGAAGCAACTTTTAATAGATAAAAATTTCGATGACAATGATCACAAAATAACACCTTCATGAATCTCGTTATATGAGTATAGTAACTTATACAGAGAGGGTTCAGAAGACGAAGAAGCGATCACTGGAACAAGAGTTTTATTGCCCTAACGTTTCGGATTCCGTCAGGAATCTTTTGTCATAGGTACTCGTAGACAAGTTCGAGACATGCACAGATAAGGGGAGGGTTACGCTCCGTAGCCCTAAGATAATAAAAAAGCCCCGACATCATGTTTATTTAAAACCCTAGGGGCATTTATTGTTGTAATGGATGCCCAAGGCCGAGGTATCACTGCCTAATCACGCCTTGTGCAAGTGCCCAAAGGAAGAACAGGACAAGAACAGGGCGAAAGCAGAATTCTTTGAGTGTAATAGGTACAACATATAAAGAGCGACACACGCGTGTCCATCGGACCAATCAGCTTCTGTCCTGAATTTGCAACCGGCACGATTGGCTGGGGACTCGACGGCTGACTATAGATAGAAATTCCAATTATTGATTGATTATCTGGCATGATGCATTCGCTTGCGTGTAGGCCGATCAATAGCCTATTGTGAGCGCGGCTGCTGCTTGCATGTTAGCTGTTTGGTCCCTCCTAACATATATAACCTATCCTTACCAAGCAAAACAATTCAGTTACATCGTGTTGATATTGGTGTTTAATATCATGTCTGATGAAAGGCCACCGCATTTCGTGCATTATAGCAGTAAACCACTTTCTGTACACTGTTTCACAACTAATGCAGTACGAGCATATCAAACAGCCACCCCATGGTTAGTACCGGTGAGTTCAAAAGGAACAAATAACATACCAACATTATTCTCTTTAGCATAGTAAAACAAATTTTACTGTCGTAGGAAACCGTCTAGACAGAATAAAGTTTCGTTTAGGAAAATGGTAGTTATATGGAATCCAGTATTGTGCTAGCTACCTATCCGGGAGCGGAATGCAATTATTTCTTAAAGGCTATCTTCTGTCAGTGCTTTCGTGGGTTATTTTGGCAAAGAACTTCGTGGAGTCCTATACGCTCATGCAGTTTCTGTTTGCCTTGCGTTCTCATTCCCTTTGACAAAGTTTAATACTCGTTCTTTCTTGATTTCCCCAAAATTTCTTCCTGATCGTGCTTAAATGACAGGTTTTCAGTTTCTTTAAACTTCTGTTTGCAGTGTCGAACAGCTGTCATACCTACTGGTTCACGATGGAAAAAATGTTTTAAAGCTACGAAAATGCCCACTGAACAATTCAAAAGATAAATTGGCGAGCGTACGTCTGCTTTTGATAAATTCTCTTCAGGCTTGTACATTTATATTGCTATTACCTAAGTAAAAGTTCCGGGTTGGGGGGAGACAGCATCAGGGTAAACTGGCTGCCTGAAAAAATAACTAGCTTCGGACGATTGAATAAGGATTCCCGGCCGTAGAAGCTGCGGTGCCTTAACGAAATTCTTTTACCTGCATAGGACTGGTTTGCATAACCGGATGGCAAACTTTTTGGTCGCAGCCAGCAGAGTTTGCCTAGGGAATTTTGAATTTTTTGAGGGCACCTTGCAGAGAGACCCACTGCCACGACAGGACACGGCTGGAGTTGTTTACCGGATCTGGTGTAGTTGTGTTCAAAGCAACTACGTCGGAGAAACCGGGAGATACTACGAACGCGAATGGCCGAGCATGCAGCGGCGGTGAGAAAGAAAGATGCAAACTCCCAGGTTGCAGCTCACTCGATGGGACACGGCCATATTTTCAAGTTTGACGAGGCCGAAATCCTCGCAAGAGGTGACAACCGCGTGAGTCGCGAGCTGCTCGAGTCATGGTTCTCCGGCCCCAAGTCTATCAACAAGCGCAACGATTTGGCATTCCCATACGATGTACTGAGACATTCCTGAGCGAGAGAATCAGTCACGTGGGAAGGACTGGGCGCAACGACAACTCTGACGACAGCGGGCGTAATTGTCGCGCAATTATCAACCCCGTATCTGAAGCGGATAAGAACGCCGTGATAATCAATGAGCCATCACCGCATCAATTAAGACCTCAAGCGGTGGCTACAGGAACTGAAAATTATAGTATGCATGCGGGTGACCGCTACGAACTATAAATACTGTGCAATCTGTGCATGTATCACTCCTTATCTGCGCATGTCTCAGACTTGTTTACTATTACCTATGACTAAGGGTTCCCGACGGAATCCGAAACGTCAGGACAGTAAAATTCTTGTTCCAGTGATCACTTCTTCGAGTTCTGACCTTGCTGATTGTCGAACATTTTGGCAGGCCTAAGCATAACTCCGGTGCATTACCGCATGGTTAACTGTAAACGCTCTAGACAGATAGCCAAGGGCCATTTCTGGCTCATTGGCCGTCATCAGCCAGTCATAGCCAACTCCAAGTAGTGCACCACACGAGATTCCGACCCGCGACTTTTTGATCAGAAGTCAAACACTCTAATCGTTGAGCTGCCGGTTCAGTGTTTTGTTGATCTTAGTAGGAAGATAGTTTCGCTAGTTGATTAATGTTCACCGACCGGTAACGGGACTCACTCGTTTCGCTCTGCCTTGGTGGGCTCGCTCTTGAGCCCTGTCAGCAGCCACACAGCGGCTAGCAGTAGTGTAGGCAGATGGCGTTACTGTTCTGCGGCTGCTGGCGGGGCTCAAGAATGAGCGGGAAGAGTGAGTTTCGGTAGTGGTCGGTGTACTCTAATCAACGAGTGGATAAACACTCTATTGGCAGTATAAATTCCCTACCACAATTTGCCTCTGTCCCATCGTACGATCGAACCCTTATTTAAATTCGGCAAAAGCCGCTATGTAAGCCCACTCATATACTCCTAGTCCCGGCATTTTGTTCTGCAAAAACGGCGTTTATAGAGTTTTTGGGGGTGGGGAAATAGGATAGGCAGATAAGGAAATTTTTAGAAAAAAGTGTCAAGTGAAAAATATGTAGTCAAAGTTGCTTCCCGCGGCCGCCGAGAGTAAGTTGTTCCGCATATAAATTGAAGGTGTGCGCGGCGCTTAGCGCCGCGGACTATACTGAACTATAACTCGAGAACGGTATGTTGGACCTCAGTTAAGTTGAAGTAGACAACCTCCTAACCACCAGTTGAATTTTTCGGGAAATTCAAGAAGCCTGCAATTTGATAATTGGGTTTTTCCGCAATTATTTAAACGATATTACACATATGGAAAATCTAACGATATAAATCAACAACACTTCTAAATACAGTAAAATGAAAATGTATTTGGCATTTATGAAAGTATATGTCACTGCGTGTCCTAATTCTCCAATCATAAAACCCTATCAGCATCTTTTTCCTAGGAAAACATGCAGGGAGTAGGGATTAATGAGTGGGCCTACATTAGCTACTGTTGCGCTTCATTCAAATAAAAAGTACAATAAAGTACATGAATTATAAATAAAGGAGTGGATTAAATTCAGTGTATCAAATGACTATACGTCTAAACAAGCGAAATTAACCTGCACGGTATATAGTCGTTATTTTTGAGCACTTTGGGTGTCTTTAGAATCAGTCGTTTGAAGTTCCATGGACATTGAGGCACTGAGCGTCTTCATAAAATGGGCCTCTTGCAGCAGTTGCCTTTCTCTAATTTAAGCAGCAGCAGCAGCAGCAGCAGCAGTCACAAATTCTGTCATCACAAATAACACTGGTCGGCTGAAACTGATGGTAAAAATAACGTCCCACGGTTGTTAGTTCCTATCTCTGACGTAGAGTGGGTTATGCTGTAGTTTATATTTGCTCACGTTGTTTTTCCATCATACGGGAAGCTAAGTGGAGAGAAGGAGGGGCGGGAGTGGGGAAAGGCAGTTACCGAGGCAAGCCAACTGCGCACTCTTCACCCTCCCCTTCACATCACGCAGCGTCTATATATAGCCGCCTGAGTCTGATGGCTATATTTGTTTTGCCTGGAGTACTGCTCGGCTGTGCGGGCTGTCCTAATACGCCCCCGCAAAAAGGCACGTGAGTAGGCGTCCGGGCGTAACCAGTTTACCACCACGGATATATTTAGAAGACTGCGCAAATTTTGGGCAGTTTTTGTCCACCCTCTTGAGTATTCTCGTGCTCAGTAAAAAGCCACCGAAGCGTGTTAATGCAGGCAGACTAGTGACAGACAGAAGAAGAGGAGCAAAAAGTTCGGTTTTTCTGAAACTGTCAAAAGCATCCAATCCCACCGGGGATAATTGGAAAATGAGTTGACACTCGATGGCACATTTGACCAGTTGGAGAAAGCTCTCAATTTTATTGAGGTCACACATAAACTTGTGTGCTTGTTTGAAGTCCTCTGAGTGATAAGTTACTGTAGTAATTCGTTGTAGTAGAATTGAGAAGACTAAGTTGAAAAGTCAGAATTCCGGGATAAGAATAAGAGTTCATCCTCGCAGTTCTTTCGATGGCCAGATAGAAGCAAGCGTTCCTTCCGCAGCCTTAAAGTATGTAGATAGTCTCTTATTATGAAGATAATGAGTTCTTTGGGAAATTTGAAACTTCATTGTGTAAGTTTTCCAGGCAGGTTCCCCGCTCGTCATCGGACGGGAGAGAATGCGTAACAAACAATCTAAAATGTTAAATATCCAGAAAAATCAATATTCATCTGACGTGCACACCGATTGGCAGGATTGTCAGTCTGCGCTAGTAGGCGTTACGCGCATTTTGTCATTCTGCTGTGGTTGGTGACACGCATTGAATTTGGCCCTGAGGCAATTATAGCTGGCGTTCAAATCGATCTGCCTGTTGGTGCATGTTTTGTCTGAGTACGTTGCTTCCAGGAATGCACGACCTCTTTTAGTTGGATTAGTGCCAACGATCCGTGTGTCTTCTAATCCGAATTTGTGGCCAGTTTCCTGTGTGCGCATGGCCAAAGAATTCTTTATCTTAAAAAATTAAATATCTAGGAATGCTTGCATTTCAAAATCTCTTGTGAAATTATGTATAGTAGACAAAGACTGGTAACAGTTAATACAGTTTCGATAAAAAGCTAACGAAAAAGCCAACGATAATTGGAAAGTAAGTTAAAGTAATAAGCAATGATTTCAATAACCCAGATTAAAACAATTGATAAAATAATAAATAAAAAACAACAGATAAATAATCATTACTATCGGTCCCGTATTACAGAATCCTTGGGATTTAGTTTTCATGGTGGTCCACAAATTAATTGATGAGTCATGTCTTTCAAGGTTGAAGTTTAAAACTGTTTCTGAAAATATGAGTAGCGGCAAAGTACATTATAGAGACCATGCACGGTTCCAGCCCGCAAAATGAATAATGCTGGATATCGGTAATGTGGTCTGCCGCATGACCGGAAGTAGGAACTTCCTCTCTCTCTCTTTCTCTCGTAATACAGATAGCATTCTGCGCAATTTCAGTAAGGGTATCTGTCGCTTGGTTCTAACCGTAACTCCGGCTTTAATTTGAACACTCCTCCTCACCCGAAGCACAATCCTAGCCTTAGCCTTAACCCTTATGTATCTGGAATTTAGTGTTACGTCTTGCTGGCTGAGAGTAGCGGGAAGCGGAAGTACATCAACTATCCTTGCCCAAATAAATAGTAAGATTTAAAACGCAAATAATCAATCGTGTCATGATAGCTTCAAACCAAAGCTGAATCTAGTTGCCACTGTCGTGTGGCGCAAATTCTGGAAGAATGTAAGTATCCAAAATTATCCTGTTTGGGCTTTAAGTCAGCATCAGTGTTTAGGGGTGCGACGAAGCAATTCCCATGTACACGTAAGAAATTACTCACGGCCGAGGCAGCTCCCTTTCACTGCATGTGAACACATTCGGACACTTGGTCCTCAGTTACCTGTTCAGAGTTATCGTCTCTCATTAATCGTTAGGGTCAAACAACATGTGTGAAGCAGAGAGCGTTGAACATCTTGTAAGGCCTTACGCCATCGGAATGTTCAGAGAAATCGAAGATAAACGTGACAACCACACAGAGGGGCAGGGAAAAAGGATTAAGAAAAACCACCAACAAAATGACTGTAAGTGGTACCAGCCGGAAGAGGCTATGAGTGAGAGTGAGAAAGCGGTCGCAATCGGTGTGAGGAAGGAAGTGAAAGAAGATGAATTGGCGAACATACCTTTGTTTTCGATAATTTTCATCAGGCCTTTGCAGTTATATGGTAATTAAGTAAATAGACTATGCGGGTTGGTAGAAAAATTAAACGGTTGCCGGGCAAGGAAAATGGGGGGGGGAGGGGGGACGCAACGGGGTCAAAATTTGATTAGCGTTAGGGGGAACTGGTAGTCGGTTGTGATGCTAAGATGCTAGCTTTTGCAAAGCAGCTTTGCACCATGGTAACTACGGCGCCGCGACGAAATTCTTTTGGGCGCAAAGGACCGGTCGGCGTAGCCTGATGGCGGCCGGTTCTGCCGTAGCCAACAGACGCTGTCCAAGACATTTTGAGTAGCTTGAGGGTACCTTGTAGATAACTCGAAAGGCCTCTTTGGCATCCACGCGATGGTCAGAGTCTACCAGATGCGCTAGAATGGAACTGTTAACACCCTTTAGTTGACCCTTTCCTAACCATGCTGGGATGTGTTCTCCGACTCTTTTGGACAAACGCCGACTCGTGCGACCAATGTATTCCGCCCCACAGGAACAGGTAAATGAATATATGCATATGGATGTGGTCTGGGCTGGCAGTTTGTCCTTGATCTCTCCGTATAGGATGGGAGCAGTCGAGAAGAGTACGTGGGCGTTGGCTGCTGGGAAGGTGGTTGCTACAGCTTGACTCAGGCGCCTCCTTAGAAGTTCGCTTGGGCCGTCCCCTTGAAATGGGACCCTGATAAATATTCGTTTCTTCTCTACTGTGAACGGTTGTCAGGGCAGGAGGAATGGGGGGGGGGTCAAAACGGGGTCAAAATTTTGCTCCGCGTTAGGGGGAGCTGGTAGGCGGTTGAGGTGTTAAGCCGCTGGCTGTTGGATTAGCAGCTTTTGACCATGGTAACTGTGGTGCCGCAACGAAATTCTTTTGGGCGCAAAGGATGGGTCGGCGTAGCCTGATGGCGGCCGGTTCTGCCGTAGCCAACAGACGCTGTCCAAGAAATTTTGAGTAGCTTGAAGGTACCTTGTACCTAGAGTGAAACTGTTTACACCCTTTAGTTGACCCTTTCCTAACCATGCTGGGATGTGTTCTCGGACTCTTTTGGACAAACGCCGGATCGTGCGACCAATATATCCCACCCCACAGGAGCAGGTTAAATGAATATATGCACATAGAGGTGGTCGGGGCTGGAAGTTTGTCCTTGAACTCTCCGTATAGGATGGGAGTGGACAAGAAAAGTACATGGGCGTTGGCTGCTGGGAAGGTGGTTGCTTGGTCAGTCCCCTTGAAATAGGACCCTGATCAATATTCGCTTCTTCTTTGCCGTTAACAATGCGGGTGTTGGTGTCCTTTCAGCCATGTGCTTAGTGATAAATCAACTGGGATACCCATTTTGTCGAAATACACCTTCAACAATCCTTAGCTCCTCTTCTATGCTATCATTCGAGCAGATCCTTTTCGCCCTTTGCGTCAAACATCGTACTAAGTTACGTTTGAAGTTTAACGGTACGAAGCTAGCAAAATGTATGTATTGCCCGGATCACGTCTTCTTACGATATATCTTCCGTTGAATGCACCCCTCAGCCCTTTGACTCAGTAGAACATCAAGGAATGGGAGCGATCCAGATTGTTCTTCTACTACTGTACACTTGAGAGACGGATGCGCCTGATTTACTGTATTCCTCAGAGCTGAAAAGTTGGTTTGGTCTGATGCAACCGCGAATATATCATCTACGTAACGTTTGTAGTACGTCAGATTATTTATCTGGTGGCTGAGTTGCGTAGCCTCCAGTTTGCTCATGAATATATTTGCTAGAAGCGGAACGAGGGGCGGGTCTGTTGGCTACGGCAAAAGCGGCCGCCATCAGGCTACGCCGACCGGTCCTTTGCGCCCAAGAGAATTTCGTCGCGACGCCGCAGTTACCTTGGTCAAAAGCTGCTAATCCAAAAGCAAGCATCTTAGCACCTCAACCGACTACCAGTCCCCATAACGCTGATCAAATTTTGACCCTATTCCGCCCCCCATTCCCTTGCCCTGACAACCGTTCAATTTTTCTACCAACCCGCATAGTCTATTTACCTAATTACCATATAAATGTAAAAGCCTGATGAGAATTATCGAAAACAAACGTGTGTTCACCAATTCATCTTCTGAAATTTTCAATGAGAAATTTCGCAAAATTGGAAGTGAAAGAGGCTAGGAGGACATAAAAGCAACCACTCCTCCATTGCCTAAAGCTTACATCACTAAGCAACTAGGTAGAAGTAAATGGAATGGCCCTGGAGTGCGCGAAATCTCCCTGCAGGCGTAGTGGATAGGGGTGTAGAAAGCGTGTTTGTCACGGAGGACGTTCTTTGACTAGTCGCTTCGTTCTCCGCGAGTGAAGTCCCGACAGAATCAGCGGTCCCTTCTACTCTCCGATAATCGCATTCAGATTTTTTCTTAAGACATGATGTACTCAATGAGTGCACAGACAAACCAAGGGCAGTCATTGTAAGGGTCATGATAAGCTAGTTTATTGAGGAAGGGTTGGCCACAAAAATAGGGACCTAAAGAGCAATACAATAACTGATTAAAAAAGTCAATAGACGTCTTCAACTTCTTTCCATCTCTTGCGTCTTAACTTCTTGATAGGATGAGCTCTGAGATACTACTCCCACTCACACGCTTTCACTCCATGGAAACAAAAACAGAAAGAAAAACAAGGACAGGAAGTCTAATATATATAACGGATTAAAACAACTATAAGGTGAGTTACCAAACGGTCACAGGGGACTTACAAATTCAAATTTTTGTTGATATAGAATAGGTGGCCTTGGGCTAAATTCCGGAGAAGGGCGAGGGGCCAGAATTAAGACACGGATATAGGATCCCACTACAATTCAGCGCGCAAAGTCACCCGTCTTTCGGGGATACCTATTCTGCGAATTTGTATCCCTTTAAATAACAACAAGGGTAGGAATGACTTGTATGACCACCACAGTAAATGCAGTTTTGGGCCAACTTTCAGGATTTGAGAGTTGAAATCAGGTTTAGGGATAGATTTAGGGTTGGCATTAAGGCCAGAGTTGGGGTTAGAGTCAGGACCATATTAAGGATTAGGCTTCGTGTTAACTATACGATTAAGGTTTAGGGCAGGACTAACTGTAAGAGTAAGGTTACAGTTTAGTTTTATGTTAGTGCTCGATTTAAGACACGGAACTATTTACCCCGCCTAGCATTTGTCTAAAGGCCGCATATTTTAAGTGGGAGGGGTTCGCATTCTCGTGTCATCCTTACCATAATGAGGCCGAAAGAAGCAGAAGTGGAAGCCTGGCTCACCGAAATACCCTTAAAGTGTAAAAACAAAAAAAAAACAGGCCATTCGATAGGGTTCAAAGCCTAACTGAGTTGAGCTAACAAGGGATTGCTTGTAAATTTTGGGCAAAAAAAGGATGTATGCGAAACATCCCATCATTTTCGAAGTACAGGAACACGTGTTAGTTGTATTTCATTACATGATTTATTCATTTTTCGAGATACAATCAATTTGAACTAACTAGAACTAGAGCCCGTGCTCACCAGGTTTCATCAAATAGTTAAGAGAGACCGGAAATATGCTCTCCGAGGACGGAATACGACTGGTGCATTACAACAAATGCACCACAGGTGATCATCCCCGTTCCCCTTGTTTTACTTGTATACATTATGCGATTGCACATTGGTCATCATCACACGGGGGCTGTTGGCCCGAAGCTCCAAGACCAAACGAGGCGCCGTATTCCGTCATGAACACGTGGTATATCGACGCATCCTATGCCCTATGTGAAATTGTAATCTGTGAACTTGTAGCTGAGACAGTGGATGCGAGAACTATGTGCGTGTGAAGCGTTTGTAAGATACCTACCAATTTGAACACTCTAGATTTAATCTTTATAAAAGTTGTGAGACAATATAATAGCCGAAATAAAACTTTGCATCTACTATATGTTAAAGGGGAAAACTGATGGCTAATATAAGTAAAATAATAACTAATAATATTGAACTTATGAGGCCCTACTAGCAACTGAGGGATCAGAAGTCAGTAGTTTTAATAGCATTGAGAAAAGGATTACAGGATAGGCGGACGGACAAAGTCCCAACAGCCACTGTTCGACTTAAGATTTTGTTTCTACACACTGCCTGCTCAACTGAGCTTCACCAAATTCTGAAAAGACAGGCCGGCTTCACTTTGAGGGCGGCCATGTTGACGGCATATGTCGAGGTCATTCGTTGATTGGTCGCTGAGGCGCACAGCCCGGCCGTGCCTTCAACCAGTAGCCGCTGGCAAGCGGTACATCCATTGGGTCTGTCCTGCCAAGATAATCCACTTTGATATGGGGGTTAAAGACCGGTGTTTGGTGGTAGAAAGCCCACGAGTAATGGTAAATGGCTACTTACCGACCGCCTCACAGGACATACTCTTTCGGCTGCCCCATGGGACACATCTTCGAGCCCTGCCAGCAGAAGCAGAACGGCTAGCATTACAGGCAAAATATAATTCCGGACAAAAACAAGGGAGACTGATTTGGTCATTTCTGACTTACTAGCCATCATCAGCCAGCCGTGCCTAGCTCCAGGTGGTACAACCCTTAGGATGGTCAAACCCGCAACTAGTTGGTTAGAAGTCCAACACCCTTACCCTCATATCCACGATACTAGCCATTGTGCGGCTGTGGGTGGTGCTAGGGAGTAAGTCCAAAGACTAACCTGTTCGAGTACGTCCCGTAACACGGTCGGTGGGCGCCAATTTAACACTGTGAATACACTTGATCACAAGCGAAAGGAAAAATAACTCGGGGGTCCCTGGTTAGGTCGTTGGACTGCTAACTAACAGATTGTGGGTTCGAGCCTTCGGGGTTGTGAAAGGTGGGGTATGGACATGACGAGGTGATGACGGCTAGGAAGTCAGAAATGATCATTCAAATCTCTCTTGCCTTTGTCGATAATGTTCTTTGGCCAATCACCGGAGTCCCTGCTAAAAACCACAGAAGCAGATGCTTAGATCACTTAACAGGAATGCAATTATCAGTCAAGTCCCGCAATTTGACCCTAGGTAAATAAGGCAGTGTATCTACTGTGCAACCTTAACAGGGCGACATAGTAGGCTATGGCTTATGGGAGACAAGTGGGTGCCTTTTTAAATGAAGTTAGATAACTATCCACCGTTCGTTTATTAATAACACAGCTCGGCTGATTAGATTTCGCTTCCCTTTGGGGAGTCTAAATATCTGCTTGTGACTATAAATAAAGAAGCTTGTTTTTTGGCTATCGATCTGTACTTTGATGTGTTTACAACAATGTATGCCACCGTAAGCAATGATCTCGTGATTTACTACAATTTCAGTGTCCAGGCTGAAAGAACCACACCCTGTAGGGCCTGTAGTGACTAGCTCAAATCAAAATGCACTTTCGGAACGCTTGCTGCTTCTGCCCTCTGTAACAACTAATCAAAAGCCGACGCACCAAGGTCAACTCACACAGACCTCACTTTAGACGCCGTCCGCTGACTTGCGGTTGTGCGGTCGTCTGGTAACCATGTTTCTACTACCGCTTCTCTCTTCTTCCTTTGTGAATCACATGTCGGGAAAGATGATGTTTAACAGGTTTTGCAAGTCTGATAGTCTGCTAAGTTAGATTATAACGAAAGTACCCTACACGTATCAGCACCAGAATGCAGTTTCAAATTGACCGAATGTGACCTTTTCCAGCTCCTATAAGACCAGTTCTGCGTTGAGACTGGAAATTGCGGATCCCATCGGTGTCCCTTTGGTCTGTTCGTATGTTCTCCCATTAAACGTAAAAAAGTTTTTTTTGGCAGAAGACAAAGAGTTGCATGTCGTGGTCGATTTTTAGAGGACTCCTCGATTCGTCCTATTTCGCTTTAAATCGTTTGCACAGGCCGTTTTGTGCCACGTCCGGTGATGTAGATGTGAATAGTGAAACGACATCAAAAGATACCATGTTTTGATCTGGTTAAAGCGTTCTGCCCCAGATAGTGGTTATAAATTGGGGGCCGAATTGATTGGTTCGTCGAGCCCGCTTGGAGAAAGTTTCGAAATCAGTTGTCTTTAGCGGGCCTTATTCTCACTTTGAGAGCGTCTCGCAAAGGCATACACCACGAACATGTCTAAGCAGCCCTGGTGCACGTTTGCGCACACGCACCCCGGGTTATACAGTGGGTTCCAAAAAATGCATACACATTTTAAATGATTGGTGTTTATTGTAATTGTATTATTTCAAAATTTATAAATATTTACAAATACTATTCTACTGTTTTCTTTTAACCGCACACTCTCAAACTGACATTCATTTGATCCATACACTGCCAACAACGCGAGGCAATGGATTTGCACACACCATGAAACAATTCTCTTGGTATTTGGGCGCATTCATGCTCAATGGCTCTTCGCTTTCTTTGCTATTTAAAATATAAAGGCCTGACGAGAAGTTATCGAAAACAAACGTTTGTTCAGCAATTTTATCTTCTGAAATTTAAAATATAGTCAAAGTGCAGTGAAGAAACAATAAAATGATACTCATGAATATTTTTACATATTTTTTAAAACAAAATATTAATAAACATCAAGTTTACAATTATTTAAAATGTGTATAATTTTTGGGACAGCCTGTACAGCTCGTCCGACGAACGCCTGACATTAAGGGGGTTCAGAAGATTGCCGGCCAATCACGAGCGTGGAAACGACCCAATCGAATGTGAGGCTGAGGTAAACAAGATTTCACTCGACACCTACCCTCAATGTGACCCCAATGTCTCACAAATTAGGCTACGTATTCTCTTGCATTATGCACAGAATATGATTCCATTAACGTCTACTTTCTCCTGTTTAAAACCGGGCCAGACCTGACCTAAAGGGTCCAGGCTTTGTCCAGCACCCAATCTGCGGTAAGAAAACAAATAAGAACGGGACAAGCATTTGAAAAGAGCAAGGGATCAACGCGGCATTTTAAGATCTTACGTGATTGGTGAAGTACAGAAAGAGGAAGATGTCTGCAAAATACTTGACGAAATAGCAGGTTGCACTTTCCATGCCAAGAACCTCTCGACATAGGAAGTAAGCCTTATAAATCGGTAGCCTGCTGTTGGGTACTCGAAGACCTATTGGTTCACTGCCCACCGATCACGGTTTTTGTTCTGCATCGGTATATTGGGAATGCCGTTAATAACAGTGTTCTTTATATTCAGGTCTGCCCCCGGCAGGTCCTACTTCATCATGCACAAAAGTCGGTATCTTCTCCGAAATTTTCTTCTGTTGTAGGGGAATAAGTGTAGGAGAAAAGTATTCGCCAAAGAGCTTTCAATAAAAATTAAATATTTGGATTGTTTTAAAGGTGCGAAAATGTTATTTAAAAAACTCAACGGATAAATTGGCAAGGATGCGTTTGCGTTAGGTAAATTCTCTTTATGCCTGCTCCCGACGGCCAGTTCCCCTGGACGCTGATCACATTCTCTCGCCCCGCTGAGCCTGACAACGACATGATTTGTATCCACCAAACCGTATACTTTACTTAATTAACAATGACATAAATACACAAGCCTAAAGAGAATTTATCGAAAGCAAAATTATGCTCCCCAATTTATTTTTGGAATAAAATGAAACCTTGCAGACTTCATATGGTGATAACTAAATTGAGGCATAAGCTATTCACGTTTCGGACATATGTATGCTGGTAGTTAGCCGGCTAGGTAAAACAGCCAGAAAGGTTAACAGTTCGAAATTGTGTTCTTATCTGTCAAAATGGCGTTCACGCGTTCGGCTTTGTGCTAACTGAAGTGCTTTTTATTGGCCTGCCCGGTATAGCAAAAGATAATCCCGCGCATGCAAGGCATAATTAGGCATCCTTTCAAGGTCGCTGACCAACCAATCCGCGTTCCGCTGAAATCCAGAAATAGATTTGCTTTCATGTGACAGCATAGCCAAAGGGATTAGAAAAAAGCAATTGCCAGGCGTCCAACATCGTATGCGTCGAAAAAATCCTCTCCTGCCACGGCTGGCGTCAGAAGGCGAAGGTGTGTGTGAAGATTGCGTTAACATTTGCGTCTAAGTTTCAAACTGGGCAGCCATTTCCTCCGTCTGTTCACCAATGGATACTTAAATTTTACTTCAAGTCACAGAGAATCTTCCTTATAAACGATGAAAAAAAATTTGGCGTTTATTCGTATTAAGTTTGGACAAGTTTCCCACATTAAAGGCAGTGCCCATCTTGATCCTTCACAGTTAATTAACATTAAAAGCTCAACCAACGTTGAAAAGAAGGCGAAGTTTAATTTATGAATTCACTTACCATCAAAAATATAGTACATTATCGAAAATAACTAGGGATTCTGGAAATGGCTATATTACGAGGTGCATAGTCAAGGGCAAGTATCTATGTATATTAAACTGAAAGTCAGATGGAAAACCGTTGAGGAGAAGCAAATACGACCGCTGGGAGAATATCTTTATTCACCTGACTTTTTTTATTCCGTCGCAGATACATCCTCAGAGACAATAGCAGAAACGGGTACTTCATATACAGGGAACTGCAGTATTTATATGATACGGTCGCTATGCTAATGCATACCTCTGACAGTTACTGGCTCGCCCCCCATCGAGGATAGTCGCCCCCTTTGTGCGCGTATTGCCTAATGGCCGGTCGTGGCCTGTTCAACTTTCGTCACCTGTGGTGGACTTGGGAACGATGATTGCTCGGTTACCTGGCTCGGGAGCAAAGTTAGCAACCCAATATTACAGGGGTATTCATTTATACAGACCCCTGTATTTATTAAATAGACCCCTGTATGCATCTATATAGACCCTTGTATGCATTTATATAGACCCTTTTTGATTGAAAGCAAAATAAAAATGAAACATTCTTTTTTTGAATAAATTTTACTTTCAAAAGAACATTTCACCAGCTCTTGCCTTTTCAACCCATTTTCTCATCTCTCTGAACAAATTTATGTAGATGAGGTCTTCAATTGTGAGTATAGCTCGATCAACGCACTCTCTTATTTGTAAGAAAGTGTTTTTAGGTAATCGTTTAGAATGAAACCTTGCTTTGACAATAGAAAAGAATTGCTCAATTGGATTCAAATGCGGGGAATAAGCAGGAAGGTATTTAATGGGAATTCTTTTCCTTTGACAAACCTCTTTGATTTCCGGACTGCAGTGGAACTTAACGCCATCCATCACTAGTGTTGGCTGTGGTTCTCCCAATGGTGTGGTAGTAATATTGTCTCTGAGAATTGAGTGTCTCGCCTATCCTCTTCAGAGGGATTTCCTGCTCAATATTTCACCTCACCTGAGAAATCAGGTTTTTCGCTATCGTATTTCTTTGTGCTCGTGGCATTTCTAAGGGTAAGAGGGCTTTATTCAGCAAGTCACAAGGACAGTGGGGTTTGCGAACTTTTTTAGCTTCTGGAGTCCGGCGTATTCATAGGGCTGCCGCCTTTCCAGAATGTTACTGGCGTATGGGGCCCGCGCGGCCATTCTGGAAGCTCCTGGTTTTCAGCCACTACTTCGGCTGTGTGGGCGGCTTGAATACGGGCGCAAACCAGTGGGGGCGGCTTGACTACGTGTATCGCCCAGGTGGCCTGTACTTTTCACCATCGATCTTGACTGCATGGGAGGTTCCGCCTCCGTAACAATATAAATGCATACAGGGGTCTATATAAATGCATACAGAAGTCTATATAAATGCATACAGGGGTCTATATAAATGCATACAGGGATCTATATAAATGAATACCCCTGTATTTATGGGCGTGTTGGCTTCAATTGTTTATGATGGAATATAATTACCATAAAAAGTAATACGGGCAGAGATAAATTGTCGATATGTTTGTGGTTGCCTGATTTAACAATATCCCTTTGCCATGGAGACATTCAAATTATTTCACGCAGCCCGTGAATTTCACCACCTCTTCTACCGGACCTGGTCGTAAAGCATGACAGCACTCCGGGTAGTTTTTAGAATTTAATGAGGTTTGAGATAATCATCTAATGTAACATGTAAGTACATCTGGGGACGCCGCCAAGAAACACGATGGAACATGGCAAAGACATTAATGACGGCAGGCCTATCGATGGGTGTTAAGGCTAAGATCATCAAACCATAAGGGCTGCAATATTCTGGGCCCGGTTCCTTAGGAAAACGAAGAAGCCATGGGAAGGCCAAAATGGTAGGAAGAATATATTCGGTACCGAATGAATGGGAGAATATTTAGTAGGAAATTGACTATCAGACGACCACACAACCGCAAGTCAGTGGACGGCGTCTGAAGTGAGCTCTGCTGGGCAGTTGTCACATAAGGTCCTGTGTGAGTCGGCTTGTGATTGACTGTTACAGAGGGCGGAAACAGCAAGCGTTCAGAAAGTGCACTTCAACTTGAGCTAGTCACGACAGGCGTTTACAAGTGCATTTCGGGTTGAGCTAGTCGCTATAGGCCCTCCAACCTAAAAATTCCGTACTTTCGAATATTGCGACCATAGGAAACGCCAGTTAAAACAAATCAGGTCTACGGGATGAAAGGCGGTCGTTTTACGCAATCATTTAACAACATACTGGCAGCATAGGTACTAGCTTAAAGCTGACATTCTTAGGCTAAGTCAAAAGAGCATTGATCTCTATAACTTGCCGCCACACACCCACAGCCACAGCGACGCAGCCGAGTGCCGAGTGCACTTAGGGCTCTGGCACCAGGCCAAGTAAAGAAGCGTAGCAGTAGATCAGGTCTAGAATGCTACATGCCGCTTCAATTGCTAGCTGTGTTCACCTGGGTCATGTGATGCTCTAGCCATTTGGCGCCTAGCATCTAGCACCAGATCTCTTAGTCAGTGGATCGCAAAGCTGAGGCGACCGCATGTTACACATATGCACACCGTATATGTTTATTTTGGTTTACTTTTTCTCGTCGATGAAAAAAAACGGCGTTCATGCGTGCACAGGCACTGTATGCATGCAAATAACAGAACATAGGAGGACGAGGTCCCATCTAAACCATCCGCCTTTTTTACCTGGCCGAACACATTGCAATGTAAACTGACTACGGCCGACTACGAATTACGCAAAAAAGAAAATCAGTACTGATTTGAAGAATTCGGCTTCCGGCACTTAAGCCGGTTAGTGGTTGTCACTTTTGCTTTCCAATAAAAAATTAAAATCCAATAGGTGAGTACCCATCCGCCGACTTTAATATTTTCGACTGAAACCGACAAGATAACGCACCCGTGGCTTTCGGATTAAAACGTTGTACTTTTTTTATCAACAGTTTGCGGGTTCGAGTCTCGTGCGGTACAACACCTAGGATTGGATATTATTGGCTGGTAAGGGCTAGTAAGTCAGAAATGGCAATTCCATGTCTTTTTCAGTGATGTTTTATTGCCTTAAAGTAGGATTGGGTGTTTAAGAAGGGAGTCCAAATATCAGCTTGTGGAAAATGACAGTCAGTAGTTTTTTTAATAAAAAGAAAATTAGGATTAGAATTATTGTTAGCCGTAATTCAATATATGATATTTATTGCGAGGCATTTAGAGGTGAAGCAAATTATAGTCAAAATACGCGCATAGTCAAAATATCCACCGAATGAAACATGCTGTGTCATTGCAGGTGAACTGAACAAGAGAAAAGGTATGTTAACGAGAAAATTCTCCTTCGAAGGAGCACATCTTAAACACTACTTGTGGAGAATTATAAAGCACGCAGTTTTTGAAGTTGCGTGGCCACCACGTTTAGAGAATTGATCGAATTATAGGGCGGAAGAGAAAAGGGCCTAAGTGCCCTGAGTTCTGTCCAATGGCGAGGTTAACAACAAAAGTTTTCCCAACTAAGAAGGCAGGGAAGGCTGATTAACTTACACAGCTTTTACTGTGGAAAAAAGCCCAACAGGAGCAGGTGTTACACGTCATCTACGCAGGCCGGGTGCTCTTGTGCGTAGCATGTATCTGCGCATAGAAGTACAGGAACCCAGAGCACGTTCCTTGTTGCCTGCAGCAAATCAAAAAATGGAGCACATTGATTGGCTTTGAACCGACAGGGAGCATGAGGCGGACAAGAGGGCAACGCAGGCGCTCCCGAGCGGATCAACCAGAGGCGTGAGGGGGAAACTTCTACGCGTGAGAAAGCAGTGCTTGACAGGCGAAAGCACAATGAGTCAGCGCAGTGATGGCGATCACGGACTACCAGGGTTCTACACTTAGGGTCCAGCAGGCAATCGCATAACTATGAGCAGTTGGTAGGAGGGAAACGTTAAAGACACAGACAGGAAAGCCCAAAGGATCCCAAGGGTATCCGCAGGGACGTGAAAGCGGCATTCAATGACCTGGTCTGAGGCCAGGATCATAGATATGAGGTGTTCTACTGTACCCATGCACTCCAGGCTAAATATCGTGCAGGTAGTCAGAAAATGATGAACAAGCAATATAAATACTTGAGCTGTGCTCAGAGGACAATCTACCCAATCCAGCACGACTGGCTTTTGAAGAGCAAAAAAGCAAAATACAGGCATACCAGTCCTCATTGGTTTCACTGACGACATTCCGCAACCCTAGCTTTAGCCTAAAAAATATTATTGTCGCACCAGATGACGGGTCTGCGACCGCCACATTCTGAATTCCCCCGTGGACGCGAGTGCCGCAGATAATGAGCCGCATTTAACAGGAGTAAAAGAGCAGGTCAGGAACAGATTGGATGACACATTACTAAAGAATGCAGCAGTTGTGCTATCTGATGAAATGTCAACTGAATTTCCGCATTAGGCCTCAAGTAGATTCCCTATCTCATAACATGCTTACCAAAATTCTGGGGTGAACATATTACTTCAGTAAAGTTGCAATAACGATTATCCTACAGCCTAATCGTCAAATATTTCAGTCACCTCAGGAGGCCTGCTTTTGAACCAGTTTAGTTTTGACTAATTTCAAGCGTATACCCTGTAAAAATGGCTACTTAGAAGTATGTATTTGTCCCATTGATTTTCAATGCCCTCAAAAAATTTAATATATTTTTAGAAAAAATGCATAAAAATATCCTTTCTTGTAGGTTTCAGGTGAGAAAATATACCTTCTTCACATTAAATCTTTGCAGGAGGGGTTTCCTTCGGTTTAAAATGTTTATTACTATGATATATTGGGCAACTATGAAATGTTTACTCCTAATAAATCACATCTGGCAATTAATTACTTTTGCTGCAGGCCTCGACTTATGCACCGCTCCATTTCTTTCGCAGATGCCTTGCTTACTATATCATGCCGAAATGCCTATCCTAGAAATCTCCTGTCAACACAAACTGGGCAAATAACTGATATTCTTCCACGTTCGGCGAACGACCAGAGTGCTCATAAAAGATTGTCATCTCCAATTTAAGAAATATGCATGTAGTTGTGCGAACAGCAGCCACCCAATCAGCCCACAAACGCAGTTGCGTAAGGACGCTCTACCGGCGCGTTGAGACACATTGCAGCGAACCAAAGGAAAACTTTGCCGTGATACAATATCTTCGACAAATATTCAGAAAAAATGGCTACCTGCGCAACTTCTTGAGCCGGTGCTTGCACAAAGGAGGTGTTCAACAAAGTCCCACCGACCCAAAACGTTGGCGAGCAATCCCGTAAGGCTGTCGGTCGCCTTCTCGCGCCACTTAGAGTTTTGTTGCACACAGAACGGCGGCAACCATAAGGCGTCAGATAATGAAACTGAAACACCCATTGGCATGCTAAGCAACATGTGGAGTCGTATGCAAGATCTGGTGCAGATGCGGGCAAAGCAACTATGTCGGAGAAACTGGCAGACTTTTCAAAACGCGAAACGGTGCCAATTCTCAAGTTGCGGCTCATTCGACGGGACTCGGCCAAACATTCAAATTTGATGAGGCCGAAATTCTCGCCTCAATTGGGTTAGCCGAGAATAACTTGAGCGCCAATAGAATTGAATATGCGAGTTCCAGGAAGCAGTTCAGAAGAAGAAGCGATCTTATTCTAAATTATTTGAGTCATGGTTCACGAGCCACGAATCCATAAAAAATTCAACGATTTGCCCAATCTTTATTCGGTGCTGAGACTCAAGTTGGCTAAAGAAAGTCGCCACTTGGGGAACGGACAGGCTACCGCGTCATCCTACGCTAACACCGGAGGGGCAAATGGCCGAGCAATCATCACGCTCGAGTCCACGACGCGTGATGAAAGGGTAGTAGGTCAGAGCCCGCATACTGTTCAACAAAATACCAACACACAAGAAGGCAATTACCGTTAATTGTCGTTGCATGCTTACAATAATGACTGTATCCTATAAATACTGAAAACTCCTGTGCATACGCCACCCGAATCTGCTACCGCTCTCTGACTATCTCTCTCTGATGACGACCGACGGATCCGCGATGAATCTCGAAACATCAGGCGAGTAAAAGTGTTGTCCCAGCGATCGAGTCATATTCTTCTCAACTTTAACATTGCCGTTGCAATGAGGCGACCGCCGCCACATTCGAAAACAACTCGATGTCCTTGGGACGACAAAAGAGGGGGGAACAGAGATGCAGGCTTATCGATGAAATTTGAGGCACTGCAGACCGCAAAATGCCCGGAGACCGAGGAAACATTAGTGCACGGCCTCTTGTCAAAAAAACTAACTGAGGTTTAAACTAAATACCTACAACGAGGATCAAAATTTAACTCGACCGATACTGACCCTACCATCTTCATTGCCGCCTTCGAATCAGCGCTACACCAAAACGGCGCTGCAGACAAAATAAGGACCTAATTTGACACCAGGTCACCTCTCTTCTTATGTTGCACCAAAAAATACATTCATTGCTAAGAGAGAAACAAGAGGCCCTAAGAGAATTAAAAGCAGAAACTCAAATAGTTATTCAACCTGCTGACAAAGGCCGAGTAAAGGCGGTGCTAGATAAAGCTGACTACCAAAACAGAATCCGAACGCTCCTCAGTGACCGAGAGTCTTACTACGTCAGCAACGCCGCCGGCCTAAAGCTAATACTGACAAAGGTTAGCCGAACCCTGGGTCAGCTAAAGAAAGAAAAAGTCATCACCATCAAGGGCTGGTACATTGCGAAGCCTACCGAAACAGCTATGGCACGATTCTACGGCCTCCCAAAAGTGCACAAGGCAGACGTCCTTTTACGGCCAATCGTCTCCCTGCGAAGCATGCGTACATACAGGCTGGTATACTGGTTATTCAAGCGGTTGAGGTTTCTCACGGTGGTCTCACAAACGACAGTCACCTCATATGTACAATTCCTTGACAAAATACAGACAGTCATAATGAAGCCAGATGAAATGATGCTGTCATTCGATGTCATCTTACTCCTCTCGTCCATACCAAAGGCGCTTGCTGTCGAAACCATCCACGACCTTCTACGTCAGAAGTATGATGAGAGAGATGGGCAACCCACAGCTCAGAATGTCTAGAAGGCACGGAGCATTGCGTCGGGACCGTCTACAGCTTCGAAGGGACCACACACGAGTAAAGCAGAGGCACTTTATTGGGGTTCCCAATCTCTGGGCTCATTGCTGAGATAGTAATATAAAAACTTGAAAAATGGTTGTTTGAAGAGTACGAGCCGAAATTTTGGGTATGCTACTTTGACAACACATTCGTTGTCATCCACCAGAGTAAAATTAACCACTACAAGGAATGGCTGAACTCAATTTTTCTCGACCTTCAGTTCACGATGGAAGACGAGGTGGAGAGCGGACTTCAGTTCCTGGACGTTCTTGTATGCCGAAAGCGGGAGCCAAATTGGTGACGACTGTCAACTGTAAATCAACAAACATGTCACAAATATTGAGGTAAAGTAGCAATCACTCGCTTTAACAAAATGCGGAGTTGTATACGCACGCTTTACCGACGGGTAGAAACCTACTTCAGCACGCCATTTTCTAAACGGGACAAGAGAAAGCTCCTCTGGAGACTTTTCAGAGCAAACGGCAATCCACGAGCGTTTGTTGAACGGCCCCGAATGCGGACCCAAAATGCGGACCAAAGAACCTTGCCTAGCAAAGTCGTGGCGGAGCACCCCGTACATTAAAGGGGTCTCCGAATTTAAGGCTAGATCCTCCGCGCCTCTTGGAATAAGGATTTCCCGCAAACCTACCTGCACCATCCGACAACAAGTAATGCGGCCGAAAGATCCTATACCTAAACAGGAGAAGTTGGGCGTCGTCTGCCAACTTCAATGCAGCTGCAGGACGTGCAGTTATGTTGGGAGCAAGACTCAACGGCAGACACAGGTAAACAGGAACACTGACAACTCAGTAACTGAACGGAAGTTCCTCAATTGCAACAGGGTTTCTGCTTATGGCTCACTCATTACCTAACATGCTCGTAGATGTGGCTGCTTGTCACCCGAGGCCCCATAGTACATATTTTCTATAAAATATATGTAAGTTTATAAGGACATTGGAAATTTACTACAAAAATGTATGCTTAGAAAGTAATCATTTTTCCAAGAAGTGCAGTTTATGTAGGCAGCTCGAAGGAAGCTTGTTCAAAAGCAAGCATCCTTATGTGACTAAAATGGGTGAAGACTATGCTCTTCGAGAACGGGCTTTACAGCTCTACTTAATAAATTATTTGCACTCAAAACAACAACTCATCACATCGGTTAGCGCTTGAAAATTCGTATTGGCAAACAGCTGTTTCCGGTCATTCACTTAAGGCCTTTACTTCCTAAATGACTTATCACCGATTCTTTCAACTTGCTAGAGTTTTCCTGCGTCGTCAGTTTGCCTTCGAATTTTCCAAAAGCCCGAGCATGCGCTACTCCTGGACGGAATCAATAAGTGCCACTTTGCGTCTCTGATGGCTAGAAAAGGATTCTCAATAACGTATTAGTGTTGTTCAATCGAGCTTGTGGAAATTAGCGCTAAATGGTACATGTGCGTTGTCTGTGACAACCTTTTATTGAGCCACAGGAGAAAAAAGGCAATTATCCTACTCGTAACCTTGGTGTCCAGTCAATTGCCCCTTGAACGTCCTTTTCCAGAATCAAACATTTGTTAAACTGGTCAAGTGGTTGGTTTGACTGACTAGGTAAAAGGCTTGTAGACTTATATGTTTCAGTGGTACCTCTACAGTTTATAATTGCTCAAATGGAAGCAGCTTCTTTGGCGCATACTGATAAACAAAACAATGTGTTTGGCTCACTAGTGTACCCCCTCAGGTTTCGTGGGCACATGGTGGATTAGCTTATGAAATGCTAACTGACGTTCTGCAGTGCGCTTTCGGTTAGAAGGTTCACATGTAATAACTAACCATGCTGACAGCCCACATACTAGTTAAAAGGCCCAGACACGTGCTTCATCGGTACTCTGCCGTTGCTTGACACAGCTGCGAGGGTTCCGACTAATCAGTAGGTCCCCCAGCTTTCCCTAGTTTACATATCAGTTTTGAAAGTGCATTTTGTTACTTTCTTAGAAAGCAATTTCTGTTATTGATATAAATCAGTTTAGTTAAAGTCTACAGACACAGACCACTTTGAGGTGTATATTTGGGTTGAACTTAGTCAGCCACTGCGTAGTATACACATATACGTATCCAATACTGGCAAGCCTGCGAGCTGGTAGCTCACTGGTTTGGACATCTGTTTCTGACCGGAGAGACGCGGGTTCGAAACTGGAGTGTAGCAGGAATTTCAACGGCAACAATGGAGTTGGGTTTCACTAGCTGACGATGGCTAATGAGTCAGAACCGGCCATTCACTTGACCGATACCTTTGTCGGTAATGTCCTTTTGCCTACATCATAGCCGCCTTGCGGTGGAGGCTAGAGTAAGAGCTCTAATGGCAAAATGGACGGACGAGTGGGTCCTCTAACAGCTCGGTGTACGCGTATTTGCTGCATAAAGTGATATACTGATTAATACCGCGAACAGAAATTAATTTCTAAGGAAATTAAAAAGCTGAAGTTTTACGTGGTTAGACTTTGTAACATTTATTAACATGCAGCCTAATTCCAAGATCTTTCAGTCACGACAGCCTGTCAGTTTTCGAATAAGCCTCTATTCATCTCTCTACACAAACCTCACCCGGCAAAAACTGATGGCTTAGATAGTATAAATACTTCCCATGGCTTTTCACTGCCCTTAAAAATTCATATATATATACATATATATTTGATAGAAAACCTGATCAAAGAATTCTTTCTTGAATACATTTTGTAGACAGGATTAAGTCTTTATCAAAGTTCTGTTCACAGGTGGGATATCGTAATTATTCTAGTAAACTATAATATTCTTTTAACAAATAAAATTTTAGAGATCAAACACGTGACTCGTCGTAGTTAAATTTGTAGTCATGGTCTGAGAGGAGACCTGATTATTTATTAATCTAAGCCCCAGTACCTTTAAGAAATCAGGCATATGCAAAAGCAAGTGTCTTTTTGGCACAGGTTAAACCTCTTTCGCAGGCCATGTGATCTGTCCGACGCCTTTCTCTCGTGATCTAAGGCCTTCTTCTGGACAATGATATATAATTTCTGCCATATTTATTTTAGGCTGCATTGTCTACTGGTTTTAATGTTCACTGTCGCAGAAACTAGTGGAGCGACCTCAAGCTGAAAACTGTGTTTTTAACAAAATATACATGACCGCCAATTGATCTAGCCGCTCTGCAGTTGAAACACAGCAGTTAATTAGGACAAGTTGAACTAGGCCAACAGTCGTCGGGTCACTTCAAGTAGTCAGGAAATTTTTTGCTGAATTGGTGGCAAAATCGATTCAACTTTCTCCGGTAAAACAACAATAAAAAGAACACTGAGGCGCTATTGTGGTTTAAGGACATTTTTTTAAACATTTTATGACAGCTGTAACTGGAGACACAGCTTAAGTCCCAATTTCAGATGCCAGGGACGTTTACTTTTTAGTTGCCTTTACCTGTTGGCCCATTAGGAGGCACATATCGCACTGTTAGCAGAAGCCAAAAGAGCGCAGTTGCCAGCGAGCCATCAGCTTAATGCAGCGTTGTACTGGTTGACGTTGTACTGCGTGTGAAACTGACCTTGAAATTCCGACAGAACAGATGTCAAGGCCAAAATGGTAACCGATACAGTAAAACGTACCAGTCTGCATACCTGTCAATTATGAATCAGGCAGTTCGAGGATGGAGCACGCAACAGGAGGTTGGCAAATCTATGTCGCCTCTCAGCATGTCTTTCTGCGGTCTGAGACCTCCTCCCTAGCTTACCTGAATTCAAAAAGTCGTGTTGGCAAACGATCGTTTTCGGTCATTCATCGTTAGGCCAGTACATGACGTGGCGAATAAAATTGGTCAATTTATTACAGCGATTATATAATCGTCAAATTTAGGGAGAGGGGAGGGGAGGGGGAGGAAAAGGTTGAGGGTAATTAAGCAGCTGAGTTTTCCCTCGTCTCCTGAACGCGGGCGCCTGCGCGGGTAGGACGCTGGTTGCCATGCCCAGATGAGACAGGGGGGATATTCTCGCGGTCCGCGGATTGAGTTCTGTATGTCAGCCGCGCAGCTTGCGCTTGACTATCCGTAGCTTCGTCTTCTTTGGCTTCAGTAGGTGTTGGATTTCCGCGTGCAGTCGGCCAAGGGAGGTCGATGGCTTGAACCAGCGCCTTTTGACAGCATAGCATGGGTTTTGCTAGCCGGACTGCCACTGCTTCTACTGTGGCTAACACCCGTTTGCGCAGGCCTTTGGAGAATTGCGTTGGCGTGCGGTATATGATCCGAAAGGCTTCACTCGCGTCCACTTGGTGGTTTGTATCAATTAGGTGGGTGAGGATTGAGCTTGAGGTCGGTCTATTCTCCCCTCTGCTGAGCCAAGCTGGTATGTGCTCGTGCATTCTCTTCTTCAGACGTCGCGTTGTTCGGCCAATATAGCCCGCTCCACAGGAACAAGTGAACGAATAGATGCACATAGATGTGGCCTGAAACGGTAGTCTGTCCTTACCTCCCATTCGTAGAAGGGGAGAGTTAGTGAAAAGAACCCGCAAGTTTGCAGCCGGGAAGGCATTCATAACCGCTGTCCTCAGGTGCCTTCTTACTGGTTCACTCGTTGCGTCTCCAATAAACGGCAGTCTTATAAACAGATCTTTCTTTTTCGCCGTTGCAATTGCGACCTTTGGGGCACGTTCCTTGATGTTCTGCAGGATGAACCGTTCCGGATAACCGTTTTCTTGGAGTGTGTCCTTTAGTTGCTGCAATTCTACTTCCGCTATTTCAGGAGAGCAGATACGGCGTATTCTGGCTGCCATTCCCTGGACTAAGTTCCGTTTGACGTTAAGGGGGACGAAACTGTGAAAATTAACGTATTGCCCAGTCCAGGTTTTCTTTCTAAATAGTCGGCGTTGTATCGAGCCATTTTCTTGTCTGTGAACATGAAAATATGTTAAATATTTTATTGGAAGTAGAGGATATTTGTGTCGCGCCTTCATCTTTATTGCACTTTACTGCAAATAATTTAATCAGAGGCGTTTCTTTGCACTGAAATATGCCAGTCGTAGTTACTTCGATCCAGTCATGGGCAGAATCATTGGTTTTTATATGAAACAAGCAAGACACAAGACTCATCGTAATAAAGTCAGAAGTAGATCAGCAGCTCCATTTATAATTTTATAAATAAAGCCATTTTGAAATAAGAACTCAAACCAATGCAGAATGACGATTATGGGTCTACCACTTAGTGTTGGCTTCGAAAATACCAGGAGAAAAGTGTGCCATCGACTGAGATCCTCCATTGCCCTCCGATTACAACTTATACATCCAAAAGTAGGAGCGATGAAATTTATGCGGAAGCTAAAAGTCTTCATCAGAGTCCGAAGTGAACAGGGCCGGTGAATGCTTGGGATGCGCTGTATACGCAGTTCAGTTCTGCTAAAATCTATAATTCTTCTAAGTGGTGGTGGTGGTAGTAGTAATTAACAGAATAATCGCCTGACCGGCCATCTCTGCAAAATTAATGTCTGAATAGCGCAAGACAGGAGAGACTGGAAGGACTATTTGTGGCTCAACAGCCGTCATCTGCTGTCCAGCCATACTCAGCTGCAAATGATGCAATTCTGGAGACTCGAGCCCGCGACCTGTTGGTTGGCAGTTCATTGCTCTAGCTGGTAGGACTTTGGTGACTCACTCCACATTAGCAAGCATGCACGAAGGCCCACCGCTCCTGACGCGTGCGTCTGCACTGCAGGCGGCCTTTGCAACAGCCAATCACAGATGCCGCAAATGCTTGTTTCTCCCGGCGGCGAATAAGACGCATGCACGCCTTGGTTGATAGAGTCTGTTCGGCCAATAACCTTCAAGGCAACTAGACAATACCCGCTTCCGTTGCCGCTGGCATGCCTACTGCTTAACCACCATTTGGACACCCCTGGCTCTCCTGGCCAGTCGCATGCTCTCCAAATCGAATCTCTTTCCATCTATTCTCCTTTCATCTGTGTTCACCATATACTGTTTCTACTACTCTGGCCTCCGCCGTCTTCTTCTCTACTAAGTAGACATAGTCTGAAGATCGCAGTTGCTCGTGTTCAACTTCCTTAACCCCCTGCGATAGGACTGTCTTTAGTGGTCCTATTTGCCTTTGGTTTATAATAATAACCTACTTTTACATTTGCAGTAGCCCAACTTTCCTTTTTCTGTTAAATTCCGCCAATATACGATCGAATTCCAATCAAAAAGGAATCAGTTGCCTGAGAAACAGAAGTTTATATTGGTGGAGTTGATTCTATTTAGCTCATTAAAAGAACTACATAATACTTAATTTAATAAACTTTGATCACTTTCAACACAATTATGTATTAATTTAAATTCTTTAATCAATGATAAAATTTGTAACCAACAATTCCATAAGACATTTGGGCGGGAGAAATAAAGGTAGCCTTACAAGACAGGGATTGCCCTCTAACCATTTTGCCTGTGCCATGTGCAGCTGCTGCTTGGGCTTGAGAGTCAGCTACAAGGCACAGCGGCACTAGTATGCTCATTCATGCTATCAATTAGCATTCCTATCTACACGCCAGTAATATAACGATAGCAGTTAATAGGAAAATGACCCCGTGGCCAAATAGTTATAGCGTTGCACTTCAAACAACGATTCAGGGGTCGAACCACCTTAGGTTGGGTTTAGCTACCTGCTAATTGTGTATAATTTAGTTGACCCAATTGTTAAAAAAAACTTGCGGCATTCGGCGGGATTCGAACCCACATATGAGAATGGCCTTTTAGCCAAGCCAATGCTCTACCCACTTGAGCTACGAATGTCGCACTTCATTCCGTGAGTTTAATCACACTTGGATCGATATTACCCGCCCAACTTTGCCGCTCACATGGAATCCACCAATGCGGGACAGCAAGTTGACTGCCCAAGCAGGATTTCCTAAGCAATCATCTAGGATAGAGCGTTGGCTTGGCTAAAAGGCCACTCTCCTATGCGGGTTCGAATCCCGCCAAATGCCACGAGTTTTTTTTCACAATTGGGTCAACTAAATTAACTAAATCTGCCAAACCAACTTAATAATGGTGTACAAGCCAGGAAGGGCAATTTCTATCTCCCTGGCTTTTGTCGGTCATGTTTTTCGGCTGCAGTGTTGCTTCTGGTGAGACTGGAGGGTGAGTCCAAAGGTGAGCGCCCCCTACTATCACTCATTCACATTAAGCAGATACTATAACCGGCAAAGTCAAGGGAGACTGGACAGGCCATTTTTGGCTTATTAGCCATCAGCAGCCAGTCATACCCAAACCCAAGTGGTGTTCCACCCGAGCCTAGAACTGGCGACCTCTTGGATAGAGTCAAAAGCCCTAACCACTGAGCCACGAGCAACTTGGTGGCAAATAAGCCGGAACAGGCCATTTCATTCTCCTTTGTCTTTGCCGGTCATAGTATCTGCTTATACCAGCAGCTGCTACGGCTGCCAGGGGCTCCGTCAGGGCCCTATGTAGAGCGAGATATTGATACTTGTCTGAAGAACTGCGTCCCTGAGAACCTTGACTTCGGCCAATCGCGAGGGACTAAT
This sequence comes from Ligula intestinalis, assembly GCA_036362985.1. NCBI lineage: Eukaryota > Metazoa > Platyhelminthes > Cestoda > Diphyllobothriidea > Diphyllobothriidae > Ligula > Ligula intestinalis. Next base: position 43,955,675 of record JAYGXS010000005.1, read on the forward strand.
ATTTTACTGATTCACAAAGCCCTGCTTGCAGGCTAAAAGTTGCCGACAGCATTTTGGATCTCAAATCAAAGCTCTCCCCCAACTACCTGGCTTCCATGGCTTGACAAGGTTAGAAAAGGTCAGCGATGAGCTCGCGTACTGTGGCGCACCAAATAAGCAGTCCGTTTGATCGTGTCACACGCAACCTGGTCTCCACAACGTGAACCTGACATTCTGAGATGGTGACTCGAATCACACTTTTGCGCGACTGACCCTGAGGTCACAGTAAGAAGGTGAAATTGTCGTCTGAGTCTGCATCCTCCAGTCAGTCACTCTATTGCCCACGCGCCCGCGGTGAATAGCAGTCAGCGACCGAAGAGATTAACAAACAACGACAGGAACGCTGGCATGGTAATTTTTGGTTTCTCCATCAACATTTCTGTCTTCATTCTAGACTACACGCCTGTGGTCTGAACTCGAGCTTACAGCGATTGAAAACTCCGATTTCAGGCCACATAGTCTGGACACGTAGTGACTGGGGGTTCCAATCTCGGCTTTGCAGGCCTCGCAGGAGAGTGTTATTGGCTGACAACGGTAATTAATCTAAAAACAGTCAGTCTATCTCTCCTTTCTTTGTCTATTTAATTCGTTGGTACCGTTTATTTCCCTACTGCTGTCAACTGGGAACATCATTCCTCAAAAAGAAAGCCAAGAACTACTTACTTTACTAACAGGTGTATAACTGCTTAGTAAAGTACAGAGGGAATTAAAGAGTATCCACTTACGAGCCCACCCCCTTATAGTTTTGAAATGGAGCTACAACATACCGGCAAAGCACATGTCGGAGTTTTTAGCTCGCACCTGTACTGTCAGTATAGTACCTGATATAAACTTGCGTGTGTGCCTACGTCGACACTAGTTATATCACCCAGTTGTATGTTAGGATAGGAAGTCAGACGGGATAGCAGAGGATAGTTTACCATAACTGTTCCTACTTGTACATCAACTCTGTCTTCGGTGTGTCCGGCAGCTTGTCCTCCTGTGCACCTCAGTCTTGTCTGCAGCTCGGTAGAGTCTGCAACTCGTTCTTATCTGCAGCTCGGTTGTGTCTGAAGCTCGTCCTATGTCCGTCAGCGGCGTGTCTTTTATTGTTAGTCTCGTCTAGAGAGCAGCAGGTCTCGGCAACAGAATCACGTGTCACTAACAGCAGAATGCCGCCTCAAGTCGGTGACAGCGTAGTTAAGGAACAACGGCCTTTGTTCCCTGTTGGCTTCTCTGTAGGCAGCCCTGTATGGTGTCCTAAGGATGACATGCTACGCCACTGTTACGCGCGCATATGCATGTGTCCTTTCGTGTCCCCTTGTCAGGCATGACCTCAGAACCCGACCAGCGGCTGCTCTTTAAAAGTGGCGCTCTTGGCCCGTTCTGTATGCGCCCGCTGGCCTGTGGGCTGCCTTTGTTCTCGTGCCCTTAGGACGGCGCGAGTGATGACTCGCGTACTGGGCCGTCCTAACACTTAGATGTTAGCAAATATGGCTCAAATGTGAGTGCTTAACCTGACCCAGGCAGACAGGGAACCTGAGGTTGTATCATCTGCCAATCCAAGCGAACATGCGTGTCCCAGGAAGTAATTGAGAAGAAGGAGATTCGATCGCTGAGGCGACACTTTTATTCGCCTGACGTTTCGGCTTCCGTCGTTGATTCTTCATCAGTGACACGAGAAGAAAACAGTGGCAGAAACGGGTGACGCATGCACAGGAGGTTGCAGTATCAATAGGACACAGTCATTACTGCACACGTATAATCTTGTGTGTGTCTGCGTTGACACTGGTTTTATGCCCCAGTTGCGTGTTAGGAAACGAAGGCAGACAGAATAGCAGATAATAGTTTACTGTCACTATTTCTACTTGTACATCAACTCTGTCTTCGGTGTGTCCAGCAGCTTGTCCTCCTGTGCACCTCGGTCTTGGCTGCTGCTCGGTAGTGTCTGCACTTCGTTCTGTGTCCGTGAGCAGCGTGTGTTCTGTCGTCGTTTTCGTCTCGGCTAACGTCAGGTCTCGGCATCAGACTCTCATGTCACCAGCAGCAAAATCTCCTCTAGGGCAACAGAGTCCCGTTTCCCAGCAGCAGAATGCTGCCACCTCCTGTGGTGGCAGTGAACCTAAGGACTGACAATATTTGTTCCCTTTTGGACCTTCCACTAGTGCCTCATGCGAGCAGCGATCGTGTGATGTTCTCAGAGTGACAGGTCACGCCGTTATGACGCACGCACATGCATGCGTCCTTTCGTTGACTCTAGTTAGGCGTGACCTCACGGATGGCAGACTCTGACCGGTGGCTATCCCCACGCGTCAGCCCTTGAAAGTCGCGCTTTTTGGCTCGTTCTGCATGAATGCGCTGACCTTTAGGTTTCCTTTGTTATCTGTCCCCCAGGACGGCCAGATTGACGACTCGCGTGCTGGGCCATCCTTACAGTAACCAATGGCATATCAGGAGATATTATGTTAAGTTCAAGAGCATGGTACTTCTATGGAAGTGATTCTATCGTTAGAACGATGGGAATGGAACTATAAAAGAGAACCTGCAAGTGCACGGTGGTGTGCAGCCGGAAGTAGGCAAAAGGCTAACCGCGGTTAGGTAAAGGTAACTAATGCCAACTGAGGCCATGATGATGTAATACGGGTATGACAATGCCTAGGACTCGTAGAAAGGGTAACGAGGCATCACTGCAGTGGTGACTGACACAATTTAGTCTGCATTGAGCTATGCGCGAACCTAAGATTTCCGTGTTGTGGTGCACCGTAATGTAGGCAATTATTGGGTCCTGTCGTAGCTAAGTTGAAGCAATCCGTCTATCACTTCGGCCTACCAGAGCTAAAATACGTGCATGCATCGCTTCTGCAACTGCCGCCCATTTGTAAGTGAAATGATAGGTGAGGATGTTAAACGTTAGCAAAGATGACGCAACACATACAGTCCTGCAAGTCCTACAAACAACTTTCACGACGAAATTTAACTTGGTAGTTTAGCGTATATCTGGACAGGTTATTTTGATCAACTCAGTGGACTTAAAAATCAGAACGGTTTGGTTACTTATAATATTTAGTAAGATTAACGTTTCAATTTGTTTCTCGAACGTACGAGAAAGAGGAGGTCTAGGCAGGCTGATGAGATAAGTGTTATAACCTTGGGTGTGCCTGCATCGACACTGGTTATATGCCCCAGTTGCGTGTTAGGAAACGAAGGCAGACAGGATAGCAGATAATAGTTTACTGTCACAATTTCTACTTGTACATCAACTCTGTCTTCGGTGTGTCCGGCAGCTTGTCCTCCTGTGCAGCTCGGTCTTGTGTGCACGTCGGTCATGGCTGCTGCTCGGTAGTGTCTGTACTTCGTTCTGTGTCCGTGAGCAGCATGTGTTCTGTCGTCGTTTATTGTCTTAGCTAACAGCAGGTCTCTCTCGTATAGGGCAACAGAGTTCCGTGTCTCCAGCAGCCGAATGCCGTCTCCGGCGGTGGCAGCGTATTTAAGGACCAACGGCCTTTGTTTCCTACTGGCCCCTCTGCAGGCGGCCATCATGGGGTTACCTCAGGATGACATATCGCGCCCTTAGTGACGCGTCCATATGTATGTGTCCTTTTGTGACCCCTTGTCAGGCGTGACCTCAGAACCCGCTCGACGGCTGTCCTTGCATCCTAGCCCTTTGGCGGTTGCGTTCTTGTCCCGTTCTCCTGCCCTCAGGACGGCTCGAGTGATGACTCGCGTGCTGGCCGTTCTAACAGTGAGCAGCGTGTGTTCTGTCGTCGTTTTCGTCTCGGCTAACATCAGGTCTCGGCATCAGACTCTCATGTCACCAGCAGCAAAATCTCCTCTAGGGCAACAGAGTCCCGTTTCCCAGCAGCAGAATGCCGCCACCTCCTGTGGTGGCAGTGAACCACCAGTAACATATCAGTACCATATCATATAAGCTATTTGAGTTATAGCAAATAGTTTTATTCACTATCTATGAGTAAACGTAATATACACTCAAGAAACTTCCGATGGGAATCCTGGTCCCGTCCTATTTATCCCCTGGGTTCACTGAACGAAGCTCAATTCAGCACTGTCAAGCTGTCCTATATTTAACTAAGAGAAATACCGGCATGACAAGAATTTTCGAGTGTGGAGCTGAGGTAAAATAGATACACAAGAATCGAACCAGGAAAACGGCTAGAGGAAGTATGACCTCGACCTCAAAACTAAATATACAGATGCCAACGGACTCTTCCAGAAAGGTTGAAATCTCACAGATTCAAAAAAAAATTGCAGATCGAACTCCCAGATGCCATGCTAGTTCAGCGAAATGGAGAGAAAAAATACGCGTTTGGTGATACGAGCGCTTTCTCGTTTCGACAGTTGGATGTCCATTTTTCTCTTCCTTTGAGCAGCGCAGCACGCCTTGTTTTAAATATTATATTATGAGGCAGTTAGATGCGTCATTAGGAATCTTAATTCT
>JAYGXS010000005.1:43966769-43977084 GCA_036362985.1 Ligula intestinalis
TGATGATGATGATGAGAACTTTATTTTGATGATACTATCAAACTTTCAGCAAAAAATGGCTCCATTCACGGAGAGCAAGAACTAAATTAATTTAAAGGGTCCAAAAACTCAAGAGTAAACGGTCAAAGATCATAGAAAACTCAAAGTAGGAAGTTTAAATGGTTATCACATCAGTTATGGAGTCAGGTCGGCCTTCAGCTTCTCAATTTTCGATTCTTCACACGTGAGGAAGCGTGCTAAGAATGGGAGTATCGAGTTCTGGTAGGCTGATGTACGACATGTCATATGTCGGAAGTTTTGGAACGTCGTACGAGAATACTTCGCAGCCATTAGTTCAGAGTGGAGAGGGTGAGTGTCATCACTAATAATACGGCCCACGAAATTCTTGACCGATTTGAAATGTCGCTGAATTATAAGGTCAGCTTAAAAAGCATAGGAATAGCCGGCAGCTAAAGAGAGCATGAGGAGAATACGTTTAATGATAATAAAGTCTTTTTTAGTAGTGCTGGAAAGGTTACTGGAGAGCAGTAAAGAATGAAAGGGAAGACACAAGCGTCTATAAAACGCCAGATGAGGGCTTGTGGGGTGCGATAAGAACGCAAGCGGCGGATATAATATAAAAGTTTGCGGATTTTAATAAAAAGGTCTTCAATATGAAGAGTAAATGAGAGGTTGGAAGCTATTGTTACACCAAGGTATCAGCAGGAGGATACTTTGTTGGGCAGAAAGTCGATGGTTTCAGGACTGGAGGAGGGTCGCAGCCTGACGATACCCTGGACTGACTTCCGCTCATTAAGTAAAAGGCCATTTTCTGACGACCATGCTGTGACATGGTCCAATCCATCCTTCAGTATTTGAATATGGGTCTGGCTTTTGAGAGGATGGCTGACAACCATATCCTCAGCATATTGGACAAACAAACATGCGTTTGGAGATCGTTAGTCATCAGTATGGAGGTAAAAAAGATGAGGGGATAATATAGACCCCTGCAGAACTCCACAATTGTTGGGAAGGATCGTGGATTTTCGCTTCCCGCTCTGAATTGGGTACGTGAAGTAAAATAGTCCCCAAGCCAAGAGACGGCCCAGCCAAGAGAGCCGCATGCAAAGGTTTGATTAAGAAGAAGATTTCGCGGGATCGTGTTGAAGGCTGAGGAGTAGTCAAGAAAGGGCGCATGCGTATGAACGACATCCCTTGTCCAAGTCTCTAAGAGCAGAGTGGACTACCAGAGCAACAGCATCGAGTGTACTACGCCTAGCCTTATACGCAAACTGCAAGGGATCAGAAAAATTGGATAAAAACGGCTTAATAATGTCCAAAGCTGCTCGTTCTGTAAGTTTGAGGAGTGCAGAAGAGCAGGCAATTGGGCGAAAGGATTTGGGACCCGTTGCGTTTACATGATTTTCATGAATATAAAACAAAATATATTTGAAACTGTTGTGGTTTATATAAATGTTTTCATAGCTATTCAAACATAAATTACACAGCGTTTATTGGCATCCAAAAATTACTTGGATTTAATGAAACAATGGATTTGTCCCGCGTTTATCCACTTTTCCATTCGATATACTGACCTAAACTAAACCCTTTTCTAGTAAGCGGTATTTTCTGCCTGGAGTCAAGTAAATGAATAAGATAGTAAACGCCAAATGTGTGCTAAAGCCCCGCTAAAATTTCCACCTTCAAATTTCAAACTTTATGCAATCTACTGTACATTAAGGCAACCTCAGCACAAGGCGACTTCACATTACGCAAGCATCCTTGGCTGACGAAATTATGCTACCAAAAATAGTAACGTGTAAAAAATGCTTCTGAAGGTCATCCATCACGCAAAAGGATGGGGAAATATTCGTTCTTAAACTGGGAGGCCGTCCCTCCAGCGTCACGCAACACTCAAGTTTAGTAGATGGGCGACCGCTTATAAAGAATGACATTGAACGTCATCAACTTTATTACTTAATGAGAGAACAAGTAGCAATATCTTCGAAATGTCCCAGACGGTGTGGCATAGTCATCAACAGTAATCTTCTCTGACGTGTCCGGACAGGTACATTGTTGTTAAGCTATTCTGCAATGGTTTGCATCAATTGATATCCTATATATGGTGTGTGTGCTGTTTAACTAACCGGTACATATCTAAACGCTGGTTTGCGCTATTAGCATATCCAAACCGGTGCGTACATAGTGTCGATTTTCACGTGGAAATGCTGTTGTGTGCCGAGTAGATCCGACTTGGATTAACTAAAGCAGAATGACTTTTAATCTGCGTGCTCACCTACTGTTATCACGTGTTTTCGAGTGCAATGCTTGTAGGTTTTGCCAAGGTCAGAAGAAGAAATGCGATCATTGGAATAAGATTTTTATTTTCCCGACGTTTTGGGTTCCGTCGGGAATCCTTAATCATACGTAATGGTTCAATAGCCTGAGTCATGCGCAGATAGGGGTGAAACATGCACAGATTGTGCGCTATTTATGCTTAAGGATTCCCGACGGAATCCTAAGTGTCAGGAAAATAAAACTCTCCTTCGAGTGGTCGTACCGTCTCCTTCTGACCTGCTTCCTGGAACTCGCATTTTCAGTTCTATGTACCAAATTCCTTTACTGCATTTTCCATAAACGAATTGTCTGTTGATTTTATTCGCATGTGACGAGTTCTATAGTCTCCTAAAGACTTGAAGGTGACACATGAAGGTTATTCTAATTTCTCTTAAGCGTACTAATGCGCATAAACCGTTTATAAATTGGCCGCGAAGCACCACAGATCTGACGGCATTTTCTAACCTAAAGATTTTTTAAAATCCTCTATCTAAAAAGTGCTTGGTGGATTTTTAATTGCGAACGAAATCTGCAGAGGGGATTGGTTCAGCAAGAATAGCAGTACTTCACTGCATTCGACGTCGCTAGCATTTAAAAATAGCAAGGTTGACATTTGCATTTTTAGATTGTACTTAGGTTGGTAGTGTGGTAAAATACTTACTTTTTACGCATTTTAAATTAAACAAACTTTAAAACAACTTTACTTACGATGAGCATTAGATTTTCTCTGCAGACTGCTTAAAACAAAAATCAAATTAATCACCTTCGTGAACAACGGTAATAGGGTGGTCGATTAGAAAATTCTGCCGAAGGCTAGGCGTGTCCCCAAAACTTACGAGGCTTACTCAGTTGTGATGAGATATATATTTTTGGCAAAGTTTTAATGACTGTAACGCTTCTAGCTGACCAGATACTATAGTCAAAGAGTCTGCGTGCGATACCTTCACATATTCCAACCTCGAATTCAGGTTCAGATTTGTTAACTGAATCGCGTAGGTGTTTTTATATTTCGTCGAAAATTAAGAATTTTTGTATATAGCGCTGTAACTCATTAATCCTACCCGATAATTTTTGCTACGCTAAAGGATTCAAAAGGCGGCCAGAGATCATGTAAAATGCCAGAGGACAGAAAATCATGAAAGACGAGCTTCCAAAAAATCTGATGTGTGCTGTTTAACTAACCGGTACATATAATAATTTATGCACGCACACTTAAATAATCGTAAGTCCTATAAGGCTTAAATTTATCAATTTTATTCTCTCTTCAAATACTTATACTATACAAATATGCAGCACCTGCTGATAATTGCGCCCACACATGTCCATTTAGCAAAAATTGGACGCTCAAGGTTAGTTCTGTTAAAAAGAAAATTATTTTTTCTCTGGTATGAAATCAAGCAATCATAGGCTGTAAGCCACTAAGTCTTGTACACGCATCAAAAGGCAATGGTGTCTATGTCGAAAGCAGTCAACGGCGTTTTCTCATCCTTTCTTTTCAGCACGTTATGAAACCTGCCAAACATATCTGAAGTACAAGTCCACTACATACTAACATTTATTCTAATGTTAATACTGTTAGCGGGATTTAATATGCTAACAAGTGTGGTATGCTATGGCTTTAACCTTTGCAGATGTGACTCTACATGAACGCACCATTACCTGCGTGACAGTTCTCGGGTCAATTTTGTGATCTCTTTCAAAAATCCTTATGTGTCAGCGTAAAATGTTTGCTGAGAAAACTCCTGCAAGAAGGAAGGACTCTGTGCAGCGTAATGCTCTATGTTTTCTTTGATTCTAAGGTAGATCTAACTTCCATTATATCATTTTTTTATTTGAAAATACTGTTTTTAATACTGTTTGTAGCCCCTCAAGCAATGCTACCGCTTGTTCGGCAAGTTGCTTCTTGACATGTCGGCCAGTTTCTCCAACATAGTTGCTTTGCCCGTAACTGCACCAGATGCTATAGAAGACTCCAAATATTTCTTTCCGTGGTAATGAGTCTTTCGGTTTCATTATCTGATGCTTGCCAGTCCATTCGATTAGTAAAAGAACTCGAAGAATTCATCTCCTATTATGATTTGACCGCAGTAATCTACTGCGGTTTGAAGTTCTGTGATAGCGTCCCTGCTCTTTTTAGGTCACGTTCTCTTGCCTATACTGCTAGCCCCTCTGTGGCTTCTGGCGGAGCTCGAAAGTGAGCCCCAAGGTAGAACAAAGCGAGTGACTTTATCGCAGGGAGTTAAGTGAATTAAATCCAGCAACTGCGATCTTCAGACCATGGCTACTTAGTGAAGGAGAGACGTCCGTAAAGGCTTGAGTGGTAGGAAGAATGTATTGTGTACACAAGTGAGAGGAGAATAGATGAGAGTAGATTGACTCGGGAGAGCCCGTACGCTCAGGAGATCGACCGGATCCCAAGTGACTGTTTGAGAAAACTCGGGGCAGTAGACAGAGAGGGAGAGTACTTTCATTGGCTAGGTCGGCCTGTGATTGGTTGAACAGCGTGTGGGCGGACAGCGTGCTGTGTGGTCCACGTCACGCGCGCTAGTAAGTCTAGCGATCGCAATGATCTTGAGCTCCAGACGGATTGAGGCCACGACGGGAAATCCAGACATCGGACCCACTACAAGTTCCCTACGGGATTACGAAGCGTCTTTGCATCGCTCTGTGAAAGTCTAGAGCTAGTTTACCTCTGTGGCGACCGAATGTCACTAGAAGGAGTTTCAACAAGAGCTGATAAATACTCGAATACTGTGGCTGACTGATCGAATTACTGTCGCGAAATCAGTACCGAAATGGCATCTGTCGCTGGCAGATAAAAGTCGAATGAAGCACCGGATAACTCGCCACAAACTGCCAAGACGTCGATGAAGACGCATTGAATTAAACAGTATTTAATAGAGGAATGCGTGGATTTAACTATCGATTGCGATGGAGTCCAACCTTTGCACCAACAAGTTGATACAGTGAAGTTCGCTGGCCTCAGGAGGGGGGTAAATTATATTGATAGCAGACGTAGATGGCATGCAATGCGCTCTTCACGATCGTCTAACTTCAAAAAGACCAAACGGGTGTTAATGCAAGCCAGAAACACCGCCTAATTTAGCCTTGAGGGACAGTAGATTTTGCGCGGGTACTACCGCACTTCCTACCGCCACATACCCTCAGTAGGAGTCAGGACAGGCTCAAGGAGGCAGACATTGATAAGACTTCTGCTATTTCTATCACTACTGTCTATGAATTGAGATGAGTCTTAGTAGTCCTGGTACAATTTTTGATGCTAATATTGCTCAGAGGTAACGCTGGTTTGAAATCAACGCTGGGAATCAAACCCTTTTGATCTCAGCAAGGAGTGTAAACTCTGGGTTAACGCTATTTTCAGTTAATACATGTTTAAGGCTGTAGCGGTCTAGTATGTGAGATCTAATGCAACCACTACACTAACAGTATTCCGTAACCGATAGGAGAAAACAGTCGAAATGTTAGAACTAGTTTATTAGTACACAAGGCAAGTTGCCGTGAAGGGGCTGTTGGCTTGGGAGCGATAAAAGCGTCCGTCTGGAAGCGTGTCTGAAGCTGTGTCTGAAGCGGTGTCCACTTCCTACTGAGGTCTGTTCGGGCACAGATAACTAGCAAATACAAGGTAGTGGGTATCCTAAGGCTGCATACAAATCACTGAAGGAAACCACAAATGTATAAGGGGGCAGCACGAAGCCAGATCTGATCAGTGCCATCCTTACCTCCAGAAGAAGCCTATCTCTGCTGATGGTAACGGAAACAAAATATCAAAAGCTATTTCTAACAATACATCGGGGTCTTCCGATGGTAGTAGGGCTGGAAATATATCAAGGGTTTCCCTTGACCGCCAAAACTGCATAGTTGTTCAAGACGAGTCCAACGGAACTACAGGTGAGGTATTACAGAAGTCGTACATAAATCGGAAAAACAACATTATCATGCAGGTTGCTCCTGAGTCCACGTTTGACAGTACAACGGAATGAGTTGCACATGACTACGATCGAATACACGAATACGTCAGCGCTGTCCTAAAGCATGAGGAAACCTATGCTGTACATAAAGCCTTTTGTCTGGGTAAAGCAGACCTAGGCCGCGACCTACAAACAAACCCAAGGCCTCTCGAAATTATATTTGATAACGAAGGCTTGGCATCAAAACTGCTCAAAGGAAAAACGGCCTTACAAAATTCGCACAAGCAAGTGTTTTTTCAGCCAGAATACCAGCCGAGGGAGCGGATGAAAATGAGGCAACTAAGGATAGAATTGGAAGAGAGGACCGAAAGTGGGGCAAAGGGCCTGAAAATAAAAGATGGCCAAATAATACAAGTCAAGGAGCCCTTCCTCTGGCCAAAACCTGTCACGATGAGGGTTGGGCCTCACGGAGTAAACTATCACTAAAGATGCTAACCGCAAGTGTACAAAGCTTGTTTAACAAGCTGGACGAACTAAAGAACTTGGTCGATGAGCTGAAACCAGACATCATGGTTTTAACTGAAACCTGATTTTCGAAAGATATTGCTGATTCTAAATTATCGCTTAGAGGATATCAGCTTTTTATGAAAGATTGAACAACTAGGGGAGGTGGCCTTATAGTCTATGTCACTTGCAAGCTGACAGCCATGGCTGAAGTACCGGTCCCAGCACGAAATGTGGAAATACTAAATATTACCATATCTGCTAAGTATGCCAGGCCACTGACGCTTTCGGTGACATACCGTCCGCCAAACTAGACCCCTCACCAGGACACTATCCTCATAGCAGAATTGTAAAAGGTCAGTGAGAAAAAAGACATCCTCATCGTTGGGGACTTTAACGCTCCTGGTTTTGATTGGCAGATATGGACTGCACAGGTTCTACCAGACAACTTCAATCACAAATTACTACAATGGGCGGCAGACAAACTGCTCTGCCAAACCGTCGCGTTTGGAACGCGGGCTAGGGAAGGACAGCAGTCGAACTGTCATGACCTTATCTTTACCCGAGAGGAGGAAACTGTGATTGACCTGCAGGATCGACCCCCATAAGAGTCAGGCGACCATATTATGCTGTATTTCGAGTATTCGCTGTTCTCCAAACCCTACTCCTCCGACACATGGGAAAGTAACATTTGGGAGGGTGACTTCCCACTTATGAGAAGAGAAATGTCAGAGGTATCATGGGAAACAGATCTCCAAGGTGAGGCAAATGAACCGTGGATGACCTTTAGCTTCACGCTGAAAAGAACTGTTTGTCTAAACTATCCTTTCAGAAGAAAGGCAAGTAAATATCGCCCTAAGTAGATAAACTCAAACTTGCTGGCCACTTTCAAAAAAGGAACCGCTTCTGGAGGCGTTGCGGATTAACCGGCTCCGATAAACACTTACGGGAATATCAGCAACAATGTAATATTTGTAAAAGAGAAGCTACTAAACTGCGCAATAAATACGAGTTACACATATTACACAAGTCGTTGGAACACCCCAAGATACTGTACGGCTACATAAGAAGCACGAAAAAATCTCAGGAACTGATCCCTGCCCTAAGATCAGCTGATGGACAACTGGCGACCGAAGACCAGATGAAAGCCTCCTTCCTCTCCGATTTCTTTGAATCCATCTACACCCGAGAACCTACAACTTTTGCTGATGGTACGTCCGCTCACCGACCGATAACTGCACCCTTACCCTCCTACTCATTGCCCAAAATGGAGGACCTAGAGTTTTCACACAACACTGTCAGGGCCGAATTACTCCAACTTAAGCCTGCCAAATCACCAGGGCCGGACAAAATTCCTGCATTAGCACTAAGAGAATTAGCTAACGAACTATGCAAACCCCTGGCTGCCATCTTCCAGAAATCTTTTGACGAAGGCGAACTCCCAGAGTAATGGAAGTGGGCAAACGTCACCCCGATCTATAAAGGACGTTCAGGACTTGATTGCGCAAATAACCGTCCTGTCAGTAAAACTTGCATCGCGTGCTAAGCAATGGAGCGCGTTATTAAGAAACATTTAACGTTTTTTCTCGACAGCAACAAAATACTATGTGATGGACAGCACGGCTCGCACCCAGGACGCTCTTGCCCCACGAGTGCTCTTTAATCATAGGAAAAGTGGACCAAGGCCGCAAATAAAGACTATCCAATTGATGTCATATTTTTTGACTTCAAAAAGGCCTTCGATAATGTACCACACAGGCTTCGTCTACAGAAGATTTGGGACGTGGGAATTCAAGGAAAAATGCACAAATGGATCAGCAGCTTCTTGTCCCTCAGAGAACAGAGGGTCATTGTCAGAAACTCAACCTCAGAATGGACAAAGGTCGAGAGTGGTGTACCACAAGGCTCAGTTTTGGGTCCGCTGCTATTCCTGATTTAGGTAAGCGACTGCTTAAATGAACTTGATTGCGCAGCTGTCATGTTTTCGGATGACATAAAAATATGGGCTGAAGTTAGGTGTGCCGACGACGCAAATAAATTACAGTCGAACATCGATAAACTGGTTATCTGGTCGTCCACATTGCTTCTTAACTTTAAGGTATCCAAGTGTCTGGTTCTACACATAAGCCCGGGGCGAAAAGTTTCGCCGAAGGACAGTTATTATATCAATGGTACCGCATTAAAAGAGGTTGATACGCACAAAGACCTGGGTATATGGACAACCGCGAACTTGATACCAACCGAGCACGGTAAAAAGTCCACCCAGAAGGCAACTAGTGTCATGCACTGGATCAGACAAGCGTTCAAAATCTTTCCACCTGAACTCTTCGTAAAAATATTTGGTGCCTTTGTGAGACCACATCTTGAATACGGAATGCCAGTTTGGACACCGTGGTTAAAGAAAAATATGAAGCTTCTTGAACAAGTGCAACGCAGGGCGACAAAGATGGTCGATGGTCTCAGGGACTTACCATATCAGGAGAGATTGATCAAACTTGACATTTTTCCTTTGTCTTACAGGAACGTTCAGTGCAGCCTGCTCTGGACATTCCGGATAATCCGGGGCCACAGTTCCTCCCTGAAATTGGAGGATTTCTTCCAATTAGCCACCACATCTCACCTGCGTGGCCATCCTTGCAAGGTCACAAACGAACGCATTCGATTAGACCTCCGAAAATATTTCTTCAGTGAACGTGTGGTCCGACCTTGGAACCTGCTACCAAGCGAGACGGTTTCCGCTGACACACTTGCGGAATTTAAAAGAAGACTCGATGTGATTTTATTTGACAAAATGTGACTTTTACAACACGATTTCCTACTACCAGCACTGTTAACAATTTTTCTGGCTCTAGACGTTTTTCTTTCTGTTCCGCAAAATTCATTCAAAATTCTGTCATGGTATCATATGTCCTCCCCCCGACTGCACATTACCTGTAAGAATAACTTTGTTTGCTTTGTATTTATAGGGTCCTCAAGGGCATTTCTTGCCTATAACCCTTAAAGATATACATATAAATCGATAATGCAGCCGTTCTGTGTACAAGGTAGCCGTGGTGTGGTGTCATTGTTTGTGTCATGATGCGGGCGTGGGTGTGGGTTGTCTGATTGGTCAGGTCCAAGGCCCAGTCACGAGACCAATAACAATGAATGGAGAGGCAGACTGAGCCGGTGCGTGCCAGGCAATCGCTGCCTGCAGATGTGGCCTTGACTGTGCTATTGTTGTTGTTGTGTCTGCTAGTTAACAAGCCTGTGAGGGCCGCTCGGACGGAAGGGGAAAAGGAGACACTAGAGCAGCCACTAGGCCGAACCTGGCGGGCGTTGTGAGGACATTGAGACAGCTGCCACAACTCCCCCAGACGCCAAATGGAGTGGAGGCGTTGATCATCTAGCCAGCCACAAATCTGTCGGACCAGAGTACACGACGGCCAGACCTGGTGTGGCTAATCGGGGGCGAGTTTTCTCCAGTGTGTGGTGGTGATGGCGTCACTGTCTGCGGCTGGACGCTGTGTGGAGTTGAGATCGGTTCCGTGTCTTCAACGTAAGCCGGTTTGACACTGTCAATACTG
>JAYGXS010000005.1:43984095-44060864 GCA_036362985.1 Ligula intestinalis
GGCTGGCGATTGGTGACCATGTGGCGATTACAGGGCTTTGAACCCAGTGACCATTCCTGATCAGTATCCTGTACCACACATTCAAGATTTAACTCTCACGCTACAGGGTAAGCGCATTTTCTCTAAGATTGATCTTGTTCGTGCATACCACAAAATCCCAATCGAGGCCAGTGATGTTTCTAAGACCGCTGTTACCACTCTCTTTGGGTTATACGAATTCACTCGCATGCCCTGTGGTCTGAGAAATGCGACTCAAACATTCCAGCGGTTCATCGATCAGGTACTGCGAGGTCTCGAATTCGCCTATGCTTACATCGATGATTTACTGGTGGCCAGTTCTGACGCTACTGAACACGAGGCCCATCTGAAACTACTGTTCGAACGAGTCGACTCCTACGGTGTTATCATTAATGCTTCTATGTGTGAGTTTGGTGTCTCCAGCCTAGTGTTCCTGGGTCACGTATTGGACGCAGATGGAATACAACCTGTCCCTGAAAAGGTTTCAGCAATTACAAACTTTCCAGTCCCTACGACACTCAACCAATTACGTCGTTTCTTAGGAATGGTGAGCTACTACCATCGCTTTCTATCCCATGGTGCCAACCTCCTGCAGCCACTCAACAGTCTCTTGGCTTGCTCAAAGAAGACGCTGACGATGAGCAAAGAGCCGTAACGTCCTTCAAAGACGTCAAAGCCGCTCTTACGAAAGCAACTCTCCTTACCCATCCTCATCCAGATGCTCACCTAACTCTCATGACAGATGCCTCAGGCACTGCCGTTGGTGCATTCTTGCAGCAAACTGTTCGCGGTGTGCTTCAGCCTCTGGCTTTCTTCTCCAAAAAGCTTAGCCCAACAGAGACTGGCTACAGTGCCTTCAGCCGCGAACTCCTAGCCATTTACTTATCCATTCGACATTTCAAACATTTTATCGAGGGTCGTGAATTTGTCGTACTCACAGATCACAAACCCGTTGTTTTCGCTCTAAGGGCTACACCAGATCGATAATCACCTCGCGAGATTCGTCATCTAGACTTCATCTCTCAGTTTTTCTCTGACATCCAACATGTCCACGGTAAGGAAAATGTAGTTGTTGATGATCTATGACGATTTGAGATGGACTCCGTCGCAACACAACCCATCGATTTCATGCTCATGGCAGAAGCTCAACAGTCTGATGAGGAACTTCCCAGATTTCGCTGCGAAGCCTTCTCTTTAGTTCTTCGGGAAATCCCTCTTCCCACCGGAGCTGGTACCATCACTTGTGACATTTCCACCGGACGCGAACGTACCTTTGTCCCAGCAACTTTGCAAAGACAGATCTTCAACGTCCTTCATGGTCTTTCCCACCCTGGAGTTCGGGCGACAGTGAAAACCATCACTGACCGATTCTTCTGGCCCAACATCAACTGGGATTTTCGACTTTGGACCCGATCTTGTCTCCCATGCCAACGAACTAAAATTCATCGACATACCGCATCTCCAATAGGCACTTTCGCCACTCCTGATGCGCGTTTCAATCACATTCACCTTGACCTGGTAGGTCTCCTCTCACCTTCTAACGGTTCTACATATTTGCTGACTTGTGTGGACTGTTTTACTCGGTGGCCGGTTGCTGCACCCATTCCTGACATCAGTGCCGAAACCGTTGCAAAATCTTTCCTTACGCATTGAGTATCCAACTTTGGTGTTCCTGCGACTGTGGCAACTGTCTACGGATCTCAGTTCGCGTCCAGGTTGTTCCGCCAGTTCACTTACCTTCTTGGCACTAACCGGATTCGAACGACGGCATACCATCCCCAGGCAAACGGCCTCGTAGAACGTTTCCATCGGCAGCCCTCGTGGCCCAGCTCGATCCTTCCCGATGGTTCGACAATCTCCCTCTAGTGATGTTTTCCATCCGTTCTATTGTCAAGGTGGACATCGGTTGCACTGCAGCTGATCTTGTCTTCGGAACCTCCCTACACATGCCCGGTGAGTTAGTCTCATCTTCAAACATGCTAACGTCTTTTGATACTAGCAGTTATGTTGACCGAATACGCAGTGCCATACACGATCTCCACGCAACGCTTCCTCGAGCGTCATCGGCCAATTTCTTCATCCCTCACGACCTGGACACATGCAAGTTCGTCCTAGTCCGGCATGACGCAGTTCGCCGGCCACTCCAACCTCCTTATGACGGGCCCTACAAAGTTGTTCAACGATCTAACAAGGATTTTGTCATAGATCGCAAAGGCAAGTCAGACACCGTCAGTATTGACAGTGTCAAACCGGCTTACGTTGAAGACACGGAACCGATCTCAACTCCACACAGCGCCCAGCAGCAGACAGTGACGCCATCACCACCACAAACTGGAGAAAACTCGCCCCCGATTAGCCACACCAAGTCTGGCCGTCGTGTACTCTGGTCCGACAGATTTGTGGCTGGCTAGATGATCAACGCCTCCACTCCATTTGGCGTCTGGGGGAGTTGTGGCAGCTGTCTCAATGTCCTCACAACGCCCGCCAGGTTTGACGTAGTGGCTGCTCTAGTGTCTCCTTTTCCCCTTCCGTCCGAGCGGCCCTCACAGGCTTGTTAACTAGCAGACACAACAACAACAGCACAGTCAAGGCCACATCTGCAGACAGCGCTTACCTGGCACGCACCGGCTCAGTCTGCCTCTCCATTCATTGTTATTGGTCTCGTGACTGGGCCTTGGACCTGACCAATCAGACATCCCACACCCACGCCCGCATCATGACACAAACAATGACACCACACCACGGCTACCTTGTACACAGAACGGTTGCATTATATATTCATATGTATATCTGTAAGAGTTATAGGCAAGAAATGCCCTTTAGGACCCTATTCATATAAAGCAAACAAGGTTATTCTTACGGGTAATGTGCAGTCCGGGGGAGGACATATGATACCATGACAGAATTTCGATTGAATTTTGCGGAACAGAAAGAAAACAGTCTAGAGCCAAAAAAATTGTTCACAGTGCTGGTAATAGGAAATCGTGTTGTAAAAAGCAGCTTTTGTCGAATAAAATCACATTAAGTCTTCTTTTAAACTCCGCAATTGTGTCAGCGGAAACCGTCTCGCTTGGTAGCAGGTTCCAAGGTCGGACTCCACGTTCACTGAAGAAATGTTTTCGAAGTATAATCGGGTGCGTTCGTTTGTGACGATTTAAGGATGGCCACGCAGGTGAGATATGGCGGCTAATTGGAAGAAATCCTCCAATTTCAGGGAGGAACTGTGGCCCCGGATTATCCGGAATGTCCAGAGCAGGCTGCACTGAACGTTCCTGTAAGACAAAGGAAAAATGTCAAGTTTGATCAATCTCTCCTGATATGGTAAGTCCCTGAGACCATCGACCATCTTTGTCGCCCTGCGTTGCACTTGTTCAAGAAGCTCTATATTTTTCTTCAACCACGGTGTCCAAACTGGCATTCCGTATTCAAGATGTGGTCTCACAAAGGCACCAAATATTTTTCCGAAGAGTTCAGGTGGAAGGATTTTGAACGCTTGTCTGATCCAGTGCATGACACTAGTTGCCTTCTGGGCGGACTTTTTACCGTGCTCGGTTGGTATCAAGTTCGCGATTGTCCATATACCCAAATTTTTGTGCGTATCAACCTCTTCTAATGCGGCACCATTGATAAAATAACTGTCCTTCGGCGAAACTTTCGCCCCGGGCTTATTTGTGGAACCAGACACTTGGATACATTAACGTTAAGAAGCAATGTGGACGACCAGATAACCAGTTTATCGATATTCGAATGTAATTTCTTTGCGTCGTCGGCGCACCTAACTTCAGCCCATATTTTTATGTCATCCACAAACATGACAGCTGCGCAATCAAGCTCATTGAGGCAGTCCTTTACGTAAATCAGGAATAGCAGCGGACCCAAAACTGAGCCTTGTGGTACACCACTCTCGACCATTGTCCATTCTGAGGTTGAGTTTCCTAAAATGACCCTCTGTTCTCTGAGGGACAAGAAGCTGCTGATCCATTTATACATTTTTCCTTGAATTCCCACGTCCCAAATCTTCTGTAGCAGAAGCCTGTGTGGTACACTATCGAAGGCCTTTTTGAAGTCAAGTCAAGTCAAGTCAAATTTATTAAAGGAAATATAGGCAAACGCCTTTGAACTCCCTCTTGGTACATAGGATTTAAGAAATGCATCGGCCAAGCCGAACATTCTAAAGAAGTCGTTGACACAGTTTCAAACGACTACTCGCTTGTTGAAGTAATAAACTCACACGCAGTTTACACGAGCCAGCAGTGTAACTGAGGAAGAATAGCAGACAGTGAAAAAACTCCTAAGGCTGGCTCATAATTCAAAATGGAATTTCATTTTTGGTTTTTAGGAGAAAAACTGTCGCTCGTGGGGAAGCATGTGAATGATAGGGGCATGATGCTTCTGTGAATGTTGACGGTAGCCATGGCGTCCATGACGAGTGATATCTACACCCGAAGGACCATACGAGGAGGAGACCTCGGAGTCACGAGAACGTCCCGAAGACCGGAGATGTGACCATGATACGCCTTTGCTGTGCCAAGAGCCGAGGAACCCACCACGTTGTCAGCAGTCGGTCGATACGAGAAGGGTGTGACAGGGCCGCATAGCCTAGGACCATAGGTGCGGTAGGTGCGTCATCAGACACGATCGGCGCAGATCGCATAGTGAGTAGAGACGTCATAGGTAGATAATGTCAGAAACCCATTTGGTTAATTACTAATAATAATACTACTTACAAATTACTATTAGTATATATTTATAGCATTTCTAGAATTTCATCATCATCATCATCAAGTATGAAAAAATGGTATTGATTTTGGGTAAAAAAGAATGGTTCCTTTTTTAATAGTTATTTTTTATTTAAATCAGATAGGTTTTTTTGCCACAAAATTAAGAAATAAACTTGCACAGCTGTAGTTTATCTTACTACACGGAAAACAAGCAGATAAACGTATATTCGCGAAATGCCGTTCATTTTCTTTCTCACGCAAACGATTCGAACGATGTCCACATATTTTCTATCTACAGCTCACCATGAAGGAATAGTGAAACTTGGAACGGGACGGGGATATAAGGATCACGTTTCGCAATTATTATTATATGTTGTGCCAGTATGTTGTGCTTTTGCAATCGTGAAACTGGCTTAAACGTAGGAAATACACCAAACGCTACTCCAATGAACGAAGAAGAGTACTTCCCTCTGTATTTTCAGCAGAAGGCTTAGCCCTGTTTTTCAAAAAATCGGTCGGACTCAACTTGTTCTTATTTCTACTTGACCTTCGAAAGCGGTAAATACGCAGATATTCCACATGAGTGGTGGGCAGTCAATCATATACGCGCAGGTTATTTTCTATTTCATGAAATTTCAGCCAAAATTCTGCATTGTGCTTTTGATTCGAACAAATTAAGTTGGTATGGTTGTTACAATGATTAGCATGCGATTAAATTTCCACACATTTCAGTCATCTCAGTATGCTAGCTATTGAATGAGCTTCCTTTTGACCACTAGCAAGACACATGCTCTGTAAATAATGGCTACTTAAATATTGTGCTTTTCCTGGTTGCTTTTAATTGCTCTAATAAATGTAAATATGCGTTATGGAAAAAAATTGCAAAGCATTATTTTTGTTATGCTTGTTAGTTATCAGAGTACGACTTCTCAAAATTTTATTCTTGAAGATAGGGCATCTTTCGGTGGATGACATCTTCTGTTTCACAAACCATAACACCAACACCGACGACACGGGCAGAAAGTTTAACAACACGCATCCATCGCTCAGTTTTTTTTGTTTAGGATGAGGTAGGTAATTAAATTTCGCTCCTTTTTTCCTTCTACGAAGGAAAAGGAAGGATTCGTCCAGCGTAGGCTAATCCGAAAGAAAACCTGGACAACACAATGCATCAACTTTCACAGTTTTTTTCTTCTAAATGTTATAAGAAATTTACTCCCGAGAGTGGCAGTTAGGGTGCACGGATCTGCTCCATCGAAGCTATCGAAGCAGAACTCCCAAGGACTGTAGAAAATTCTTCTGGAAAATGCATGCCCAAAAGCGTCCATGTGGATGTGAACAAATTCCGGTCTGGTTAAGTAAAGATACAACTATTTTGGTTTCGAGTTATATTCTCGCAAACCTTGTCGATCCTCACGAAACATTTCAGATTGACTATCGGACACCAGCCAACTTCCCCAAGGACGTACGCCAACGGCTGCTAGCAACAGCTGAGGCAGTGGCAATACGGCTAGCCAATCTAGTGCTATACTGCCAGAATACGCTAATGCGAGCGCTATGACTTTCGTGGGCGACGCCGTCGCTAGGATCACATGTCATTTACACGGCTTGGTGACAGTTGTTCACTCCTTGCACGTGACTGTGATATTCACTCCGCATACTCGGCCCATGACAACTGCTCGCGGCCTTTCCTAATTCACCGTCTGCCAATGCAATGACATCTATATGCCGATCTCGCAATGTGGACTGTGTGACAAACGATGTGTTTTAATTATAATTTATTGATAAACCCTGTCCACTTCTCCTATTTTCATTACCAATGCAACAGTAAAGGCTCGATGATGAATTATCGAAAAATATGTTTGCCAAGCAGACTGTAAAAATAGCGAACGCGAAAGATTTTTAACAGTATCGAATAAACATTTATGTTGTGGTTTTAGTCTACAGTCTCTTTTTTGGTTATATATATAAATGGTGATACCGGTTTTATCTCCCTTTTGTGCACACCATTTTCACCATCTCACTCACCACCCACCCGTTTTTCCATAAATGAAGTCACGTGGTTTAACATTTTTTGTATTTTCACAGACGACAGGTTTTTCTGTACCGATATGCACGCATAATTCAACGGGAGCCTCGGCTGTGAATAATAAGATAACACATCCAGATTTTGGGATGAACGGGGGATAATATAGTGCATCACTATCGTCAGTGACCCTTGTCGAGCAATACGATCAACAGATCTCAATGATCCCAAGCAATAAAGAATTTTGTGAGTCCTTAGTTGGCGATATACACTATTACCCAATGTGTTTATATAGCAAAACACACGGTTAGACGTGCTTTTCCAAATGAAAGTTCGCCTATGCTTCATCACGATGTTTCTTCAAACATTTGATCCTCTACCAAAGTGTTCGAGAAGTACGATGCAAGAAGTGAACTTTAAAACTAACCACCCAATCAGCCACAAACACAGTTGTGTAAGGATGATTTATCGGTGTGTTAAGATGCACTGCAGTTAACCGGTAGACAAATTTACCAAACTGTATTACTTAAAGGGGCGTTCAGAGAAAATGGCTACCCGTGAAACTTCGTCAACGAACGAGACAAACGTCAAACTTGCACTTACACCAGGTTTCGGCCAGCGAATCCATACGTCAAAAACGTCTCCGAAGCCGTCGGCCGTCTTCTTGTACCACTCGGAAGTGGAGTCATACACAAGCCGGAGGAAGTTATAAGGCGTCAGATAATGAAGCCAAAAGAGCCACTGCCACGCCAGGAAACCTATGGAGTCGTCTATAAAATTCGGTGCAATTGCGATCAATCCATCTACGTCGGAGAAACTGGAAGACTTCTCAATATGTGAATTGCCGAAAAGGCAGCAGCAGTGATGATAAATGATGCCAATTCACAATTCGTGGCTTATTTGACCAATTGAATTTGCTGAGGCCCAAACTCTCGTGAAGTGGGTCAATGTGTGAGTCATGAATTGATTAAGGGATGTTTTATGGGCCCCAGTCGATCAAATTAATGAAATGATCTGCCCAAACCACGTTAAGTGCTGAAGTGCAATTAGGCCAAAGCAAGTCCACACTTAGGGAAGGCACAGGTCAACGCGTCTTCAAACGCCAGTGCAAAAGAGCAAAGCTGGCCGAGCGATCATCAAGCTCAACTCCAGCACGTGTGAGGCAAGTTCGGCAGACCACGCTGGTCGACAAGTAATTATCGACAAGCGGGCAACTTTCCTAGATAGGGGGATTTATCGCGTTGCGTTAAGGTTAATAAGGTTAAACCCTAACAGTTGCGCTCTTTCAGGCCTGGTTTTTTAGGAAGTCTTGGGAAGGCCACATTGTTAGGAACCATATATTGTGAACAGAAGATTTAAGAGGAAGTTGCATGGCGTTCGACTGTGGTGGGCTTAATCGAAACCGATGGTCGAACACACACACACAGTACAACTTACCTGAGCTCCAACTTACCGTTCTGGCGATAGATTAGTAGAGTTCGCGGCGCCGAGCGCCGCGCACACCTTCCATATGCATGCAAAACAGCTAAAACTTTTGGTTTATCAATTAACGCATAGTAAGCTCTAGTTTTTCAGTTAATTTTCATGTTAACTATTTTGTTTTTTATCACTTATTTAGTTAAACTTATTTTAATTTTTTTTAGCTAATTGCTTTTAGTTTCAGTTACTTTTTTAAGTTTAGATATTTCCCAGTATTGCACGTTTTAATTATGTGCCTTTTGTTGACAAATAAGACCTACATGGATGGGTGGAAATCTGTTAGGCACTGTGAGTAATTAAGACGAAGAAGATTCGATCACTGGACAACAATTTTATTCACCTGACGTTTTGACATCCGTCGCGGATTCTTCATCAGAGACATTAGTAGAAAAACGTCGCAGAAGTGGGTGATACATGTACAGGAATTTGCGGTATTTATTGGAGACAGTCATTACTGCAAATCTTTGACAACGAAAATTAAAGCTGGTTGCCCTCTTGCTTGCTGACTGGCCTGTGAGTCGGGACCTGTTGAACTTGCATCGCACTAGGTGGAATTTGGTGGTTTTATTTTCTGACGCCTTATAATTGCCGCCGGCTTGTATGTGACTCTAACTCCGAGTAATCGGAGACGTTTTTGACATACGGGATCGTTCGCCAAAATTTGGGGTCAGTGCGATTTTGTTGCCCATCTCGGTTGTGCAAGGACTTGCTAACAAGATTGCGCGGGTAGCCATTTCCTTTTAAGGCCCAGCGAAGATATTTTATCCCAGCAACGTTTTCTTCGGGTTCACTGCAGTGTGTCAACACGCTTATAAATCGTCCTTACGCAACTGTGTTTGTGGCTGATTGGGTGGTTGCTGTTGTAGTTCAGAATTTGCATCGTGCTTTTCGCTTTCCTGAACACTTAGTTATTTAGGCCTGTATTCATCTATAGGAGCTGGTGCAGTTGCGGACAAGGCACCTGCGTTGGAGAAACTGGAGGACTTATCAAGACGCGAATTGCCAAACACGCGGCATCAGTGCGGTGAAATGATGCCAATTCTCATTTTTCGGCTTATTTGACGAGACCAAGCCGCCCATTAAAATTTGATGAGGTTGAACTTTCTTGCAAGAGGTGGTAATTGTGTGAACCAAGAATTACTTGAGTCACTTTGTTCACGGGCACTCAGTCCATAAACAAGTGCAACGACTTGTCCAAACCATTTTCGCCACTGAGGCTCAACTTGGCCAAAGAAACTCGACGCTTGGGGAACGCATAGGTCACCGCAAAGTCTTACGCCAACACCGGGGAATCAGCTGACCGAGCAATCATCATGCCCAATTCCACTTGGCGTGATGCAAGTTCAGTCGGTCACGGCCCACATGCCGGTCAGCAAGTAAAAGGGTAATTTACATTAATTGTCCTTGTCATAAGTGTGTAGTACTGATTTTATCCTATAAATACTGCAAATTCCTGTGCTAGTGTTTTCTACTGATGTCTCTGACGAAGAATCCGCGACGAATGTCGAAATCTCAAGCGAATAAAAGTGTTGTTCCAGCAAACGAATACAATTCTTCTTCTCAATTACTTCCTGGAACTCGCATGCCCGCTAGTATTGGCACAGTGAGTGATACTCACAAGCTGAGGAACGATTGCAACACCATAGTTTCTACCAGAAAGCACTCATACAATGCTGAGTGACCCACTTGTGAGCTAGACCGCCCAGAACTGTGGCAGGCAGTGGT
The DNA here is from genome assembly GCA_036362985.1 of Ligula intestinalis. Classification (NCBI taxonomy): domain Eukaryota; kingdom Metazoa; phylum Platyhelminthes; class Cestoda; order Diphyllobothriidea; family Diphyllobothriidae; genus Ligula; species Ligula intestinalis. Next base: position 43,994,065 of record JAYGXS010000005.1, read on the forward strand.
TAAATACGTGGTTTAGCTTTAAGCTTTTACCGGGGATGTAAATGTGGTAAATAATTTCTTAGGACTGTATGATAGCTGCTTGCGAATATTGCATGGAAATTCCGCAGTGGCTCATGGATGTGGACTGAAATATAAGTATCAAAATTGGATCTGTGGCTATAAACGCTTGAATATACTCATCTACTCCAAGTTAAAAATTAATTTTTGGAGAAAAAATCTAAAATGACCTGCATTTGCAAACAGCCAGGTTGTAAAATGGAGAATATGACAGGGGCTGCGTCTATTCGCGTGATCTAATAAGCAAGAGCAATTACGTTACTAAGAATTTCCCTGCATCAACTTTGAGGTACAGTTATTGTGCTCGACGTGCGTAAATTGTCTCAGGTTAGCCATGAAGACTCGAGTTTTGCCTGATTTTAAGGTATCCCTGATCAAAGAATTCCATTGACCATATTTTTGCTTCTCTTATAGTGCCTTTACAATAAGGTCGGTCGAAATGAAAGTAAAGGTTTACTTTGCGCCTTAAGGTCTAATATTAAAGACAGATCTGAGGCCAATAGAAGGATATCTTTCAGGAATTCTCTCTGTGCGACTGAGATAGTCTCCCTTCAGGACCAGGTAAATACACAGAAGCCCATAGAAGTGAGCTAGGCTGGCAGTCTGTCCTTACGCTCTTCGTACAGAATGGGAGTAGTCTAAAGCAGTACATGGACATCGACTGCTGTAAAGGTGTTTGATAAAGCTTGACTAGGGCGCCTTCTTAGAAGTTCACTTGGTGTGTCCCTTTAAAACGGGACCCTGCTGAACAGTCTTTCTTCTCTGCTGTTAGCAGCAGGGATCTTGGTGGTCTTTCCTTCACATTTAGCAATATATCGATGTGAATACCCACTTTATCGGAGAACGCTTTCTATACTTTTAAGCTCTGTTCAGTGCTTGAAGTCGAGCGGATCATATATGAGGTATATTGGTAGGAAAATTCCAAAATGGGTATAGAAACCGGCACTGCGTTGAAAAATCCCGTCAATTCCTTCAGAATATCATCGAGAAAAGGCAACGATCCGGACTCTTCTTCTTCTTCTTCTTGACTATTGTGTGCGCCTGATTAAAAGTATGCATCAGTGCTTAATTGTAAGTTTTTATATGTAGCCGCGTTTATATCATTCACATATTGCCCATAGCATGACAAACTATTAATCTTGTGACGAACTTGCAAAAGTTCGGCTTTTCCCATGATCATATTCACCAGAAGCGAGAGAAGGAACGAGCCCCTAGTTAGTACGTCCAAATGGCTGTACAGGTTTTTTTAATAGGAACTGGACACCCAAAATACATGTGAATAGCAATTCCTCGAGTGCAGTCACCGGCATTCTATATCCCGCTTATTAGAGGTAAGTAAGTTATGAAGTTGACTGTTCCTTACCTAGCTCAATCGTGAAAAGAGACATAAAGTTTAGTAAAAATGCCCAGTTTTTCAGGTCGAAGTCTTTCACGCCGTCCACGTCCAGGTATATTGTGCAGTGCGTAGCGTTAACTGATATTATATAAAATAACTTTTGCCCGCTAGCTATTTCAATAGTGCATGGTACAGCGAGTACCTCATATCTATGATGGATCGAACGAATACCATCCTTTTAGATCCTTAATAAGCCATAGGATCGAGATATATGCGTGCGTAGGGATCAAAGGCACTTCAAATCATGTTTTTTTACGGAGCCATACTTTGGAAGTATTTTAACACAGTCACTCGGTTGTGTTTGACACTCTTCTATATAATTCTTCTCAATCTTCATCTTTCTGTAATTTTCTTTGTCCGAAGAATTAAATGAATTTTTCAAATCAACTTGAAACTGCCTTTAAATACTGTCCGCGCCCCTATCTTGTCTCGTTACGACGATTTTAAAATTATTATTTCAAGCTTCTCAGGAAAATTGTCCTTCATTCTCCGTAAATAAAACCAGGCATATACACCGCATAAAATATCAAGCTAGCGTCGTGCGTCCATAAGCACACCTTCAATTTACATATGGGACAACCTGCTCCCAGCGGCCGCGGCAAACAACTTAGACTACATTTTTTCACTTTACACTTACTTCTTAAAATTTCCTTCTCTGCCTATCCTATTTTCCCACCCCACAGAACTCCAAAACCACCGTTTTCGCAGGACAAAATGCTAGGAGTAGGGGTATATGAGTGGGCCTACATAAGCTCCTTTTTCCTGACAGCCTACAAGTGAGACATCAAGACCCGCAAAGAGACGGCTGGTTAACATTTGGTGCCACTGATCCGCTTTTGCTCGCAAGTCCACCGGCTGCTGCCGCATCCTTCAGTACCAAAAAGTGCATCCATAGGTATTTAGGCAGCATCATATGACGCAGGACCTGCCCTGGTGGGTGCGTGTGCGTGTACGTGTGCATCGAACTTTATGGTTGCCCAGGGTGAATAATTTGCCCCAAAGGCGCCAATGAATACCTTGGTGCGTCGCCTAGGAGCGGCGTATTTACTTTTAGCGAAGTCGGGGTGCTGCAAAAGCAGCGTTTGCCTGGGAGGGAAATTGCGGCCTCCGGTTTCCCCCGCTTCGGCTCCCTGAGGGCAATACATTTGCGTTCGGTATTCTAAGTGGTGCACGAAGGCAGAGAGGTAGACAAATAGAGGCAAAGGAACGCGTTAACTAGAAAGTAAAAGGCAGATCAAACGACCCAGCTTTCTGGATCAGACAGAAGTCAACTATCATTAGTAAAAAAGGCCGTAGCAAAGTGCACCACTGACTGCAAACGGGCTGCTGCACTTTTATGTTCATATTTGTTATGCCTTTGAATTTAGATCGTCATGAGAGAGCACAGTTTAAGTGATTTGCGCTTGCAATACTTAATCACCGGAGCTTAAGTTAATAGGCGAGGCCCTTGCGGATATGATCTTCGGGCCTGGTTTCGTATGGGCAGAAAAGAAGTCAGATGCCAGATGGGAGGCATAGTGTACTCTGAACAGGAATAGTCGAGAATAAGAAGGAGGGATTTGGCTATCAGACGAGCGTGCCTCCGCCTGCAAGAGGGGGTTGGGCGTCAGAAGGTTGTTAGTGTGGCAGTCGTCAAAGGGAAGATGATTGGCTAGATCGATTTGGGGTAGGCAGGCTGGAGCCCGCGAAATTGCTAGCACCCATACGAGGATGGTCGTCGGCCCAGTTTGCGGCACTTGTGATTGGCTGTCCTAGAGACGGACCGATAACCTCAATCATATGGGCTTATGCATGTTGTGACGCCGGAAGTGGAAGGCGCTTCAGGGCCGCTACAAGTGTCTAGTGTGATGGACTTACAAACAGGGGTATTCATTTAGATAGACCCCTGTATGTATTTATATAGACCCCTGTATGCATTTAAATAGAACCCTGTATGCATTGTAATATTTCCCTCTGGCACCAAGGCAATTGCATTCGCGTAAATTCTCCGGATTTTTATGAGTGTGGGTGTATTTCTTTCTACAGACAGCAATGACAACCACTTTCTCGAGTAATTGATTTTTTTCATGATTTTTGAAACGGTGGACTGTGACGTCGGCACCTGCAGGATCCCCAATTCCTGAACGATTTCTCTCTCAACATTAAGCAGGAAATCCCTCTGAAGAGGATATACGAGACACTCAATTTGTCTTATTCGACGGTCAAAAGAATCGCAAAAAACCTGAGCAAGAATGAAAATTACGAGCGAGATTTCAAAACCGCTTATGAGAAGAGAAGGCTAAAACAAACATTGGAAGCAACTATCCAGCTTGTTGCTGAGATGGTCAATGTTCAAAAAGAGATGACCGAGCGAGAAATCATTCATGGATTGGCGATCCTGAAGGTGCCGACGTCACAGTCCACCGTTTCGAGAATCATGAAAAAAATCAATTACTCGAGAAAGCGGTTGTAATGGCTGCCTGTAGAAAAAAATACACCCACACTCATAAACATCCGGAGAATTTATGCGAATGCAATTGCCTTGGTGCCAGAGGAAAATATTACAATGCATACAGGGGTCTATATAAATATATCCAGGAGTCTATCTAAATGAATACCCCTGTAATATCTGCCGCATTCTCTCTGCCGTCATCAACCAGGCCCCAGTGTTAAGAGGATCTCAAAGCAACTGCCTATAGGCTTGGATGCGGTGGTCAATATAGCTAAACAGTCCACTTACGCCTGCAGCACACGTAATGTTATTCGTCAAATGTATCCGGTTTTTGACATATCATGGAAATGACATTTATCGGATGCCATTGGGGCCCCTGAGTGGTGCTCTCGAAAAATTTAAACAGCTGAGCCTCTCACTTGTCTAATATCCGTCACTAGGCGACAGTTTAAATTAATTGTAGATCTTAAAAAACCAAGCAAACAGGAAATTCCTATTAGCGCTTTACGATTGGAATATCAACTATTATTTCTGACGATGTTCCCCATGTTCTCCGAGCATAGCGTGTGAATGGACGATAAATTTCGCATGAATAGTCGGGGAGTTGCGCAGCCGCTAGTATACCACCTCTTCCCTCATCCATCTGGGCCCAATGTCAAGAAGACAGGAGGTAATATTGCGTGAAGGTGGCTTATGTGGAGCGGAGAGACCCTATTTACACAGACCGGGCGGATAATTGGTCGCAATGAACGTGCAGCATGACAGTCCAATAAATCGGCGGACGTTTTAATTTATCATGCAGATATTCCAAAAACTGGAAGAACACCCATCCAAGGCTTCATGTAAGTTATTGCACATGTAAATTGAAGGACTGCGCGGCGCTTTGCGCCGTGGACTATAGTTAACAAACTCCAGAAGAGAAAGTTTGACCACAGGTAATTTGAACTAGACGACCTCCCAAACACCATTACCCTTTTTTGATAATTTAAAAAATAATGTAAAATAATATAAAAATAAATACAATACGCAAAAACGTTAAACGCCTACTAGTCTGTTTTTCGTTCTTCCTGGCTTTTTGTTGGCTACAAGTTAATCCGCCAAAATGTTACAAATACTCACTCACTGCGGAGTGAACCTGCGCTTAGTTGGGTCAAAACACCCCCAACTTAAGCCCTACAAGCGACAAGGCGTCAGGCGTTTAGGGTTCCAGCTTGAAACCATCTTCAGAGATAGCATCAGGCAGAGGTAATTGTTACACAGGGAATTGCAGTAATTACAGAATGCAATCGATGGTCTACTGTATATCTATGAACATTAATGACTGTCCCTTAAACGAAGATGCTTACCCCCTGTTGTGTTAATTGCTAGATAGCCAGCATACGAGTCATTTTCTGCTGAATCTTTTCCGCCTGTGCTGAAAGCTGTAGTCCTCTGCTGCCTGGCTTATCGGCATTGGCGTGGGAAAATGTGTTCGCCTACGCGCTCACCGATTGCCTGATTGTCTTGGCCGAACTGTTTCAGCCCCGAATATGGCTTGGGAGAAGAAATGGCACTTGCTAATAGGCTGGCGGCCCGTTAACCATAAATCGCGGGGCTCAAGCCATTGTCATATCTCACAAAAACGTCTCATCAAGCCTGAATGTGTGGCCGGGTCTCGTTGAATGAACCGCGACTGGTTGTCGAACAGACCGTGGCGGGTGAATCAGTGGTCAAGCATCTTAAAATTCAATACAACCACATCTAAATAGGATGAGTTTGAGCACAGCGCCCTCCTTGTGCAACTTCAGAAGGTCATGGAACCGGGCCAAGGCTGTTTCGTGGGCTATCGGCATGCATCGGTCGGTCAGCGCTATGGCACCCGAGTTCTGGGATGCCAGAAATGTCGTTAGTTTCGCGTTTTAGTGTGATTTTTGAAATTTATTTCACAGCGGACATAACACTGATGATCCTCCAGTAAGGTTTTTGCTATCTGAATGTATTCTGTTCTGTCCAATAAAACGGTGGAATTTACCTTTGTGATGTGTATCTTGGCCCTCAGTACATCGTATTTGAGCTTGGTGTATTTCGCGTGGTTTATCAACCATAAGGAGGGCAACACCCTGGGTCGGCCGAGATTCCTCGTCTTTTCAGTCATTCCGTCATGTGTGGAATCTGCTGTGGCTGGGCATCCCAATAACGCATGGCGTGCCCTGTTTAAATCCCGGTTTTGTTTCAACGCATCAATCACGTGACCCGTTGACGGGGCACTTTGGTATGCCTGTTTAATTTCGACGTCCGGACTAACTAACGAAGATCCTAGCGAGTATTATCCCAAAAAAATAAGGACTTGACACGCGAAAGTATTAAATGGGATAATATTAAAGGAACGAGCACAACCGTAATGATTGTCGCCAAGTCCAACTGCGTAGGTGGAAAAGTGTCTAAGTCTGCGGGTACAGCGAAGCCGTCTAGTCATCAGCCAATCAGGAAAGTGTGTAGGTATTGGCGTCGGAGTTCGCGAGGAATCGATTAGCTTCCGCGTACGCGCGGTGAAAGCGGGTGCGCAAAGGTGCAAGAGCGCGCAGAGGTAAGAGGATGAGTCAGCGCTGGACGCGCGACTAGACAAAGGTTTGGCAGGTGAGAAGGGGGTGAATACGTGCAGCACTACCGAATTCAGGCTGCCACATGCTACCTATGAATGACAAATCCCTTTTTGGGATAGACCACTCCAAACACAGCTTTCGCTTAAATTAAATCCTACTTCTAGTTGACTACGTTCTCCAGAGCAGTAGGTTTGTATTCGGCACTTTAAATGATTCAGGAATATAGGGAGAATATTGGATCAATTGACAAATGGTTTGGTAAATAAATTCACAAATTAGGACAATGGTTGGGTCTCTTGACTACAGCAAATAAGGCAGATAGAGCACCCGGAGAATACTTCATTGAGTCCAGTCTTCAGGCTTAAAGCACAGCCTGCCTGTATCAATTTAAAAAAACGAAAATCAACTGTAGTGCTAACTACCTTGAGGCTAATTGCTACCCTTTGTCCGAGGCTTCATGTGTTTGAACCGCCCGGTTCCTGCGGATTAACCAGCCATCTTTAAGTGGCGGAGCAAGCGGGCAAAGTACATTTTCATTCTACAGTCGGGATTGTCCGGCGTATGTCAGTCACCTGTGACAGTACTCCCAGCACATCTGGCCTTACAGTGTACGAAGTAGTCAAATCTTTGAATTGAATTCAAACAGAAGACAGTTACACGGGATGAGGTATGGAAGGCAGCTTTTTTCTGACGTTGTACAGGTCCTTCTTGACAAGAATTCAATTACTAATAAGAACATACTGAAAGTAAAATTCTGACTATGCTGCTATTATAAAATATTTTAAAGAACGCAAAGAAGCATGGGCGCACACCAATCAATGCCTGGCATGGATGGCAAAGATGATGAACAGGCAACTTACTACCAGGCTGAAGTCGTTCAAGTTATAATGGCAGACAGGAGGAACGACAGAAGCTGCGGGTAAACTGATGCAGTCTACCCCTGACGTGTTCGACCTTCATTCAGCCAATCATCTTCCGGACCACCAACTTTGGGGATTGGGAACACAAACATGCGCTCGAGTATGGTGCAGGCAGTCTACAGAATGGGTCTTGTAGCTGGGTCGCAAGCACTCCATTGATTTGAAGTTAATCAGTCATTTATACTTTGTCATTCTCCTTCATTTCATACCGTATATTTATTCAGTCACGATTGGGCACAATCCTGAAGTAAGCGAACTCCATATGGATGGCAAAAGCCACAAACAGACAACTAACGAACAGGACGGAGTCGGCCAAGTTATACCAGCAAAGGGAGCGGCAGAAAATGTAAGAAGATTTACACCGCATTTTTCTGGGCTTATTGTGCCTTTATTCAGCCAATCGGATGGCAAGAAAATAAATACCTCCGGTTTATTTAAGTGCTAATGAATTGTCTGCTAGAACTCGTCTGCGGACTGCATGTGTCTTGTTCAAGCACATGCGCGTGTTTTTGGTACCAGATGGAAGTCCAGATTATGAGTAGCTGAATTAAGGCAGAATTACCCCAAATACGCACTGCATCAATGTACCCACATTAACTATCGTCTCTTCCCTTTTGCTATGCATTTGAAATAATATTAAATATAGGATGGAATGGGTCTGCCAAAGCAAAAGGAGACAGAAATGATAATTTCTGGCTTTGTAGGAGTCATCAGTCAGTCATACCCGATCTCAAGGGTCGGAACCTCCATGATTCGAACCCGAAACCTTTTGTCACTGAGCTTACCACTCTACCATTCCACCAAGGGCTGGCTACCTTGTCAGCTTGATGAATATGTGAGCATCGTCGATCTGAAAGTGGAACAATTAAGTTTCCTTTCCGCCTTGGAGCTCCCACTAGAGCCCATACAGGCAGTCACGGAGCGACTAGTAGGATAGAATAGAATGGTACAGGCATCCCAAAGAACGTATAAGTCACTTTAAATCACTATATTAAGGGAAGAAGGCTTTCGCCCTTGAACTCCCTATGCTTGAGCATAAGATAGTGACGGTCCGCGTTCAATGATGAAGGTTTTTTAAATCACAGTTTTGACCTTTTCTATTAGATCACAGACTCCTGATGACTCATTCAATTGTAATTCCAGAAGGTGCTCAAGTTTTCAAGGTTTTCTTGATTTATAGCCATTGAACTGATTTGCTGACTGCCGCAAGAAACACAATTTATTCTAGTGGGACTATGAGTAAGACATGAATTTCGTAATTATTACGGAGGCTTGTGCAAGGTAGACATCATTCTTGACACATGCACTCACACAGGTGCGAGCCTAAACCAAGACCAAAAACCATGAGAATGATAGCACTAGCCATTCCCGTGCTCCCGTTTAACGCTTCACGAGGACGTCTGCAATTGGTTGCGTAACAAAGACAATCTTAAAAAACAGCAGCTAAAATACGACTTTAATGATACTCTGCTAGATAAACCGTGTTCCACCTTTACTTTGTGGCATAAAGCCGCTGAATCGACCTAGCTCTTTCCCTCTATCCATCTATCGCTATCTCGTCACTCGCATGATGAGTTGGAAAAGCTAACTCGGTCGCGATGGCCGCTCTAACGTCTCACCCTCTTTTATTGAATTCCCCAGACGCGCTGGCGTAACAAACTCTGGAGTATGCATGCCAGGACAGTTACAAAATTCCACGGGATTGTTGGTAATGGGGGTTATATGGATGCACCATATCAGAGAAAAGGAAAAGTAATTAAAAAGTAAGGCGTACAAAAATAAATAATAGTAGGGAAAATTATTAAAATAATCTACTCTTTGGCGTTAAAGAAGCGCGTCATTATAAAAATATGAAAGACGATCAAAAGAAATGAAGAAGATTTAGCAGATTTGCTTAAGTTGCTTTGTAGCTCAGCTTGTAGAGCATTGGCTTCGTGTTAAAGCCTTACATACTATGTGGGCTCAACTTCCGCCGAACGCCACGAGTTCTTTTCACAATTGGGTCAACTTGAAGAGAAAAGAAGAACTCCGCAAATCCCGGAGCTGCGCAGAGAACTAAGAATATTCGAGATTATAGTAAAACAATGAAAGGAGGACCGTCACAATAAAATTAGTTTAAAATAGTTATTCTCCACTGTGACTTTTCTGCTGCTAAGGTAAGGTTATAACCAATGAAATGATGTTAATCCATTTGAATCTTCCATTTTACTGAGCCTTTTTGTTATAAGGCTGTGTAGTACGCAGTGAATAAACTTTTCCCCATACTGTTTGCATTTCGAAAACGCTTTACACACATTTTTTGTTATATTAGCACAACTTGTCGGTGGGTTTTGGTAGACAGGTGCGGCGAAATGGCAAAAGTTGTCCTAAGGCTCGTTGATGAAAGTTAATCGATCACAAACGGAACTCCCTCGTCACGGTATGCCTTGGGCTTCATTCTTGGGCATCGCCAGCAACCACACAGTGACCAGCAAGCTACGCATATAACATCGGTGAACATTAATCAACGAGTGTCCATGTCTCTCGATGGAAGCTAGCAAGACAACGAGCACGTGGCTCAAAGATTAGAACGTTAGACTTCTGATCATAAGGTGGCGGGTTCGAGCCTCAGGCGAGCCACCACTTGGGGTTGGGCATGACCGGCTGATGACGGCTCATGTGCCAGGAATGGCCATTCCATTCTCCCTTGTTTTTGCCAGTAATTTATAAGTACCTCTGTTACCTGGCTAACCGATGCAGGCGCTGTTAACGTCCCCCGACTCGTTATTTGTCTTCAAATGCCGACTTATTTACTCGAAATCTCATGCACAGTTTGGCCCGGATAGCGTGTATACACATGCACAGACACCTCACTGACAGTTACGTAGCGCTGGTTAAGACTACGACCCGATCCTGCGCAGATGTCATTTCGCTTTTCACATCGACGTTAGTTTTTGCTGTTTAAAGTACATCAAGAGCCTCGCAGACCGTCAGGTTAATGAATTTAGACCATAAGTAATTAAATCTTAAATCAGGAAGTGCAAATTAATTACAGATTAAATGTCTAGTCCTTCGGAAAAAGTAAATTTATAACTTCCGTTGTAGATTTTACACTTCGGCGGATAAGTCAAGTCTAGCAGATTGGTGGGCATCATTCACAGGGCTGATGTGAATTCTGCCCCCAGGTGTGTCAATTCTTATTGGTGCTGCTCAGTTATCATCTGCTACTGCCATCTGACTATGTCTCTGATGACGAATCCGCGACGGATCGCGAAGAATGTATTGCCCCAGCGATCGAGTTGTCTACTTCTGAGTTACTTTGTCTTATTACTCTTCCTCGGTCCTCATCCAGTTATATTTGTGACGGTTAGTTTGATAGGGGGACTTAACGATGAACGGTAGGCCGGTCACCGAGTTGTTCAGGAAAATGCTCGGCCCATTTTGCCTTGAAGCTTAACCTAGGGCCCTTGAATGCAGCCGCATAGTGACTTGTACTATATGGTAGAGTGAAACTGACAAAATATAAGGGAAACTGGAATGACCATTGCTGGCCTGTTAGCCGTTATCAGAGAGTCATACTCAATCCCAGGTGTGGATTAACCGAGATTCGAACCTGTGACCCTTTAGTCATCGAGTAAAAAACACTTCATCATCGAGCTACAGGCCCATTGATTGGTCAGTTGCGATGGGCCGAGCATGTTTCCTCACCAGGTCGGTGCGTGCCCTATAATTCCGATCGCAACCGACAGAAATAACGGGCCGTAGCTCAGTGGTAGAGGGTTATACTCCATGTCTAAAGGGTCACGCGTTAGAAGCTCGGGTGATCCATACCTGGGATTTGATATGACTGGCTGATGGCGGCTAACAAACCAGAAATGGCCACTCGGGTCTCCCTTGTCTTTGTCGCTTTCACTTTATCATACTGTGTATATTATGAACATAAGTTTAAAATTAAATAGGAGAAGAAAACTGCAGATACTTCTTTGCCAATATATAAGAATATCAAAAGAATAAGATGAAATCACTGGAACAAGACTTTTATTTTCCTGACGTTTCGGACATGTCGCATGCCTCAGCTTTCTCGACGAATACCTATTATTAAGGATGCCCGACGGAATCCGAAACGTCAAGACAGTACAACTCTTGCTCCAGTGGTCGCTTCTTCTTCTTCTTCTTCTTCTTCTTCTTCTTCTTCGTCTGAAATACTTCTTTGATATCACTTAGTATTGCTACGAAGTGTCATTTATCGCCTTTCAAAACACGCCAGCAGTATGCATTGAAGTATCTCTGGAGTAAATGCTGTGCAAATCTGCCAATATATTCAAAAGCTGACTTTTTCTGTCTAACCAAGTCCTCTCGATTTGCTGGGCGTACGAACCTGTTTTCGTATTAACTTAATGCCCCGTTTGAGGGTATCGTGATCATACTCAGCTTGAATAAGTGACAGATAAGTTGGCCTTTCGTCAGAATATAGTACTGAATCTTCTTTCATCTAGGATTCAAGGACACAGGTCAATGACACTGCATCTCGCTTGCATATGCCGAAGTACCTACTCTCGGTACTCTGACACAACTCAAAGACCCGCAGACAATTAACACGCGGGATACAAAGTCGTCCGACTGGATAATAGAAGATTAACTTATCCCAACGGCTATACCATAGTAGATAAGATAAGGTGTGGAAGGCCAGAGTGTTATGGATAAGCTAATTAAATGCAAAAGAGGTAGAATGTGAGTAATAGGTAAGTGACACTCTCAGACGAGTGCAGTCCAGCCTTGAGCAGGCCAGAGTCCAGAGTCATATTCCGGTGGGTGTAGTCGCCGAGTATGGATTTCTGCAACCGGCCCTACGGTCGGCGGCTCCAGAAGTTTCTGAGCGTAAGCAGTCACCACTCTAAGGTCTTTTGTGAACCAGCCTTAGGAAGTGGTTGGTCAGTTAGGCCAGACGCGTCCGTGACCTTGATCGGAGGTGGATACTAGAGCCAGACATGCTGGAGATGTCCCAGACGAGTCTGAGCAAAGCATGGCTCAGCATACGAGGTAGCTACAAATGCATGAGCCATGGTTCTGATAATTTTACACGGAATCGTCCTCTCTTTCTTTGGCAGGTGCATCTTTAACCAAATGACAGTCAGAATTGTAATTTCAGGGCCCTATAATTTTGACCTCGTCCATTTTTTTTATCGGTGTTCCATTCAGATTTCCCTCTTAGGGATATTCACGATTTCTAAGCTGTATTTCGGCAGTAACTGAACCAATCAACCAGCCAACAGTATGCTTTGAAACTTCTTCCAGCGCCAGAGATAAAATAGCTCTAAAATTGTACAGATCTTCAAATTAAAATGTAGGTTTCCGTGCAAATCACTTTAATGGAAGAATTTTCTTACCTTCGATACTGAATCGATACAGAATCGTAACCCATTCGTCTGCAGCTCCCTATCCACACATTATGTGTACAGACCTTGCTCATGAACACTATCGATCCGTCACATTTACAGCAGGAGTTTTCTTTGGTAAGAGATCATGTCGGAGGAAAAGACATCATAAGGCCATGTCTGCAGTGCGCACCACTTTAGAAAAACTCTCGAACAATACTTTTCAGGGTATACTAAAATAGGTACAAAAAAGAACGTGAGAATCATACGATAGCAGTACCGAACCTATTGTAGACAGGAAGCAAGCATTTGCGAGTACAGTGGAGTCCGGTTAATGTGGACACTTAATGTGGACAACCGCTTAATGTGGACAGTTGCCCAGGAACGGAATTTCTCCATAGTAAAATCCTCCGGTTAATCTGGACAGCCGCCGCTTAATGTGGACAGCACCAAGCTGTCAACCGGTCAGTCGACCCACAGATTTTGTCAAAAATCCAGTCCAAATCGCCCGTGGCGGGGAATTCCTGCGTCCTTTTCGCCACAGTTGGGAGGTGCAGTTGTCGAAGGAGGCCGCCAATACGTCATCTAGGCTAATCCCACTCCCCCTGCCCTGCCCCCGTATCCTCACCCTTGTCTCCCTTATCTGCTTTCCCACAGATTTTGTCAAAAATCCAGTCCAGACGAGCAGGAAGAAGAGTCCGAAGAGGAAGACGAAGAAGTCGAGCCCCCAGTTTCATCAAAAGAAATGAGGGCGGCATTGGCCGTACTCGAAACGGGGCATCGACAACAAGGTTTTGATGTGGAGAATTTTGACACTGTGATAAAGAACTTTAGGGGAGCTTTAAGAGAAAAGTTTCCACCAAAGCAATCAAAACTGAGCATGTTCTTTCAATAAAACTTAATTACGATGCAAAATTCTGTTTTTTATACGTAGAAACCACTGATTTGGGGTCAGTTCGCTTAATATGGACAACCGGTTAATATGGACAGTTGGCCTGGAACGGAGGTGTCCACATTAACCGGACTCCACAGCATCTACTTCAAAAAGCCTTTTTGACTATCACAACCATCCTCCGAATGATCTCTTCAGCTGCCGGTGTTCCTTGTTCACTTTTAGCTGATATTATAATCGAGTGAAACTTTACAACCACCGGGAAATTCAATGATCACATTATCGGTGAGGTTGTCCATCCACTTCACTCGTGATCAATGGCTGCATAATTTTTCCTTGCTATGCGCCGAAGCTTTCGTTATATTTCCTGTCTTACATCGGCATATTAGCATTCTGTACTTCCATTTCAAGTATGCTAACTCCCGTACAGGAAAACGTAAATCTAGAAGCTGAGATTAGATCTGTCTCCACAATAGATTCGATGAAGCCCACTAGATTTTTCAGCATTTTGTTAATATATCTCTTGGTCTCAGTGAATGGAGCCACCTTTTGCTGAAATTTTGGATGCCACCAGCTCTCATTGAATGCCGACACCCTGTGGACCCCGGTATGCCGTGGTAGAGCTAAACCCCTCGTCCTCTTGGCACCGTGCCCACATGTAACAAGAATGAACCCGCACGGATGTCGCGACCCCTGAGTAATCGTCTTGGCAAGCTAGCCAAGCCATTTGCTTCACCGGTGCCACAGTGGTCTGCACTTAGATGGTCAGCCAGCTAGGCCTTTCAGCAAATGCCAATGCACCTCATTTCACATAAATTCATCTGTGCACTGGGAGTGCTTGGCAGCGAGGTAGCGCTAATAAAATATGGCATACTGGAATTATTCAAGATCCATCAATCAAAACTGCGTCAATGTTTTTATTTTTTTTCAGTTACGCCGGAATTTTGACACAGGCAAGAGATAGGCACATTAAGCTACAGGAGTTGGGGAATGCAACTGCTCAGCTTTTTCTGTTTCAGTCATCTCTATTAGTCGTTTTGAGCGACTCAATGAACATCGGCCAATTTCTGGTAAGTAGACAACAAGAAATGTCATTATGGCGCCTTTAGAATAGGCATAGCTCTTCAGCAGAACGCAGGTGATGTATACTTTGAGACCATACACAGTCAGTAAACACGTTGAGGGCAGTGCATGTCAACGTGCCCAAGAAAGGGGGTCAGAAAACCCAGAATGCGCACGCCAAACTTTCAAAAACGCTTGAGCCAGAAAATGCCGAGTTTGACACAGCTTCCAATGGCACAGCCACGTGATTGTCAGAGGTGTAGACTGATTGCAGAACATATACAGTCGACTGCCTATGTCATTAAAATTGAAGGACTTTTAGAGGAGAATCCCGGGTTCACAGAAGCAGTGCAAGCTACGTCTCCCTAAATCTTACAGCAGTACAGTAAACATCCTCATAAATAGATGACCTATTGTGGTTTACCAAGTAACATTATGTTGTTAAGAAATGTAAGGCCTTTGAGAAAAACGGAAAATTCCGAAAAGTAAAAAATTTGGGTTACTAAATAAATCTAAGTTTGAACTGCTAAGAAAGTATATTCCTGAAAAAAAAACGAGTAAATAAAACAGCAAATTAGAATGAAGATTGAAAATAATCATTTTGTCAACATTTTAGATACCTATGCTTCCACATTACGCACTGTGTCAAGTTTGGCCGGTACCGAACAGCCCAAAGTTCGAGAATAAAGTTCACAATAATTTAACACAATTTCTAGTTGTTTATTTCTTCCTAAATTCGTTGAGATACGCTGGATTAAGGCAACTTGATGTTTGCTTGATTGCTCCAACTGGGCTCTCACAGGAGAAAGATATTTCTTAAAGAGGCAGGTAGTCATGCCGGTCAAAGGCTAATAAATTCAATTGAAATTGTCAGGTGAACTTGCTACCGTAACATTTTTTGTACATTTGTTACATCCATTTGTAAGTATTTCCGGACGCAAAAACTAAATCTTCCGTTCGCTGGAAACAAATAATAAACAATGTTCTGGCATATATTTATGTCCTTTTATACTAAAATAAGCATACAAAAGGCTTCTCGGTCCGCAGCGATTAGTAGCCTAGGGAATTCTTTGAAGATCAATAAATGTTGGATTTGATCAACCGTGACCCACTTTTTCTTTTGATGTACTGATCTGAACTCAAGTCTTTTCAGCAGAGATCTACAGAGGGGTTCTGCAAGGGTGAACATGTTTACTAACCGCTTACTTACAAATGTTTGGTTGGTTGACTTTACCACAAACTTCCAATTTTTTGCATGCCGACCGTTGGTCCAGTAGGGATTGGATGATGATATTGAACTGTAGAGGGGTCCTCGAAGGCCACCATGTACAGTAACCGCTTCAGTCAGTTTTTTAAGTAAAATGGCTTTATTACTACTACTGGTGGATTCTATATGATTGCGTAGGAAATCCTGGTTGGGCAGTCAACTTGCTCCCGCATTGGTGGATTCCATCTGAGCGAAAAGTTGAGCGGGCAATATCGATCCATGTGTGAATAAACTCATGGCGTGAAGCGGGCGTTTGTTGCTTAGCGGTAGAGCATTAGCCTCCGACAAAGGCTTTCTCTGATGCGCGGGTTCAAATCCCGCCAAACGCCTAGAGTTTTTCACACTTGGGTCAACTCAAATTAAGCAAATCTGCCAAACAAACTTAATAATTAAGTCAGCCCCGTAGTCATTCTGGCGGATTCTAAAATGGCTTTATCAATTAACCATGCGAATAACCGCTTACTTACAAATTTTGAGTGGAGTGAATTTCCAAAATCGTCCCACTTTTTCCCTCGTTCGATATCATTCTAGTTAAAGTTAGTTATAGCATTACAAATGAACCCTAGTGAACTCGCCTAAGGTCAGCGAACACCCCCCCCCGACAAAGACGCGCTCGCCGTTGGTCTTGTAGGGTTTAGCGATTATATTTAAATGTACCGAAGTGTCCTCGCCCGATATCAGTGCACATTCCCCAACTTACCCGCGTAAATGTTTTTATTCACATAATGACTGCACACTGAATTGCTCTCGATACGCCACACCCATTCTACTCCCTAAACCCAGCTGCGTGAAGCGCGCTTCGCGCGCACTGTTGGGACCCTACTACAGATCCTAACCGTCTTTTCTAGTAAACAGCATTTTCAGTCTTAAAGCCAGCTGTGTGTTAAACTGGCCTCTTAACTGTTGGTCACATTCCCTGAGGTAGGCAATTAGTTTTTGAGGTTACTGTTAAGCAACGTCCCAAAAAGCAAATTCCTTTGTGTTGCGATAAGTAAGGTTTGAAATTGGATGCTCTGCTTGCTCGGGTCGACACGTTACAACGGGCAGTCAACAAGCGCGGGGTAAAACGATCAGAGGCGGAGCAAAACGCAGCACCACCATTAATCGGCCTTAAGACATACAATTAGTTCCAGGAAGGGAAAAGCTGTTGTGTTCGCTAATAAGTAAACCACACAGCACCGGCGATATATTTGTGTTGTCGGTTTATGTTAGGTACTAATTAACCGTCCATTGGTCCTCATATTGCCTGCTATCTTATATCTAGAAGTCTGTGAATGTGACTAACAACATCTGCTATGTCTTTTATCTATACTAAAATAATTACTCAACAAGACAAAGATCACGATATTAGCAGGATTTATTGATGTTATCTAATTTTTCGAGCTCTTATTCAACTGCAAGCGGCCCTGGGTTGGGTAGATAACCTCGCTAAGTTTAAAATCGAAAATCGGGCTACTTTTTTTATTCAAGTAGAAATAGTTTATTACGGTTTAATTTTCACTGGGTCGGTAATTTGCGCAATCAATTCGTGAACCTCCCTTATTGATAGGGGTGACGAATGCCCACTTCCATTCTTCTGTGAGTTCGCCTTATTCAAAGGCCTTTGCAAGATAACCTATTGCGCAGTTCATAAGCTGGTTCTCGTTATACGAATGTAGGAATTTTATCTGGCCCAGACGATTGTTCACACATTGTTCACATCTGAAATAATTCGGCCCTGAATATGCCCCATGAAAAATTAAGCTCCTCTGTTTTGGGGGATGAGGAGGAGGGTAGGGGGTGGAGGTTTCTGCTGCAGGGCGGACGGACCAGCACCAAGAGCATTAGGTTCTCGAAGGTAGATGGATTGAAAGAAGCTCGAGAGAACGGATGCTTTCACCTGGTCGTCAATCTCCAGTTGTCCGTCTGCGGAACTTAGTTCAGGTATCAATTCCTGAGATCGCTATTTGCTAATTATGTAACCATATTGCATTTTGGGGCGTTAAAAGGCGTGTTATAGTATATTCAGGTCGTATTCCTTTTGTAGTTTAGTAGATTCAATCTTATAAATATTTCGTTATTGCCTGTCTTCCCCTAAGGTTTTATCTGGTTTTCAGCAGGATTTTTCCCCCACGGAGCGGCAGAAATGGAGATTTCTCAAAGTAGAACTCCACAGGAGATGCGAACTCGGTGAGAACTATCTCCGAATTCTCAACGGGGAGATCATACATGTCCAGAGGTCACTTCTCTGGAGAAAGCCGCTAACACTAACAGCCTAGTGGGGATGGACAACAGTCCGTCTCCATCAGCACCGACAGCTCCCTGCATAAAATCTCACGCAAGAGGCAAACGCCTGCATAACGTGGTGACTAAGTTTAAATTGAGCTTTCTGTATACAAATGCCCAATGTCTTCCCTCAAAAACTGATGAACTCAAGACATTACTTTCGTGGCGGAAACCTGATGTATTTGCCATAACGGAAACGTGGCTAAAAACAGAAATCGCAGATTCGGAGAGTTCGATTTCAGCATACCAGCTTTTCCGCACAGACCAACAAAACCGAAAAATTGTAAGGGTTGCTGTTTATGTCAGAACTGGAAGCTCTGTTGTCGAAAGAGAACACACCTTAGCCCTGGTGTGCGAATCCGTCTGGTTAAAGATAAAGAAGGGTAATTCACAGAACATGAATTCCTGGCCGTATACCGGCCACCAAACATTCTGAGTAGAGCCAACGACTCACTCCTTGGTCTGGTGAAGGAAGCAGGAAGACGCCAGGAGATTATTATTGTTGGTGCCTTCAACGCACCTGCAGTGCACTGGGACAACCTGACAGTGAAGGTGGCGTCAACTTACTTTAGTTCAAAATTAATGGATCTCACTTTGACCTCTCTCTGGCACAGAACGTTAAGGGATTTACCAGATTTCGAGAAAACTAGCGAGCTAATTGTTTGCATCTCATTTTTACGAAGGATTTATCCTACATAGATGAAGTGCATTCAAGTGCTCCGCTCGGTAAGAGTGATCACATGACGCTAATGTGGGAATACTCGCTACATTCTCAACATCTGAGGAAAACGGAGGACAAGACGAATATATGGAAGGCAGATCTTAATTCAATGAAGAATCCACTATCGTCCATGAATTGGGACTGCCTGCTCAAGGGGGATCCGGAGGAGGATTGGAGATAAATCAAGAGGATTGCATTAGATCTGATTAAGCGCTTTTGTCCGGTGAAGGAACATAAGACGACTAGTCGCCCTGCCTGGTTGACGAGAAAACTGAACAGGCAAATAAAGAAGAAAAATAGGAAATAAAAAATTATTCTGGCAAACTGGGTCACCAGTTCACCTCGAGGAATTCTGACGCCAAAGAAATGCGGTAAAAAAATCGATCTGCCAGGCCAGGAAAAACTATGAATCAAGAATCCTCCAACAGGCCGAAGAAAAGCCCAAAATTCTATTCCGCTATATTAACAGTAGATTAAAAAACAAGGATCCAGTCGCAGTACTTAAAAATGATAATGGCGGGGAGGTCATTGAGAATGGCGTAAAAGCCCAGTACTGTAGCCGGTTCTTTGCCTCGGTATTCACTAGGTTAACCGAGCTTCATTTTGATAAAGCCAACAGTGCTGTTGTAAACGCCGGTCCAGCACTTCAATCTCTATTATTTCCAACATCTGTAGTTGAGAGGGAGCCGCAAGGCCTCAAAGAAGAAAAATCATCCGGTCCAGACAATATACCAGCCAAGTTCTTGAAAGAATTGGCAAGCGAGCTCTCAAAGCCCCTAGCACAGATCTTTCGTTCTTCATTTGAATTTGGAAAACTGCCATCCGAATAGAAAACGGCAAATATTTACCCGATATACAAGGGCGGAACCCGCACGAAGGTCAACAACTACCGGCCCGTCAGCCTAACTGGCATTTGCTGCAAGGTGATAGAAACGATAATTAAGAAGGTGACAATTAAGTTCTTGGAGGAGAACAATCTACTGTCAGGGCTCCAATACGGTTTCAGAAAGAACCATTCTTGTCTTCCCAGCGTACTACTCTCCACTTATTAGTGGACTCGCGCACTGGATGAAGATGGTAAGGTTGACGTCATCTATGCGGACTCCAAGAAGGCATTCGACAGCGTCCCACCTAAACGTTTAATGTATAAATTGTCGGAAATTGGAATAAAAGGAAATCTACTGGCATGGATGACTGATTTACTCACAGGGCGATCGCAAACTGTGTGCATCGGTGACTCGAAGTCAACCCCTACATCTTTTCTGAGTGGCGACCCCAAGGCTATGTCTTAGGGCCAATGATCTTCCGTATCTATATCAACGACTGTGTCAACGATCTGGGTTGCAGCGCCATCATGTTTGCCGACGACGTTAAACTCTGGAGAGCCATTAGGTCTGACGCCGATAGGAAAGCACTTCAAGAGAATTTCAATCGACTTACCTGCTGGTCTGCTCGTTGGCTCTTAAACTTCAACGTAAGTAAGTGTGTGGTCTTAAGAGTCGGTACTAGAAGGACTAATGAGGAGGAAGATTCCTCCCAATATCTCCTCGATGGGCACCCGCTTTCAACTGTGGACGAACAAAAGGACCTCGGTGTTCTAATAAATTTCTCGCTTAAACCATGTTCACAGTGTCTAAAGGCAGCTAAACGCGCGACACAGATGCTGTTTGTGATTAGGGGGGGTTTGGTCAACATCAACAAGGAGCTCTTCAGGAAAACCTACGGAGCGTTTGTTCGGTCCCACTTGGAGTATGCCGTCCAGGCCTGGTGTCTGAGGTTCAAGAAGGACTACCTGTACCTGGACCGAACGCAGGCCAGGGCTACGTAGATGGTCAAGAATCTTCGTCATCAGCCTTATGAAGACAGACTGACTGAACTTGATCTATTTCCTTTCAATTGTAGGCAACTCCGCGTTGACCTCATACAAATCTACCGAATTATTAGAGGCCGTGAGTGCACCCTAGAATATAACGATTTCTTCGAATTGGCTCAGACTGATCATCTGCGGGGTCAGCCCTTTAAAATACAGAGGTAACCGGCCAATATCGACGTTCGACGGAACGCCTTCCCTCAGAGGGTCATTGGAGCGTGAAACGGACCGCCCCAAGAAGTGTTCCTTTCGGATACTGTTGACATTTTTAAACACAAACTTGATTCTCATTTACTGAGAAACTGTGACAGATATAATGAACATAGTGTGAGTAGCAGCACTTTGCAAGTGGCTCACAGTTATCGCTGATGTTAAGCTCACATTTGTATTATGTACTATGGTTACGGCGGACCTATTTTTCCATTTTTGATTATGAATAGGAAGGCCAAGGGCAAAACCTTCTTCCTTTAATAAAGTGACTTAAAGTGACTTCAAGGGTTGGCAAGTCTGTAACGCCTCCAAAAGCGGTTCTTTCTTTAAAGTGGCCCGCAAGTTTGCGTTTATCCACTTTGGGCGGTTTTTTTTGTCCAGGTAGCTGAAGTTTTCTGGAAATCCATGTATAGTTAGTGTTTGCCCATCAATACCAGGGGCATCGAATCCCTAACAAAAAGGATGTCGTGCTTTTCACTGGCCTTATACAGTTCCGCTATGTCGTCAGTGTCTTGCTTAGAGGTCTATTTTGGCGAACGATACGCCACCGAAAGTGTTAATGGTCTGGTATACTTAGCAAATATAGCAATTTTCAAAATTTCCCTATCTAATGCTGGAATTTGAACTTCAGCCGTGGCTGCCAGCTTACAAATCAGATAAGCTTTTCCTCCTCCTCTCCTTGTTGGTATGTCTCCTGAAATGCCGATGTCTTCTGGACGACAATTCAGAGTTGGTGATACCTGTCGAAACCAGGTTTCAGTGAAAGCGATAATTTACGACTTCACCCCATCAACCAGGTTTTATGATCGTCCAGCTTGTTGAACAAGCTTTGTATGCTGTCGGATAGGATCTTCAGAGATCCTTTCCTCGGTGAGACCCAGCCCTCATTGTCGCAGGTTTTGGATAGAGGAATAACTGCTCTATTTAGATTATGTGGCCGTCTTTGATTTACAGTCCTTTTCCGCTGCTTTTTATTTATCTGACTTCTGTCCTTAATTCCCTTAACTTCAGCTGCTCTCTCGGCTTGTATTCTGGTTGAAAAAGCATCTGCCTTTACGAACTTCGTAAGGGT
Source organism: Ligula intestinalis (assembly GCA_036362985.1). NCBI lineage: Eukaryota > Metazoa > Platyhelminthes > Cestoda > Diphyllobothriidea > Diphyllobothriidae > Ligula > Ligula intestinalis. Next base: position 44,016,164 of record JAYGXS010000005.1, read on the forward strand.
GTTTTTTTCTTTTAGCAGATTTGATGCTTGTGTTTCGTTACGAAAGATACCTTCAAGAGGCATTGGGTTCGTTTGCAGGTCCCGGCCTAGGTCTACTTTTCCCAGACGAACAACGGTTTTGACAATAAGTATTGTCCCATCGTTCGGGACCTCACTAGCATATTCATGAATACCATGTACCAACCGCCGTGGACTCTGGAACAGCCTTTATCACTGTGTTTTGCATACGGTTTGTGGGCGAGTTCTGTATTGCCTTACCTTTGCCAGGGACGTTGGTATGGCATTCTTCAGAGTAGGCTTCGTACTGACATCCTTCAACATTTTTGGTCTGATTCAATTATTTGTATGCATCCTCAGCATACCCGCAACCTTGTTTTTGCGCGTTAAACCTATCAGGGCAAGTAATTTCTGATCAAGGTTATATTTGGTTTATAAGCAGCTATTTGCTCTCATTTTTGATCTGAAGGGTAAAATATATCAGCAGACAGTTGTTTTATAAAGAAAACTGCATGTTTAGATCAGTTTGTGTGTGTGGGAGGCAGGCAGACAGATTTCGGAAGTATTCGAAGATTGCTTTTGAGAGAAAAGATTAAATGCGCATGTTGATTTGGATTTAATGTACATAAATCGCAAAAAAGGCCTTTAAAGAACGCCCACCACCAAAGCCTACTATTGACAATACATGAAGAATCATATGCAATTATTCGGCATGTTTAAAAATGTGCAACATTCTTTACACGTTTCCCTCAAGTTCTATGATGACCTGGTGTGCCAGTGCTGAAAATTTTAAATAAAGGTCATTCCTCTTTCTTAAGGAAAATTTCCTCTCAAATTATATTTCTCGGGACTGCTACTTTTAAATTCATATTACACATTCAATATAACATTTTTCTGTTATGTGTTACGTGTTCCCTTTACGTGTTTCTGTACGTGAGACTATAATGCATGCCAATACAAGCGAACATGCCAGTCCCAGGAAGTAATTGAGAAAAGGACTGGACCGCTCGACATAGAATTATACGCGAGGATGTTATTTTACCTACTGATATTTTCCAAGTGCCTCCCTGACTGTTTTGTTGTCAGGCGCTGTAGGAACGAAGGAAAAGTTAAAGCAGAACATTTTGGTAGTGGTTGAAGCAGGTGACCCAGAAATTCGGAATCCACTGCATCTGGTTAATTATATTATGCGTTATTAACTGCCGCAGGCAGTTTCACGCATGCTTACTTTAAGGGTTCTGATACGCCATTCGTTGCTTACAATGTTTTGGGGATGCGTTTAAATGAGCTTCATTGAACCATCGACCTTGAAATATTTGTTGTCTCTACCGTATACAATAATTAGCAAAGGAACCGCAAGTTTGCCATACGAAAGAATATGGCTAAACTAGACTGGCCAGATATTTGCGATTTAACCCCAGAGAAAATAACTAAAGAAAATGCAAATTATTTTGTTAATTTAATCGAAAATGTAAGCAACTCTTCAATTCTTGACTGAAAAATAGAAAAATGTAGATGAATGGAATGACGTCGAGAAGTTACGTCATCTTTTCATTTTATCGCGTGCAGCGACTAGTATTTTTAAAGACCAGTTTGAATTGGAGCAAAACAAAAACTGTTATAATGAAAAGAAAATAGACGAGTTAATGCAATTGAATGCAGAAATCGAGGCCGAAAACGGACAGCTGCAGAAAAGTCTTTCCGAATTTGGGGTCAATCGAGAAGATTTTCAACGACAAAATCAGTCTGTGCTTGAAATAGGGCAACTAAATGAAGAGATTGAAATGCTTAAAAATGAGTTGGGGAAAACCGTTCAGGATAACGCCAGGCTGTCGGAGACGAAGGCCACACTTGAGGACAAACTTTCTAAAGCTTTGACAGAGAACAGAGAGCTTTGCGAGAGAATGGAGGTTATGCACACGCGAATGCAAGAAGGAGTGGCATTTTCCGGAAAGAGTGGGGAAGAGTATAGTTTGCGTAAGGAGCTTACGTCTCTGCGTTCTCAACTTCGCAGCAAAAAGGCTGAAATTGACGTAATTTTTTTAAATTTTATGTTTTTTTAAGTCTCTGTTGAATGATAAGCAAGAAATGCGCAAAGACCTTAAAAATTTGGAAGCGCAACTTAAACAGGCCAGTGCTGAGATTGAAAGGGCAACAGAGGATTATTCGAAGATGAAGCAGGCCCTTGTATCGTCCGACAACATCTTAAAACACAAGCAGGACGAATGTGAACGACTTCAGACAGAACTAGAAAGAATAACAGGAATATCAACTTTTGAGTCAAAAATAATGCAAACTCTTGATGAGAAAGTAGCTGAATGGACCGCTGTAAGGCCTGAATTTCTGTAGATTTACTTTGTAAACGTAGCTTTTATCTACGCGTGAAGAAGAAAATGCCAAGCTTTACGAGGAGAACGATCGACTAAAGCAAGATCTGGATGCTCTAAAAATAGATAAGGATCTCACGAGTGTGCATGCGCTTGTAAAGACAATGAAAGAAAAGGATGACCAAGTGAGTTTTCCGAAATCCGATCACCATTTAAAATAGATAATGCGCTTGAAAGAACAACTAATCGACGCCGCCCGAGAAGTTTCCGAGAGTACGGTCTTACTTGGTGAAGTTAAAAAAACTCTTGGGCCGGAAGAAAGCGAGCTCCTCAAAATTGAACGGGTAAAGAGAATTCAAAAAACTCTTCAAGAAAAAGAAAATTTGGTACTTGAAATGGAACGTCGAATGAAACTTGTGAGTTATATACATCGCATATATTCGGTATTTTTTAATATGCGATAATTTTGAAGTGTAGTTTTTTCATGGAAGCCTTCATTTGGGGTTTCATTAGGCAAATTTACTTGCCATTTCATTTCGAATTTCATTAACTGACATTTCATGCATAGCTCGAAACACAAATAGAAACGAAAGATGAGGAAATACGCGCACTGGAAGAACGTATTCGACGATACGAAACTGGCGAGTATGGCTTAGCTGAGGCCCTTGGTGAATGGAAAGCAACGAAACTGGAGCTTGTTGCTAAAGAACGGCAATTGGATGAAGTTTGCCAAGCTGCTGGTCAAGCTGAATCCAACGCTAACCAACTCATGTTTGAAAACGATTGCCTTAGAGAACGTCTTGGAATTTCGCCTGATGAAGATATTAACATTGATGGATTTATTTCTCAGAGGAGGATTCAAGAAGATGAGACAAAAGCATTGAATATTGTTCTGCAGGGCGAGGTATGTTCGAAAATCCCATTTATATTATTTGAAACTTTTATTACCACTAAATAAAAGTGTTATTTTTTACTCATAAATAAAAGGAATATGTATTAGCGACTCTTTGTGACCATATTGTGCTCTTGTAAATTCAGAGGAAGGTTTGCGACTCCCTCTAGCAGGTTTTCGACATCCAAGTTACGTAAAATATGTTAAAAGAGGCCTGACGTACACGAAACCAAGCAAGTTTGGTTGTGTCAACTCAGAGGAGTGTCCGTATATACACATAATAAGACCTTTTATTAAAAGCTTTTTCTGTGATATTGCGCAGAAGGAAGAAAACTCATAGTACTGACAAGCACGAACCCAACAATGACCGCGCAACCGGAAAATCGCTCACTGTATCATTTTGTCCTAAAGACCGTGATTTGCAACCTTTCTTTATAACTTTTCCATTTGAGTTGGATGCGTTCCCTTCTGAGCCACAAATCGGGAAATTCAGAGTTTTGTTGGAAATTTCTGTCATTTATTCTTGACAAATTTGCTAAGACGATACCAGTGTCAGCATTCGTTAAATGAGAGAAAGATAGGCGAACATCTTTGAGCTTGCTTTTGCTAGAAAATAAATGTATGCAAATAAAAATGAAAAAAAATCTGTAAATAACATACCTGCAGGCGAAAACACTGCAGTTCTTAGTTAGTTGAAATGGTAACAAAACGTGACTGCTCGCTGAGCAGGAGTAGTATAATAAGTGTGTGTAATGTGTCCGCACCTGTGTATATCTGTCCCTTAGGTCAGCGGATGTCTGGTGAATAAGGTCTTAAATGCATGTCCAGTTTGCTCTTAAATGTATTAACACGGGCAGAGAGGACAACATCTTCGGTAAGAGCGTTCTACGCTGCAATCACTCTGTTACTGGAGAAATATTGATGTCTATCGTTCCTTGCTTTGTCGGGGCGTAGTTTTAGGGGATGATCCGCAACATGGGCCTATTTGCCTGGGTTGGATAATCATCTGGGACAAAACAACAACCTAGGACATTCATAATATGGAAGGTGAGTAGAAAACCTCCTAGTACTTGCCTGTAGGAAAGGGAAAATAGCTTGAAGGCTGACAGTGATTTCGTAGGGCAGTGATCCCAGATCTTTGCCCATTTTTCGCTCGCTTTTGAATCTTATCGAAGACGGTACAGTCTTTGACAGTATAGTCTCTCCAGTGTCTACTGCCTGTATAGGGAATCCTAGGTGCGGCCGAGAAAAGCCTTCAAATATCCTGGGAAAGTTATCCTTTTTTAAAGCCATAAAAGTTCGCCTTATTAGTTGCAATCTATGTTTGGCTGACTTCGCCGGCAGTTCACCGTTGATTTGCATGAAAAGATAAACCGCACACCGAAATCCTTCTGACTGTCATCTTGCTGCAGCGCTGTTCGGTTTAAAAAGGTACAACTTCAGATTGGATGCTGCAAAAGTGCCGATTTGAAGAATGTTGCATTTACTAACATCGAAGTACATACGCTAATATTTTGACTAGTCTGCCAATCTGTTCAAGTTTGCTTGCAGATGGTTTTAATCTGCCGTATTTTCGACCCCTTTCTTTTATTGTATGTCATCATCGAACAAGGCGTCATGACAGTTTAGGTACCAGACACAGTCGCTGATTAAACCAAGGAATAATGTTGGACCTTAAACTGGGCCCTTTGGGACGCTACTCACCACAGCTACCCCTGAAGACTGTTGGCGCCCGACTTGTACTCTTTGGGACTATCCAGGCAAAAAGTGGTGGATCCATGGGAGGAGCTTCCCACTAACCCCTGCGCTGCACATTTTGTGCAGGAGGCGTTGGTGACGGAAGCTGTCGAAAGCCTTTTCGCAGTCAGCGTGGCTGGAATGCACCATTTTGTTTTCGTCATAATTGCTATTGGCATTTCATCATTAACATCTCAATTGGTTACTAAATCTGTTTATAAATTTGCCATAAAACGCAACTGGTTTTTAAATTTATAGCCTTGCCTGACAAATAACTACTGGACTGTCTACTTTGGACCATGTAGTAAAAATGACATCATTTTCGTTCTTTGACAGATTGAAAAATTAGAGAACGAAAGATTGGATCTGAAGCAGAAGTTGCGCGAAATGGCCAAGAAGATGGTTCAAAACTCTTCCACGAACGATCTTGGCCTACAATCGCTTCTTTCTTCTGAAGCTACTTACGAAGAGAAAAGTGAATACTCACATATTCTGAACATTTGTATTGAACCTTTGGTTGCTAATTGTTGCACTTTTTGTCAAGTGAAATGCATGCGTTTTTGACAGTGACTATCTTTACTCTTTAAGTGCAAGTACAAAGTGCTAATCGGCTTCAGGGATCAGCTCCGACCACCGAAGTTCCTGAAGTTTGGCACAACAGGGTAAGCTAACATCCCTATAGTTTTGTTAAGTCAAATTAATCGGCAAACTTATTCAGTCTGAATTAGTCTTTAATTTTGCTGGATACTACTCTTTTCTTCGTTTCAGGTGAAAGCCGCCAACGAAGAAATAAGCCGACTAGCAGCAGAAGTTGAAAAGGAGCGACTACTTCAACAAAAGGCAGCTGCAAAACTGAATATGCTTACTGAACTTAATGTTCAACTAGAAGCCGGTTTATCAGAACTTCAGGAAACTCTGAAAACACATTCCAAGGCGTCAGAAGATAGTTCTGTTATCCTGGAATGTCCCGTTTTGGGAAAGCTCCTAGCCGCACTAGATGCTAGAAGTTTTATGGAGGACTCAGACAACGCACGCTTTTTAAAGTGTCGTGTCGATTACCTCGAGGTTCGTAACCATTTCAATAACCGAAAATCTCTTACCTAAGGTTAAGCTTATAGATCATTTTGATTGAAGCAATCTGGAATCCAAGGGTAATTCATGTACACATCTTTGCATTTAAGCGTGAGGACGGTGCGCCTGTTCATTGCGTTGGACACTTAACTGACCTTCAAAAGATTGCGTATTGCCAAAATTATTTTAGATTTTTTAAATGTTTTCAGAGAAGTTAATCACCATCGTCTTTATGCTTGTCAGCGGTGTGGGTTGACTTTTCCGGCACATTAAGCTTAACATCTGCCTGATAAAACCTGAACTGACTGATTATTTTGATATTGCTTTCAATTTTGAACGTTTTTTGAGCGAATGAATCTGCTGAGGTTAGTAAAGAATGTTTCCATTTGAGGATATCTTAAGTAGAACATAGGTATTCCGTTAAGATGTCATCTGGTCGCTTAAGTCTGTCATTGGGAAGCAGAAAAAGATAGGGTATTTGACCAATTAAACACACTTTAGCAAGCCAGTATTTACGCTATGTGTAGATAAGATGGTTAACGCTGATAGTTTTGCGGGCAAAAAGAATGGAAACTGGAATGGCCATTGCTGGTTCATTAGCCATCACCAGCCAGTCGTATGCAACCCCAAGTGGTGCTCCACCGAGGCTTGAACTCGCGACCTTTTTGATTAGAGTCCAGCGCTCTAACCATTGAGCTACGAGCTCGTTGTCCTGCGATTTAGATCGGGAGAGAGTGACACTCGTTGAGTAACGTCCACCAATCGCTAAAGGGAACCCGCTCGTCCCGCCTTGCTGTGCGGCTGCTGGTGGAGCTTGGAAATGAGCATCAAGACCGGCGAACGTTAATCAACCACTATATTTAACACTTACTATCTTCCGCTAACTTTCATAGACCCAGAAATATTATATCGGCATTTAATTTTCCGGCAAATAACTAAACCTCTGAAGCAAAATTGCCGTGTTTTTTATATGCGCAAGATTATGAGGATCAATTTGGGTTTCCTATGTTTATTTGATAGTAAAACATATACTTCCCGGTTTCCTAACTGACCTCTTTCGATTCTGCCACTGAAAACCGATTGTCAATTTGGGCTGTCTGCAGACTGATCAAGGATTTTATTGGTCGGTCAATAGGATCTCTTGATGCTATGTACGTTAACATAGCATCAGGCTTTGTTGGTTGGATAAAAGCTCTCTTTTCAGCGATGCAATCTGCCCTGTGAATATGACAACTGTTTTCAACAGTATCCATTACTCTGACTCCTCTTCTAAATGCGAATAATATAAAATGACGAAAATGCTCAAGATTTTCGACCTGACGCTTTCCTTTCTTGAAGTCTTAATAATAAAAAATCGTTGAAAACGCCATGAACAACAGATATATCAAAAATACATCAAGAGTTTGAACACTTGAAAACCTAACGAACTTTTTGGACGACCCAATATTTGCCTGTATCTTCCGGTTTGCATTCTACGTCCTCTAGGGCAGTAACGATGAACTGCGTCGAGAACTACAAGAAACCCGGCTGGTCGCAGCAACTGCCCAACTCCAACTCGATGCACAGACCGAGCGGCTAACGAACTTGGAGACGCAACTGCGAAATGAAGGTGGCCTGCGCTCGGGATCGTTGGAACAACTTCTTACTCTACAGCAGGTCCCGACCACGGCCCTGCCCTCGACGGGCTTGTCTGCCGCCGCCGGGGAGACTATTGCGGCCCTCGAGGAGCACCTGGTAATAGCTCTGCACGAGGCAGAGGAGAAGGCGCAGCAAATCAAAGAACTGGAGCGGAATCTGGAAGATCTGCGAAGGAAGTTTGCCCTTTGTAGGCATAAACAGGGCCTCCTATACAACGACTTCTCTGTGGAACGAAAGGTAATTCCTAATTTTATGGATAAGGACGGAGCAAATGCACTTGTTTTAAAAATATGCGCTTAAGTATATTCTACCGTCATTCCTGTCGTCTTACCTGTTTCATTTTAACTGCAGGACTGAGTTTAGACACCTAAAAATTCCCGTCGACTTATAATAAAAAACTTCTTTTGAATTTCCAGTGGCGTGACTTTACATTTTTTCGCTAAACTTCACCAATAGGAGGTCAAATTTCCATTTTCGTTAAATTCCGTCTGCACAAGGTCGAATATCCCTCAATTGGCATCCGTATCCTGGGCAACATGGGTTCATGTTACTGGAATTATATTCGTTTTTTGCATAAAAACATAATCTTATTTAATTGGACATTTTTTATCACTTCCGCCAAAAGTACATGTTAATTTATGCTCACTACCCAAGAATGCAATGTTTGACCACAAAATACGTTAAGCAGTTTGGCAGGATAGATATTAAGGGGGCCCCACAACTCCAATTTGCCGTTTTAATCTTTTGTGAAAATTATGGATTCTCGTGTTTGTACATGTATGGATAACTACAAGTATATTTCTTTGAACGCTTACGCAAACTCTCTTCTAAGCAGTACACCACTACTGAGTGCTACGAAGATCGCTAAAACTATCCCGAAACCTTATTTTTTTTCTACGCCGACTGCGAGAAACATAACTTTCATCAGCATTTCTAATACTACTCGTCACGCGGATAGTAGGAATGCTATCTCCAGGCTTCATATTAAAAAATTAAATGCCCTCACTCTGTAGTCTGACTTTTTAGTAACTATTTGGGGCAGCTTATGCCTCAACTCTGTCTCATAGATTATCAGCATTGCCGTTACGACGTACTTTAGTAGCAACGTATGCAAGTAGAAATTGCCGATAAAGACAAGGAAGACGGAAATCGCCCTTTCTGGCTCAATAGCCGTTATCAGCCAGTCATACCAAACGCTAGGGGGAGGCACCACCTAAGGCTCGAACAAGCAGAAAATAGCATGAAGAACGGCTTGGATACCTGGAAAAATCTAAGGCCGCAGGGGAAAACTCTGAAAAGAAGGAAAATGAACGTTGTCTTGGTGAACTCACCCGAGAAATATTCAAGCTGCGAATTAATGAGGGTGTTCTTATGCGAAAATATACCTCAGTCAGTGACCAACTGGTCAGCTTGGAGCAGATAATTTCTGCATTTCAAAATAATACTCAGAAAAACCCTCTTTTTTGATCAGAAGTCAAGCGTTCTAAGCATTGAGCCATGGGCTCGTTTTCATGCTGGGAATATTTGCATTCGTTGATAAATGCTCACCAATCTCTAGAGAACCTTTATCGTCCCCTTCTGCTATGGAGCTCACCTTTAAGCTCTCTCTCCCTGCAGCAGCCGCAGAGCGGATATTAATGCCAGCGGATGAACATTGCCGGCAAAGACAAGAGAGACGGGAATGACCATTTCTAGCTCATAATTCGTCATCAAACAGTTGTATCATTTTCAGTAACGTAAAAATTTACTCCACACGTTACTCCTCATCACTGTATTTTTAAAAATAACCTCGATATGTATGTAGAGAGGGATGACAGTATTTGGGGGTGACTTGATACAGAACTGTTTCGGGCTTATTTGCCTCCATTCAGCCAAGTATAACCCTGAACACCAGCTGGGTCCGACGAAACAAACATACGCACTCACAGACGGCGCAGCTAGTCCACCACTGGGGTCTACCAGATGGGTCATAAACACTTCATCGAACCGCAGTTCATCAGCGTCTCACCACCTGTCATTTGCTGTCACTGCAGACCAGGTATATATTCACTCAGGAATGTCCGAACACCGATCGAATAGGCTTCCGAACTAAACGTGAACTTTGTTTAGTTTAGAAGCCTATTGGATCGGTGTTCGGACATTCCTGAGTGAATACATATACAATTACCACCTCTGATGCCGGAAGCCTGTACGCTTTTGAAACGTCAGGACGATAAAACAATTGTTCCCGAGATCGCCTTATCTTCTCATATATCATATATCATATGCATTTATAGAACTGATACCAGTATTCCATTACACTATCGAAGTACTTTAACTTTTCAATGCAATTTGCCACATATCCCTCCACTCTCTAGAACTGGGAATCAGAACGGAGTAATCTTGAGGCGCAGATGCAACAACTCACTGCTGAAAGGGCCGAATTAACTGTCTACAAGGAAGAACTGCTTGGATACCTGGAAAAATCGAAAGCCGCAGATGAAAAATCAGGCAAGGAAGAAAATGAACGCCGTCTTGGTGAGCTCACCCGCGAAATTGTCAAGCTGCGAATTAATGAGGGTGTTCTTATGCGAAAATATACCTCAGTCAGTGACCAACTGGTCAGCTTGGAGCAGGTAGCTTCTGCATTTCAAAGTAATAATAAAAAGCCCTCTCCTCCCACCTATAACAAAAAGTACGAGTGATTTTTTCTTTTTTGCTGCCTCATACAGGAAAGGAATCGGCTCAGAGGTGATCTCATTCATCACGAATCTGCGTGTATGGCTAGAGTGGGCTACTATTCTCGTCTCAAGGAAATATCAGCTTTTCAATTTGATCAACTTCAAAAACAGTTGAACGGTACGGTTCCGGTCGGTGAGTTGTTCACACTCAGACGCCAATTTGACGAACTGACCACCAAATACCGGGAGTTACTGGAACTGCAGGGCAGGGCCGACGTTGTGAAGTCAGCTTCTGGCGAAACACAGGTGCGTTTCCAAAGGCTGGCAGAGGAGCATGAAGCCGTGAAGGCCCAATTGGTCGTGGCAAAAGAACGTCTATATATACTGGAGTCTTCATGGATGGCTGTCGGCAAAAAGGTCAGCATTTTTGGTTTCTTCCCCTTGCGACATACGTTTGGTAATTTAATCGTAGTCGCTAATCCACGAGATAAAGAGGCACTAAAAATATATATATTAGTCATGCCTTAATGTTTTAATAAAACCGCCTAAAGGTGATTGGTTCATTCTTGGGTGACAATTCATTTACGACAGATTGTGTTCACTCTAGCTTATTCCCTCTCTTTCCTGCCACTTCCGATGCGGCTCATGTTTATGCCGCCACCGCCGCCGCCACCACCACCACCACCACCACCACTAACTACACCACCACCACCACTAACTACACCACCACCACCACCACCATTGCCACAATGCCAACATCATCATCATCGTCATCGCATAGCTACTATCATCAGTTTTCCTAGCCGACGTTTTTGATACAAGCACACCCTCTACCAGTTTTGTAGGCCTGACATTAGAGGAATTTTACCAGCAGGAAAATTTGTGGTAGTTTCGGCGCTATGTATCGAGGGTTTTCGATTACGTTTCGTCCACTTTGCCCCTGACACCTAGAGTCCACTGTCGTTCGATACCTCAAACGAGCCCCAGTCTGAGGGAAGTGTGCAGGCAATAGCGAAGGCACTCGCCACTGCGGAACTGCGAGAACTCAATGAACGCGAACGGGCTAATCACTTGCAGGCCATGCATGCCACTCTGAAGAGTGCGTGCGACCAACTGGAACAACGAAATGCCGAACTGGAGCAAAAGGTCGCCGAACTGACGAAGACCTGTCTGGAACAGCAAAAAATTGAGGCATCTCTGCGTGACGAACTGAACGGTAAGTTTGGGAGGGGGAAGATATGACTGCTTATTTTACTTCTTTAAAATTTAATGTTTGGAGTTTAATTCTCCTAAATGTTAATTTACTTTGACAGAGGCGGCGCCAAAAGAGATCTACGAGGCCTGCAAGGAACGCTTAGAGAGACTGGAGCAAGCTGAGCTTAAAATGCGGATGGAGAACGAAGCCCTGAAGGAGGTGTCAACAATAGCTGCTGCCCAAGTAAAAGCCTTCAATGACATGAAAACGGATGCCGAGAAAGAAAAATCAATCCTCAAATTAGCAATGGTGGAGCTAGAATCTTCTTCGGATGAAAAAGCTGCTTTGGCACGTCTTCACAGACAAATAACCCGGCTGCAGGTAGTGTTTCCAATTTTTTGTTATTTTCTCCGTCCAGGTTAAGGAATTTTTTCTAAACTGCAGGAACTAAGAAAACAGACGCTTTTTGACGCTCTCTTTGGAAAATTTCTGTGATTTGTTCAATCTTCCGCCCACATTATGTGAACCAGTTAAAAATCGGGAAATCTGATCCCCAATGTGTAACTACTCAGCTTTCACTTCACTAAGTCTCAATTATTTTGGTTACCCACCTTACTTAAGTCTTTCAAGTACTTTTGTTTGCGCAAATAAATCTACAGACACAACATGCAGCCGTCTGCCGTGAACATAGGAATCTCTAAACAAAATAGATAGACGCTTGCAAACGAATACCACGATCCCTGAGCGAACATTACCCTTATCATTTTACTACCACTGATGGTGGATTCGAGGAGAGAATCCAAAACTTCAAGCAAACAAAATTCTAGTGCTGACGATCGTGCCTCCTGCTTCTAAAAAAGGAAGGCATTTCTTTTAGTGATAGGGGCAACTTGGGCATCTAATGACTTCAGTTCCCTCTCCAGAGGAAACTGTCCAGAAAAAAAAGGCGCTGAAGAAAAGTTCTACCGAGCCAATTTTGAATTTAAGCATGGAAATCTTCGCAGTATGCAAGCAGTCCGTTAAAAAAAGTTTCAGTTAGCTGCACAGATAATAAAACAAGCATTTAGCGGGTCTTGGAAGAAAGCGCGAGTGAACGTCTTCATTGCAGAATCGACCGTATCCGACCAACTATGTTAAGGCGTAAAACATGATATGTTTTTTTGCAGATTACATAAATCCCGCTTATGTGGATATCTACCTCTTTTGACGTACGTTTCATTTTGCAATCATGTCTCTGGTCAGAACGCCTAGACCAATATTAAATCATCGTACTGCAAGGGACCTATAATTGATTCAACAACCTCCATTGTCTTTATATTGGTCGGAAGTGGCAGATAATGTGGGAGCCATTTCTCAACTTAACTTCTGAATTTATCTGCGCGAGACCGGTTTATGTAGACTCATCCAGCGAATTGTTCTTTCTTATCGTCAACCCGTTACTCTAGGCTTCACGCTCTCACAAAAGCCCCTCATCAAAATCATTTCGGCTTTTGTTTCACTAACTTAAGAAAGACTTCCGTATTTCGTCTGTATACAATACTAAGGCAAGTCGGTCCGTTAGACGTTAGAATTGCATACGCTTCATAGAAGTCTTCATATTGCATATTCATTGACTTCCATTTTACAGATCTCCGAAGCCACCGCAGTGAGGCGGCTGGCATCGGCCAATGACAAAATAACACGTCTGGAAAACACAATTCTTCGTCTAGAGAAGAATTTTGACGATCGGAATAGTACTGTGATTCACTTGCAAAATCAAGCTCGAACTCGAGAACGTCGCCTGCGCTCAACGATAGCGGTAATGACCTGTTTTTAACGTTGTCACAGATAGCCTACTTTGTTTTTGTTAGTAGTTCTATTTTCTGTTTCTAGAATTTGAGGTCCCGATTTTCCGGCTGTATTCCACTACCGGAGCAGGAACGCTTAGCTCGCCTCATCACAAACTATATGAAAGAGTGTCAGCGTCTACGCGAATGTCTCGAGGCTACGGAGGGGGAATATCTGCAGGCAATCAGCGAAGCAGCCAGTGCCAAGCAGCGCTCTGACCTTTCAGTTGACGTAGCTGAATTACTGAAGGGTGAACCCAGCCAGTTTGAATTCCAGGCAGAGCTCAGTACAAAGCTGTCCGAATGGCAGGACAAATTGGCTGAATTGAAAGCTTCTGAGGCCGTCCAACGGAGACAGGTACTTGGCGTTCTGGATTTCTTTCGACAGGTGGCATTCCTCTGTTTCAATGTCCTTGTCATCCTGATTGGACCACTTTATGCCTCTTTTCAGTCAGAACGATCACACAAACTCGCGGAACACTTGCAGGGCGTTGTGCGTTCTCAAGAAGACCAAATGGCTCAACTGGATGCGGAGAATGCGCGTCTTTCGAAGGAGCTCGACGAACGAGAGGTGCTTTGGGAACGCCGTGAAGCGGAACTTGTGGCTGCACTGTCCATTGCGGAAAATGAGCTGGTGAGTTGCGTATTTTGTAAAACGAATAAAGTCCGGCACGTCCGACTTTTACCTAATGAGGCGGTCTTTTGAATATTCGTCTATGAAATTAAGGGCATCGAAGTGCATGGTAACTTCCAACAAACCATGTCAGTTTGAAAGTAGTCTGTTTTTGCAGTGAGCGCTTTTGGTCGTGTTCTAACGAAAATACGCCACAGAAATAAACTTATCGTTCAATGTATTTGATAAAGGAATCCAGGAGTCAAGTTATAATGTTAAGAAATTAAAGTATTTCCGTTCCCGAAATGGGTCCTGGGAGATTACAATGTGATAGGTTTAGACCCTGTTCAGCTATTCTTTAATTTGTAAAAAGGCACGATCCCACAGCCGGTCCTATAAACGTGATCTCAGTTGTCCCTTTAGAAATCTATTTTACAATTTGCAGTGGAGGAACGGAACACCATTCTGTCAAATCTTATAAGAATATATGTGAAGATTCGAGGCCCGTATATCTTATCATCTTCATCATCTCCCGAAGAAGATGAAAAAGAAGGCACTAGTTCATGGAGCGAAATGTATTAAGACCGATATTTCTAAGGTTATCTTGATTTCATCATCAGGGTTAAGTAGCGATTATTCCTGCTGGTCGTGACGGATTCAGCCCTAACGCCTACCGGCTATTATATCTGTAACTGTTCGCTGCTGGCTAGAACTGACGTCTCTGCGATGGTCATAATTACTGGCCAGCCAGTGTGCTTGCTGGCTTGCTCCTCATCAGCCAACTGGCCGATCAGTTCTGGATGCCCGCGTAAGTTGGTGCCACTCTCTCATGGGCGTGGCGATGAAGTGCTGTTTCACGTTGGTCACGTGGTCCCTGGCCGGCTACTCGCATGTTTTAATTTGGACGCACTTACCTTCCACATATAAGTTGGCTTGATTTGCATATTGACTTTGCTTCGAACAGGCAGAAGTCGCGTGCGTATTGCCTGGTAGGCGAGAGTGGTCTGCTAAGTGTGAGCACGGATATAATACCAGGCAGGCGTTAAGACTGAAGCAGTCAAGGTGAGCAGGCATAAGCACAACTTTACTCGGATGATGAAGCCGTGAGTACTTCGAAACCTCAGTCCAAATAAATGTTTGTCCAGGAACTCGTCCCTTCTTGGGGGTTGATGAAAATAACCTTATATACATTTACTTTAATTATACTGAGCAGTTTTTTTAAATTATTTTTTTATTTTTCCGCCACCACGCAGATAAAGCGCAACAAAGCTGAGCGTCTAACCTGCGAATTTGAAAAAACTGAGGTGCCAAACCTTCCTGACCCCGCTCAACCAATGGAGAAGCAACTGGAGGTCGCTACTGACACGATACGTCGGATGTTCTTTGCCCAACAAAGCCTACAGCAACAGTTGGAGGAAACAAACACAGTGAGTACCGCTTCGAGGCTGTGAATTATCAGAACCCAGATTTCAGCTAGGTAGTGATGGAGGATAGCTTTTTGTATCATCTAGCCCGCGGGCCATGTTATGCGACCTTCAGTACTTTCTCAAACTACTGACGATGCATGCATTGAATCTATCGAAGTGTAATAACTGTTATCTAGCTATTAGTTTGGAATATAACTGTTGGATACTAAACAAGAGGAAACGGATGCGGTTCCACTCCGTACCTTGGTGTTTTTTTATCAGCAGAATTTATGAATTTTTTACAGTCTGTCTTTTTCTCAGTCCTGAGGTACAGAGCCCCTGAAAACGTGACTAGCGCATTTGATTATTAATCTTTCCTTACAGGGTGCCGTATGCGCGCATTTTAGATGTAAATTAACCCGCTGCCTTCGTTAAGGGATAAATGTAAAAATACCAATGCCAAGTGGACATTTTAATGCTCAGCTACGCTGCTAGGTTAGAAAATTTTATTTCTGAAACACTTATGTAACGAGGGTTAGTAAATTAGGCGGGACAATTTGAGACGAGGGTTAACTTTTCATATCAAATGGCCACAGAGGCTTGGTTCCAGCATGCACAGGGGTGTACATAGTATAATGTGAACTGTGAGCAACTTACTTTTAAAAAACCGGTTTTGCTTAGTCTGTTCGGGGCTCTAAAAGGTTGGTCTGGCCACCAAGATCTGCGAGGTTGAAAAGACTGCAATCTGTGAATGACCGGGCCTCACCTACGATAAATACTTTTGACAGAACTCTTTGTACCTCATTGTAACCATTAAATATTAACTTTGGAATAGTGGTTCCACTGTGATCTGTATTAAGTGCTGCAGAAGTCTGTGCCCTTCGCTCTATCGGTAGTATACATTATTTTTATAAATTCACGATATTTTTTCGCTCAGACCCATCAAAAGCTGCTTATTTGCGCTGACCATATCAATAAATAACAAGGTAAACTGGCGTTATACATGAAACCACACAGGAACAGTGGGTACCAACTAATTAACTAGCACCTCGCTGTTATGCTTTGTGATTGAAATAAATGATGAAGCATACGTTATGATCCTTTACTTACCAATACCTGTGTTAATTTTAGCTGTCGATTTTCCATTAAAGCTCTCCACACCTGTGCCTTTAAACTCTCACGGCGCGCTCAACATAGTTGCTTGGACGATCGTCAATGGCCGGCTTAACTTGAATCTACTCAGAATTGAAGATCAGAATGTAATAGGTCCCTGATACCCAGACCTGTACCTCGCTGTCAGGCGCAAAGTTAGGAACCGGACCGTGTTTGGCATGCGTAGGCGGGCAAGTTGGCCAACTGCATAAACTGCCCGTGACTCACGGATAAAGTGTTTGACTAAATAGTGCTGAACGTCCAAACAATCTGGGCTAGAACCCCAGTTTCTGCAAATCTGGCGTTCGATAGAACCGACTGACGACGGCCAGAAATAGCCGACTCAGTGTCCATTGCCTTTGCCGATACTCTGTTTCCTTGAATTTCTATTGCCACCGACGCACGTTGCACGCAAAACGAAGGAAGTGGATGCAGCGCAATTCCGGTTCGTGGTAGACAAATTTAAATCGACGCCACAATTGTGCCAGGCTTGGTGGGTAGTGGAAGAGCCTTTCACTGAGTATTACTCGGGTGCGCGATAGGTACTAAATGTGACGTCTAATGTCTAAGACAGGACAAAGTAGGTCGACTGTTCCTGCCAGTTATAACTCGTCAAAGTCGAGCAGAAGTTAGATTCAGGCTGGCGTCGATTGCGTTAAAAGGCTACGAGTTGTGTTGAGATCTAACATTGTCACTGACTTCTGCAAACCAATGTCGTATTCTTTCCGATTACTGAGGAAATGAACGTTTATAAATCTACCGTTAGACTCGCAATCCAAAGGGCAATGAACACGTTCAGAATTTAAAAAAGGAAAGTCATATAATTTAATTTACCACAAAGATCTCCCTGTGTAAAAAACTGAACATGTCACTTGCAGAAATCTGAAATAGTAAAAAACCTTAGTTATTGAATTATTTTGTTTGCATAACACATACTTACCTGCGGCCTCCTGCTCGGGTTCGTGTCCCCTTGGTGTGTGGCAGAACGCTAGTGTTCTTCACGTTCTCTGGAGACTATTAGTACTCAAAAGAGCTGGGAAAAGTGTAGTCTGCTTAATAAACGAGTGAAAATGGTACATACGATTTATCAGCTCATTTGTTGAGCCTTTACCGACCCGACGGTTGCCTCAGTAACCCCACTCAGAAGACAAAAGTATTTAAAGCCTTGACCACGCCTTCGACACATTTGTTAGGTCGACCTAGTAACGGAAAGCGGTGCTCCTAAGAAAGCAGTCTTTTCTACTGCACATAACAGTCCTTTATTCAGCTGTAGATATGTGACTGTCCTCACGGCTCAAGTTGGAGGATTATTGCTCGCCCACGTGTCAGGCTAGAGCCAATCCGCTTACTTACTAATCTCTGTTTTCCAGTGCATTAGAGAACTGAACTCGGTAATACAGAGGGGCCAGCCTGCCGCATCGAGGCTCAGTGAACTTCCACCTGCTGCCGTGCACAGTAGCAGTGCAGTAACGCAGCTGGAGTTGCAAGCAACGCAGGCTGTGGGCACCCTGGAGTCCTCTGCGGTCCCCGCCGCATCGCCTCCACCGCCGCCCCGCGCGCTAACGCAGGCCCTGGAGGCCGCGCACCAACGTCTGGCCAGCAAGGAGGCGAGCCTGGCACGCACCAACGATCTGCTGCGAGAAGTTCATGAGGAACTGCAGCAGTTGCAGCAGAAACACCTGACCGAAATGTCCGCACTGCAGGCCCAGGTGAGGAGATATGCGATCTCATGGAATTTTGATCGAAAATCTGAACTACTCATATTGCTCAAGTAGTTTGATTAGGCAACTTATTCTGCAGCATAACCCTTATATATTCAAGTCATAGCAAAGTGCCAGCTTTTAAGAGAGCTGCCCTCCGGACACTCACAAAAGCTGCCTTAAAAATGATCAACTAAATTGTATGACTTCTTGCCATTCATTTTCAATGACCCGGAAAATGCCAGTACACTGTACGGGAAACATATAACAAAAAGGTCATTCTCGTGTTTATTGGCCAGTAAATTACCTTTGCTTTTAATTTGTATACCTAAAGAATAGGTATCTTCCGGTTTTAGAAACAGTATTTAAGTCTCCATTAGTTTTGAACTCTGACTTGTTGTTAAATTTGCCTTCGGGGCTGTAGAATTGTTGCATACGGTGTATCACGCATTTCTAAACACCATTAAAAATATATCATAGGGGGATCGCAAAGTTTTGTAATAAATTTTGACCATCTTGCATACTTAACAAGCGGCATATATATGACGGATAGGGTTCTTCATTACTGGACATTTTTAAATCTCGTAATTAGACAGTTTTTCTACGACCAGAAGTATAATTTTTAAAGAAACCGTACATTGTCGATCGTTGATTGACATTCACCGGCCGCTAACGGAACTGATTTGTCCCGCTCCACCTTTGCCTTGGGCTTCATTTTTCGGGCTATGAAATCAGCGTCTAGAATGGGTTAATAGTATTGCCGGAAATGACTAGAGCGACTGAAATGGCCATTTCTGGCTTCCTAGACGTCGTCAGCTAGGCATACCCAGAAACAAGTGGTGCACCACTCGAGGTTCGAACTCGCGACCCTCTTGATAAGAGTCCAACGTCCTAATCATTGAGCTAAGAGCTCGTTGTTTTGTTGGTGATGTTCAGGACTGGCTGACGACGGCTAAGAAGCCAGTACTGGCCATTCCAATCTCCCTTTTCTTTGCCGGCAATAACACGTACTTTCTTCTGCCTGTTCGAATTCATTTAAGAGCAAAATGGATATGCATCAAGCTTGTAATTCATCAGCTACGCGCTAATGAATGCAACTCTATTAAATACTTTTTATTATGCTACTCGTAATCTGTGAGTAGTTGTGTATGTTGATCCTTTCGCACTTATTGCCGGCTGCTCGCTCTTCACCTGCAATCAGGTAAATAACCCCTTTTATGAATACTCATTCCGATTCGATGGATTTCTTAACCACTTTGTTACCCATGGCCAGCTCAAAGGCGTTTGCCTATTTTTTCTTTTAAATAAGCAGAATTGAACTGAACTGAAGATGCGTACAGTCAAGCATATTTTTGTCTGTTTTACAGAATAAATATATTTGAGTTTATAAGGAGGGCGAAAATAACAAGAAAATATACACTTAAGCAATATCAGTTCTATTTTATGGCCAACAACATAGCGTATATCCGTGCAGCACTTCGCAGGGCTGCGATCCTATCGTATCTGGATGGTCCTGTAGCGGTCTAAGCAATGGTTGTGCCTAGATCACTTCAATCATCAGGTCGAATCCCAAGTGGAAGATGTCGGGAGTCACCAGGAGGAGGGTATTATTGTGAACAGGACCCTAAGTTTCTGTGTGTGTTTGGAAGCCCATTGTGGGATCATGAGTCCCCACCAGAATCCGAACTGGTAGTAGTTGGAAGACGGAGAAAAGCCGAGACCTCGACCGACTTGAGCCAAAGGTCCGCGAGGATGAGTTAGGTGCCTGGCCGAGAACTGCAGGCGAACGCATGCTGACAGTCATGTGGAGAAAGGTGGTAGTCGGGACAACTATCGGGTGTGGACGGGTCGAGCCGGTGTTGGTACTGGCGAAGGAAAATTGGGCAGCAGTAGCTTATGTAGGCACAGTCATTAATTCCTACTTCTGCAGGTTTTTCTACGAAAACGGTGGTTATAGGGGGTTTGTGAGTGAGGAATTAGGACAGGCAGTGGAATATGTTTTAATAAATGCTACATGACCCTTATCTGCGCATGTCTCACACTGTTCTACTATTACCAATGATTAAGGATTCCCGAGGGAATCTGAAAAGAAAGGAAAATAAACCCTTTGTTCCAGTGATCGCTTCTTCTTCTGAAATGCATTTTTATTTTACTCTATTTGTAAGTGTTGTTGATTTATATCTGTAGATGTTCCTAATCTGTAGTATCATTTAACGTATTGCGAAAAAACCCGATTATCAAATTGCAGGTTTATTGAATTTACCGAAAAATTAAAATGGTGGTTAGGAGGTCGTCTACTTCAACT
Source organism: Ligula intestinalis (assembly GCA_036362985.1). Classification (NCBI taxonomy): domain Eukaryota; kingdom Metazoa; phylum Platyhelminthes; class Cestoda; order Diphyllobothriidea; family Diphyllobothriidae; genus Ligula; species Ligula intestinalis. The sequence goes on from JAYGXS010000005.1 coordinate 44,036,683, forward strand.
TTCCTGTGGTCCAACTTACCGTTCTGGAGTTAAATTAGTATAGTCCGCGGCGCTACGCGCCGCGCACACCTTCTATTTGCATTCGGAAGAACTTACTCCCAGCGGCCGCGGGAAGTAACTTCGCTGCCTATCCTATTTCTCTGTAAGGCAGACCTAACGAGCAGCTTAGCATCCGTTTTAAAATTTTGGCGACGCTTGACCGGACTCACTATGTCTATTTCCGCGGAACAACTGCAGTGTATCTTGAAACAGCAACAAGCTCAGTTTGAGGAGGCTCGCATAAAGATGATGGAGTCCCTGTTGCAAAAATTCAGTTTGCATTTGTCTGGCCCAGGTTCTTCTGCAAAACAGTCCACATCAGCAGACGCCACTGCTGCTTCCATCACAGAGTTCATTTATGACCCCGACTCTGACGTTACAGTCGGCGCTTGGTTCAAACGTTGGGAAGAAATTTTCCGCGTGGATATTGCCAAGGCCGATGATGCATGGAAAATGCGCCTGCTCTTACGCAAATTTGGCACCAGAGAGCACGAGCGGTACGCGGATATCATCCTGCCAAAACAACCTCGTGACTTCCCCTTCAACGAAACTGTCCAGCGCCTGTCAGAGACTTTCGGCGAAAAGTCATCCTTGTTCAATAATCGCTTCTTGTGTCTCAAGCTGGTGAAAAACGAGGCAGATGGTTTCCTAACACTCCCCAGTACTGTCAACCGCGAGTGTGAGCGGTTCAAGCTCCGAGAGTTGACCGATGACCAATTTAAGTGCCTCATCTTTCTGAGCGCCTTGCAGTCAACTCGTGATGCTGAAATCCGGACCCGTCTGCTCTCACAAATTGAACAGGACCCGAAGTCTTCTTTGCAGACATTGACTGCTGAGTGTCAGCGGCTCAATAATCTTAAGCATGATTCTGCCATCGTGGAGCAACAGAGTTCATCGTTTGCCGCCACCAATGTTCATGCTGTCACTCGGCCTAAGTTGGTCTCGCCCGAGAAGTCCCATGATCCCACACCCAGAAAACCATCATCAGCGTGCTGGCAGTGTGTTGATTTGCATTTTATTCGCTTCTGTCCATTTACGAAGCATGTTTGTAAAAAATGCCACAAACGGGGGCATAATGAAGACCACTGTCCATCAGGCCAACTACGCAATTCAAGGGCAAGCGACAGTCCAACTCCATCCTAGCCACATTCCAGGCTGAATTTGAGGCACGGAGGAAATATCTCACGGTTACCATCAATGGCAAACCTGTACGCCTCCAGCTGGACATGGCATCAGACAGCAGCCTCATCTCCATGCGCACATGGCAGAGGATTGGACGGCCTCTGATGATCACATCGGACAAAAAGGCCATGAATGTTTCTGGTGGATTTCTCTGGCTCACGGGTGAGCTTGATTGTGATGTTTCCTTTGAGGGAATTCAATTCAAGGTAACATGCTACCTTAACAACCGTCGTAAGCTCGGCTTGATTGGCCTCGACTGGATCGAGATGCTCGGTCTCCTAGACTTGCTACTCAATCGATTTGCAATGGTGTGCAGTCAACACGGCTTAGTCCCGCCAACTCAAATCAGCTGACAAAAAGCTGAAGTCAAGGCCCCCACCTCCTGCCAAGGTGTTTAAGAAGAAGAAGGAGGAGGCACCAGGACAGAAGGCGCCATCAACTTCCGAGCCCCCTCAAACACCTGGTCGGTCAACCCGCAGCGGCATGCAAAAAAGATGTGGTGCCCCAACAACGTCTCCATCCTCCTCTCCCACGACTGCCGCCAACTCCCCAGACCTCTCCACGAGGGACCCCAGTGCTAAAAGGGACGAATTTCAGCCTCTTGGTGACCAAGGCGGAAAAGAATGCGAACGGTTCCGTCACAAGTGAACCCGCACCTCAAATCTTACGATTTGTCTTCAGGTGGGAGTGTTAGGCAGGCCTAACGAACAGCTTAGCAAGCAGTAGCTTGCGAAGCAAGTGGCCACACCCATAATAGGCATCGATCGGCCTATGCGTGAGCTATCACTTCGAGCTAGACAATCAATCGATAATTTTTTATTTCTAGCTACATTCACTCAGTGAGTCAAGAGCCAATGAAACTAGCCACTACCTCAGGAGAGCATCTTATTGGCTCAAGGGACACCGTTAACATACGTTTGTTTCCCTAAAATTTTTTTACATAGAACTCTCAAAGACTTCTGCCATTGCACCCTTCTTTTCATGTTCTCTCTTTGGGGACTCACACAGGACGTCATTGGGCGGCAATACCTCGGCCTAGGAACCCGTTATAACATTCTCCACCCCCCAAAACTCTATAACCACCATTTTTGAAGGACAAAATGCTGGGAATAGGGGTATATGAGTGAGCCTACATAGGCTACTTTGCCGACACAACTGTGATATAGCTATTTCAGGCTATTGGCCCTCATCAGCCATGGACAGTCGGAACAGTTGGTTGATCCGACTCGTAAAAGGATTATCCCAGAATGGGCAAATCCTGAGGAACAGATCGGTGCAAAAATAAACAATACATACTCCCGATCTACTATAGCAAAAGAGTTGTTGTAAAGGCTAAGCCGGTTAAACCCTGACTACTGCGATCTTCAAGGCTTAGGTTCTTTAGGAGATGAGAGAAGTCTTGGAAAGCCAGAGAGTAGGAACAATATATTTTTTACAGAATGAGTTGAAGAATAGTTCGTAGGAAGGTTGAGTCGGTCTGGCGTACCTTCGACCGTGAAAGCCATGTGTGATAGCAACGGCGGCGCGTCCGCCCCACGAGTGGGCAGAATACGAAGTGAGTTCTAGCGTCAGTAATCGGGGGCCGCTGCCGAATCCTCTCTCTGTCTCGCGGCCTTGATGGTGATTGGTTGGACCACAGGAAGGTAGACTGGCGTGGGTGGTGAGTGTCTCATGCGCCGGTTCGCGTCTGGTCGGGGGGCAGGCCGAAAAGTACATTCGTGTGAGAGCCTGCCCTGAGTGTCCTTGTCTGTGACGTCAAGAGTTAGTTCGGCGTCAGGCAGAAAGGACCACCACACTACAACCGGCTAGATACCGAGCTCGATGGCTCAACGGTTAGGACGTCTGCCCCTGACCGGCGAGGCGCGAGTTCAAAACTCGAGTGCGGCGACAATTTCAGTTGCTTCACTAGAGTTGGCTGCCCGTGGCTGATGAGGGCCAATAGCCCGAAATAGCTATATGATGGCTGCCAAGTTTATTAGCCGGAATGCTCCTATGAAAACATAAAAAAGATGTGTTACTGACAGTTGCCTAGTAACATATCAATTATTAGTAGCCTTGCTGAACAATTGGTTGAGCCGACTCGCAAAAGCATTATCCCAGGATGGGCACATCCTTAGGAACAGATCGGTGCACAAACAAATAATAATGAATTTTTGGTGTTTGGGTCAAGCATAAATTTCTTAGATTAACGTTTTAGTCCATGCTGATTTATTGAATTCTTTCCTATGCATTTTTACTTTGCAAGCATCCATGTTAGTAATTCTGTCTGTTTCCTGACAATAATTGGTTGTCCATGGTAGTATTCTCGACGAGAAAGCAGTTAACTCAAACGGTTTCATTTTGACTAGATAACATAGGCTGGTAGCAGCCTTGCATCCTGCTGATTCATTTAAATTACCCGATTTCGGATGAAGTTAGATCAGATTGTCACGAGTTTTTTTCTCAGTGGAGTTTATAACAACTTTTATCATAAATCGAGCGTGGATAATTAAATTACAGGGCCAATAAAAGGTACTATACCGAAGTAAATAATTGATAAAAGTCACCGAATTGTTTTTCGCTTATTTGACAAGTAAAAGACGTCAAGATACATTAGGACTATTGATCTTTACTTGCTTCTCAAAAAATCAAATACCTTCCAATAATCGCATCTGCTTCTGTTTCTTGATAAATATAATATTTATCCATGTACAAATAATTTCCCTATTTGATGTCTACGGCATTACCATGACTTCGAACTCAAAAGTTCGCCAAGTAGCCTCTGATAACAGGATTAAGCTGCACCTCTGGCTCTTTGTTTTCTCAGCTAACAGAAGAAAAGATGAAGGTGGCCAAACTGTCTCAATCTTCAGTCCTTTCAACTTCTGAGGGGGGCAAAGCGGCTAACCTTGATTTGCAGCACCGTGTTCAGCTGTTGGAGGCCTCCGTTCGCGAGCAGTCTGAGACCGCTATTAGACAGACCAGTCGCTATCACGAAGCGCTTCGTGAGAGTGAGGCCTGGCGCTTGAAATTCACTGAACTCCAGTCCGTCTTCCAGGCGAAACTGAAGAAGCGTGATGAGACACACCAGTGAGACATTCATTAGGCCTCCTTCTGGGGCCACCTTTTTAAAATTGATAGTTTGATGTTACACTTTCAGGCGATACTTTGATGTATAAACGTTTTTTTCGATCAGTTCTTGCCAGGACTTTACATTTATATGGTAATTAACTAAATAAACTATGTGGGTTGGTAGAAAAATTGTGTGGTTGTCAGGGTAGGTGGGGCGGGGAATCGGAGTCAAAATCTGACCGACGTTAGGGTAGACTGGTAGCCGAGCAAGGTGATAGGATGCTGGCTGTTGGATTAGCTGCATTCGGCCTGGGTAACTGCGGTTCTGCGACGAAGTGTTTTTGGGCGCACAGGACCGGTCGGCGTAGCCTGATGGTGGTCGCTTCTTTCGTAGTCAACAGACGCTATCCAAGGCATTTTGAACAGTTTGAGGACACCTTGTAGATCAATTAAAAGGCCTGTTTGGCATCCACGCGATGGTCTACCAACCCACATAGTTTATTTATTTACTTACCGTATAAATGTAAAGGCTTGACGAGAATTGATCGAGATCAAACGTAGGTTTGCCAGCTAATCTTGTGGAATTTTCAATGAAAATTTTCGTAAATTTTACAGCTTGTTTATTCGTATTCAGTATTGTCGGTAACAACACTTGTCGCTTATAGTAGACCCGTGGCGAAAGAGGCTTTATGAAGCATCGTACTTTTATGGTTTTGGATATCATTTTTTTCATCAAGGAATGAGAAAGAAGATTTGGAGGGCAGACTTGGCGAGCTGGAGCAGACACTTGAGACGCGAAATGAACAGATAAAGGAGTTAACGAAGGCTGTAAAATTCTTAAAAAGGCGAATGACAAGGTCGCCAGATGTGCTCCAGAGGAAATCCATTGTCAAACCAGAGACTGAGGCTGTTGAAAAAGAAGTCAAACATCAGGTGATACTATTATCATTATTATTATTACTATTACTATTATTTTCCAAGCTAGGGCTATCACTAGTCGAAATGCAGTCTTTTGTATTTTAAGAAACTAGTGAAATCTTGATGGCACGAATAGACCGTACGCGTATTCTGACTTTACTTTACTTTTGAGTCAGAGTCCTCCATGCTAGGTTAAACAAAGTGAGTTTTCAAAAGAATGACGACCGTAGAGCTCACATTTTCTGCTGTAGGGACATTTTAAAACATACAAGTTTCCACAACCGAAGCTGCTACTAACACCACGTAGTGCAGTAGTTGAAATTATTCTTGACTCTGGTGGTGCATAAAAGTCACGGAGACTAAACGTCGAGGCTTATATTGTCATGGTAACCAAACTACTATATCAGCAGTTACGGCGGCAAAAGCAAAAAAACTGTTACCTTACGGGGTGGAAGCGCTATTTGAGAACATGCGCACGCTGTAATTGAATGTTATTGTGTAGGCCATTGTTTAGGGATGGAAACATTTCTGAAGACTGAGCATTTTGTGTAGTATAACTGGCACGAATTTAGAACCACGCCAATTAGAGCTGCTTCACTGGGCGCACCTTGCAATTGCTCTAACGGTCTGTATGTTGTTTCCTTGAAAGGTAAGTTTTTCATGGGTATTCCAGTTGATTCTTGTCAAATGTCTAATTCGAGTTATTACTAATCATTAGCATCTGCTATACCAAGGTAAAGCTGTTTTTTATACAAAAGTAACAAAGAGATACAGATGCGGCTAAGTCACATAGACGGGAAGCGGGAAATTTTTCGCGACCCCAGTAAATTTAACAGTGTGACATTAATAGTGGACTTATATAACTACATTTTATGACACACGCTCTTTAGGCAACTTTATTTGGATGGTTGTTAGCGCGCGTGTGATTACTTCCATTAAGACATGACTTATTCGTCGTATACTTCCCAGACAGTAAAATGTATTTGTCCTAGGGGAAGTTTTGACCTAAATCACGAAGTTGAGGTGTGCTGACCTGACCCGTCTTCCTAAGAATTTATCTAAACGATCTTCACTTGTGCGATTTAATTGTCAATGAAAAGAAAGACTGTGGATTCCTTTCCCCAGGCTGTCTTCTGACTAACGAGAGTTTCAATTTAGGAGGTGATGGCCTCATTCACTGAAGAGACAAGAAGTTTCCTTCGCGCAGACTTCGAGGCCAAGATACTGCCTTTCCTGCAGAAGAATGACAACGCTGCGCCCTTGAGTACTGCTACTGAAACGGCCCCATTACCTCAGCAGAGGTCGGAGATCGAGGGTCTTCAAGCAAAATTGGGTATGTTTCATTTTCTTGTGATCGTTAATCTCGATTCCGCACTGTCATCTCCACTTAACGGTACAGACCTTATGTACGTTCAGAAAGAACATCCCCACCGAGCACGTGGGAATATTTTTCCATAAAGGCAAAATTCTAGTATAAGGTTTATCGCAGGGCGTTAAGTGAGTTAAACCCTAGGAACTGCGATCTTCAGACCATGGTTTCTGAGGCAAAGAAGAAGTCGGTGGAGGCTAGGATAGCAGGAATAGTTTATTCTGTAAACAGCGGAATGGAGAATGAGCAGGAAGAAGTTTGACTTCGGGGCGCACGACCAGCCAGGAGACTAGCGGGGCCCTAAGTGCGGGTTTGGCAGCAGGCATGCGGTCATGGACTGGGTCGGCCTACGCGTGCAGGCGTGTGATTTGTGTCCGGGCCAGGGGCCAGCTTTGCGGCATCTGTGATTGGCTGTTCACAGAAATCGAGAACAGCAGCAGTGAGCTTTGGCAAAGTTCACTAAGCCGCAAGCTAGTCACTACTACGGAAACCAAACCCCGAGAAATGTGTTATACCTGACCGGTGGTAAGGGTAATTAATTTTTACTATATTATTATATCAATTTTTTTAATTTTTTTAATTTATCGCACGTTTTGTCTTTGCTATCTTCTAGCTTTTGATAATTGTGTTATCCAACATTTCCTGTTTGTGCTTGCTATATTTGTTTAGGTTTCTCTTTTGCGTCCCCGCATTGCCATACCCGTATAACCCTTATTACCACCGGTCACGTATTAAGAAATCCCGGGGAGGGGGTATTTTCCGTGGTGAGCCCCTTTAATAGGCTATTACCCTTCAGTGTCTGGCTGCCAACATACTAAAGCCAGTGAGACGGAGTCTAGTCGAAAACATTTAAACTGTTTTAAGCCCCATGCAGCCTCGAGAGCCCTTTATCGTCAGTGTAGCTTACGGACCAAATGCATCGATATGACGTCCCGATGCGCATTACAGTTAGGCAAATGCACCGCCAATCAGACTCCGCTTCACCCTTCCTCCTTCAAATATTCCCTCTAATTCTGTTTCATACTCTTTCACCTTGGCTGCTTGCGGCTTGAACCGTTATAGGTTTATCTTACCTTGAGTGTCGTTTGTCTTATGTATGTATACTTTTCAGCCCATAAGGAAGCTACATTGAAAGACCTGAGACAGAAGGTAGAGGAGATGGACGGGGAGAACAAAGTCCTTAAGGCAGAATTAGTTCGTCGGAAGAGTCTTCGAGTAAGTGCATGTTCGCCTAGAAAAGCATAAGTTACATTATCGCCGCCGCCGCCGCCGCCGCCGCCGCCACCATCACCACCACCATAATCATCAACATTAATCGAATAATTATTGTTATTAATTTATCTAACTTCTCCTGACCTAATAACGATTTTGCTCTGCCATGCCATAGTTTCTGCATACTGCTGGTTACGTAAACAAGAGCAGTTTCAAGTAGTTTCGAGTATTTTCAAACGACATAGTATGTTTCCAAAAGGTTACGTAAACCGCGCAACACGACTCGGTCAGGGCATGGCTACATCAGCGTTATGTGCGGTCGTGATACATCTATCAAAAACTGGACATTGAAGGGCATTAAGCGAGCTTTTAATGATGTGTCAGTCAGCAGCATTACCTTCGGCCTTTTAGTCCAAACCGAGTAGAAACGGAAATAGACTTGTGGGTTGATTTGAGAGGGTGGAGACCAAGGCAAGCCCTTATGTACTCAGGGTCTCAAAAATGTATTTACTCGGAATAAATTAACCCCAGATTCACACTACTTGTTGAGACAAAAGTGGTATGAGCGCCTGCGTTGGCTTTAATCGGCGTCACCTTTGACAAATGTTAGCATTAGGGGTAGTACCAGTACTATTAGCACTCGGCTACATTGCTAGTTCGTAGTAGTAGAATAGTGGTAGCCGTATCAGTCTCGGTCTTCTTGTGCCTGTCTTGACACCTTCTCAAGGCGAATGAGGGTATTTAGTGCGGTAGACCCACGCAAAGCCTACTGTCACTTACAACTAAGTTAGGAAATGTTTTAGGCTCGCATTGGTGAAAGCGGTTTAAGTCGGATCCGATCCTTCTTGATCCAGGGTGAAGCTTAAAAGTGGGGCTGGCACTAACGACGTCTGTTATCACTTTAAAGCTAACCCCTGTGGCGAGTCACCATAACTGCACCAAACTGTTGATGTATATGGTGGACTTCGTCTAAATCGGTTGTTGAACTATCTGTGTGCGATTATGGACAGGCGCAGACGCGAGTTCACGCTGCACCAACCACTTCTGGCTGATCCCCCTCTCCGGCTCTCTTGTCTCTGCCTTGACACCGGGCTAAGAAGGCTGAATGAATAGGGGGGGGGGGAGCGAGACTGTGCGATAGATGCAGTTAAAGTCTACCATCACTTGAAACTGATTCACGCACACGTCATCGGTTCTGTGCCCACCTTGTTGCGGGGGAACATGGTGGACTTCGTAGAAAACGCCAGCCACGTAACTGTCACGTGAACGCACTCTGGTGGCAGGAAGTTGGTTACGAATATCTAGATCACTCTGTTCATTGTGAATATGGAGTTGCGAAGTGGAACATGCGAGCAGCGGAATAGGAATTTTATTTGCCTAACGTTTTGAATCCTGCAGATAATCCTTAATCATAGGAAGCTGTGGAATATTGTGAGACAGGTACAGTTTGGGATGATGTATGCATAGATTGTGCGGAATTTATAGTTCGCAGCGGTGACCGGCATTCGAACTATAATTACCAATTCCTGTAACCACCGGTGGGAGTCCTAATTGGTCCGATAATGGCTTGGCAGTTCGCGGACAGCGAAATCGCGGCAATTAATGACTCAAATTACGAACCCAAGCTGTCGTAACAGGTCCTGGTAATTATAGTTCAAATGCGAGTGGCCGCCACGACGTATAAGTACCGCGCAATCTGTGCATACATCACCCCAAATTCTACCTGTCTCACAATATTCTACGGTTACCATCGATTAAGGATTCTCGGCAGAATCCGAAGCATTAGGCAAATAAAACTCTTGTTCCCCGATCGTATTGCCTCCTTCTGAACTGCTTCCTCGACCGCGCATATTCGTTTCTATTAGCAATATGGACTTTCTTACTGTTATGGTAAGCCCAAATCAAGTCTTAAAATGAGGCTTCAGTACACTTTTTCGCTCAAATTCTGCTGTCGATCATTTTCAAGTTGTATAATCAACAGAAAATCATGCATTTAACGCTCTTTGTACGTTGAATAGACTTCTCGCTGTCTTGATATCTTCTTGCACGGAGTCCATCATTAGCTTGCATATCATTTTAGGTGATGACAGTGGATCCCAACCTGGTGCGAGAGCTGAATCACAAGGTGCGAAAACTGGAAGAAGAAAACTCACGTCTCAAAAATGCCGCCGAGAAGCCCTATGAAGATACACTCAGCCTCCTGAAGGTACGAAAACAATCTATTTAACGTCAGGTAGCTAAAGCAGCGGCGCCAGTTTGGTTTGGGGAAAACCAAACTTTTTGCGGGAGGGAGTGAGCCTGACAACGCTAGACGGATGAGACACCTACATCGGTTCGGTTTAAGGAAAAGCAAGCTCGGGAGGGGCAATGGGGAATCACAATGCCTGGGAGAGGCCGACTTTTAGGCCTTGGTATTAGGCACAACTTGGCCACTAAAATCATCGGGTGAAGCCCTTATCCGTCATCTCAGACAGAACACCGTGTGTTTATTTGCGTGTACGGTAGTCACCGAAAATCACGCAACATGCCGAAGTATGCGAAAGATTGATACTCTTTCACTAATCGGCATTGACTCAGGTTATGATACTGATTATCATGATAGGATAATTAGGCTTTTTAACGAGCTACGGTCTGACCACTAGCAAAACGTATCTATTGTGAAAACTGGCTACTTAAGTAGTATGCCTTTTTATCACTTATAAATTTAAATTATTTTATTGAAAACGTGCACGAAGAAATTACGCCTTCTTCAAATTTTATACTCAAAGAAAGGGTATCTTTCGGTTTAGAAAAAGTTTCTCAATTGCCGAATAATCTCCTAACCTACTGGCAGCTACATTCGAATTCAAGGTTTAAAAACTGCGCACTATGTACATCCCGCTTAAGGAAAAGTACGTTTTCGCCTACAGTTTGAGGAAGAAATCACCTAGTTCTCATAAAATGTTGCAATAGATTTTGAACGTGTTTTATGCTGCATAGGCAGCATTAATAAATTGACGGATACGATATATTATGAATAAAAACCTCACAATTGTAAAAAAGCTCATAATTATTAACTTTTTTTTTAAAACCAAAAGATTATCTTCATTTGGGTATGAAATTTAAAGAAGGCATAATTTTCTATCAAACAAGTACAAGAGATAATTATTTCGAGCATGTTTACCATAAAATATATATTTGAATTTAAAAAAGCAGTCAAAATAAATGATTAAAAGGCATACTACTTACATAGCCCGTTTTTAACAAAGATACGTTCTGCTAGGGGTCAGAACGAAGCTCGTCAAAAAGCCCGCAACCCATTACGATTGAAGTGACTTGAGAATGCACTACACGGTAATCAGTCTCACAACCTGGGGCAAAACAAACTTGGTTGGGGAGGGAGGGAGGGAGTGAGCATGACGACACGAAACAGATGAAACACCTACATCAGTTCGGTAACGGAAGTTTGGGGGGGGGGGGGGGCATGACAATCACAATGACTGGGAGGAGGAGACTTTTCGGCCTTGATATAAGGCACAACTAGTACACCCAAAAGCATCGGGTGAAGTCCTAATCTCAGGTTGATCAACGTGTGTTTATCTGTGTGTATGTGCTGACAGCGTTAGGTCGCTATTCGGCGTCTATGATGTTGGTTGCTTATACGGGAGCAAGTTGACGGTATTGTTTCAGTGCATGAGACAGGGAGGGATGCGCTTGAATGGGCGTGGTTGCGTATACCGTTGCCTTGCCATCAGGGGAAATATGAGGTCAACGCGTACAGTAAAACCCTTACGGGAAATCGACTGGGGGTTGAAATATGACCGCGGTTAGGTACAGACCCAGGCAAAGCAACAAGACAATCGTTGGTTCTCGTAACATATCTGCTTAGTTGATTAAAGAAGGATTTTTGTATAAGGGTTTCTTTTCTGCCTAGGGTTAATAAAATACTGAAGAGGTAAATACAGTTTAGGTTGAGTGTTAGAGCTGGGATTAAGGTTGGTATTGGCGTTAAGTTTGCAAGCCGCCGAACATCGCAAGTATTCAAGCCTTTTTTAATCTGTAGCTTTGATTTGCCTGCTTTTCCTCCGTTTTCACGTTCCAAATTTGCATATTTTTTATTGAACGTCATTCCAGCACCCCAAAGGACTAATAAAACAAACTTTTGCCAGCAATGTGAATATTCTCAGTGCCTTTTGTAAACTCGTGAGGTAGACGACGAAGAACCTGCCCAAACCACCTCAGTCATCTTTCTTGGATGGCCTGGGATATCCTTGGCGTGTTGTTGCGGCGAGTCTGGGCTGTCTCATTTCAAACGGAGTCAATTTACTTCTCTCGATGGATAATTCTCAAGTAGTTGTAGAAAAATGCTTTAAATTGTCGTTTACTTTAAACGCGCATAGCCAGCATTCACAGACCTAGAGAAGGACAGACTGATCGATCAGCAGTGACAGCAAATGGCAGGTGGCGAGGCGCTGATGAACTGCGGTTCGATGAAGTGCTTATGACCCATCTGATAGACATCAGTGGTGGACCAACTGCGCCGTCTGTAAGCGCGTTTTTTTGTGTTGTCCGACCAGCTAGTGTTCAGGGTTATGCTTGGCTGATGAAGGCTAATAAGCCCGAAACAGTTCTGTATCAGGTTACCCCCAGACGCTGTCATACCCCCCTTACTGCTATTATGACTTGGCCGGAATCGGCCTGGCAGGCGGTCACCCGTTGGGGACCTCTGACCACCACATGAACTTTGTTTAGTTCGGAAGCCAATTCGATCGGTGTTCCCACATTCCTGAGTGAATATATATATATATATATATATGTATGTATGCGAAGAAGAGGCGATCTTGGGAATAATAAGTATAATATCCTGACGTTTCGAAAGCGTACAGGCTTGCATCGTCGGAGGTTGGTGTTTGTACACGCCTCACAGTCTTTATAGGTGTTCCAACTGGCTTCTCGTTCGTTCTCCGTCTATCGGCGCTAGATGCCCTGCGGGTGCTGGGCTGGAGCTCCGTCATCGTTCTGCTGACCAGGGTTTCTCGCCGTCAGCTCGTCGGTGGGGCAGGGCAGTGTTCACACGGCAACGGTCATTGCATCCATCGCGTTGGTGGTGCCGGTGCCACAGGTCCTACTCGCGTCGCCCGTTGGCACTTTCCCGTGTTCGTCTCGCCGATGCAGACGCGAGCAATGACCGTTGCCGTGCGAACACTGCCCTACCCCACCGACGAGGTGACGGCGAGAAACCCTGGTCAGCAGGATGATGACGGAGCTCCAGCCCCGCACCCACAGGGCATCTAGCGCCAATAGACGGAGAGCGAACGAGAAGCCAGTTGGAACACCTATAAAGACTGTGAGGCGTGTACAAACACCAACCTCCGACGATGCAAGCCTGTACGCTTTCGAAACGTCAGGATATTATACCATATATTCCCGCGATCGCCCCTTCTTCTCATTTATGTCCAGGGACATGCATTTTCGCTTCAATCAGCAATATGTATGCATATATGCAGTAGCCACCAGAGACCATGCAATTTTCATAACTGTGTATAAGTTTGATCATTACTTGAATACCAATGTGAATGCATTTAAGAAGATTTAGAAATAATAATGAACTACATCAGGCATATTAAATACTTAAAAGAACTATAGGAATTACTAAGTGTTTGATGAAAAAAGAAAATTTTCTCGAGAATCCCGTGATTTTGGAGACGTAAAAAGAGCTATAAATAAGAAAAATAAATTAAGATATTGCGTTAAATTGAAAACTTGAAGCAATCACTTTCTATATACAGAAAGAACTTTTCGTTAGTCAAGACATTCTGTTAACTTGAGTCTTACTGGATAAGTATTTATTGAATGTCATCAAGAAAAGTGTGTCATAATTTTTCTTGTTTTTACTGTCTTCTTTGATAAATTGATAAATTCTGCATTTGTTCGACGTTTACACCAAAACCTTTTAAATACGATAAATATAAAGAGAATTTACCGAAATACAGTGTTTTTCGACAAAAGTTTTAATGAAGATGGCAACGTTTTTTGATATACAAAAATGCCTCAAAACAACAAAACACATTGTCGAATGTAAATCTTGTCCACACTGGAGTTGTGAAGCTAATTTTCCTAAGATTAATAAAAAACTTTCCACAAAAGGTTAACTCTTAGAAATTGCTTTGATTAGATATTCGGCTGATGAACTTCTGCGTATATTAACTTTTTCCAACGTAATGTCACAATGAAATTTGATACTTTTGAGAATTTATTGAAGTTTCCTGAAGGTAAACGATTCAATTTGACTGGAGATGAAAGAACTTGTTTTTCTCTGTAAAATGGATTACCTTCCGCGTGAGTAGATTAATTCCACATTCAGTTATAAACTGGCGAATTCAAAAAAACTGGCCATATACATTGCCATTTTTGAACTACTTATTATGCTTTCGTCTCTTCCGTTTCTACATAAAGCAAAAGGCGAACGTAAAGTATGCAAAAAACTATATTTCTTCATGACATACATCCAATAAGGGCTTATTTGCCTTAAATTCGCGAGAACATGTTCGACATTTGGTTTATACTTAAGGACATTCGAGGTCATTGGTGCATTCAAACAAATGCTCTTCTGTTATTGCATTTTGTGCAAAAAAACTTCACAGAATAGCTAATCATAATTTTTAAAATACAAACCGTCAATGTTACTGCAAGCAAATTTGGTCCCATTAACTTGGCTTCACTTCAATCTGAACAATTTTGTATGAACCATTCCAGTTCTGGAAGGGATATTTTCTATACCTATTTTACTTATTTTGCAGTTCCTTCCTAGTATTACCAACATTAAAGTGTAGTTTGGTTCTCTCGTTCGTAATAGCATAGAAAATTCCTCCCATATGAGACTTCTCCCAATTTACCCGAAACTAATGGTCGTTTCTCTTAATAAACCTAACTAAAATGACGATTTAACTTAGTAAAAGGCTTTCGCAGCATTCAATAAACTGAGTGAATCAAAAAGTGTTACTAAATATATGCTAAAGTACCAGGTCAAATTTCATTTCGAACGTTGCATGGCCATTTGCGACTACTGTATATATGTCATTATGTCACTATATATATATATATATATATATATCACTTTTATGTCGAATATTTTGTTTGAGTCTGTTTTACACCGCTTATTAACGTCTAGCGCCTTGATACTCAATCGCTCACCTTCCGTATGAACCAATAAAATATTATTTGTGCTCTATCCCTCATGGACTTCAGATCGCCTGTGGGACGACTCTGAGTCGAGAAAAACCAGAAACCACTGACACGGAGGAAAATCGGCTAAACGGGTGGAGGTTAAGGAAGTGCCTGGAAGGGGAACTGAAGCAATCACAGGATCGCTTGGACGCCAGCCAGAGAGAGATCGAGATCTCGCGAACGAAATTGGCACGAGCTCAGCGTTGCCTGCAGGCAGCGGAGGAGTAAGTTGGGTTTCTTTCCTACCTCAGCCATTTCCTTGGCGTGAAGACCATGTGATCTTTTTCTTAACTTTTGGTGTACTTATGCTCTGTATCCAGTCTTTCAACCAATCCGAAAAGTTTGTTCCTCTTTATTAGGATATTCATTTTATGGGTAAAAGTAGCTTATGAAGTCCCACTCATGTACCCCTAGTCCCAGCATTTTGTCCTACGCAATCGATTGTTATTGGGTTTTGGGGTTGAGAAAAAAGGATAGGCAGAGTGGGAAATTTTTTAGAGGTAAGTGTAAAGTGAAAAATGCAGTCGAAGCTGTTTCCCGTGGCCGCTGGGAGTAAGTTGTTCCGCATGTTATATCAAGGTGTGCGTGGCGTCTTGCGCCACGGGCTATACTAATCTAACTCCAGAGCGATTATTTGGACCTCGTGTAAGTTGAAGTAGACGACCTCCTGGTTACCATTTCAACTTTTCGGGAGATTCAAGAAACCTGAAGTTTGATAATCGGGTTTTTCCCAATACATTAAAAGATAATACAGATGAGGAGAATCTACATGTGTAAATCAGCAACCCTTCCAAATACAATGCAATAAAATTGCATATAGCAGTTATTAAAGTATATTTTGCTGCGTTTCCTAATTACCAACTCAAAACACCCTCAAAAAAACCTTTTTCGTAGGCGAACATGCTGAAAGTAGGGATTAATGAGTGGGACTACATTAACTACTCTTACAAGTTTATGTTGCTTAGCGCATTTCATGAGGAAACATATCTACTGCAAATTGACTGAGTCAAATGGTTGTACGAGTTTCACCTGGTTACGCTCATCCATTGTCATGTCTGGACTTGTCTCGGCCGCGCGAAGTCGACCAACGCTCCACCCACTCGCGGTGTAGATGGCAAACCTCAAAACCAATATCGTAGCCCTATAATAATCTCATTGTAGTCTGACTCGCCTGTCGAAACAGCATTCGCCCTACGATAGGATTACTAATGTAACGCTCAGTGAACAGCATCACCGACCACAAAAATCCCTTTTCTAGCAATCAAACCGCAGCCGCAATTTGGTAAAGACGGCCATCGCCCATAACCCTGGGCGAGGTGCAGAAGGCGGTAAGGAGCGCTTATGTGGTCACTGGAACAAGGGCAGTGAGTAACGCAGATGATTTTCTGCTGAATCCCTGGAAATTTCGGTCAGAGTTAAGGTTTGGGTAAGGCGTAAGATTGCCGTTAGAGTTAGTACGAAAGTTAAACATGAGAATATTTATCCTTGCCGATACAAAGCAACATGCTTGTCCCAATAATTAATTGAGAAGTAGGTATGACCGATGGGACAATAATTTTCTTTGCCGGATATTTTGAAATCCCTCTACTTGATGGGGAACCACACAAACGATCTGTACCGTTTTCTGTAACTCGTCTTTTGGCCTTCGTGAACTTGCCCAGGCTTATGGACGATGGCCGTCTTCATAAAATTTTGTTTGTGTTTTGCTCACTGGAAAGGGTTTCTTCGTGTTCGGTGCCCCTGTGCATTAAGCACTGCCTCAGGATTCCGATCGTAGCACTAAAGCTGCTTCAGCATTCGAGGCGGGCCAGAGCGATGTTGTTATTGGGCTGGGGTATTGGTTTTCGATTTGCCATCTGTGCTGCGAGTGAATGAAGTGTAGCCAGACATCGGACAACGGCGACAATTCCAGGCGGGACAGTAGATGAGTGTAACCAGGTGAAATTATTGCAAAGATTTGACTCAGTCAATATACTTAGATGTGAGGAGCAGTAGGTGTGATCGCTGGGACAAGAATGTTGTTCTTTTGGACTGACATTTCCGAATCCGTCGCGGGGGCATCCCCACAGGCAAGATCAGGAACGGGTTATTCATGTTAAGGGAGCTGCAGTATTGATAGGATACTGCCCCTATGCCACTACATATTTACGACAATTATCGACTGTCCTATCGAGGACAATTGTCCGCTTGTGAGCTGATTGCTCGATTGTCAGCGCGCGGGCGTTGGAGCAGGGCCTGTCGGTAATACAAGTGGGTTTGCATACAATTTCGGGCAATTAGGATTATTGTTAACGTTTAGGTTGCGGTTAAGGTTACTGTATGGGGTCGGGTTAGAGTTAGGACACGGCATTGTTTACCCCACCCCCTTGGCATTTCGCGCAAGACCACTTCTATTCTCTGTGGGGAGGGCGTTCTTATTGCGTTGTCCCGTCGGGGGCGGGCAACATGCAAGTTTCCCCGTCACAGGAAACGATTGTAAAGACGAAACCTTTCGGTCTGGAAAAACAATCGCAGGACATTTGGCATTCATTTGCGAAACGATAATCAGAGAAGGCCGGAGACAAGGGCATCTCAGCATTTATAGGACGCACTTATAGCGCAACCACACGCCTGCTAAGATTGGCAGCTCATTTGCTTATCACAGATGTCTGTAGTTGACGCGATGGTGCCTGCAGGTTTTTTTTGTGGAAAAAGAAGCGGAATCTAAACAACCCGCCAATTTTGTCATGGCAAAAATGATGCATTGGGCAGATTATGGTTTTGTCATACGTCTCTTTTTGGAAAATATCAGTGCAGGCGTAGTAAACGCATCTGCGCTGATTGAACAGCTGTAAATTTCACCAAGGCCTGTTAACTTGGAATGTTATTAAGCCCTAGGCGACAATGATATTTTCCGCCTAGGAATTCTTTATTTCCGAGACCTTTAGAATCACCAATTTCGACAATATTGACAGAAAAAAATGGGTAACAGTCTATAATGTGGATAACTACGAAAAGCAAAGGATCTACTTGTCAAAGGTCGTGCCAAAGGGTCTAGGGGTCTATTCTCCCCCCCCCCCAAATAAAAACCTTACCCACACGCAAGCCTTGTATGTTTGCCCCCATCCCTCCCCCAAATGTTTATAGGCGCCAGCCCCCTCCCAGGGCCGTGAGAGTTTCCCTCTCCGGCAGGTTCTACAAGACCGCACAAGAAACGTTTCCTGCTGTGGCGACCCACCTCGTCCCCATACCCAGGCCACGTCGGTGCTATCTGACTCGGTCGAGGTAACTTGCCCCTCCCCACCCCGCCTTCGACACGTCGATGGGCTGTAAAGCTTGTCGCTGTGAGCGGGTCAAATACGGCGCCTAGATCGATGTTTTGCTTCCGTAACTTTTGCCTGCGTATGCCTTGGGCGAAAAACCCGTGTTCAGATCTGAAGAAATGGGGGTTTCAGTAGAGCCTGCGGCCTGCCGCAGAGGGTCCCTCACGGACCTAGGAGGGGACTGGCTCCCATAAACATTTGGGGGAGGGGGCAACGTACGAGGTGTGCGTGTGCGTAGGTTTTTTTAGGGAGGGGAGGGGGGGCGCTTGTGTGTGAGTGTTCGACCGTCGATTTTTATGAAGGCTTGTTACCTCCCCCCCAGTCAATGCATGAAATACCGCCCAGTTATGTATTCATGCCGCACTCGTGCCAAAGGGTCTAGGGCAGGGGTCAGGGTACGTATAGCTCCCGAGCCAGGTGTGGCTCTTTTGATGATTGCATCTGGCGCCCTCAGATAAAATTGGGATTAGAAACTACAGATTATTTGATTTTGATTCCTCCAATGAGGTGCCTTCGAGGTTTACTATAGTCATATTTAATAGAATTCAATCTTTAAATATATTATATGGCTCTCATTCAAATATATTTTCAAATATTTGCTTGTTTGGCTCTCTAAGTCAAAAGGGTTCCCGACCTCTGGTCGAGGGGCATAGACGCCTAGACCCTTTGGCACGACCTATGACCAGTAGATCCTTTGCGCCTAGAACATTGCTATCAGGCAGTGAATTCAAAGGGCTTATGAATTTAAGTCGGGTCCCACAGTTTTTATCTACTCATCTCGTTCCTTCGACGGCATTGATTATGTAGGCGCCGCCTCCCCTCTGCCTGACAGGTCACGAGAATAGGGACGCTCCATCCCCAATTTGTGGACGTGGTCTTGCTTCAAAGACCAAGAAGGCGAAAAATGTCAGTTTCCTAAATCAAGCACTAACCCTAACCTGCAGGTGTCGTAAACGCATCTAAAAGGATCGAAAAGTGGTGAAAACTCCCATCAGTGTATTCAGAAGTCTAGTTTGGGTGGACCCCAACGAAGCTTTCCGAGTGATCTACAGGGTCCCACTAAATTATCCGAAGTCCCTGGTCAGCGCCTGCTAGCAACAGCAGAAGCAACCGCTCTTAGGCTGATGAAGCCCGCTTTGTGCGCTCACAAGAACTTCCTGCAAGCCCCGCAGTTGGCATGGCCCACAGCCACATAGCGGCATGCAGTAACCACGCTATGTTTGTCTCCCTTCCTTCCTCGTCTCCACTCTACCCTTCCCTAGACTGCTCCATCAAACCTTACCCTCACGGCCAGCCTTCACTTATCAACCCCACCCCCATTCCCACATCTCACTTGTCCGAAAAGACGAACACGCTTGGACTTGCACCCAGTTCCCATATTAATGTAAGGCCTGACGAGAATTTGTCGAAAGTACACGTATACTCGCCAAAATAGACTTCTGATCGAAAAGCTATTAAGTCCACGAGTGCCCACAAACGTGTTAACAGGGATGCCGTGAAATTCGGAAATATGACGAAGCTTTTCTCTTTCTTTCGGGCACCTGACAAACCCTGAAGTCCGAAACACCCTGCAGTGAGAAGAAATATTGCCATTGAAGGATCCCTCTTTTGTTACTTTGCATACCCTACGTTTCTATCTTTTTTTACCCAGGAAAAATATCATCCTAGCTGGACAGCAGAGAAAAAAGTGGACTCGGTCTTACCCAGCGGGTAATAATGATGATGTAGATACTTCTACCGCTCAGAACACTAGCCGTCTGCCTGCCGTTCAGCCGTTACGCAGATCAAAGAGTGAACTCAACGTTTCTCCCTCAAATGATTTAAAAAGAAGCATCCCGAGTGAGCCTGACATGCAGTTAGAGGTGAGTTCCCATCGATTTGGCGATCAAGGTCTCCGGTTCGGTGTAGCAAACGCCTTTTTTACTGTTAACTTAAACACTGCAGCAGGGTGGTTATAGCTGGGTGACCGTGAAGCATTTCCATTTTTGTTAAGGATTACTTATATGGTCCCCGTTGCAGGAGCTAGAGGGAGAGTTATTTTTTTCGAGCTTCTTGCCTCCTCTGACTCTCTTTCCAGTAATGACGCGTACGTCAAACCCCAATGGAAACAACAATCTAGCATGGTACTGTTAACCAAAAGAGGTACAAACCTTCACAGTAGATATCGCAGGGGAATAAATGAGTCAAACCCTAGCAACTGCGATCTTCAGATCATGGTTCCTTAGGAGAGAAGAAGTCAGTGGAGGCCAGAATAGTAAGAATAGTTTATTGTGTACAAAAGGGAACGAAGAATAGATGAAAGAAATCTGACTATGGAGAGCAGGACATTCCGCTAGGGCGGCGTAATCCGAAGTGCGGGAATAGTTACAAGTTCCCAAAGCGAACATTGGGTGAGTTAGCTTCAGGCTGCTGATTGGCCCGACCACTGTGGGGTGCGTGCGTGCGCCCCAGCCGTCCGAGGGCAAAGGTTGCGCCCCGAAGGCGGACATCAGCCATCGCGCTAGGTCGAGCGACTGGGCAACCAAGATTGTCCCGCGAGACTACGTCTGTGACATCTCGTGTTTGTAGGAGGTGAACTGCAGCACCACTACAAGCCTTTTTTACTCTGAATGGGAACGAAACTAAAAAAGTGCTATTATGTCCTTTCCATGTGGTTTTCCGATTGATGGACTTTTGAATAGAACCATCTGCGCGCCTGCGTATCAGCATGTCTAGGAAAGCCAGTGTGTTGTCCTTCCTATGCTCGATCGTAGAGTTGATCGTTGCATGCGCCTCGTTCATAGCTTTAAGTAAGCTTTATGACGTTAATGAATTCTAATAATCTTGTGATCGTTGCCTTGTTCAAATTTCTTCCCAGAAAACAATGTTTCAAATTTCAAAGTTGGTTAGCTGGAAGTAACAGTTATTAAGGTAGCAGTTCGCATAATTTTAGGGAGGAGAAATAGCCCCATGTTCCAACGCTAACGTTACCTCTAATGTTAATGCAAATGTTAGACATACTCATAACCCTAGCCCAATAGGTATCAATAACCTTCAACCTATACGTAATCAAAACCATAAACTCAACCTTATTTGTCCGGGAATTTGTCGCATAGACCTTGGTATTTCAAGCAGTTCCTTTCCTCGCCTCCTATTTATGGAACCATACAGACTGTCCTCGACGAGGGTCAGTACAAAAAACAATTATTGATAGCGTTGCGAAAATCCCCATTCGATAATTCAGAAGGACAGTTGGCGAGCATACGTATACTTTCGATAAATTCTCTTCGGGCCATTACATTTATATGGAAGGGGAAGGTACAGGGTGACAAGCAATCAATTAATTATCGTTCTAATCAACTTAGTCTTGGGAATGGGGGCTTGGGGTTTGTGTTGATAAAAAGGGGGTAGTGACAGGGTAATTAGGAGAGGCAGGGGGAAAGAACGCGTGGAAAATGCTGGTAGTTCTGCGGCCGTTGGCCATGCTAGGCTTGGGGCCTGAAGGAAGTTCTTCTGCGCGCACAACACCGGCTTCATCAGGCGAATGGCCGTGGCCTCCGCTGTTGCCAGCAGCCGTTGACCCAGGGACTTCGGGTAATCTGGTGAGACCTTGTAGATCACCTTAAAGGCTTCGTTCGGGTCAACACGGTGTCCAGAGTCCACCATATGAGCAAGAATGGAACTGTTGATGTTCCTGACTTCGCCTTTGTTAAGCCATGCTGGCAGATGCTCCCGTATCCTCTTGGATAAGCGCCGGCTCGTGCGACCTATGTAACCTGCTCCACAGGAACAAGTAAATGAGTAGATGCACATGGAAGTGGTCTGGGCTGGCAGCTTATCCTTACCTTCGCCGTGTAGGACCGGGTTTGTTGAGAATAACACCCGAACTTTCGCCGCTGGGAAGGTTCGTGATACGGCTTGGTTAAGGCGTCGGCTTAACAGTTCACTTGCTGCGTCCCCTTGAAAGGGGACTCTGAGGAAGAGGGTCTTCTTTTCCACGGTGGGTGTTAGGGGTTTGCGTTCTCTCTCCATCATGTTCTTCTGAATAAACTTGTCAGGGTACCCGTTCTCTCGAAGCAGGTCCTGGATCTTCGTGAGCTCTCTTTCGATAGTATCGTCCGAGCAGATTTTTCTAGCCCTTTGCGTTAAGCAGCGGACTAGATTACGCTTCTGCTGGATGGGTACGAAACTATGAAAGTTCGTGTACTGTCCGGACCAGGTTTTCTTTCTATAAACGCTCCTTCGGAGACTACCATCAGGTCGTCTGCTTAGGAGAACGTCCAAGAACGGAAGCGAACCTGCCGTTTCCATCTCCAATGTGAATTTTATGGAGGGGTGTGCTTGGTTGACAGTATTTAGAAGCGAGTCTATATTGGTGTCTGCTGGGGTGATAGCAAAGATATCATCGACATAGCGACCGTAGTGTTTAAATTCATGAATCTGGTCGCTAAGTTGAAACTTTTCCAGCTTGCCCATGAAGATATTTGCTAGGAGAGGCCCAAGGGGGGAGCCCATGGCGACGCCGTCTATCTGTCGATATAGTTGGTTATCAAAAAGGAACTGCACATTTAATGTGCATTTTAGTAGAAGTTCCTTCAGGGCTTCTATTGGAATTCCTACTTCTGTCTGATTCGTCAATAGGAAGTCGCAGATGTAATCTACTGTCTCCACGACCGGTACGTTCGTAAATAGCGACGAGACGTCTAAGGAGAGCATCATCATGCCATTTAGGTTTATGTCCCTGATGTCGTCAATAAATGTGAACGTGTCTTGATAGCTCCGTGGTGCTAGTTGCTGCTGCAGCGGTTTGAGTTTATCCGCTAACCACTTGGCTATCGTATGGTAGGGCGAGCTACGCATGTCCAAGATCGGACGAACTGGCAGGCCATCCTTGTGGATTTTTGGGAGGCCATACAGGCGAGGGATATGCGTACCTACTGGCCGGAGACGTTCGAGGTCACGGTCACTTATAAAACCTGCCGTTTGGAGTCTTCTTAGGCAGTTAGTCAAGTGTGCCTCTACTTCATCCTTGCGATCCTTCTCTTTGTCTACTTTCTTAAACTTCGTCTGGTCTGACAAGATAGTATGCATTTTTTGAAGGTAATCCGACCTGTTCATTATGACGACACCTGCTCCTTTATCAGGTCTAGTAATCAGGATGTCTTCATTTTCTCGCAACTGCTTTAACTTCTCCATGTGTGCTTTTGACAGCACTCCGCGACTGATTGGTCTCTGATTCAAGTAATGGTAACTACAATTCACCAGTGTCGATTTTAACTGCTGGATACTTTCAGCTGAGATAGGCTTTAATTCGTAAGTTTGGTTAAACAGGTTTTCAAACTGGGTTTCCAATTCTAACTGATTAACTCTTCGAGCAGGTATGCAGAATCTTGTGCCAAGAGATAATGCCTCAACTGTTGTCTTATCAAGCGTCAAAGAGGAATGATTGTATACGTACCGATCTGGATCTTTAGGCAGTCTTGCTTGGGGTTTCCTTTCGTGCACCCTTTGTAGTAGTGACGATCGTTTTGCTTCTCCCCGTTTCGTTTCTATGATCTTTGTGTAGTTGATGAAGTCTCGCCTTTCTTCGTCATTGAGGGCGTCCAGAACGGCAGCGCGCTGGCACACGTGACGCTCTAGTTCTCCCATCTTTATCCGAGTGCTTTCTAACTGGTTTTCAGCATATCTTCTTAAGGTGTCAGTAGTGAAGGCAGTACGATTGCGACGCAGGGCTCTCCAGTATTCATTTGGATACTCATTTCTTTCCACACAGTCCCCAATAAACTTGGCCAGAACCTTCGCCTCTGCAAGCTTGGTGTTGAAACGCAGGTACCCATTGAGTGCCTTTAACACCGCGGGATCCTTGGACTGCTTTAACGTTGCGAAAATCCCCATTCGATAATTCAGAAGGACAGTTGGCGAGC
>JAYGXS010000005.1:44065864-44091630 GCA_036362985.1 Ligula intestinalis
TGCACAGTGCAAGTATTTTAGGCTTAAACTTCAGATTTTCCAGCCAAACCTTGATTTCCCCACGTGCCTGCATCTTGTGCTTTTTATGAGTTCTAGAACAATTGTTCATTACTGACATTTCGGTAGGTTTATAACTATACAGCATCTCATTTTTTAGCATGGCGGAGCCATTGCTGATGCCATGAACTAACTCTGGATTTCTACAATGTATGTTTCGTCTCTTGACTTCTCTAACTGTATCCAGCAGCCACGCGTACGTCAAAACCAGTGATAACAACTATCAAGGTGGTACGGTACTACTAAACAAATAGTAAAGGATAATCAAAGTGCAAACCTCAACAATGGATATACCAAGTCAAGAGCGAAGGGCGGTGTGCCAGAAATGGCAATTCCGGTCTCCCTTTGCTTTGTCGGATCCACTTCATTATATCATCTTTGTCACTATGGGACGGTCTGTCGGGTTCGCGTCGCAAACTCCTGGGCAAAGCGAAACTTAATTGTTCCTCTACTAGATCGGCGAAACGCATGCATTCAAGCTTAAGTGTGTTAGTGGGAGAAGGGGCGTAGCCCTGATTTTATATGATCTCGAAAGGCCCTTTCTATGGCCTCGGGATTGATCTGAAAACACGAGCGCGAAGGGGGGGGGGGGAGTTGATGCGAACAGTGATCAAACTGTGCCCGCAAAGGGGAGGAATAACTGTAAGCGTTTGAGGTCAACGGCGGTGACAGCTGTAATCGAACCAGAGGGGGAGACGGAGGCAATAGCAAGCAGCTCTTGAAACAGTCGTCTCTTCATGAACTGGGAGAGGAAGCCTTGTGGAAAAAGGGTGATTAAAAGGCCAGAAGGCCAAACGGGAGGTGGAGTCAGTATTCAAGTATCACTTAAATTAGAAGTTTAGTTAGTTTTTGGCAAACAATTGTTTTCAGCAACTCTTCAACAGACCAAACATTTGCAAGGGAAATTAACGCTGTACCTAACAATAAAAGTTTGAATAGGTAGAAAAATCAATGACTATCTAACACGGGTGCTGATTGGCCAACGCGGACTATGTCAGTTTGCGCATGTAGGCCATGTCAGCGTGTTGGTTGAGGGGTTGTCGCTTGTTGGTAGGCGCGAAATCCTATCGCCACGTGGTGTCGGTTTAGGCCATGGAAGTGACAGAGCTTGTGTCAGAGTCTTCTGACAACATAGCACTGGATTTGCTAGCCTTATAGCTACTGCTTCGGCTGTTGCAAGCATCCGTTGGCGTAGGCCTTTGGAAAAATTAGATGGTGTCCTGTAGACCACTTGAAAGGCTTCGTTAGTATTGACTCGATTGTTCGTATCGACTAGATATACGAGAATAGCACTCGAGATCGATCTGGTTTCACCTTTACTTAGCAAGGTCGGTATGTGATCACGTACCCTCTTTTCGAGACGCCTCGTTGTACGGCCGATGTATCCCGCTCCACAGGAGCAATTAAAAGAGTAAATGCACATTGATGTGGCCTTCAAAGGGAGTCTGTCTTTACCTCCCAATCGTAGGAGGGGAGTGTTCATGAAGAGCACCCGTAAGTTCGCCGCTGGGAAACCGTTTGTGGTTGCAGTCCTCAAGCGTCGTCTTACCAGCTCGCTGGTTGCATCGCCTAAGAAAGGCAGTCTTATGAACACGTCTTTCTTTTCTGCAGTTAAGGTGACAGGCTTTTCGGCGCGTTCAGCAATATTTCTGCGGATGAACCTTTCCGGGTATCCATTTTCAATTAGTGTATGCTGCAGCTGTTGGAGTTTTGCTTCGACAGTTTCAGGAGAACAGATCTGTCGTATTCTAGCTGCTAATCCCTGGACTAGAGTTCGTTTTATATTGAGGGGGAAAAACTGTGGAAGTAAGTGTATTGTCCTGTCTAGGTTTTCTTTCGAAAACCCCTGCGTAGGATAGATCTATCCTCTTGACTTCGCAGGAGGTCATCAAGGAACGCAATTTCATCCTCCACTTCAGTCTCAGCAGAAAACTTGAGCGATGGGTGAGCGCTGTTAAACTTCGCGACCAAGGCGTCAATGTCAGCGTTATAGTCAGTCAAACAGAAAATATAATCTACATATCGACCGTAGAATGCAAGGTCATTGATGGTGTCCCCTAGACTTGTTTTCTCGATCTTGCCCATAAAAACATTTGCAATAAACGGTCCAAGTGGTGAGCCCATCGCCACACCACCAATCTGTCTGTAAAACTGACCATTGTCGAGAACTTGGACATTTTGTGTGCATCGCGATAGATCTTTGAGGGTTTTCACGGGCTTGCCTATCTGGTAGTTCGTGTCCCGAATAACGTCGCAGAGGTAGTTTATGGTTTCTGCCACAGGTACGTTGGTGAATAGTGACGATACATCCAATGAGAGCATCTTACTTCTTGCAACGTTCATATTCTTTATAGCTTTGACAAATTAAAATGTGTCGTTCAGGCTTCGAGGAAACATGTAACTTCCAAGAGGTTGCAGATTTTCTACCAGCCATTTAGCAATGGTGTGGTGAGCGGAGTTTCTCATATCCAGGATAAGGCGTAAGGGTAGCCCCTGTTTGTGAATTTTCGGAAGTCAATACATTCTAGGTCTCGTCGTTCCTACAGGTCTTAGTGTTGCGAGCTCTTTGTCAGTCAAAAGACCTTCTTTATGGAGGTCTTTGAGAATTGTAGTCAGCTGACCTTCAACAGTATCTGTCCGATCTTTGTCCTTCTCAGCTTTTGAGAACTTTGTATGATCTGCTAAAATTCCTTATAATTTTGCGACGTTATCATTTTTATCCATCAGTACTATTCCAGATCCTTTGTCTGGTCTGGTAAGCACGATAGTTCCATTTCTTCGTAGTTCTTTTAGGCCATCAAGGTGGGCTTTTGTTTAGGGGCATGGAAGATTTTAGATCCGAGGTTTGGTTAAAGAGGCTCTCAAGTTCAGTTTCTAATTCTATTTGTCTCAGCCTTTTGCGTGCAATACAGATCATCAGGCCTTTAACTTTATAGGGTAAGTAAGTAAATGGACTATGCGGGTTAGTAGTAGCAGTAGTTGTCAGGGGAGGGGGAATGGGGGGGGGGGTCGAAACGGGGTCAACATTTGATCAGCGTTAGGGGGAGCTGGTAGTCAGTTGAGGTGTCAAGCCATTGGTTGTTGGATTAGCAGCTTTTGACCATGGTAACTGTGGTGCCGCGACGAAATTCTTTTGGGCGCAAAGGACGGGTCGGCGTAGCCTGATTGCGGCCACTTCTGCCGTAGCCAAAAGACGCTGTCCAATAAATTTTGAGTAGCTTGAAGGTACCTTGTAGATAACTCGGAAGGCCTCTTTGGCATCCACGCGATGGTCAGAGTCTACCAGATGCGTTAGAATGGAACTGTTTACACCCTTTAGTTGACCCTTTCCTAACCATTCTGGGATGTGTTCTCGGACTCTTTTGGACAGGATTCTTGAAGAAAGGGGCCTCGGGCACGGAGTTCAGAGGAAGGGGGAGGAGACAGCCTTTCGTAAGAGAGAGACAATTTTAGCGGGGTCTGTCAGGGAGTCAATGGAAGTGGACGTGGAGAATTTCTAACTTGTTCAACTGAAAAAAAAACTATGGATTTATCTCAAGCTTGTAGAAAGTTACTGTAGATGTTAGCATCCTGAAACAGCGCCTAGGCACACGTGTGCTCCTTATTTTTATACTCAGCCATACACAATGAGAAAATAAAACTTATAGCTGAGGGCTTTGACTGTTTACATTCTATGCAAGTCAATAGTCTTGCTTTCTCCTCACTCTCTTGCTCTGAGTGCCTCCGTCCCAATCCAATTTTCTACTTCCTGAAGTCTGATCCTGCCACGCTGTAGCTCCTGATGACATTTCGGGCTCCAGTCGAAATATACTATCCTCCTTCTCCGCGAAGGATACGTTGAGATTGTCGGGGCCTTGCCTACTTGTCGATATTCATTAGGGACCCTACTTAACAAGGTACGTTCGATCCAGTGTCGTAAGGGGGAGGACTGCGAAGTAAAGCCAATGAACCATGAACTTGTCTTAGTGAGTCACCGTGCAGTAGAATCTCATTATCTAAATAGATTAGCCTCAGGAATGGAAGCGGGTATAAAATTCCCATCCAGCGAAGATAAACACGCCAAGGTGAGCTTTCCATCTCGCACACAAGGCCACCATCATCAACTGTGAGCACTGAACAAATAAAAAAATGTGCGATTTTTGTTTTCGAATAAATAGGAAGGGGGGAGAAGGGGGGGAGGGTGGTCGTGATAAACTGTGATCTCAGAAAGAGTGGGAATTAACTAGTAGATGAAAATTCGCAAAGATAACCGAGAGGCTGAAAGAGTAACCTGCACATTCGGAGAGATATAGGCAAGTATTGGAAGCTGGTTCCTCATCCATCAGGAAGACATTATCATCGCATTGCACAGAGGATAATAAGAGACGATCACGTGAATAATAGGTTGAATATCCTGACCATTCGAAAGTGTACAGGCACGTATCGTCGGAGGTGGGTTCCGTTCGCGCCTCACAGTATCTATAGGTGTCAAAATGCCGTCTCGTCAGCTCTGCGTCTATTGATGTCGGATGCCCTGCGGGGGGGTGGTGCTCGATCGCTGTTCTGCTGGCCAGTGTTTCTCACGCTCACCTCGTCGGAGGGGGAGGGGAAGGGCGGTGTTGGGGTGGCAACGGCCATAGCTCTTGTTTGCATCGGGCACTTTTGTTGTGGAAGGCCTGTGGGTCTTTCGCTGGTTCCCCGTGTTCGTCTCGTCGTTAGTTGGGGCGTCGATACGTGTATCTCCATTCCATCAATGTTTATGCACAGACCGTTGCCATGTGCGTCAGTGTTCAAGCCCGACGGGTCTTGTTAGTTCACGTTCCCCCACGGTATCTCTTACAGCTGTATTTATGTCTGGTGTAGGTTCCTGCACGCCTGTATCATTGCCAGAGGTATGTTGTTGGAGCCATTATCCAAGATGACATCGCTCTGCTATGTTGATAATGCCCTGTCTAAACGTTCATCCGGCAAGCCACAAACGACAGCTTCTTTTTTTATTCACACACCTAAATCCTGTTCAAATTGGTTCAGATGGCGTAGAATGAAAGGCTTAGCCTATTCACCCCTTTCTACGTCGTATTATCTCGCAAATCCCTCACACTGAGTGTGGAAGCAGCTACCTTCGCAAAAACCAATCAAAGGTCGGTAAATGATGGTTTGTACTGTCTTCGTTATTCGCGGAGAGCCTCTGAACTTGTTGCCTGATGACTGGTTAATCCTACAGAGTTAAACAGCCTATTATATTTTATAATATTATCATTGCTTAGATCCGCGTTTGACTGTACTGTTTCGTTTTGATAGCATAAAACGGTATATAACTTTCCTTGCATTGAAAGCATATGGCTTTTGGACGTCAAACCCCAAATGCAACGGCATATAAGGCTCAAAATCATGCTGCAATTTCAAAAAACGTTATTTAATTCTGTCTAACCATTCCTTAGAATGGAAAAAATTTAAGAAGTGCTTTTTTACCGAATTTTTACGAAAAGTGTTGCGTGTCTACGTGCGCCACAGCAGAACATGGCCTCAGTGATAAACACCCAAGGATTTACACTATAAGGACATTTTAAGGAGCCGTCGTTGTCTGAGTCACGATCCACTCATCAGCCACTTCACATGTAACACACACTGAGCTGATGGTATGTCTGGTAAATGCATCAGTTGGCTGCTTTATCAGTCACTGTAAACCGTGATACTCCCAGCCTCGCATCACACATGTAACTGCGTTCGGAAGGAGCTGAGGAGCAGTCTTACCTACTTGGCTGACATGCTTATTCACATGCATACTTAAAGCCATGGGTGGCAATTAAAGTGACCCGTGTTGCCACCTGCACTAACAACGTTGACTCACGTCAGCGCTAAGGCTGAAACCTGATCTTCAGGGGTATCGTCACTTCTCCATCAATGGCCACCAGCCTTTCTCACATTGGAGTGTAGCGCTGGTCTAGGGCAGCCCTAAGCCTTGTACTTAATCTTGTTTATGTTGGCCCTAAGGTTTGTGCCTATTTTTCTGGGGTGTCAGCTCCCTCACTAGCGACCGCCTGCCAGCTTTTTCACGTACCATTGAAGCGCTGAATTAAGGCAGCGCTGAAAATGAAAACATAGTGCTACAATACGTTTTTCAAATAAGCAGTGGTGGTTTCCGTCCGTCATACGATTAACGAAAGGTGACATTTCATGCAAAACCGTAAGAGTGCCCACTGTACCAATCAGTGCAAACCTATCGTTACGCAAGTAAATGATGTGACTGATACCAACATTAACTGGACACCATTGGTTCATTAACGATAACCATGAAATGCGTGGTTAGCTGAAGGGAAAACATAATCAATGCTACTATTTGGACTGAGCCAATCTGGACAGCTGCATGGGGGTTTGTTCCTTCGTTGTTCTGCAACCACAGATTTCAGGTGATTTCTCAGGCAAGGATCACACACTTGTCGGTTGAAGCACAATGTAGTTGCCTGCCTCTGATTTTCGCCTCTTTTAACGCTAGAAACGACCAAATTTTTTTCGCGTTTTTAGGTCTTCGGGACATCGGAACTTCTCCGCTTAAAACGCGCCCTTGTACTTCAAACCGAAGCAGCAACCTCTTGTTGAAGAACGTGAAGATAAATTAAAGTTTATATTTTTCTCTCTCCTGCAGTCGATGAAACTGCACAACCAGCTGCTCCAGGACCGCGTTTTTGAACTTGAGAAACGTTTGGTTTCGAGCGGTCTCTCGACACCCTCACAAATTCAATTAGATCGCATGACTCACAAGGAGCAGTTGAACTATGCCAGCCAAAACATGCAACTCCGCTTCGACCTTGAAACAGCGCGGTTAGAAGTAAGCCGCCTGAAGGTGGGTATGCAACGAGGCAGTCACCATACTTTGTGTGCCTCTTATCCTTTTTCTGCCAACAAATTACCGCAAATCAGGATTCCAGATGTCCCAAACGGACAAACGCACATCGATCGCTCACCCACTTATCACTCTCATCACGGAAGAGAATGAAATAACCTTTACCCTTTCCTCTTCTTAACAGTTAACAAGCAAAGGCCACAAACCGAATTACTTAAGATTAGACCTCTGCTTTCAGAATCTACTCGAGCGTGCGCCACACTGGAATACTAGCACACGTGTCTGCAAACATCAGTCCAAAAGCACCGTTCGCGTGAAGTATTTATTTCCAGCTCTAGAAATCGATTTAAATGGTGGTTTATGCCATGTAAATGCAGTAAGCGAGTTATTCACAATCAGGCCTGTGAAGTTATATAAGTAATGTTCGATAAGGCAGTGCCAGTTAATAATAGCTTTAGAAAAGTATTAACTGGGATTGACAGTGACCACAGGTAGAAGTCAACTAAGCAGCCTGAGTCATCTATAGGTTGCCAGCGCGGCAATATATGATCTTGCGCCAGCGGCTACTAGGAACGGCAGAGAAATTTGACATCCGTCTAGTCAGTCCGAGAGTTCGAACGCCGTTTTCAACTTTGTCCATTGTTAGTCAGTCTAACATTGTGTTTACATAAGGCATTTTGACTAGATCGGTGAAACACCATCATTCATTCATCATATTCCCGATCACAACCGACAAAGCAGGGAGCCCGTAGACTAAAGGTAGTGTCTTGAACACAGTGGCCGAAAGTCCCGGACTCAAATCTCGGGAGTGCTAACCCTCGAGATTGGGTATGACTGGCTGATGACGGCTAATAAGCCAGAAATGGCCATTCCGGTCTCCCTTTGCTTTGTCGGATCCATTCATTTTACTAACCCTCGAGATGTCCAGGTCCAGACTGGGCCACATCATGCCACAGTACGTTGCATTACCAGAGAACGAACATAATTCATTGGTATATTATCTCCTTCATTTTCCCCTGACATACCTATTGTATACTTACGCGTGGTTTCTGGTAGAGCTGAACGTTCACAATCCTCTCCATTTATAGCAGGGGGTTAAGCAAGTTAAATCCTAGCAGCTGTGATCTTCAGACCATGGCTACTTAGTTGAAAAGAAGTCACTTGAGGCCAGAGTAGTGGGGACAGTATATTGTGTGCACAGAGGAACGAAGAATAGATGGAAGAAGTCAGACTTGGAAGAACACGACCGGTCAGGAGAGCCAGCCGGGCCCAAGAGGGGTTTTAGCAGCAGGCATGCAAACAGCAGCAAGAAGAGGCATTGTCTGGTTGCCTTGACAGAATGCATCACCCTAGGCTTGCTTGCGTCTTATACGCCGCCGTGGGAGGCCAGCTTTTGCGGTATCTGTGATTGGCTGTTGCAGAGGCCACCTTCAGTGCAGACTCACGGATTAGGAGCGATGGGCCTTCTGGCTTGCTTGCTTACGTAGAGTGAGTCATCACACCTCCATGACTACTGCTTATCTGCTATTTGCAACTTGCGCTGTTTTTCTGTAACTTACTTATATTACTATACAAGTCTTATGATAAATAATCGAAAACGGGCGTTCGCCTTATTCGTATTCTTGCTTGGGTATCATCACGGAACATGCGAAGTACATAAAGTGAAAGATTGTAATAGGGGACAAATGGCTATCCATTTTTGGCATGCGTAAATTCACGTGGTAGAGACGCGAAATATTGGAATTGAAATGTATGGTGTGTCATTGCTAGCCATTGATGAACAAACCTCTGGTCAGGAGCCCATGCGATTGTATCTGTGACCGAGGTTGCCACTATATAACTAATTTATTTATTGGACGCCGGCCGAGGTCCTGTCAGTTGCTAACGGTAGTATCAGCCATTTACCTACCTCGATTGAAAGACAGGATAGGAGTGCCTAGGTTCTGTGCTGGAGTCTCCTAATCGAGCAGTTTTTTATGCCGAAAACAGAGTAATCGCCTTGCCATAAAACTGGGTAAGTACCTTTATTATTCCTTTTTGTATCTAGAGATGGCCCTGATACTTGCAACTTTGAGTCATTCCTGCTTTCCATATTTTGCCCATTATATATTATTTATACTGCAATCACTTTTGCTGTTATTATTATCACCACGTACATTAAAATTTCTGCGAGTATTGATTTTTATTCCTTTTTTCGCTTTTTCCCCTTCGAATTTCCCCATAATTTTTGACTCCCCTTTACATTTGGTTGTCATCCTTCTCCTTTGTATTTTTAATTTTGAAAGCTGTCGCTCTTTCTGTTGCTTCTGGCTCTGAGCCGACGATTAAGTATTTATACTGCCTGTCCTAAATAAGGGAAGCATCCTTTATATCAATGATTCATTATCTTCCTCACAAACGTATAAGCTCTACAAGTGCCGAAAAGGCAGGAGAATAGCCTCTTTAAAATAATCTTTCTGTTGCTATTTGAGTATAGTTTAGGCAGAATGTAGAACCGCCGTTTTTTTGCATTTTTTCCCATGTGTAGTAACAGAGACCCTTACGAATAAAAATTCTCAATTTTGCTTCAGTCACGTGTTGATGAACTTGAACATGACCCGCGTCGGTCTCGAGGAAAGGATCAACAGGAGGCGAAACCGAAACTCACTGTCAGTTTCTCTGTGGACTCTGATACCAGCTCGACATCCAGCATCCGAAAGGTAATGCAAATTGCACCGATAGCCAAGCTAGTGCTTTCACGTTCGCCTTATGTTCTCTCTATTTTTATATATAGTATCAGATACGCGTGCATCGATCGGTTAGAGGCCACACTCAACCGTCCATGTTGACATTAGAGCTCTCACTCGAGCCTTCACCGCGAGGCGGATAGGATATAGGCAGAAGGACATTACTGACAAAGACGTTGGACACTAGAATGGCCATTTCTGGCTTATTTGCCGTCATCAGCTAGTGATACCCAACTCCAGTGTTGCTGCTGAAATTGCTGAAACACTCGGGTTTCGAACTCGCGTGTCTCCGGTCAGAGGCGAACGCCTTAACCATTGAGCTATCGAGCTCATTGCCTTGCCAGTATTAGATCGGGGATGTACAGTGGCAGGTACGCGTATAGCGATTTGTTAGAGGACACACGCGTCCGTCCATTTCGCCATTAGACCACTCACTCACTTGGAAATTGTGTTATACCGTACTCCCAACATAGGTACCAGCTATATGCTTGCAGAGAGGATGGACGACGGAAAATGCGGGGAGATTGATACATTCTGTTTCGACCTTCTTTGACCTTCATCCAGCCAAGCATATTTCGGACTACTGGTTTGTACTGGAAACACAAACATGCGTTAGAATACGGTGTATATAGTCCACAGGCTGAGCTTAGCAGCTGAGTCATATGCACTGCATCGAACCGAAGTTCATCAGTGCCTCACCACCTGTCAGAACCCGATGGTTTAGAATGGGCATTACTAGCTTATTAGCCGTCATCAGCAAGCTATACGCAACCCCAATGATGGCAACTCCCAAGACTTGAACCCGTGTCCTTGTTACTTAGAAGTTCAACGCCCTAACCACTGCGTTATGGGTTAGTTGCCTTGATGGTTGCCATCGGGAATATAATTTCTGGTATATGTGCGCTCACCGATTAGTACGGAACCCACCCATTCCATGCTTCTGGTGTCTCTTGTCTTTGCTAGTAATGTATTTCTGCCTATAATATGATAGCCGTTGAACGGCTACTGGCGGAGTTCAAGAGCAAGCCCGAAAGCACAACGCATATTTACCATAATATAAATTAACTTTTAGATGGAAGTATGGTATGAGAAGATATTTGATCAGGAAGAGGTGGACTTTTTTCAGAAGGTATACATATTTATGCGTATGAGTTAGAACACAGGCGTCCCAATAAATAGTATTTGAAAGTACAAACTTGACCGATTTTGCACATTTTATCAAGGCTGGCGGCAACCTGGGGAATCAGCATCGACCCAATAACTTTGCGTAAATTTCCTAAAGAACCTACTTACTTTCAAATTGTAATGTGTATTTTTTGGTTTGGACGCCAAGCTCGTCGGCGGACTACGGATGGTGTGTAAAAACAATTAACTATTTAACCGCAGCTAACAAAGGATTGGATTGAATGACGTCTGCACCAACACGCGTTCATTTAATGTTGTCTCTCCTCCGATAGGGATGTGATCGTTTGAATTTATCCTAAGGGTGCTCTATGTGGCATCTCAAGTGATAGACCGATTGATGCATGCCTCGTTTATGTGTATTGCCTCCAGGCATTCAGAGCGATTGTAGATTGAGCAAGTGCCAACAATCCGATTGTTATCCCACGCGCAAGTATGCCCTACTTTCAGCTTTTGAACCTGAGATTGATAATCTCGTTTCTTGACCGTGATCTGATGTTCCTGTATACGGGTGCGACAAAAACCATGGCGTCACTAATAGCACATGGGATTTGGTGGACAGCACCTATTCTATCGTGGTTCCAAATCCTGTCGTTAGGGTGTACTAGCCTTCTTCGGAAGGTAGCTGTAGGTTGACTATATATTCATGACCGTTGTCTTTCAACAAGCTCAGATACATTTTTCCGCTTTGTCATTTGTTTTTGTGCCTGGATGACCGTATCCTTCGCATTTTATCTCCTTTTAAAATCTTGATGCTTCATTCACGAAAGCATAAATTAACGTGAGTAATTTAAAAAAAAAGTAAGTTGTTTGTGTCTACTATCTTACTCCATTAGAGTATTTTGTTTAAGCTTGATTTAGATTGGAGGCATAACTGCTTTTGTGAGAGATGGGGTGCTTATTCTCAAAGTGAACGACGATCTCAGTATATGTTTCTTTGCAATAAGCTAATGTTTGGAATGATCTGTCGATTTGTCAATATATAAGAACATCCAAAATGGGAGTTTTCCCTCAAACTGTGTCACCCAATTCCAGTTAGATTCCTAGAAACGTCAATCTAAGTTTTGTGTGAGGCAGATTTAACTGCAGGAAGAGCTATCAGTTCTGGTTTTGGCTTTATGGCTTAGATTGTTGTCAATTGGAAAGCTTAATTTCTAGAAATAGACCTACTTGGTGGAATAAAGTATTGCCGCATACATTAGTGGTGTAGACCTTACGTATGTCTTAAGAATAGGATCTCACAAAATCCAGTGGAATCGAAGTGATGGACGAGACTCCATCAAATGAAACCATTATTTGTCAGTCAAAACCTTCACGTCTTTTTTAATGTGGAAACACGTTTGGTGTTTTTCGTACAGAGCGTAACTTGTGTAAGTACCGACTTTAAAATATTATAGTTGGCGTTATCGAATAAAAAGACTATCAATCGCAATACAATACTTGTTTTGTGAATTTATAGCAATGGTGGGTTCATCCTGAAGTGAAGTTTATGCATGCACTTCTGCGATATGGCGCTGTTTTCAATGCAAGAGTTTTGTACTTTTGTGGGGTCGGCAGACTGCTGTTATCATTTAAACAGTGTCTGGATGATGGCGACACCCTCCCCCATCGTCGGCAGGTAGAATTATGATGTGATCGTCCTTTTCAAGAGTAATTAATGCGTTGAGTACTCGCGTCATTTCCTTGCATACAATAGACTGTCCTGAGTGTCCCCCGAGTGTCACCCGAGTGTCACCCGATAGTGCCGGGTTGAAAATGCACTTGACATGCACAAGTATCCAACAGTAGGTGCTATCTACAGGGCGAAGTAGCGTGAAAATCGACACACGTTATAACAGATTATAACAGACGGGACCAGGACGTGCACGTTGACCTGGACATGCTTACCTCCCGACTGGTAGCCAGGCGAAGGGCAAGATTAGCGGTTATCGAGGTAGAAACTAGAAATGGCCGGAAATGAGCGATTTATGTGTGGAAGGCTAGCGTCTCCAGTGCCTGATAAGTTGCCACCGGGGACGAGGAAGCTGGCAGGCGCGTTCACCAAGTGGCGAGCCATCGAGGCTTTGCGTCGTGTCTGGACAAGTGAATTCTTCGCTACACCTAAATGCGGCACCATATATGGCTTAGAATCCAAGGTAAGCTTTGAGTTTATGGCCCCCCTAAGCAGCACTCGTCAATAGGAAAGTCCTTTCCAAATAATGAGGGTAGTTTTGCGTATAATTATATGGCAAAAATAGTTAAAGTAGTGCACTTCATATACCCCTAGTCCTTGCATTTTGTCTTATGAAAACGGTGGTTTTACGGGTTTAATGGGTGCGGAATTAGAAAAGGCAGTGGAATATGATTTAATAACAGCTATAAGCAGTTTAGTTTGTTGTATTTAAAGAGGTTGTTGACTTATATCTTTTGATTTTCTTTATCTGTATTATCGTTCAACGTATCGCGGAAAATTTCGATTATTAAATTGCACTTTTCCTGAGATTCTTGAAAAATAGAACGTTGGTTGGTCGTCTACGTCAACATTCCTGAGATCCAACTTATAGTTCTGGCGTTAGATTATTATAGTCCGCGGCGCGAAGCGACGCGCACAACGCTAATTTTTACGCGGAACAACCGAATTCCACCAGCTGCGGGAAACAAACTAAATTACAGTTTTTAACTTTCGAATTATTTTTACAAATTTCGTTCACTGCCTATCCTATTTCCCTTTCTCTAAAACCCCTATAACCACCGTTTTCGTCAGAAAAAAATACTGGAAGTAAAGGTATATGATGTGAAATACTTAAACTACATTTTCCAATTCCAGGAAAGGTAAATATTCCGGTTTCAAACCCCAACGCTAGCTCTAACATAAATATAAACTTTTGTGATGCTTTTAACCTTAAACAATTATAAAACCTAAAATAACGTTCAAAACTACTCATAAACTTACTACCAAAATTAACTATAAACCTAGCCTTAACCCTAAGGTTAACTGCATCCTTTAATGTATTTTCAACATACCCCTGATTTCCCCGGAATTTTGCGTAAATCCACCTGCATTGCGAGCAGTTTTTGTTCTTACTTCCCGTTTGAAGGACATGCACGTTATCCTTACCAGCTACATAACCGGCCGGCCATGAACCGAACAGGAGTCCCTCAGCTTTTAGAATATTTTGTTACTATACAAGCGAATATGCGAGTCCCAGGAAGGAATTGAGAAGAAGAAGATTCAATCGCTGGGACAACACTTTTTCTGGTCATGCCTCTGCTGAAGAATCCGCAACGGAGGTCGCAACGTCAGGCGAATAAAAGTGTTGTCTTAGCGAGCTAATCTTTTTTCTCCGTATTGTACTGTTACCGAACACTCCGTAAAGACAATAAGCATTTATGGTAGTTCACCAGAACAATTACCTTCTGTAGATTTTAAGAAGTATTATCTCCTGGCTGCTAGTTTGGCTTGCTTAGGCACACATTTTTGGAAATTACATGATAAGGATAAATTATACGGTCCCTAAACCAATGAGATGGTCCTTCGCATCATTCCAGCAAGACCAAAATTCCCGTGTCCTATTTCGGACATTTGCGCTAACCTAAAGCTAGTCTGTAGTCCTTATCTTAAGCCAAACACGCCCTAAATACTCACCCTACAGTAAGCTTAACCCTATTCATAACCCCAGTTCACGTTAACGTTAACGCTGATGTTAAACAAAATGTCAAACTTAATATTCCCCCTAACATCTTAACCCCATTATCCCTGGCATGAAGCAAAAAAAAAACACATGTATTGCTGGTGTTTCTTGTGCTTGTCCTTACCAACATGTTGAGTGGCAAGTAAAGAGGAATAGTGTGACTTATTTAAGCCTTTTATTTCTAATTCAAACGCAGTGACCCATTAATTGATTTCCATGATGTTAGTGGTAATTAGTGAGGTTAATATCAATCAGAGAGCCGCGATCTGTTATACCATAATGGAAGCCTAGATATTTAGCGTCTCAGTTGGCAATTGTGAATTAAGAGAACAATGGGTTCAGATGGGGAGATGAGGATGACAGTAGGGCAAGGTTATTAGTTGGAAGAAAGGCAAGTCGGTACCCACTCGCCACGGGGTAAACCACGTGACATGACTACCTGTCGGATTCTTGTTTTCTTGTTATAGCTGTGGCGTCTGTGACTCACCCTTACGCGAAAGATGATCTTACACAGTCTGATGGTGCAAACATCAGACTGTGTAATTTCATTTTTCAGAAAACGAACAAATTAATGCTTATAACGTTGGAGTTAAGTTTGATCGGTACTTATCAGAAGTTGAGATGAGGGGTGGAGTTAGGTTTTTCATAAATTTTACGGACTTTTTGTTGAGTTTTTACTTCCATTTTTTTCGCCGAACAAAAGCTAGTAGTATTTACGACGCTTCTAGGGTAGTTCAACCGTGCTTCCGGATCATTTTCAATCGCACTGTCATAACTAACGTTTCTTTTTCACTATTGATGGGGTGACCTTAATGAATACACCAATGATTACTTGCAGGCTGACTTTGCTTATTCACTACCCCATTCACTTGTTTGCCTGGCTTCCGCTCTTAGTAAGTTGATTTTACCAAAATGCACAACATAAATCCCATACTGTCTGGTAATTTGGGGTAGTGTCGTATAAGTGCTGGCCGATAAGATCACTGTAAAGAGGCAACGCTCCAAGGCTGAATGTTTTGGCTCATGGACTATCTTATCTCCGAGTCGTGACACCTTTTAAGGTGGCCTCCTTGACGTGTGTTTAGATGTTACGGCTAGACTCCATTCTCCATATGCGATCCGGTACATGTTTGGGGGCGATGTGCAGTTTTTGTTAGCTTTTACGCACGTAATTGCAGTGTTTTACACAAAATATATATTTGCTGAAAACCACTGGACGCAGGAAGTTACAGTTGGTCCTTAATGAGACCTGTGAGGTGTATAGGCATAGCCTGGTGAATCACGGCGAACGATATGGGTTGGCTATTTCACTCTCCCTCGTATTTTATGGCATTGTCTTATTGTATAAACACCTCATGAGCACTAAGTGTTCTTTATGCTAACGAGCAACTGCCTTATGCCGAAGATGGAATGCCGATCGTGTTTGATCTTGATCTTGTTGTCCTCCTTAATTTAGCGCTCGCAAGATGTTCACAATTCCCACCCCCATGTAAGATTTCACATCAGACCCAAAAGTGAGAAGTTACTGCACTATTACTCCCGAAAAGTCAGTAACCCGAATCCTTACGTCGAAACCTAGCAGGCATTTTCCTGCGATTTAACTTAAATCCACCCTTATTATAGCAGATTCCTCTTCCATTTCCTGTCGGGGTCTTGAAAAGTATGCATAGGCAATTCCTGTCAAAGCAGGTATGACATTATGATGAATACTTTGCGTTCACTATGTACTTCATCTAACAAGTTGAACAAACGCTTCTTTATTATTGAATCAGAGACCGGTTTTGTGACTCATTGCATCCGTAAAACTGCTCATTTTGCGCTTAATGTAAATTCAATGTGTACGTTACACATGCGAGTTCTAAGGACCCAACAGTGGTCATCTCCCTTCTTAACTCTAGCCCCTAATTAAGCATTCGACCAGAGCTGTTCCCTTCTTTTTCAGTTATGCTACCTTAATCCTTTCTGAGTTTTTCTTTCTAGGATATACCACTGTACTCTGTCACTTCCTAAATTGCACATTTTGCGTACATCTTGTCAAACTTAATTGAATTCCAATAAGGACATATTTTCGTCCTCTGAGGAGTTGTCATTTCAAAACCAAGGATGCCCTCATTTATGAAATCTAGACAGTTCAATCAGCGAATAGATTAGACTGCAATACAATCTCATAATCAGCTTCAGGAAAATACAGTTTTGACACTAAGTATGATCGACTGTCAGTAATCAATTGCTGAACCGGGGTCGAGATGTGTGGCACACAGATGGTAGAAAGTTAGTAGGCCCTAGAACCAATCAGCCCGTCCGGATCTATTTCCTCACGAGGCGCGTCGTCATTGGTAGGGATAAGGCAATCAGTGTACACGTATGGCTGTTGGCCGAGGACAGAGGCAATAAACACGGACTAGAGTGTTCGCATATCCAATGTAGGGGTTTTAGCAAGAGCTGTGGCATAAAGGAAATGCATGGGAAAGTAGAGAGAGCGATATGATTTATTTTGAAGATAGCATTCCAACATTTTCAGCAGCCAAAGTTCTCCATTCAAAAGGAATAAAATTAGGCGCACGAACTTTAAACACCAGGAAATCAAAAGCAATCCATAATCGCCAATGACTGCAATTTTCGACATCGTGGATAAATTCCATTGGAAGGGTCGTGAAATATAAGTCGAATGGTACTGCCTTCAAAACTGTGCTAGCGTAATGACCTCGTGCACTGTTGACCGCATCGTAGTTCAAATAAACAAAGAGGCATAAAAATTGGTTTATAATGGGTGAAGTAGACCAACTAACGTGTGTATAAGAAGATTTACACGCGAATGCAGGGACGAAAATTGCGGCTCAGTTTTAAAAGCCTCCGGAGGAGTTGGATTTGTTGTAAAGCAGTGGAACTTCACCGACCGATAAAAAAGGGATGGGGCTATATGGGTACATTCTGCTGGGCTGTAAGACACTGCCCGTTGCCACAGCTGTGAAGTACTCCGACAGCCTCCCGAATTCCACCCTTTGCTGCCTGTGTAAGCAGGGCACGAATTGTCTCCGTCTTAGCGCCCTGGATCTCACCCTTGATGTAGGCCACGGCGAGATTATAGGCCGCGAGTTCGTTCCCGTTTGCTGCCGCCTTTGATAGCCAGTAGACAGCCTCCTGGGAATGTTCGGGGTCGTGTCTACGCGAGAGGTGATACTGGCCGACTTGGCTTTGTGCGGTCTGGAAATTATTATCACAATGATTAATAGATGCAGTAAGGATGCAAAGATGTTCAAGAAGGGAAAGATGAGCCGCAACTTGGTGAACACTGCTTATTTTTAATATTTTATGCGCAGAATGGGATAAAAGGTGAGGCCGCAACGGATTCTTCTCATTGGGAGCTCTATGACCTTCCCACTTAGATAGGAGTCGACCCGCTCCTTTTTTGTTCTGTGGAAACCTGGTGCATTGTCCGAGTTGCAGGCGTTTGTGGCACGCGTAGGTGGGCGTTTAAGCTTTTTCATTCATGGCGCCTGATGCCGCCCCTGGTCTTCTTGATTCTATCACTCTACTTGGCTGCAAAGAGCACGGAAAGAGAATACACTGCAAAATTTTACTCTCGCTATCAAATACTTGACGCGGGACACATCGGGGCAAATGGTGGACATTTTCGGGTACTAGGGACAAAATTTCATCATACCTCACTTTAAACAGAGTGGTCATAGAGACTGCTGGTTTCTTTGATGTTCACACGCCGTTAACCAGACTGTGTTTTGCTTGCTAAGGAAGTTGTTTGATTCACAGAAATAAACCTTCTGGCAAGACTGGACTTAATCATACAAAAGTGAGCTGTACAGAGGTTGAATCCTATACTGCAATACGAGCTTCTTCTAAAAATAATCAGTATTAGGTTGCAGTAAATACCGCTTAAATAAAGGCAGGAACAAGGTCAGCATGCTTGTTTCACGTTCGCTTGTGAAATAAGGTGAACTTTTGGCATTTCAAGCAGGGCCTTGTGAAAAAATAGAACATTCTTTGCTTGTAAAAAGTTCAAAAGTACTAAATTCCAGGATATAAACTCCGAGCAACAAGCCCGTGCGTAGTCAAGCACTTGCTGTTTCACTGCGTATCAAACGTTTCGTGCAATTTTATTGACGAATGATTGACATATTCTCTTATGATCACAGATGATTAAGCACTTACGGATTCAATTCTTAGGTTAAAATGTTCGCAAAAGATTGAGACTGGTAGTCATTTGGTGGAGTATCAATGACTTTCTCAGGAAATACTGCACGGGCAGTCAGCGCACTCTATCAGAATTAGTAGGTTCCCTATATTGCGGTAGGATTGGCAGGTAAATTGATCAACATATGATTAACCTCACAGCTCCCGTTGTGGGCCTTGTAACTCAGTTGGCCCTTTCAAGACCTTCGCCTTGCTGAGGTGGGGTCGAACCCCACTCAGGCCGGCGAGTTTTCACAAGCGGGTTAAATTAATTGCTATAGCCTGTTAAAACCTCCTTATAAAGGCTGAAAAATTGACAGGTGGAAAGTCAAACGCTTACAGAAGAGCCGAGGTGGGCGAAGGCCTTAGCTGCGTAGAGGGGTAAAACATGCGAACGGTAGTAGGTGAAGGTGCCCAGTCCCACAGCGAAAACGATAAGGGCTGCTTCAATGCCGATAACTGTCCAGGAGTCCGGTTTTCGGCGCCTGGCAAGCGGGATTCTGTCCACGTAGGCAGGGAAGTTTATCTTTCGTCTGTGCACACCCTCCATGCCGTCTTATCTTGTTGCAACTGATCGCCCTGAGAAGGATTATTATACCCTATTGATGTGCCAGCCCATTGTTTCT
This sequence comes from Ligula intestinalis, assembly GCA_036362985.1. NCBI lineage: Eukaryota > Metazoa > Platyhelminthes > Cestoda > Diphyllobothriidea > Diphyllobothriidae > Ligula > Ligula intestinalis. The sequence continues at coordinate 44,085,138 of JAYGXS010000005.1, forward strand.
CTTGTCACCGAAGTTTCCATGGTTACGCGAAATTCTTTTAGCTCCTTTGTTTGCGTAGCTTGACTACTTATCAGTACATGGGACTGCTTGCCACCAGCAGACTTAATACTCGTGCATTTTCGCTCTTGAAAAGTAAACTGAAAGACAGTTTGCCAGTTAGGACACCTCGGCCTTCTACCAGTCCCCCCTAACGCTGATCAGACGTTGACCCCGATCCTGCCCCTCCCTCCTCCCCTGACAACCGTACTATTTTTTCTGCCGACTCGCATAGTTTATTTACTTAATTAGCATATCATGAAAGGGCCCCGTGGGCCTTCAATATATTATTTTTTTATTTTATTATACAAATGTAAAGGCCTGAGGAGAATTTATTGAAAACAAACGTATGTTCGCCAATTCATGTTCTTTAAAAGTAATTCATAACATACGTTTACTGTTAACGAATACGATATGGAACCATGCTATGTAATTGAGCAAATTTTTATGCAAATGAACCGCTCAAACTTTTTTACTGTCACCTCTGTTTTATACTGGAACTTATTTATAATTACATATTGCCAACGACTGTCCTGCTATTTCTACGTCATCCTTATTGTAAACAGTTGAGCGTTTTTCTGTGCAGATCAAGCTTTGATTTGTAGAACCTGAGGCGGGCGAAGCCTGAAGGGGAAATGCCTATAGTGAAGCACAATTTTTTATAGTACCGAGGCTTCATAGCTCACTATACCTACTGGACTCTGTATGCTGGATTCTCTGTTCAGTTCGGAAGATTCCAAGGTCATTTACCTTGAGTTAAGTAATCAGTGGTATTGATGTGTGCAATCTTTCGGGCAAACGCGTAGTACTTTCAGAATAACATGCAGTCTGCCGACCTAGCTTCACCTTTTAAACCGACTTACTCTATGCAGAGATAGTTATCACCTTGAATGAACTCAAAGACGTCAAACATAGATCCTTCTCAACTGATCCGCGCTTAACTTTAGAGCTTTGACACTGCTTATCCCCCTACGGCTTTTCAGGCAGCAACTAATGGGGCTTTTTTAGTTCTATCCCCCATAATTTCGTTATTTTCTGATTTTTATTATAAGGTTGTATATTCAATATTTCCCAACTTCAATTCCTTGGCCCGTATGTAAGCCACGGGCTTCGGTTTTACTGGGTATCGAAATCAGGGCACCACCTGATACTGCCAACTCAATTACTCACGGCACTGTCCTACTCGTATAATCATAGTTTTTAATGAAGGAGTATTTTAGTTCACACTGTGTTGACGGTTTAATTGGCCAGAAACTGTATACGCTATCAGCCAGTGGCTCTCGAAGAGTCCAATCAGAAATCGAAAACCACGGCCTTCTGATTGCCTGTAAGTCGCGTTTCAACAAATTTTTACCCGACTAACGTTGCATGTTGGACGGTTAATTGAATTTAGTCTGTGGAATCGAGTTTGAGTGTCGCTCCTCACTCCTCTCCAACATAATGTTCTGGAGTCAAAAAACGGTGCTCGAAGACAGCTGATGGGGGCTTTTGGGTGACAGGCAAAAGTTGCAGTAGTTTAATGGCTGTCAGTCGCTTTATACGGACTGTTTTCTTGGAACCCATATGAACTGTGACGGTCCCTGGGCATCGCAACCGGTATTTTCTCGGTTGTTCTGTGGATAAAACTCATATGGGCACAAGATGAATCTCTGATGGCGCCCTCCCCGCTATTGTTATTTGACTTTGTTCGGAAAGGTTTTTTGAAATTTACCAAGGGAAACTGACGTGCCACGGACCTTTAAACAATTGTTTTGTGAAACAAAAGTCTTGTCGGTTTCACAAACGCCACATCCACCACTAACGGTGTCATCCATGGCTGTTTCAAGAACCATCAAGCTCAATGCCATCCGACGGTAAAGAACACCTAACTGCACGAAAATACATGGTTTTGATTTACGAGAGACCTTATCGCATTGCGGCTAGCCAAGATTGCCGATAGTTAGTATAAAATGTACACAATCCCTACGTACTTAATTTCAGATAAAACTAACTTGAATTACCTGTTCTATTAAATTCGATTTACCGGGCCGCCACATAGCTCTTGAGGGCCTGTTGGATATTCTGTTCGTGTTTCTGTCACGCTGCATGCGCTCAAAGCAACCGTTAACCCTGTGCGTGATAGAACACGTGCTACTTTTAAGTCATCAGGTCCACACACGCAGTCAGATCAGTTCTGAAGGTTAGATAGAGACGAGTTCAGATAGGTTGCTTATAAAAAAGCAAATGCGATCGCTTGTCCCCGTGATCGCACCCGGTTCTCCTAAATTACTTTGTTCGCCTGTATTGTCGATGGTTGAGTACTCAGCTCAAAATGTCTGCCCCAGACCTCAATCTCGCATTGAATTCCTATCGTCTTCGAAATTAATCGTTTCGATCCACTTAGCTTTTGAATTTTCTATATCTCTTGGCGATCTGGTAGTCTCAGTGGGCTATAACCGGGTATTGTGTCTCATTTATGCCCATCCGTGGAATGCAGTTTGTTGATATTGCTACTTGCCTTGCACACTTTCCGACTAAAATACGATTTTGCTTCTTGTTGTCTACCAACGTACTCCCATAGATTGGCGAGAGTGGAAAGACTACCAAGGAGTTGGAGAAAATAATTGCCAAAATGAAAAAAGTGCTTGACCGTACATTGGCGGATAACGAAGAGCTAAGAAGCACACCCGCGGTTGTTTCGCAAGAGCAGTTCAATAGACTACGGTCGGAGAAGGCGGGCCTTCAGGCAGAGCTGAAGAAAGCCCGGGAAACCGCTGCATCCACAGTCGCCGAGGAGCGCCAGAAGTCTGAAGCGCAAACTGCTCGCCTCTGCAAGGAATACGAGAAGCTGCGGAAAGAACTGGAAAAGGTATGACCTCCAGGCGGTGGGTCTGATCTCTGCTACACTTTAAGACACCCTTTCTCCACCTGAAATCCACCGCTTAACCTTCGCACTGTAAGCATATATTGGGGGTTTGGAAGACACGCAGACAAATCATTGGATAAAAGGATTTAAAAGTGGGAAGAATCCAACATTAGGTCTTAGACCAGCACATGAAAGCCCCAGTCTTCTGTAATACAGGACCGGGGTGTAATAAAGAGTAACAAGAAGATATATTAATTAGAAAAATACAGTTGATAAAAGAAGGAAAACAGGAATAATTATCTGCATAATTTGTTTGTCAACAAAAAGCGCGCCATAATTAAAATGTGCAATTAGGCAAATATCGTGAAATAATTAAATGAAAAAATTACGAAAACTAAAATTAATTATCAAAAAAAGCTTAAACTAAAGTAAGCTGAATTCACTTAAATAAGAACTTATCGAAAATTTAAATAAAGTTAGTAAACATAATAATGAACTGAAACTTGAACCTCAGTATAAATAATTTAAGTAAACCAAATAAAATAAACTAACGTAAATTTTTGCGCATGTACTAATCTAACTCCAGAACGGTAAGTTGGACCCTCGGTTAGTTGAAGTAGATGACCTCCTAACCACCAGACATTTTTTTCAGGAATACCAGGAAACCAAATATACCATAAAGTATCAGTAAGTAGGAAATGTCCAAATTTGTCACACCTGATGCAACACAAGTAAGTAAGAAATGTAAGTAAATTGCTGTGTTTATTTTTGGCACGCTTTTTTTGCGAATATGTTAGATTATTTAAACAGTTTCTGAGGCTAAGAGTAGGATTTCATCTTAAAATGGTTTTGAATAAGTATTTTTAAAGATTAGGGAGACATGCCTTATACTTCCGCCTTAAGAGCAGGAGCTGCCTGCAATACAAGTTTTTGCGCCTAATTCCAGGGAAAATCGGCTTCGGATGATGATTAGTGCTGGAGTATGTTTAAGGCTACGTTTAGGGGCTATAAATGTGCTAAGAAAATGGAAAATTGTATACCAAGAATGCATCTATAATTTCATAATTGCTCCTTAAGGCGGAGTCGTCAGGTAAATAGTCAAATAAATTTGGATAAATGTGGCGAGCCAATCCTCTGTTAATCAATAAATCCACCAATTAGGAGAATATGTCCGTAAAAGTAACCCAAACGTTTCAAATATTGGTTTAACTCTGGCCGTCGCGAAGGCATTCATGAAGGAAACTTAAGGCCCGGTGGAAAGAGGCGTCATTGAGGCGGTTAAACATTTCCTAAAAAACTTACCACTGTACGGCTGCCGGCAGGGCTCGAGACTGAGCTCCAAATTAAAACAGGACAAGTAAGTCAAGTTGCCCGTCGGCGAGCGTTCATCCGTCAGGTTTCATCAAATTAAAATCAATGGAATCCCTTAGAAAGGACAGGAATATGCAGGAATCCACTTAAGGAAGGTGCCTAATTACCCGAGCCTCTAGTAGTTTTCATCCAAAACCCACCAATCGACGAGATCATCAGTAATAGCAACAGCATCCCTGCCGACTCAAAACATCCTGAGATATCCTTTCAAGACTGCAACCCAATCTTCACCTTACGAATCGGCCTGGTCGGTTGATTCTGATCACGCTACCTGCGCCCTCTTTCTTCGCCGTTTTTTACCATGAAAATGGATTCATGTGGGCAAGGTGAAGAGTGTTCGGTAGGTGCTGTGCAAGTCTGCTCGCAGTTTAGAAGAAGATGAAGAAGAAGCGATTACTGGAATAACAATTATATTGTCCTGACCTTTCGAATTCCGTCGGGAATCTTTAATCATAAGTAATCATAGACGTGACTGATTATCTTGTTCAGGCAATGTCTCAGTACCCAGTATGGAAACGCCAACTCGTTGCACTAGTTTATTGAATAAAAAGCCTGAGAACCATGACTCAAGCAGTTTGCGGCTCACGCGGTTGTTACCTCTTGGGAAGACTTCGACCTTGTCAAACTTGAAAATATGGCCGGGTCTCTTCCTGTTAGCTGCAACCTGGGAGTTGGCATTTTTCTTCCTCACCGCCGAGCATGCAGCTGGTATCCTCGCGGCTGGTGGTGGACGAGACTGACTACCGGTGACCTTCCAACTGTCTGGAAAAATGGCATACGCCAAAAAATGGCTAATAACAGAAGCGAATACATGGGTTCCAGGAAGCAGTCCAGAAGCAGAAGAAGATGCAATCACTGGAACAAGAATTTTATTTTCCTGACGTTTCGACTTCTTTCGAGAATATTTAATCATAGGTCACTGTATAATGATGTGGGACAAGCGCAGATTGGAGTGATACATGCATAGATTGCCTGGACATACAATTGACGATGGGGGAAAAAGAAAAAAACCAGCTAGCCTTTCCGGATGTCCCGGTTTGCCGCAAAGACGGTGGTGGCTTAAAAATCCTCGCAAAACGTGACAACCGCGTAAGCCACGAGCTGCTCGAGTCATGATTTTCAGCCCCCCATTCCATAAACAAGCGTAACGACTTGGCGTTTCTGTACCGGGTACTGAGACATTGCCTGAGCAAGAGAATCAATCACGTGGGAAAGGCCGGGCGCAGCAACAAATCTGACGACAGCGGGCCAAATTGTCGCGCTATGATCCAACCCGCATCCGATGTGAGCAAGAACACTGCGACAATTAATGAGCCATCACCGCACCAATTAAGACCTCAAGCGGTGGCTACAGGAACTGACAATTATGGTACGCATGCGGGTGACAGCTGTGAACCATAAATACCGTGTTATCTGTGCACGTATCACCTTTATCTGCACATGTCTCAGACTTTTCTACGATTACCTATGATTATGGATTCCCGACAGAATCCGAAACGTCAGAAAATTAAGCCTCTTTTTCTAGTCTTTACAAGACAGATGACGATACAGATGACGAGAGCTTTAATCGATGATTTCCACCAGCGTTTACGCAAATACAAAGCTGTGATTGAGCAAAACAGAAGAGAATGTGCCCGCGTTCTTGGTGATCCAATCACTGAAGACCTTGCTCAAACAATCGCTGTGTTGGCGCACCTCAGACAAGCCAAGAAACGAGCTGTCTTGGATCGAAAACTGAACAAACTACAACCAGCCGACACAGGAAGCTCACTTTTGGTACTTAACCTTTCCTCCAAGCAGCTTACGGAAGGGCAACTACGAGTGCTCCAGCATGAAGCTTGTTTTAACACCGCCGATGCCGACCCTGTCGACTTCGTTGCAGCCGTAGAAGCCATGCTTGTGAGGACCGAAACAACAGAAGATGAGAAGCATTCCGTTCGACAACGGATCACCTCCCTACTGATGACACACCGACCAGTCCAATGTTTGTCGAAGAATGAGGCGAAAGCTATTAAAGAACTGAGAACCGACAACCGTATTATCATACTGCCCGCAGATAAGGGACGGTCAACGGTCGTCATGAACCGCGAAGATTATAACGAGAAAGCCAAGGCCCTGCTCGATGACAGACAAGCCTACAGACAGGCAGAAAAGTCAGAAGCAAAAGCAGTATCAAATCAGTTGAACAAACTCATTGGAGAATTCAAACGCCAGAATGTGATCACAGAGAACGAACGGCGT
>JAYGXS010000005.1:44096630-44113366 GCA_036362985.1 Ligula intestinalis
GACGCCCGGCCGTCCTGGTCAAGGTAAGGTCATTTAGCATTTTCATTTCTACTAACTTAGACCCAAAAATAAGCGGAAGTTGCATTCACTCAATCCAAATTTTTTACAACCCTGCGATGTCGGTGGTAGGTTAGCCCGCGATAGCAATGACACGTTGATATGTCCCTAGGAGTAATAGGAAGAAGGAGACAACGCCGGTTCTGATCGCAAGAGTCTTTATTCATGACAATACAGAGACGGCAGAATGAATTAGCGTGTCCACTACAGCCTATTATAAGGCGTTGGTCCTTCTATGCCGTTCCTGGCCTATCGCACGAGAGGGGGAGTTCTGGCGTGGTGTCCCACGCTGTGGGACGTTCTAGAACATTGCAGTGCACGTGGGGGTGGGCGTCATGTGCGCTCAGAGCGCGCGCGACTGGTCTGCTGCCATGGCTCAACTGGGGTACACTTCCAGCTCTGGACTCTGAGTGCGTCACCGTTCGCGTCTTGAGTACAGCCAACGCTAACACCATCTGAGTAACGAGGACGCCACGAGTTGCATAATGCCCACCTAGCCTACTGCAACTTATGAAACCCGCAAATTCCGATACAGTCCGCTGACTGCACAAGAAAGATTTTATAAGCAGTCAATCAAGAGCGCACCAGATGATTACCAGCTGTGGACAGTCAACTTACTTTAGCCCCTTTGGTGCATTCCCTATGCTGCAGTAAGCCGGGCGGATAAATTGACTCGGGGATATTTGGGTGCAGGGCTCCCGGTGGGGCATAAAAGCTTAGGTGGCAGAACATTGACTGTACCGACATCGGACTGTCGGATGAGCATGCCTTTACACCCGAGCAGGGCCGCGTCCGAAGTGGTGTGAGCGTGGTAATCGTCACAATGAGGTCCTGCTTGAATCAACTTTGAAGGTGATTGACCAGCCCGGATTGGGGTAGGCAGTCACTGGCGCTTGTGCACATGCTAGCAGCCGCGAATGCACGTGCACTGGGAGATGGGTCAATAAAAACTCTTTTGCTCTCGCACCCACTTTTAGTTTGGAGCTTATTCGACGGATTTTGCAAAAATTCCCCTTGAGGGAGGCAAAATACCAGGTGGCGTACGTAGGAATGCTTTTAATAACTTCTAATCGGACCAGTGCATTCATATGAAAATAGGAGACAAGGAAAACAGGTGGGCGATAAGAGAAATCGATAAAAGTTCGTCCTTTCATGCAAATAGACTAAGAAAATAAGGAGAGTAGGTAAAAAAGTGAGTTAGTAGGAACTAACGGTTATGGAGAACAGTGCCAGGCAGGGAGAGCGTAGAGAAGGGCACAGATATATAGATATTTCCGGGCGTACTAAAGGCCAACATGACCTGATGATAGTCGCTTCTACTGTTGTTATAAGAATTTGACCCAGGGACTTAGGGTAGCTCCGTGTTGTCGTATATACCTCACGGAAGGCTTCATTGGGGTCCGTGCGATGCACGGAGGCAATAGTGCTCTCGAGGAGGCAACTGTTTTTGTTGTCTTGACTTAGTTTTTTTCACATGCATGTGAAACCATTCACGTCTACTTTTTTATTTATAAAAAGCCTGTCCTGGTGGCTGACTAATATTTCTCTTATTAGGACTTTCGTTACCTCCCTCTGCCCGGCGTTAGAGGAACCGGATACTGCGCAGCTACCACAGTCAAACACTGTCTTGGAACGATAATTTATCCTATTGGCGCTCACTTTCCTCAACCGAATTCTTCTTCCAAAGCATTTGTTATTTTTTTCCAAAGAAATTTAGTAAACGTTCTATATGTTCTTATCTTCTTTGAGTCGCAGTGGGATGGCATTTCGCTGAAAATGTCTGTAGGCCAAGGAGCTGCAGTCATTTTGAGTTGCGAAAGATCATAAGCTACTGTCTCCCTTTTGTCTGGGCGTAACATGTCGTTCCTTGTTCTCCTTTCCGTCCTCCTCATCGTTAGCTGAGATCTCACGCATTGCCGTCCTGTAACCTGGGTGCAAGAAACTAACGGTGTCAGTGCACTGGTGCACATCCCCTCTCTATGACTTGTTTTTGTCATTAAGCCATTAGCGAGGGGCAATAATCCATCGCCCCATTCCATGCCAAATGGGGAATCATAATAAATATAAGCTTAGCTGTAGCACAGATAGGTCCCTTTACCTCACCCACAACCACAGCCAGAAAAAAACTCGAGGCGAGGCTAATTCCGCTAGTGACTAGTCACATGAGGCGTTAGCGCAATCTGAACTGTCGCTAAGGTTAGTTAACAAAACACGATCACATGACAACAAAGTTATAAACTGTATTTCGCAGAAAATAGCCATATTTTCTTTACGTTACGATGAAATATAATGCTCACCACAAATCCTTATATGCAGGCTTGTCGTCGGGTTATTACAGCCTGACGAAACACTGGCACTGCAACATCCGCAATCCACTTTAAAATAATTTTGCAGGTTTTATTCTTTTGATTTATTGCGTTTCTTGGTCTACGCCAGATTTAAACTTTTCGGCTTGTGGCACGGCACGTTAGAAAATACGTATAGAGCTAGTAAGCAGATTCAAGTTGAGGTAGCCACAGTTGCAGATTACATAACCCTTCTGAGATCTCGTATTCAATTTGACATGTATGTAAGGATCCTTTCATTCTTCCTGTCATTCTGTCCTAAATTTTAGAGAGTACGTATTACCGTGTCCTGACTGTAATTTCTCCCAAGCCATAGCCCTATAAAGAACTATTTTACTCCTAACTACGACTTTACTCGAGACCTGAATCCAACCATTACTCCTCCTGCTAGCGCGTTTTCGTCTTTATCCCGGCGGAGAGGGAGAACTTCAAAAACAAAGCACACCGTCTGACCAGAGTTAAGGTATTATCTTCTCCTGCTAGGCCACAGCCATACATTTAGGGTTTTTTGCAGCTGACGTTACCTCTGACTACTCTAATGTCCACTGTTTCAGGATAAGTTGGCCTAGTTAAGCTTGATTACTTATCCGGAATGATCTCGCGCCTGGGTTCGAATAGCTTCGTAGTAAACTACATAATTGGTAATATTATTGTCGTATCTAACGAATTTAACGTTCTAGGTATTTGCAGGCTACAGATCATTCATTCCTAGCGTCTAAATAAGTTCTTAGGCGTGACAGAGTCTCGATTCCGATCCTCGGTCTTCTGGTAAGCAAGGACTGTGGCCTACTTTATTTTGAGACGTTATCTCAACAGCCGAATTTATCCAACTTCTAGCTGGCACCCACGATATTAACAGGGAATGTTGTAGTCGATAAATCTCGCATTTGCGTTCTTTGCCCATTTTCTCCCAGCCAAAATCCGACAGTTTTAGTCACGTGAGGATGGGAGCCAGCGACATCTCCCGGTTTAAATCCCGATCTCAACTAGGTGCAGATTGATATTAAAAGTTCTCCACAGTAACATGGCTCGTCTACACATTGCATGCACTAGTTTGACATACGAAATGGATGCTTGATGGCGACAATATGCCAAAATGGCAACCCGATCGTTTGTCGTCATGCGACTGATATAGAGGGCTCGATCACCCAATTCCCGAGGCAAAAGGTACGTACCTCCTTTTATAACACCCAGTATCCGTCCGCGGCCGTCAGTCTCTAACACCTCACTTTCACCAAGATTTTCTAACGAGAAACTCCACAGAAGCGTTCGGAAAAGCCTTTTATTTGCCGTTTATTTGCTCAGAGTGTACATTCAGTCCAAGTGTTCTTTAACCGAATTCCCTATTTCAAAGAAGATTCTTAAATGCGCATAATATTTTATTACATACATACAGTAGAAAAACTGACCGTCTGTGCTTCGCAATATCTAGAATTACGCTGCTAACACAAGAATTTGAGATAAATTTCCTCCGCAAAAGTGCATGCTTCAATAATTTCAGAGATGATACCTATATAAGCATTCAAGTCAAGTTATGCCAATGAATATTTTCGATTAATTATTCATCAGGCAATACAGGAATATAAGGGAGAGTAGAGTTAACGAAAGTTTTAGGCAAACAAATCAGTTGTAACAAGGGGAAAAAGGAGAAAAGAGGTAAAGAGCGATCAAAAGACTTAGATTGTAGTCTTAATTGAGGACCAGAGAAAGCGAGTGGTGGAAGAGGGATGGGAGAAGAAGTCCAGCAATTAGTTCATGTCATCCAGTGGTCCTCGTCTAAAGTGTTGTTTAGAGGTGCGAGCACGCAAGGTGTCAACGTCTTGTGACGGCGTCGGTGGCCTGTGGATGCTTGATGCCGCAGTCTCGTCACTGCTTCGTGGCATGGTAAAAAGCGTGGAGGCGGATGTTGAAACGGCCTTCGGTCACGGGAGCCTTAAGGCCGCTAGAACACTTTCTGTGCGCAAAATTGGGTTTGTCAGGCGTATGGCGACTGCCTCTGCCATCGCAAGCCTCTGCTGGCGCAGTAACCTAGAACGTTGAGCCGGAACTTTATAGACGGCTCTAAACGCTTGGCTGACGTCTACCCGATGACCGCTGTCTACCAAGTAAGCGGAAGGGCGATTGATATCGACTTTATTTCTTCTCTGTTTAGCCACGCACGTTGTTGTTCTCGCATGTACTTGGATGGCCACCTAGTCATTCGACCAATGTAATCTGCCCCACAGGAGCATTTTAAGTTGTACACTTACTGAAGTGGTTTGGAACGGCAGTTTCTCCTTGCCTTCAAGGCAAATAAGTAAAGTGCTTGAGAATAATAATCTAAGCTTGGCTGCTGAATATGGACAATAGAGGCCGTTGGTCATGCAATATTTCGACGCATGTGAAAGACTAGTACTCTTTTGCTAATCGGAATTGACTCTAGTTGTGATACTGATTGTCGTGTAGTCTGTTCTGAAGTCATTTCAGTCAGGATAGGATGCCAGCTTTTTAAAAGGCTTTGTTCCAAACACTAGCAGAACGTATCTATTTTAAAAACTAACTACTTAAATAGTATACCTTTTGATCATTGATTTCTACTGCCTTTATAAATTTAAATATATTTTATGTAAAACATAGACAAAATTAGTTCTTCTACATGTTTGATAGAAAATTACGCTTTTTTAAATTTCATACTCAAAAGAAGGGTAGCTTTCGGTTTTAAAAAAACTTGCTCAATCGCTGAATAATTTTCTAATCTAGTGACTGCTATACTCGAATTCTAGGTTTAGAAACTGCGCACTGTGTACATCTTGTTTCAGAAAAAGTACGTTTTCACGTACAGTTTGAGGGAGAAGTCACATACTTACCATAAAATGCTGAAATAGATTTGGAACATATTTTATGCAGTTTAAGCAGCGTAATAAATTGACAGGTACGATGTTTTATGAATAAGCTCCTCACAATTGTAAAAGATGCTCATGATTAGCAAGTTTTTTAAAACAGAAAGCTACCATTCCTTTGCGTATAAAATTTAAAGAAGGCGTAATTTTCTATCAAACATATACAAGAAATAATTTTTTGGCTATGTTTTCCATAAAATAGTTTCAAATTTATAAAGGCAGAAGAAATCAATGATAAAAAGGCATACTACTTACGTAGTCAGTTTTTACAATAGATACGTTTTGCTAGTGGTCGGAACGAAGCTTCTTAAAAAGCCGGCATCCTATCCTAACTGAAATGACTTCAGAATAGACTACACGATCATCAGTATCAAAACTAGATTCAATTTCGATTAGCGAAAGAGTATTAGCCTTTCGCATGTGTCGAAATATTGCATGATCAACGGCGTCTACTGTACGCGCGGTTACTGTGTTCAATCGAAGCTGCAGAAGTTCGCTTGCTGGATCCCCTTGAAACGGAAGTGTAAGAAATAAGGTTTACTTCTCAGCTGTCGGCACTTCCAATTTTGGTGGACGTTCCTCTATAAACTTATTGATGAATTTATCGGGGAAGCCATTTTCTTGTAAGTTGTTTTTAATGAGTGCGAGTTCGCCCTCTGGTGTCTCTGGGGAGCATATTCTTCTAGCTTGGTTCGTAAGGCAGCGGACTAGGCTTCGTTTCTGATTTTGTGGCACAAAACTGTAGAAATAAGTGCATTGTCCTGTCCAGCTTTTCTTACGAAATACACTTGTACTTATTGCTGCATCAGATCTTCTACTAAGAAAGACGTCCGGAAAGGGCAGGCACTGTCTGCCCCCTTTTTCCAAAGTGAAGGTTAACGCTGAGTGCACCTGATTCACATTATCTAAGAATATTTTAAGCTGAAGTCTTCCATCTGCTATTACAAATATATCATCCACATATCGAGCATAGAGCGGAAGGTCCAGATTGCCCATGAAGGTATTCGCTAATAGAGGTCCGAGCGGTGACCTCATAGATAAACCATCGATTTAACGCCAAAATTGGCCATTAAGGCTTAATTTTACGTATAAAGTGCAGCGTAAGAGTAATTCCTTCTTGTCTCCGATCGGCATGCCGATTGAAAAAATCCTGTTTAACAATCTATTCACATAGAAATTCGATGGTTTCTATGAGGGGAATTTTGGTGAAGAGTGACGCAACATCTAAGGATAGCATCGTTTTCCCACTGAGATTTGTGTTTCTTATGGACTCGACGGATTTAAACGTGTTAAAACTAATTAATTTGCCCATTAACTCTACTCTCCCTTATATTAGTTTATCACCTGGCGGGCTTTCGAATTTGAGCTGCCGGTTTTTTTTGCTCTCCATTCACGCGGGAATTTATTAGTGTATACCAGACTGTCTACTTCTCTACTTTGTTTTTCTGCATTTCTGGACATGAGGTCATCTCTGCTGTACACTCGTACCTTTTTGAATGCTCGAAGGACAAATATTCTATCGATGGAAATTCATAACGAACATTCATGTACTTTTGGATTAATTTGCAGAACCTGCAGTACATCAGCACCAAATGTTATCCAATGGAATGCAATACGATCGCGTAAGCACCGATGCGGTTGGAAACAAGCTATGAAGTGTCAACCATTAGCCTCAATGTCTCTTCCGGGTCTAATGTCCACTAATTGCAGGTCTATTTTCAATAAAAGTCTCGAATTGGATGCACTTATGTTGAAACAGGAACACAGTAAGTGCGGTGTAATCTGTCTTCAAGAGACTTGGCTCAATAGGGATATAGAGTCGCAGCTCATCACACCTCCAGCGTATTGCTGTTTTCGTTCGGACAGAAAATCCCGATCAATCAGCAGAGGTGGCGGAGTAGCAGTTTTTGTAAACCAGCAATGGTGCACAAACTGTAAGTCCCTTTTTTCTTACTCCGAATACCACATAGACGTTATTGCAGTAGTTTGTAGGCCTAAATTTTTACACAACACAAAAGGCATCATTTATGTTAGTATTTACATACCCCCTTCCACCTGTCAAGATGCCCTTACCCACTTTTTCGATTTTCTTTCTCAAAAGCTTGCCGCACTGTCTTGCGAGCATGTAATTATTTTATGTGGGGACTTCAATCGAGTAAATCTACGTCCCCTCATATTGTTAGGATTTAGTGACTTAGTTAATTTCAATACACGAGATGACGCCCCACTCGATCATATCCTGACTAACTATCCAAAGCTTTTTGCTGTAAAAAATAGAGCTCCATTGGCAGGCTCAGACCATTCCGTACTGCTCTGTCAACCAAAAATCTATTCTAAGACCAACAAAGGGCTATTAGTAACGCCCGAGAGGAAATTACACATTCGTGACACGTCCCCACATAATATTTCCTTGCTTCAGACTTGTATATCTGAATGCATTCCCATCTTTCTCGAAAACAGGAATGTCGAGTCGTGTTCGAGTTATCTTACAACATTTCTCAACAGAATTTTTAACATTTGTTGTCCTTTTGACACGGTCATGGTTAGACCAGACCGAATATCTTCTCCCCACTTAAAAACTTTGAGAAGACACAAGGAACTGTTCTACAAACTAGGTTTACGAGAAAGATTGAAGGACGTTAATGCCCTTATAAAAAGCGAGATCGCAAGACTAAATGACCTTTTTGTTAGTCAGTTATTTACTTCCTCTACATCTTCGTCTCCTCTCTCTTCATCCGAAATATGGAAAAGTCTTAAACGTCTGACTGGCCAACGCAACACGCTGGCACATGTTGACGCTGACCTAGACAGCTTAAACTCAAACTTCATCCATACTCCCACCGAGTCCTATCTCCCGACAAATGATATTTCGTTACCACCAAGTGACTTTTCTCCAGTGTCTGTGGCAACAGTGATGAAACACCTAAACAAGGTTAAAGGTACAACAGCTGCCGGACCAGATGGCGTCTCCCCATTTCTCCTTAAATCTTGCTCTTTTCAATTAGCTCCTGTCTTGGCACATCTTATTAATTTATCTTTCATGGAGTCCAAGATTCCTGACGGTTGGCGTTCGGTCAAAATCACTCCTATCCCGAAAAAACCCACTTCAACGGGTCCCAAATCCTTTCGCCCAATCGCCTGCTCTTCTGCACTCCTCAAACTTACAGAACGAGTCGCTTTGGACATCATTAAGCCGTTTTCATCCAATTTTTCTGATCCCTTGCAGTTTGCGTATAAGGCAAGGCGTAGTACACTAGATGCAGTTGCTTTAGTAGTCCACTCTGCTCTTAGGGACTTGGATAAGGGATGCCGTGCTTACGCGTGTGCTTTTCTTGACTATTCCTCAGCCTTCAACACGATCCCGCGCCATCTTCTTCTTAGTAAAACCTCTGCATGTGGCTCTCCTGGCTGGGTTGTCTCATGGCTAAGGGACTACTTTTCTTCCCGCACCCAATTCGTTCAGACCGGGATGCGAAAATCCACGGTCCTTCCCAACAATTGTGGAGTTCTGCAGGGGTCTATATTATCCCCTCATCTTTTTTCCCTCCATACTGATGACCTACGATCTCCAAACGCATGTTTGTTTGCCAAATACGCTGACGATATGGTTGTCGGCCATCCTCTCAAAAGCCAGACCCATCTCCAAACACTGAAGGATGGACTGGACCATGTCACAGCATGGTCGTCAGAAAATGGCCTTTTACTTAATGAGCGGAAGTCAGTCCAGTGCATTTTTCGGCTGCGACCCCCTACCAGCCCTGAAACCATTGACTTTCTGCCTAACAATGTATCCTCCTTCCGATACCTTGGTGTAACACTTGCTTCCAACCTCTCATTTACTCTTCATATTGAAGACCTTTTTATAAAAATCCGCAAACTTTTGTATTATGTCCGCCGCTTGCGTTCATATCGCACCCCACAAGCTCTCATCTGGCGTTTTATCGATTCCTGTATCCTCCCTCTTATTCTTTATTGCTCTCCAGTTACTTTTCCAGCACTGCTCAAGAAAGACTTGCTTATTATTAAACGTATTCTCCGCATGCTCTCTTCAGCTGCCGGTTATTCCTATGTTTTTTTAGCTGACCTTATCATACAGCGACATTTTAAATCGGTCAAGAATTTCGTGGACCGTATTCTAAGTGAGGTCGCTCACCCTCTCCACTCTGAATTAATGGCTGCGAAATCTTCTCGTACCATGCGCCGAAGCTTCCGTCATATGACCTGCCGTACATCGGCCTACCAGTACTCGGTACTCCCATTCTTAGCGCGATTCCTCACGTGTGAAGAAATGGAAATTGAGAAGCTGAAGGCAGACCTGTCTCCATAACAGATGTGGTAACCGTGTCGACTTCTTACTTTGAGCATTTGTTATCTTTGACCGTTTACTCTTGAGCTTTTTGGACCCCATAATTGATCTTATTTTTACTCCCCGTGAATGGAGCCACTTTTTTGCTGAAATTTTTGATATTATCATCAAAATATAGTTCTCTATCTATCTATCTATCATCTATCATCTATCTATCTATCTATCTATCTATCTATCTATCTTACCCGATGATGAAGTAATCGAAAATGTTCGTTCGCCTCACTTGACTTGAATGCTTCAATAATTAAAAACGCTCTGGTATCACAAGGAAGTGTAAAATGGGCCTTTTTGAAGGTGAATGTGCTGTCAACTCAGTAATGACTCGCATTTCGCTTCCACCCAATACGCGTTATTGCGGTTTTGCCTCAAGATTTCCAGACACCTACTTGTTAGTCTCCGTCTAAGCACACAGGCGATTTTGTTATCATAGGTTTAATTAAACACGGAATAAAGTTGGAGACAAACCCACATTTCGTCAAACAGCAATATCCCATGATCGTCAAAAATCATGTTAATACTTCCTTGCTAATTTCCCAACATCTGCACGGTGGATTAACAGGAGAAAAAAGGTATGCGATAAAAGACATTTATATGTATTTTGATTGATTGGACAGTCAGATCCCGCATCCTGCCACTGCGAAAATGTTTGAAAAATTGTTTTGCCACCATTAAGTTTGCCTGTACATCATTTAATCAGAATAAGCACTCGGGTAATGATGATTGGAATGAGCACCAGCGACATTGATGCCGACATAATCGCCCATGTCACAGACATTGGCACGTGGTTCAAAAAAACACCATAGAATATGCTCGCGCTAACGGTATAGAGGATTACTGTGAAGAAAAAAAAAACAAACAAATACCTTGAGAGGTTTGCGTTGTGCTGGGGACTCAATAAAAACTTACATAGGAACTGATACACCATGTAAGTTGAGAAAAACACGCTAAAGTTAATTGAAGCCTACTCGTAAGGTCAGTTGAAATAAGTATTTCCACCCGTTGAGTAAAATTAATCGATAGCTTACTGAATTTATTCATCTCGCTCTGTTGTGGGGCTTTTTGTCGAGCTCCGCCAGTAGCTGCACATCGGATAGTAGTCTAGACAGATAGCATTGCCGGCAACGACAAGGAACAATAGAAAGCCATTTCTGCCTCAGTAACTATCATCAGCTAGTTATAGCCAATCCCAAGTGGTGCCCCACGCGAGGCTCGCACCCGTGGCCTTTTGATCCAATATCTAACGCTCTAACCACTGAGTCATGGGCTCGATATCTTGCCTTTTTAGATAAGTATTTCCTCATTCTTGCGTCTTGAATTAGGTACAGAGGTTAAATGGTTTGAATTTTCAGCACATGATAGAAGAAATGAAAGTGAGCTTACGCATGATGAAGTAAGAGATACATGAAATTATGTCAAACCATTTTAGGAGATCTGCTTTAAATGCCACCGCAGAGCAAACGATGCTCACTATATTAAAAGAAGCGGCTAATCCAACGAGCGCACGAAAAATTATCATTTTGTTGTCTTCGGAGTCTGTGGATGAAAAAAAACAATAAAATACACTTTGAAGCATCTTGTATTGCTTGGTATTCTTCCTATACAACAGATGCTAATGTGGAATAATCAAGAAAATATTATAGTGTCGGTTGATTCTCTTTTTAAGAGTTAGTGCACTAGGAGAATTTAAGGCAACAATTGGATTCACATTTTCCTTTTATAAGTTAGAGACGTTGTTTTAACTAATTATAATTACAATAATATTATAGCCCTACTTTCAAGAGTTTAAACTTGCCTGAGTCTATGGAACGTTAGCTGAACAACGACCGATGTTCGTGGCTGGCTCTTAAAGGAAGTTCATTCTTTATAGGGCGGCATTCATGTGTTTGAGTTAAAGCGATTTTGTATGTTGTGAAACATTTAAAAATAACTATCTCACGTTTCTTAAAAAACGCAACAATATCGTACATATTTGAATATTTAAAAGCACTAGCCAACTCTTCTCATTAATGAAATGGTATTTACGACCAAATTATAAATTTAAGAAATATTTCAATGTATCACGAAGTCAAACATTGAGCTAAGAAATTTGTACAAAATGGATCTGTTATTATTTTACCTTCTAGATGGCTTACTAGGTTTATAAGAAAATAGGCTGAAAAATACACACCTTGAAAAGTTATATCTAGTTTAAGCAAGCAAATGTATAACGTAAAGTTAATTTGAAATTCTAACTTCTCTTCGAAATCATGCTAGTTAATTTTTATGACAAATAGGCGTATCTTGTGCGCGTAAAAACATGCGTAATGCCGGGCCATCTATCTTAATGTATACAAGAAGCTTAAATCATTAACAAATTCGCATATATCGGTAAAATCAAAAAGCTAGATTTTCGGAATATTATAATTGATTAACTACTAAGTATCGAAAAAACTATCGGGTTCTGTGAATCATGGGTCACTATATAGAACTACTATTTTGAAAGGGCTTTACTTTTTTTTATCTAAGATGAATCTATTAGTTTCGCTACCCCTGTTGCACACACTAAATGACAATTAGTTTTTACCCATTAATTTTGGTTAATTTAAGATAACGCAGGTTTTTCGTTTATCTTATTGTATATTTATCAACATACTTAAGAAGTCCTTAGCGTAGTAGATAAGAAATTAGTTCTGCAAATCAAAAATTGGATAAATCAAGGGAATAAAAGAAAACCTGGTTTTAATTTGAAATTCTCATCACAAGTTGCGCATTTTAACTGACAATTGTACATATGATATCTTAACTATAACATTCAAATATCAAATAACATATTTTGGAGCGCTTTTAAAATTATTCTTCGATGGTTTACATTATCAAGCATTGGGATAAAATAATATCACTTAACCATACTTTATACAGTTTACACTGTAAGAAGTAGGTTTAGCATCTATGCGTATCCCAAATTTACAAGCACTTGTGGGATTGGAGTCACTTTATTTTAAATATCGGCCTAATTGCCGTACCGCCATTGCCTTCCGGAATAAGGAATACGTTATGTCGTCTCAAGTGCAATAATAATTCAGTTCGTCCAAGCATTTGACTTTGTTTTAGTTCATTCAAGCATACTTTTGAGAATATGCAACAGAATTTTCCAAAGTATTTAATTTCAAGAAGAATCCCATCACGAACAGAAAAAATATAAAAAAGCATCGTATAAACGTACCATAGTGTACGAGATAACAAAGGGAAAGTAATCCGGCAACAAGGATGGTGATCAGTGAAACTATATAGCTTATGCGCAGGAAAATTACGCTTAAGAACATGCTTGAAGTTTATTCAGATGCAGATGATGTGAACAATAAACTCACAAGTAGGTGCTAGCCACCGGCAGCCAATCAGTTAGCACCACGTTTAAACGCTACTCTAACATCAATCAAATATCGAAGGTTGTTGGCTCCTTGGCACTTGTCTGACGCAAGGTTACGTAAGCGATAACAGCAGTAGACACTAGATCGGCTTACGCGAAATGCCGTTTTAAATTCGGTCTGCCTTTCCATCAGCCACCTCCCACCTTTCCAGCATGTAGTACAAATGGCACCTGGATACTTTTTATGACAACATGTTTGTTGCATTGACCATTGAAATATGATTGAAGCTTCAGTTGGCAGCATTGTTTAACCCAAACAGTCACCAAAAAGAAGACGTTCGTTATATTCGGTAAGCCGCTGACATGATTGAGAAATAGTTTTCAAAAAGGCTTTGTAACATAATTCTTCAAACAAAAGTATGCTGAGATCTGCAGTATCTATAAAAGTTACGAAAGTTTCAATTATTAGTAAAATTGAAGCTACAATTACCCTGAAATATTCTGATATGCTGGGGGCCTGAAAGGGTATCTAAGCAGGCAGGTCAAATATCTCGTTCCGTGTGGGAAGAGCAGGAGATGCCAAATGGAAAAACGAGTACATTCTTTAAACAGGTAGTAGAGATTAGATTGGAGATAGTTAACAGTCCGACGAATGAGAAGAAGACCCGATCGCTGGGAAAACACGCTTATTCGCCCGACATTTCGACATTCGTCGTGGATCCATTTTCAGAGATATGAGTAGGAAACAGTAGCAGAAAGGGGTAATGCATGCACAGAAATTTGCATTATTGATAGGATACAGTCATTCCTGCAAACATACAGCGACAATTAACGTTAATTGCCTTCTTGCGCGTGGATAGTTTGTTGGACGGCACGCGGGCTCTGACCTGCTGAACTTTCATCACGGGCGGTGAACTCGGGCGTGATGATCGCTCAGCCATCTGGCCCTCCGGTTTTGGCGTGGGATGACCCGGTGGCCTGCCCGTTCCCCAATTGACGACTTGTTTGTATTGGTAGTCCGACGAATGCATGTGTACGCGCCAGGGGCCAGCGCCCAAAGTGTATGAGCATGGCGCTTTTCACAGCGGGGTCCTGTGTGAATCAGGCTTGAGGGTGATTGGTTAGACTGAAGTAGATACACGTGAATTTTCACACGGAGTGGGGTCACTAAAGGCGCAGAAGAATGTTTCCCGAAAATAAAGGAGTGGACAGATAGTATTGCCGGCAAAGACAAGGGAGACTGGAATGCCCATTTCTGGCTAATTAGCCGTCATCAGCCAATTCTAACTAGACTCCAGTGGTGTTCCACTCGAGCCTCGAACTTGCGTACATTTTGGTCGGAGTCAAGCGCCCTTATCTCTGAGCTACGAGCTTTTTGCCTTGCCGGTTTAGGTCAGGGGGTATTGACCCTCATTGATGAACGTTCAGCTGACCACCAATGGGACTCATTTACCCCACTCCACCTTAACCCTCGGCAGGGGCCTTGGCTGCCGTAACAGCTGGAAGTAGGCAGGCATTATTGTTATCCCACAAGAAAAATCATGTTAGCGTCTCGGTGATTCTTCTGGCTAAACTTTTTGGTCTGAAAGAAAAACCATTCTCTTCTGTCCACATTTGAAGAAAACCTAATTTTATCCAGTGAGAATGAAAACCAACATAATTTTGCATTGGAAAAAATGTAGGCAGTGGTTGTATTCGAAAATGAACTAAGAAGATCTTCGAAAGAAATTTCGGGAGGACAAGTGGCTTTGACATTAATTTTATAATTAGCGTTAATATCAGGGTCATGAGTCAAGGAGAAGGTTAGAATTAAGTTATGTTTTAAGTTAAGGTTGAGGTTCATGTTCAAGTTTTACGTTTTCCGTTGGGGACTACGATTACTACTAAGGTTGGCGGAATGACTTGGGAAGGTTGACCTTTCTGAAATTTTGTATAAACAATGGTTTTCGATTCCCATGCTTACCAAGTTTACAGATTACTGCCTACAGACAATCGTTTATTACGTATGTTCAACGCATTTGTCATGGCGTGAGCCAGCGACTCACAGTAACCCAACGACCGGCAGACCCAGCCGGCAGTGACCAGTTAGCTAGCGCTAGGGGCTCAGCCCAAAATTACTGGGCTCGTCACGCCGTATCGTGAACTGCCACTACTAAGTATGAATTATAGCCGTATCATCAACGGTACTCCTTATCGATTCTAACCCGCATCAGCTCTCCAGCAGCCTTAGTCTTGCGCAATGTGATTTTCTTCCTATGCAGCACTGCTAGTCCTTCTGTTATTGGCAAAACAAACACTATTAGCCAACACCACAGTCCTTGCAGTCGCATCGGTCACTCTGCGACAATCCTCCGATGAAAGGTAAGCTGCGCTCTTATTCCTGTCCTACCTATTCTACTTGTTTTTGTTCTCTCTCTTCTCCTTTGTTCGTTTCCCTCTGCCCTATCTTCTCACTTTTTCACTCTTCCCTCTCCTTCTTTCTTACCCCTCATCTGCCTTTTCTTTGTTATCTTCTCGATGTTTTTCTCGTTCCTTGCACACTCTCTCACTCTCCCTCCTCTTTTTCTTCTTCTTCTCCTGCGCATCTACAACTGCAAAGTTCATCGGCTCGGCTTTTTCCTCTCAGCCCCGCCCACGGACGCCAACCGACAACGGAGCATGGGTAGTGCCTTTCAGTCGTCGACTGACTGGTTACCCCTCTCAGGAGGGTGTTGCCCCAGACTTCATGCAGGGCTGCGCTCACCCTTCTGAGATCCAATGGTCTGTATGCACATGCAACGTCAGTCTTCAGCCAACCACGGCCCCTGCAGCCTGGTAGGACACGTGTAATATGGGCATTTTGAGTAAGAAGGACAGATATTCTGTGTCTGTAGTTATCTAAACACGACAGTATGTAGTATATTCAAACCATGAATTAATTAGTCAAGAGGGCGAAATACAGTGATGCAAATATGAAAGCTTGCCCATTCAACTGTGTTTCGCAATCACTAAATTCTGGCATTCCTTGTTTTGATTCCCACTGTAGTTGAATGCAGGAATGATATAGACTTCTTTCATTTTCAAATTCGGGATCTTCTTGGAATAAATGAGTCTGGAACACGTACATCGTTTTCATCCTAGAACGTGGCTACGCAGTCAGCAAACGATATTCTAAGATGAAATGATGTAAACTCCTAGTATGCTTATTGCCTACATAGACGTAGCGGATGCATAGCCTAGCTAAAAAAGTTGCTGCAAATATTAATAACTTGTTGCATGCATGTTTTTACTTCCGGATGAACTACTTTGGAATTCTTCACATCCCTTCTCAATGGAAAACTGTCGTCCGACCTACAAATGATTTTTTACCCCGTACGAAGGCTGTTTTACTCCTGCCTTGAATGCTGGCGCCCCCTCTGTGTCTACCCTTCCACTCGATTACACATGACTGAATACTGTTGCCAGCCTTTCGGTTTGTTTCCGACGCTGCTATCGGCTCCCTGCTGATGTCAGTTGTCCTTTCCCACCTCCCCTTTCTTGCGGCGGTTACCCCGAGAACCTCTCGTCCAGCCACCCCCGCCGCTGACGCTTTCGTATGGCTTCTGTTCATGAAACCCCGCGTTCGCGCTGGTGTTCCACACCAAGCCCGGGGCTGCACGAGTTGGCTCTTGAAATGATATAAAACCGCAACCACCCCCTTCTCCCACTAACACATAGAAGGTTTCTCAAGACTAGTTTCATCCTGCGTGGCGGTATTCTTGAAA
>JAYGXS010000005.1:44124222-44143217 GCA_036362985.1 Ligula intestinalis
TTCTTCTTCTTCTTCTTCTTCTTCTTCTTCTTCTTCTTCTTCTTCTTAGGGTAGGAGTACCTACTGGGGCAGCAGAACGGTCCTGGTGAATTATAACCACCTACTTACAAATTTAAGTATGTTGAATTTCTCACAATCTTCCAGTTTCTGCAGGCCAGCCGCCGACCTAGTAGGGACTGTATGATGGCATTGAACTACAGAGGGGTCCAGGTAAGGCCACCACATACAATGACCACGTAAGCTAGTATAGTTAACCAAACTGGCTTTTCATATTAACCTTGCGAATAATCACTTACTCACAAAATTTATGCAGGGAGAATTCCACAAACCTCCAACTTCTGCACTCGTTAACCTTTATTTTAGTTGAAGTTAGTGCTACTACTACAAAATGTACCTCAATGAACTTGTCCAAGGTCGGGGCGAACTCCCCCTACATACCCGCGCTCGCTGTTGGCCCGGTAAGGGGGGTTGACGATGCTATTAAAGCGTACTTCCGTGTCCTCACCCGAGGTTTTAGTGCGCGCCCCAACTTACCCTCGTAAATTTTTTTAGTTCACAGGATTATTGCCATCTAATTTGTCCCTGACATACCCTACCCATGCTCTTCTCTAAAATCAGATGCCCATAAGACCGAGGGGTGCGCCTCGCACGTCCCCTATGCGGCCCGACAAGGTACTCCTAACCTTCTTCGTATCCCCAAAATCGTTTGCTATAACCATTGCAGATAGAAAGGTTGGATAGCTAAGAAGAAGCGATGCCTGGAAAGACCTACGTTGCCAAAAAGTGTGATTGCTGAAAGTTTTACCCGCAGACAAGTTCGTTTTTAAAGTCCTAAGTCAAATTCTTCTAAGAGCTCCGAAGTGTAGTAAATGAAATCTCAAGAATCGCACTCTTCGTACAATAATCCAGAACAAGCACAGCTGGGCTTTTGACTGATATTTTTAGCGAATATACACAGGGTCGACTAAGTGGTCTGAAAAATATAAATTTTTTTAAAAAAGTATATCATAAAGAAGCAATTGTCAGTAGAAAAAATAAACGAATGAAAGGAAAATGTGAAGGATGTATGGTGAGAATTAGGAAATAACACTGTTCATCTCGCTTCAAACAGTACGACCTCGGCTATCAGTGGAAGCAGGATAATCGACATGGCAGGAGCACAGGCTGGCCAACTGATGATTAGGTCTTTGTGGCTGCAGACCTCGGAAATGTAGATGATCGCGGTAATGAGGTCAAGTAAACCTAAAACAGAAACAACACAAAGATCTCAATATCTCTTTGGAATCCCGAAATCACAGTTAGAAGGACTCACCCGACGTGTGCATGCCTCAGACCTGTTTACGATTACCTATGACTAAGGATTCCCGACGGAATCCGAAACGTCAGGAAAATAAAGTCCTTGTTCCAGTGATCGCATCTTCTTCTTCGGAACTGCTGCCTGGAACTCGTATATTCTCCTCTATTGGTGTGCAGTCTTTTCAGTAAAGGATATCATACTTTTTTAATAGTTTTACCAACTGTCCGGTATATACTGTAGCCCTGCGTAGCTCACGTAGATGCATTATTTAAGACTTGTTAAGGAACTTCAACCGATCGCCAACGGAGCTCGTTCGTCTTGATCTACTTTGAAGCTCATTCTCGAACCCCTTCAGAAGCCGCAGAGCGACTCTGATCCTAATCCGGCGAAGACATGGGATACTGGAATGAACATTTCTGGCTCAGAAGCCTTCAGTTGCCAGTCATACCCAACACCAGGTGGTGCACCATCCCAGAGTAGAACTCGCGATTTCCTGACCAGATGTCTAACGCCTTAACCATTGAACTACGAGCTCGTTGTCTTACCAGTTGCCGAATTCGTTCAACTTTGTCCTTCAGTGCACCCGGGCCGAAAAGGCGGCCATATTGACAATCTTCTGCCTTCATTAAGGTGACTGTAAACGGATAAGGTGCGATAGACATTGTTCAAGTTTTCGATGCTGGACCCACGCGACGCTTACATTGTAGCATCATGTAGGGGGTTAAAACTTAACACGCTTCCCTCCTTTAAAAATACACAGCCTCTGTTTTTGAAGTAACGTTGAGCATACGACAACTTTATATAGAATGGCTGAACCTGTGGGGTTGGTCTCCTCTAAGACTGCCAATATAAGTTTCTTTATTGTTAACTTGGCAAGCTGCAACTTGACGAACACGCGGCTTTCCGAAATCCGCCGTTTCTAATGCAGACTAATAAATAAAACTGATGTGAAGCTGATTGAGGACAGAAGCAAAGATGAGTTTCAGGGGAGAGTTCAGAAGAGGAAGATGCGATGATTCGAACATAAATTTTACTTTGAGGATAAAGATGCTTTTTGGGCTATAAAAGTAACATTAATCAGTAAATTTTCGAGCCTGATTCCCCAGCTCGTCCTAGGACTGACAAGAAATGTCCAATGAACAGCTAGCATTTCAAGCGTGCAGCGAAAATCAATATTTATATGGTGTGGGACCTGATTGGTAGTTGTGGTCTCAGTCAGTCTATATCGTATGGCCATCATCTCGCCGCCCGATCTTTGAAGAGTTTACAGATGCCATCTAACTGCGGCCGTTGATGCATGACTCGTCGGAGTGCATGGTCTCAAAAAGTATCGATCATTTTTGGAGGGACAAACTCCGACAACGCGTGCTTTGTCCCATGCAAAGGTGTGTCCTGTGTTTAGGCAATGCATAGCCACAATATACGGTATCAGAAGCTTCGCATTGGATTTTGTGGATGACTACGTTCCTATTGAGGTAGCCCACCCTACCCTTAGATGGTACTAGGTGGGTGCGTAAAGAAGCCGTTGGTTTGTGCGCTACTTTGATTTGGTTTGTCCGAAAGCGCCTTTCAACGAGTTCAGGCACATGCCTTATATAAGGAAGGATTTGCCATGTATTTGTTTTGGTCACCTGTGTGGAACTATCTGGTTCCCTTTTGTTGGGTTGTTGTTTTTGTTTCAAGTATAAACCGCCACATAGAGTAAGATGGTATCGATAAACACCTCAAAGAACGGTGGAAGAGAAGAAGGCCGCACAAAACAGACTGACTTCGGCCACAACTACCAATCAGGTCTCACACCATACAGCTATTGATTGTTTCTTTACGTTGGACATTTAATTTGTTCGCTGCACATTTCTTGTGAGTCCGAAGACAAGCAGGAGAACCAGACTCGACAATTCACTGATTAAAGTTACTTTTATATCCTGAAGAACATATTTTTCTTGAATTTTAAATTTCTTGGGATACATGTTTTCCAGTTCATGTACATTTTACCAGCCGGACGCTTCGGATTCTTGCTGTCACGCATAATCAGAGCAATCCAGGCGACCTACTTTGTATGCCAAGGCGATTGTTTGCCCTTACAGATCGAGTTACTTGCCAGTCTGATTACTTAAGTGTGTGCGGGTCTTGAAAATGAATGACAGGTATCCTGATGGATTGCAGTCACTTGAACGGAGAGAGAAAAAAGGATTACCAAAAGAGGAGAATATGCGAGTTCCAGGCAGCAGTTCAGAAGAAGAAGATGCGATGCGATGATTATATTGTGAGCTTCCAGGGTCTAAGTAAGGACGCATTGGCCACATGTCGTTGCTAAGGGAAACCATCAAGAGTTGTTTTCGCCTTGTCGATCTGGAACTCCCCCAGACAGCGTTGTCTATGCGGAATGACAGTTGGGATTATCGCACTAGAGGGTTCGGGGGCAGAGGTTACATCGACCGCCTGGGGTCCATGGGGTGGGGCGGGCTGGAGTAACGCGAAGCATGTTACGATAGCTGCTGTACGCATGGGGGATGGATGTGGACATGAAGTGTGCGGTTCACTGACACATGACAGGTAATCTAAACAATCACACCCTCCAGGCAACACGATTCATGTCACCCTAATCTTTCCACCCCCTGGACCCCAACCATTCGACGAAAGCTCTGTCCCCAAAACTTCTAGTGCGATAAGCCCAACCCTAATTCTTCATTTCTTCTGACGACTGGTTAGTGTCACTAAGACCATTACAGTCACCTATGACCACCCTATCTTTTCACAGACGTGAGAAGAATTTGCCGAATGGCGGAATCAAGCCTTTTGTGCGCTGTACTAGAAGAGAACACTTATATAGGCAACGAAATTTTACAATATACCTCACCCACAACCGGATAATGTGGCCTCGATTGGGCGAAAATTACCTGGAGGCAAGTCTAAGGAATCGTATTGTTTTTTTCGTCGGAAACAAGCAGCAACTACACTTTTAACAAAGTACTCTTAACCTATGCCTGACTTTCTTGTCACAAAACGCGGTAAAAAAACTTTCAACCGTGTTTTGTTTTACTGCATTGAAATTTTGTCACTTTAAAAAAATACAGATATTTGATCGTGTACTTGGAGGTAGAAAACAATCTTGTCATATCTAAACCATGTAGCCAAACTCTTTCTTTTTGCGATGCAGTTTCCGCTAATGCGTAATTTAGAAACGGAAACGAACGGCGTGGAAAGGTCTGTTTTGCCTGGCAAAATTAGGTTGTCCGATAATGCGTACTGACAGCTATGAAGCGTGGCTGTTGAATTTAACCATGTTAAGTACTCTCTCCACTCCAATTGGCCGAACGTCGCTTTCCCGTCTCATGCCTGCTACGCCTCATTGGTTCGTTCGAGTCGGGGTGACCAAGACTCAGGCTAAGCGCGTGGCTCACGTGACCTGAGTAGGGCATTCAGCACATGTCAAGCGCGTGAGTGGGGTTCACTTGTGTGAAGGTGGTATACGGTGAAACAGTACCTGAGGCCTGATTACCTGGGTAACTCGTCAAAAGACGATTTTCCTACCCAGAATACTCTTATCAATTAGCTAGCCGTCTCGAACTGGTGCCTGCGAGAGAGAATGCGGTCGACTGTCAGTGCAAATGGCTCACGCTGACACGCCTGCAGCTGCCACAGTGCGCCTTGGAAGCCTACGAAATGACAGGTTTACTCGATTCTACCCTCAGGATGGCTAGCCAGCCTAGGACGTCACTTCCGTGACATTCTCACTCAGGTAAGATCCGAGATACCTCTGTTTAATGGTTTCTTTGTGAAAATCTGGCACATCTTGCGCGGTTGAGCTGGTGCGTTCTGTCAGCCACTGCATCCGATCCTGTCTACAGTCTTCTTTTGTCGCTCTCTGGGCACAGCACTAACCCAAGCCGTAACCGTAGTCCTGATATTAACGCTAATTTCCCAAGGCGGTAGTACGAAGCCACCGATATAATGGGTTTTCTCCTATTCCCAGCCATACCAGGGAAATGGAGGGGGGAGTCATAAAGGATCCCTGTACATTTGTGAATTGGCGATCACTCATCGGGGAGCGCCAGTTAATCAACGTTAATATTGTCGATCAAAAGTGGCAAGAAAACGAGGCCATGCCTCAATAGTTTACAGCTTTGGACCTATAACCAAGAGCCCCGGATGATCCATCGTCTAGACTTGACTATGACTGGCTAATGTCTGCTACTAAGCCAGAAATGGCTATTCCAATCTCCGTTGTCTTTGTTGGCAGAACCCTTACAATTTGTGTAATCTGTTGGATATCCAAAAAAATAACAGGACAAACTAATTTTCTGTCATATTTATGCCTATCAAATTGGACTGCCTAAACAGCGTATTGCTGGCTATTTAAGTAGAGCAAGTCTATTTCTTCAAAATATTACATCTAAGCCGCAGCATCAATGAAATGCAAGCTTAAATACAAATGCATTTTTGAGATAAAGATCAAGGCATGGGAGCAACTTACACATCAGGAAGAAGAGGACATTTGACACAAAGAAGAAATGCACGTTATGCCGATAAACTGCAGCTATTAAGGCGATGATGACAAAGAGAATGTTAACCGCTAGGCTTGTTCCGATGAGGCCATACAGTGAAGTCTTGACGGAAGCCCCTAAATAAGGAGTAAAATATGCATGCTGATATGGGTCTGCTGAATGATTTAATGTCATTATGTTTGGGGGAGGGGGGGGGACACATTTTTTCGCCAACTAAATCACACGCACACAAGATTTCAAAATACGGACAGGACAAAGATGATCAAGGCCGGTCGTTCTTAACCTACTTTTTGTGACTGACGGGATGGTACCGCTGGAACAGATAAAGCCTTATTTAAAGTCTAGGCCAGAACTCATGAGCATTTGCCAAGCCTACGAAATATTTTACCAGTTTATCTTAACTTGAGAATCCTTAAGTTTCATGAGGGCTGAATGTAGCATTTATCAAGAAATAGCATCAACAGACCCGCTGAGGTGAGTCATTGTCTGATGCATGACCATAGGGCTATTGTTTAAATCAACACAATTGTGTTTATTGTCCTTTGGGCATAGAGTTAACTAAGATTGAGTAAGAGCTGTGGCCAAAAAGGAGATGTTAAGTTTAATGCAAGAAAGGAGCCACCACGTTACCCGGAACTTACCAACATTCTGGATGTAGGTGAGGGTGCATGCATGAACCGCTATAAAGACTAGAGCTGTTGAAATGCAGCTCACAGTAAGCACTATGGGACTTCGAGGCGGAGCTGATTCTAAAGCGGTAGCCATACCGGAATCTCGTTCTGTTGAAGTCTCGATGCCCTCGGTGTAAGATATTTTCCCAAATCCTATCTATTTACCCTAGATGGGTGCGCACGTGTGGCGACGGCGGCGGCGGCGATATGATCTGAATGCTTCTGGTTGCGCTTAATTTGCACTGCATATTGATGCACCGTAGAATTCTATTCGCTGGCTCGTTTGGACTGCAGTAGATTGCGCTCTCAGCCTGCACCACCATCAAAGCAGCGTTTGACAGAAGGAGCAACTGGTGGATTACTTGATTGGCGCTGACAAATGGTGACTCTCTCTCTCTGTCTTAAGCTACCAGTACAAGTTTCCGCCTGACCTTGCAGATGACGTGTCATGTTTGGTAGGGCTATAATCAGCCGAGTAAAAGTAGAGGGGATGAACTATGGACCATCAGGTAAGTAAAATTGATCAGGGTCGCTGTGCGCTGATAGGATACCTTGTGTGAGACTTTTTTGCATATTAAATCGCTTTAGAATAATTGTTATTCTTTTATTTCTTGCATTTACAAATTCTTACGATAGAAATTCTGCATAGTTTCCTTTCCTTCATTGAAACTTATCCGACTAAGTAAAACTCAAATTTTGGTGTGCATCAAAAGCAATGAAAAAACCAATTGCATGATATCGATGACTTCATTATTTACTTATCGTTGATTTCGTTAAGAAGGCATAAAGGGTTAGGGTTAGTTTTAGGGTAAGGGTTAGGGTTAGTTTTAGGGTTAGTGTTTTGATTTATCCTAAAGGTTTCTTTTTTGTTTTGTGATCGGTTTACGGGCTGCATACATTGTTCTATAATGTTCTCCTGCTTCCCTAACGCATTTATTTGCATCAAATAATAGGTAAATCTTCTTATTGATTCTTAAAACTTTCCACAATAATTCAAGACATACTATTTTTCCCAAGTTCCCTTGCTTACTTACCGGCATAAAAGCAGCCAATCAGCGCACGTTCAGTTTACTTGTATAGTAGACAAGTAGCCCTTCTCAAAGTAGAGTGTAGAGAGGTAGATACATGAGCCGCGTGACCCGTCTGCAAAATACTGTCAGCATAGCATGATTCAACGTCGTTTAAATTATGTCACGAAGGGTAGTCAGGACTCCATAGTAATAATTCATAATTTGTGCAGTTTGCCGGTCTAGTTGTCCTTGAAAATGCAGCAGGACTTCTGATGATAAAAAAGTATTTTTCATGAGCCACCATGAAAGAAAAAAAATGCCGTCTTTTGGGACTTCAGTTTTTACCTTTTACCTTGTGTACTTATCAGGGACTTAAAAAGCAAACTGTATGATAGGCAAAGTGGAGATCTTTTGGAATCCGTTGCCCAGAGCGACTGCGATAAGCTTCGGTCGCTGCGCGATATTGTCCTTTTAAACACTCGGAGCTCATTCACCATGTGTACTATCGTAGGTAATCGATACTTCTGCCTCATTTGATTGGCGACAGCCAATAGATTACTCATCCCACAGCCAAAACTTGACACGTCCTCACTTTTACACCTACACGGCTGGCTTTTGTACGCGGCGCTTGCTGCGGTTACTGTAAAGCTACTCAAGCTCAGTAAAGTTGTTTTAATTCATTTCGTCTTCCCAGACTTGTGATTTTGGGATCCTTTTGGTGCCAAGGCAGCAACTAGCTCTCCATAGATCTCCGAACTGGTAACTTGAGAAACAAGAAATGCTCATCGTGAGCGGTTTATGCAAATGCTGACGTTTCAGAAAGTTCTTGTTCGGTTCATCTGGTTCAAAGTGTTAAACGCGTTCAATCGATCAGAACGGGCAGTAAAATGGCATAACCGACAAGGGAAAGAGGGACTGGAATGGCCATTTCTGGCTTAGAAGCTTTCATCAACCAGCCATTACTAACCCCAGGGCTGGTGGCCCCGAGGTTCGGAACCACGACCGCGTCCGTCAGAAGTCTAACTCTCGAACCACAGTGCCACGGATGTGGCGTACTGTGACCTGCGTGTCAGCCTCGGGCTAATCTGTTTGCTGTTTCAGCGCTTTAGAGCATGCCTGACGGGCATTTTAACTGCGTGTGTTAGTAGTCGCTATCTCGATGGGGAGTGCGTGAAACTCTACAAATGCTGTCGAGTCTGTGGCTCAATTTAAGCCCTGTGAAGAGAGTTCGTCATCGAGCTGTGCGACCTTTTTAGGATTGTTTGACTGTTTTGTTCTTAGCTTTGCCTACTTAGGGACGCAAGGCTTTGTAAGCGGCAGGAGGGTCAAAGTTCCTGTTGGTAGAGATGACATCTGACTATCACTCCGAAGAACTGCCCTTTAAGGTCACAGCAATTCGAAGATGGAACAGTGCAAACTTGAGTTTTTGTACTCAGATGTCCAAATCCACGTGGGACAACAAACCAGCTCGGACGGTGGTTTGATGTCGGGGGTTGAGAGACAGTGAGATCGAAGGCTACGCGCATTCTCCTCGCTATAATCAATATAACGTGCACTGGTGTGATCTGACAGTGCACTTAAATTCGTGGCTTGGAAGGTTGCCAGCTGACGGGGATCTCGGACCGCGCGTGTGTTAAGTGAAGATGCTGACTAGAGAAATGAGAGGCAGGCTGCTATGGCTCCATCTTATCATGACAATTTTTTCTCCTAAAATCTCTCTCGAATAGCATTCACCTTTCCAGCATTTCTCAACAACGCCTGAGGAGTTTTTTCGCTGTCTGATCTTTTGACTCCGTTTCACTTACTGGTTCGTGTCAATTGAAATCGCCAATAAGTCGAGGTATAAGGTAAATACTTACGCAGGTGATGATATTCCTTGGAACAGGTAAGTAGTCGTGTACATTTTCCAAACACACCGGTGTCCAAGTTCTGCAAACAATGCAGCCCAACGACCTCTACATGACAATCTCGCTATGCGGGTGGCGTAAAAACGATGAGTTGTTGTCAAAGGACACTTATTGCAAAGGAGATAAGGCTAAGCCGGTTGAATTTTAGCTACTGCAATCTTCAAGGCCCGTTTCCTTAGAAGAAGATAGAAGTCGTGGAAGCCAATTTAGAAGGGGATTGTATTCTGTAGAGAATAAGCAGGAAAAGAAGTAACAGAGGGGTGGACTTGGCATGAAGTGGAGTTCGACCATGAGGAGCGAGAGAAAGAGGCCCTAGGCGAAAGGCCGAGTGAGTTCCGCCTTGTCTGTTGGATGGGCTTAGTGTGAAGTTGCAGCTTACCAGGTGGACAGGCGGTCATCGATTGGCTGGCGCTTGTGCAAGGCTTGCTGCGGCGACAAGGGGGAAGCGTACGGCTTCTGGCAGCGGTTGCAAAGTGCACGGCGAAGAAAGGCAGGCAGCGTGAGTCAACAGCAACAGGCTCCCACACACTTATTAACCTTGTTCAACTGTACGATTCTCATCGGCGCCTGTTCACCTTTCGTCTAAAATTATGAAAACAAACTTTTTTTACATTTTTTGGCGTACAAATGCATTTTTTAGCTGCCATGTACCAGCAGGAAGTTCTAACACTTTTGCCTTTATTTACTAAAATGAACCTGACCTGGTCTTAGTGGCACTTATGCTCAGCCGGGATATGAGCCGGTTGTAGTGGCACGCGCGACTCCGCCCCACGTCCTCTTGACTCTGTTTTAATACCAGTCTCGAGTTGGGGAGGGATAAGAGAGGGCAGTAGATGCAGTGCAGATGGACTGTCACGTAAAGAAATTTACGTGCAAGTTACTGCCACTAGTATCTTCATTTATATATGACTGTCACCTCTGCTCAAAATCCCATCTGCTTAGGTCGCCACTCACAAGTTTGATACAATCACTGAAGTACCGGGTCCTGTTAATGTATTCGCAGCCTTTCAGAAGTATCAACAGTGGGCTCAGGTGAGTGGCGCAAAAATCCAGGCACAATTTTGGAGATACAGTGCGGCGAGTGCTGCAAGATAAATTCCGCAATCTGAAAAACACCGGTTATCACTCGCAAATCAACACTGAGACGGGTTGCAATACTGTTGATCAAGCAGTCCGATTTCAATCATTTTCAGTCACGCCAGGATGCCAACTCTGTGATGAGCTTCCTTGTGACCGCTGCGAAAAAGTTTATTCTGTAAAAAAATGGCTACTTGAACAGCATGCATTTTTAACATTGATTCTGACTGCCTTAATGAACTTAAATATATTTTATGGAAAGCATGCACGAAACAACCCTCTCTTGTACTTATTTGATAGAAAATTACACCTTTAAATTTTGTTCTAAAAGGAAGGGTTTCCTTCGGTTTTCAAAAAGTTTCTAAATTGCCGAATGATTTTGAAACCAACCGACTGCTATAACTGAATTCAAGTTTTAAAAACTGAATGCTGTGTTCAGCCTGTTAAAGGAAAAGTACGTTCTTGCCTATGGTTTGAGGAAGTAGTCGCATAGCTTTCATAGAATTTTGCAATAGACATTGATCATGCTGTTTATATCAGGAGCAGCATTAATTAATTGACGGATACGATGTTATGAACTAATAGCGAACTGTTGTAAAAAACACAAAAAAAGAAACCTTGTTTTAAGACCGAAGGAGACCCTTCCTTTAAGAACAAAAATTAAAGAAGGCGTAGTTTTCTATCGAATAAGAACAAGAGTGGATTTTTTCGTTCATAAAGGCAGTCAAAATTGATGATAAAAATGCATGCTGTTCAAGTAGCCATTTTTTACAGAATAAACTTTTTCACAGCGGTCACAAGGAAGCTCATCACAGAGTTGGCATCCTGGCGTGACTAAAAATAATTGAAATCGGACTGCATGATCAACAGTATTGCAACCCTACTCAGTGTTGATTTGCGAGTGATTACCGGTGTCTTTCAGATTGCGGAATTTATCTTGCAGCACTCGCCATACTGTGCCAACCTAACAAACTAATTCACCTTTAAAAATCGTCTCACGTTTCCTTTTCTAAACTGTTCGTTTTAACATGCTGGACACACATTTGCACGTCAACGGCGTGACACTAGCTTGCTTGACAGTCAGTTTGTTGAACGATTTTAACATCAACTATAGTGATCTACTGGATTTTTGCATTGTTCTTATTGTTTGAGACTCGAAAGATGCCATTCATTTATTCGCGAGAACTTTTTTTATCCCCGTCAACCCCTCTGAAGCGATTGACCTTGTCCCGCTTGATGACCCTTGGCCCATTTTGGGTACAGTGAGGAACCACCGTTGAATTTTGCTTTTTCCTATTGGTTAAAAGGTTTCATGCTAGCTGCGGTAGACAGAGGAACATCAAGTTGGCAACTAAGAAAATCATAACTTAACAAATTTTCATCTTTCCTTGCCCTGTCTATCGGGAGTGGGAGATGCATACGATTAAGTTTAGTCGGCGCTTATAAATATGAATCTCGTCCTGCTGACTAACGGGAAAGGCATCTTCAATGTTTACCTCCGTAAAACACAAACGTCCATTTCTAAAGGTTTTGGAAGAAAAAGACCGTAATTGGCCCAAATATTGATATATTCGTGAAGGACTTCTTAACCTGTTGAAATGTTGTCCTCTCGCATGCAATGAATGCACTGAAGCCGGCACAACGACTCTATGCAATTCGTGTTTCCTGTTGCTCTTCGTTTGCATCATAGACTTCGAATCGATACTATCGACTGCAGGAATGCACAGACTTTCACAGTCTCCAGAGATAAGCAACGAAAATGGCAGAGCTCTTCCTCTTGGTGGATAAATCTTTGTCTTTTTAAATGCTCAATGTAGGCTCTCCTTCAATCACTAGTGGGATATGTCATGTTTTTTCGAAGTCTAGACGACTTGCATCATTGCATTTTTTGCTTTATACTGCAAAATTTAACGGACTGGGAAGGAATTGTCCCAATTTGTCCCGTTTAGTCTGAAATCTAAATCACTTGGGGGACTTTCATCTTCAAAACGTGCATGTCTTTGCCCAAAGTAAATCAATGTAAACCAAACCGCCTACTAGAGCACGGCCAGTCGGAACATTGCTTTGTCAAAATGAGCTAGTATCTCTTGGCTGCAAGAGGATTACATGGCCACCTTGGGAGCTCTTAACTGTCGCAAATATAAAATGTTTAAGTATTTGGCGTAATTCTAACTAGCGCACGATTTATATGCTATCATTGGTTCATTTCTGTCACCAAATTTGCACATCATGGTTTTTACTTATTTCATATCAGTAGGATTGTTTAATTTTGGTTATATTTTTGCGGTTTAGGGATTGAACACGTTCAGTCTTGTTGAAGACACTCTTTTTCTTTAGTGTCATTAATAAAATTAGCATCCGCTTGATCGGTTTTATCATTTTTCCCGGCTTTATGACCTGGCTTATAATTCTCAAATGAGTTTGGGTCATTTTGGATCATAATACTATATTCAGATTGCCATTATGAAACTATAATTGCACCAGTAACCTTAATGCCTTGCACGCTGAAGTTCGCATATAATGAACAGTTTACTGAAGTGATAGACAACGGAAGGGATGATAAATCAAGTCGCGGTCAACGGTGAACTCCGTAAGGCGTTCGCGTTAAACATTGCATTGAAGCAGGGCTGCGTATTGGCTCAAAAACTATTCAGTGTCATGTTTCTGCTTTGGAGATGGACAGCTACCGTAAGGTTATCTTTCAGTTTAAAAAAAAAGTTTATCGTTCCAAGAATTTTAAAACTGTGAATTTTACTTTGCAGACTAAACCGTATACGTCAATTTAATGAGGTTGCATTACTAAATTTTATGCGTGCGAAAGCTATATCGTTGTGGAGAAATCCACTGCAGCGAACTAGCCGACAAGAAGGCCGAGGTCCAGTATCTGCCAAAACTTTTCACAATGAATGGCTATCCTGACGCATTCGTCGAAAGATGCAGGCGACTAGCCAAACGAAGAAAACTAAGGGGACAGTCAGAACGGACATGCTGACGAGCAATATCCTATATTGCTGGTGTTTCTGAAGAATTCGCTCGACTGGTCAGTGAATTTGGGATTAACGTTGCTCACAGACCAGAAGCAATCATCCGCAGGCAACTTATGCAGCTCAAGGACCAAGTACCCGTTAACTAAAAGTGCGGTGTTATTTACCACATCGACTTTCTTTGTCGTCAAGCCAATTATTTTGGTGAAACCGGCAAACGGGTTCTCACGAGAATGCACCAGCATGAATTCGCCGTGCGACGGAGGAACAAGCTTTCCCTGGTGGCCGCCTATGTATCCACGCCAGGGCACGGCCTCGACTTCGAACGCGTGCGAATACTGGATCGGTCAGACGACCGAATTTCACTTCTGCTGCAGGAAGCATGGCATTTATGCGCGGACTCAATTAACAGACATATCGAGCTTCCTGATGCCTACCTCGCGTTGCGCGAGCAGATCAAGGGCAGAGATCACTCCCGGCAGAACCGAGTTAAATCCACTGTGAGCTCTAAGTTTCTCATTTCTTGAAAATGAGCTCGCGGGAGGGTTCGAAACGTCAGACAAATAAACCCCTGGTCCCAAATAACGTCTTGCCTGCTTCTTTTTATTTTCCTAGGCCTTTCATATTGTCGATCCTTCAGAATAATCAGTATTAAAACCCGAATAAATGCTGGTTTGCGAGTACTCATCAACCTTTCGAAAATGTTTTACATTCTGATGAGTTTGGGCAAAGATCCCGGGAATAACTATCATTCACACTATCGATGTCATGTTGAGACAGCTATAGATACAAAAGAGCAACCACGTATTGAGGATGCGTGACAGGCATCAACCACAACCGCTTGCTACGGCAACCTAGCTAAACACGGTTACAGACCTGGTAGCCAAAAGCGTCGCCACAACGACCTCTTGAGGACCTCATCGTGGTATTCTAAGATGATAAGGAAAACCCTGGCCACTGCGGTTTTCAGGCCCGCTTTCGTAGAGGAAAATAAGGAGTGAAACGCCGGATGAGAAGAGTAGTGTATTCTGTATAGAGTTAGTGGAAAATTGATGGCAGGGAGTTGACTGCAAGACCAGTGCGAATCTGCTCGGGAGCAGGCCTCGTTCGAACTGCGACTGCGCAGTAGTCGTCACAGTGAGGTCCTGTGTGAGTCAGCCTCAGGAAGATGATTGCACAAACCGGAATGGGAACGGCACTTGATAGCCACTGTGAGACGTTGAGTGTTGGCGCAGTTTTCGCCACCTGTTATTGGCTGTCCCAAAGGCGGACCGAGGAATGCAATCACGCAACCTCATGTGTGGCATGGTCCCGGAGGTGGGAGGCGCGACAGGGCAATGACAACCTCCCGCAAGCTCTTGTTAATCAATCCAAAGACCCAATAGGACCTTGGTCAAGATCAACAGGCGTGGCGCGTTCCCGTAATGCCTGGAGCTGGCACTGTCGAAACCAGTTACTGTCAAGACGGGCTGAGAGAAACCCACAAGACTCAAATGCTACAATCGAGTACTGCCCGCACCCAACATCTAGCATCATGTATATACTGCCACTGAATGTTCCGCGCGCGGAGCATCCTTGTGCCACCTGAAGCATTCCGTCCACATAAACAAAACGCCCGTAAGGCCATTTTAAAGGATTTACCCAAACCTTCAACAGTTCTTCAGATGTAGGTTACGAGACAGTGATGCCCCCTTGTATGTGCAGCATGTACAGTGCAGCGATAGCGCAGCGGTTAGCATCGCGGTATTGCGGAAAAACAGGACGATCAACCTCCATACGCTTACGTGAACATCAGCGAGCGTTAAAGGGACGATATCCGTTGTCCGAGGTCGCCATGCACAGAGTAGAAACTGAGCATCAATTTGCATGGGACCAAACTTGCATTGTCGGCTCTTGCCCATACAAAAAGGGTCGCAAATTTTTAGAAGCTATGAATCCCGACGAATCCTGCATCAACAGGCACGCTGAATTAGATCCAATATACACCAACCTTAAAAAGGCCTGGAAAATAGACCAACCACAAAAGCAGGCTAATGACCAGAGCTGACACAGCATTATCTATTTTTTGACACGTTTAAAAATGTGAACTGTTCCTCACACTATTTCCTCACGTTTGAAGACGACCTAGCGTGCTAGTGTCGAAAATTTACGAATAAAGTTTGTTACCGTTTCCCGAAGAATTTCTCCATCAAAGTACCATAGTTCGCGTTTGCGGGATAGCTACAGCTCATCGCTGCCGCTTCTTGGTGTGGATTACTCAAGTTAATTGCCAGGGACTAAAATTTCCATTCAGACTTTGAAGACTTTAAAGGAGGTATATAACCAGCCAGAATTCGGTTGATATACCGTAGCTAGTATTTTAAGCGCGGTGATGGCTGAATTTTGCAAAAATCACTCAAAAGTGCATACATTTGTGTCTTCCTAGCCTCCGCACGAACAAATCAACTCTTTCATATATTTAACATACACTTCTACATACTTTAACTTGGTAGATCAAACCACTAGTGAAATCTAACCACAATTAACACGCAGTGAACGCAGATTGACGATCAATCAATAATTTAAAATTTAAAGCTGCGGCCAAGCAAAGCCTCTGCGAAGTCAGCCTTTGAGTCTCAAGCCAATCGTGTCGCTACACGCGCCAGGATAGTATCTGATTGGCCTGACGGACATGGCTGTACTTGCCTATTTTTAACCTTAAATATGTTGTACTTCCTACGTTAAAAGACTTCTGCTCTCGCGTTCTTCTTGTCTTGTTGATTTTTGGAGACTCACAGAAGGCATACTTGGGTGGTGATATCTCGGTTTTGGATACATTTACATCTACCGATCTTTTTTCAATTAAAACTTTGACAGTAGTGAAATCAAACGAAGCATTTTAATTCAGAACTTTGATGGAAGAAAAAGCCTGCACTTAAGAACAAAGAATGAAGCTTTGTTCCATTAAAGGAGTCAAGCTTAGGTGGACTACAAGTGCGAAGTGTTGGTTTTTAGTTCCGTTAAAACCAAAAAAATCCTCATAGTCCATCATAAAGTCTCAGACCGTATAAAATTGACAGTAAGTAAACTCATTAAAAATCTATAGATCAAACAGGCTCTTCCACTGGTGTTTTCGCCTCTCCTTCCTCCTTGAAAATTTTGCATTCTGCAAGGCATCCACGTGACGACCCACATTTGTAGTTCAAGAAGACCGTAAGCACCGCACCTTCACAGGGAGATAAAAAACATGCTCAGTAATACAGCCGTTGTTTTATCCATAACTGTATAGTTGTGTGCTCTGTATAGTGTGATAGTTGGTGTGGTTTCGAGCTCCAAAAAGACAGTGGAAGCTTAAAATGATTGATCTTTCTTTTTCCAGTTTTTTCAAGGATTTTGAGCAGTCGAAAAACAGTAATTGTTTGGCAAATGCCCTAGATAATCGAATGCTTTAGGCTTGCGATTCGTAAACCACTTATAGTTCATGCATAAACAGTCAGCTCCTTTTGGCTAAAGAAGTGTGCGTTTTAACCACATACGTCACCTGCAACTGATCGGTATATTTTACCTACTTATTTCGCTTCAATTGCTTAATGAAATCAATTGGGAGCTTATTTTTGACGATCAAGTGATAGTATGATAATTCAGGCAAATTTATTTGTTGATTAACAACAGCTAGCATTGGCTTTCATATTCAATAGCCTACTGCACAGTATTTTAACCAATCACTAATCCGACCAGAAGTGCAACAAAAGAGGTTATTTATGTTCTTGCAATTTAAAGGATTTTTGAAACTTTTCGATGTGTATCATGCTCAGCTGTCACAAATGACTACTCTTCGTTGTCTGAGTTGCGTAAGCCTCTCAAAGTGCTTTATCACGGACAGATTCCAGGAAATGCTTGACACGGTGGGTGAGGAAAATCATCTGATTGCGACATCTGGACTGAACTGATGGATCTATAGTTCACCTTTTAAAACCACCCACAGCATTTTAATGCAAAATGAGTCGATCAAATGTGCATAAAGGCTTTTGCTACAGCTGGATTTTATACGCATGTAAATTGAAGGTGTGCGCGGTGCTTCGCGCCGCAGACTATGCTAATATAACCACAGAACGGTAAGTTGGACCTCCTCACCACCATGTCTATTTTTCCTTGAATTCCGACATTTTGATAAGCAAGTTTTTTCCACAATACGTTAAACGATAATACAGATAGGGAAAACCTACAGATATAAATAAACAACATTTCTAAATACAATAAAATACAAAATGCATATAGCAGTTATTAAAGTATATTCCGCTGCTAACTAAAATAGAACACGTCCTCAATTATTTGTCGACACTTAGCTTTGCCCCACGCAGCGTTGCATATAAGGTGTGCAGTAACACACAAAACACTTACAATCTAGGAAAATACCAATGGAATGACTGACATCTCCTTCTAACCAAGAATTAACGTTGTGTAATAAGGTAGTCGTGGTTTCCACGCGCGTTGGATTGTGCTGAATTTGATGGATAAGACGTATAGGCAATTGACCGTAATTTATAGCCCGTATTTGTGTAGTGCTAAGGCAAATAACAATTTCCGGAAAAAGTGCACTTCTTAGCAAACCAGATGTCTCGACAAGATACTTTTCATCTTTGCGGAGTGCTTGTCTGTAAACTAACACAGAATAAACTCTCCCGTCAAAGATCTCATCCATAGCACTTTTCGTAAAATCGTGTTAGGAAAAAATAACGGTAGCTGGACTTTAAACTGCAGCGGCGAGATATTACATCAACTGACAAATTCTCTAGTCACGAATTGTAAGTTATCCTGATAAAATGAAA
Organism: Ligula intestinalis; assembly: GCA_036362985.1. NCBI lineage: Eukaryota > Metazoa > Platyhelminthes > Cestoda > Diphyllobothriidea > Diphyllobothriidae > Ligula > Ligula intestinalis. Next base: position 44,142,485 of record JAYGXS010000005.1, read on the forward strand.
TAAGCGTTTCAATAATATTTATAAAAATATGTTGCTGTTTATGGGAATTGTGTGAACCCCGAAGAAGCTTCTCTTCGTGTTTATTAAATCCCCTGATTTGCCCTGAACTACTGCGCTAGCTTCTCGTAGCAACAACCGAAGCGGCTGCCGACAAATTATGCGAGCAAGTATTATTTACAGGGAAAAATCTCATGCAATCTCTGAACATACCATGGCCAATGGTAAGTTAATTTCAAGCAATATTCTGTGCCCTCCTTTTCCCTCTCTGCCCTATCATCGGGCCTTGTTAGTATGTTAAGAAAAACTTCAACCAATTTTCCTCATCTCGCATGTCTTATTGGACTCCATTTTCATAAAATATACTGGTCTGCAAGACCTAATGGCTCTTATTATTTTATTGTTAAGTGTTTAGTGTTTGGAGATTCATTTGAGTATGAGTACGAGTTGAGATCAAGGCTCAGAGTGTCTTAATAAACTGGGAAGAGCTTGAGATCTTCATTTATCTAATTAAAACGGTTAAATCTACGAAGACCACCGTTGGGAGACGTGGTTTAAGTACCAAAAATCAAATTTTTTAACGTACCAAGTAAAGCGAAGAGCGCACAGAAGACACATATGTATATCACGTGGTGGCTGAGGTCTGTTTGGGATATTACGACTGCTGTTAGCAGGCTGCCTGGCGTCTAAGCGAAAAGCAGTAAAAACAAATTAATGGGAGGAGCAGCTTCACTTA
>JAYGXS010000005.1:44160696-44174055 GCA_036362985.1 Ligula intestinalis
ATTACAAAGGTAAGAATCAAGGGGATCTGTTTTGAGATACGAAAAATAAACATCGGCATTATTGTCACGCAGCATAAGCAGAACTGATGAGTAAAAACTCATAGCTTTTCAAAAGAAAAAAAACAGAACTTTCAGCATGGGAAGAGGAAGACTCGATCGCTGGGACAATACGTTTATTCCCCGTTTTGACATCCGTCGCGGATTCATCATCAGATACATCAGTAGGAGACTGTAGCAGAAACATGTAAGGCGTGCACAGAAGTTTACAGCATTTATGGGATACAGTCATAACTGTACACATACAGCCACAATTAACGTTAATTGCCTTCCTGTGCGTGGATGGTTTGTTGGACGGCACGCGGGCTCTGACCTGTTGAACTTTCATCACGGGCGGTGGGCACGGATGTGATGATTGCTCGGCCTACGCCCAATTCTTGCTCGGTCATCTCGACTTTTTCTTGTCACCGTTTCAAGTTGGAGTCGTACACAGGCCGGAGGCAGCCAGAAAGCGTAAGGTAATGAAGCTGAAAGACCCAGTGTCACGGCAATAAACATCTGGGGTCGTCTACGGGATCTGGCGCAGTTGCGGTCAAAGCAACTATGTCGGAGAAACTGGCAGACTTCTCAAGACACTTATTGCCGAACACGCGGCAGCAGTGCGGCGAAATAATGCCGATTCTCAAGTTGCGGGTCATTAGACGAGACCTGACCACACATTAAAATTTTATGAGGCTCAAATTCGCGCAAGAGGTGAAAATCGGGTGAGTCGGGAACTACTCGAGTCATGATTCACAGGCCCCCAATCCATAAACAAGTGTACCAATTTGCTCAATCCATATTCAATGCTGAGACTCAATTTGGCCAAAGCAAGTCGCCACTTCAGGCACGGGATGGCCACCGCCTCATCGTACGCTAACATCGGAGAGCGAGACGGCCGAGCAATCATTACACTCCGAACCCACCGCTCGTGATAAAAGTCCAACAGGTGAGAGCCCGTGTGCCGTCCAATAAACTATTCAAGCGCAAGTAGGCAATTAACGTTAATTGTCGTTGTATGCTTGCAGTAATGACTGTATCGTATAAATTCTGAAAACTTCTGTGAATGCATTACCCTTTTCTGCTACTGTCTCCTACTGATGTCTCTGATGATGACTCCACGACGGATGTCGAAACGTCAGGGAAATAAACGTATTGTCCCAGCAATCGAGTCTTCCTCTTCTCAATTGCCTCCTGGGACACGCATGTTCGATTGTATTGGCAATTTCACCGTGGGGTCCTTATTTTCTACAGTTTTCTGCAATTGCCACTTCAAACGAACATGCGAGTCCCAGGCAGTAATTGAGGAGAAGAAGGAGATGCGATTGCTGGGACGATACTTTTATTCGCCTGACGTTTCGAAGACCATCGCGGATTCCTCAGCAAAAAAATCACCATGAGCGCTCGTAGAAACAGGTAATTCATGCAAATAAATTTGCAGTATTTATAGAATACAGTCACTATGATACTGCGCCCTTAAGGCAATTAGAGTCCCGCTTATCGGGGATTATTGCTCACTTGTGAGCTTGACGACCGACGTGCGAGCCGTGAGCTACTGAACTTTAATCACTCATGGTATAATTAGACATGCCGATCGCTCGTCCATCTGACTCCCCGGCGTCGGCGTGTGATGAAGTGTTGGCCTGTGCATTTTCCAGGTTCCAACTAGCTTTGGGCAAATTGAGCTCCAGCAGCAAATTGGATGTTGAAGTAGATGCACTTTTTATGGGCTGGAGGCCAATGAACTAACTATGACTCACACGAATTTCACCTCTCGTGAGGATTACGGCCTCACGATGCGTTCATTGTTATTAGCGTGCATTTTCGTAGTTAGTGTATCTTATAAGAACTGAAACTCCCTGGGCATGAATTCCTCGTTTCTGATACTGTTTATGCTAATATTTTTGAGGAAGAATCCGCAATGGACTTCGAAACGTAAGGCGAATAAAAGCCTTGTCCCGGCGATCGCTTCTTCTTCTTCTTCTTCTTCTTCTTTTGAATCGCAGTCTTCTGTAAATTCTGTCGTTAAACGTGTTTTGCAGCTGAATTTTCACAGTCAAGTCACCGCCCCCAGTCAGTTGTTATTCCCCTTAAAAGAAGAATGATGCTAGAAGTTTGTTCGTCTTGAACGAAATTGCGGGGAACAGCATGTCCATGGTTTATTACCGCTTTTAGAATGTACTGCACTGGTATCACCGTCGGTATATGAGGCCTAGAAACTACCTAACCTTGTATGCTAGCCAGTCTTTAAATAACGCCCAATCATATACAGTTGTTCACTAAGTGAGAACCAGGCGACCTTAGTATTCATATTTAAAAGTTATCCTCATTTATGAATTTTAACAATAATAATGCGACTTTATGTTGTTATTTGATATACTGGGAGCTAAATAAAAGCCCACACCCATGTTTTGCCGGTTTTCTGCCGCTACTTGACACAGTTACAAGGAATCCGACTCATTGTTGGATCCCTTCAGCATTCCCTGTCTTGAAATTTCATCTTTTAAACTTCCTTCGAAATTGTTTTTTGAACTTGATATAGATCAGATTATTCGATGCTTATAGACCAAAATCTGTTGTGTATATTTGGGCCAAAGTCCGATGGCCACTGAGGTTTTCAGAATTGCGTCAAGTTAGTGTTTTGTTTTTTTTTACAAAGGCACAATTTAAAAATCTGCTGTTATCTCGGACAAAATTACTCTCAGAATAAATGCCCGAAACGAGGTCGTTAAACTTGCAGTAGAAAACCTCCGCTTATAAAAAATTATTTGCCATCTTGCACTTTTAAAACGTTTTTTTTCATAAACCCTCACTAATCTGTTTTCTTAAGCGGAAAAATATCTGAAAAACTATAGCTAGTAAACAATAAATATTGAGCAGCTACTACCTTATATGAAAACATGTCACCTATTCTTCCCCAGACCGGTCGTCCAAGGGTGTTGAATGCTGCAGCAATCGCTCCAACTACCATAAGGAACTGATCGTCACGTATGTGCATTTGCCCCAAAATCTAAAAGTTTCAGAAAAGGCAAAAGTTCTCTGGCAGTGTGGAAAGCGAAAAGCAAGAAAATGGTAAAATTCGGACGCAGGCTTTCAGTTAAGGAGGTTGGATTTTGCTGAGGCAAACGTAAACTTAGCTAGACTTGCATTTCTGAACCTAGAACGGTTTAATACAGAAATTCTCTGTTGTGATTCAGTGCAAACTTCTTTTCGAGTTTAAGGTTCCCATCTTGGCTTCGGTCACTATTTAATGAAGTCCATAGCCCGCTGTTTATGTAATACTATTGTGAGCAAAGACGGGTGCTTGGAAATGCGTTGACACAAAAACGCTCAAATGTTATTTGTGTTCACAATCGCCCCGACTGATTACCATCTGTGCCTGAATTAGTAATCCAACTGTCTCCGCTTTCTAGTTCAAAAACACGTTAGCTGACGTACAGAAGACGCCGTTGATCATGCAATATTTCGACATATGCGAAAGACAAAAACTCTTTCGCTAATCGGAATTGACTCCAGTTGTGATACTCATTATCGTGCAGTGTATTCTGAAATCATTTTAGTCAGGATAGAAAGCCGGCTTTTTAACGAGCTTCATTCCGACTCCTAGCAAAACGTATCTTTTGTAAAAACGGACTTCTTAAGTAGGTTGCCTTTTTATCATTGATTTTGACTGCCTTTATAAATTCAAATCTATTTTATGGAAAAAATGAAACAAAAATTTATTTCTTGTACATGCTTGATTAAAAATAACGCCCTATGTAAATTTTATTCGCAAAGAAAGGGAAGCTTTCGGTTTTAAATAAGTTGCCAGTTATGAGCTTTTTTACAATTTTGAGGTTTTTTATTCAAAATATATCGTATCCGCAAATTTATTAGTGCTGCTCATACTGCATAAAGTATATATTGAATCTTTTTCAGTATTTGATGATAACTAGGTGACGTCTTCCTCATACTGTAGGCGGAACTGTACATTTCCTTAAACAGGATGCACACAGTGCGCAGTTTTTAAACCTTGAATTCTAGTATAGCAGTCACTAGGTTAGAAATTTATTTGGCAATTAAGTAACTTATTTAAACCCAAAAGCTACTCTTTCTTTGAGTTTAAAATTTAAAGAAAGCGTAATGTTCTATCAAACATGTACAAGAAATATATTTTTCGTCCATATTTTCCATAAAATAAATTTGAATTTATAAAGGCAGTCAAAATCAATGATAAAAAGGCAACCTACTTAAGTAGTCAGTTTTGAAAATAGAAGCGTTTGGCTAGGAGTCATAACGAAGACATTAAAAATCCGGCTTCCTATCCTGACTGAAATTAATTCATAATACACCACACGATTATCAGTATCACAACTGGAGTCAATTCCGTTAAGCGTAAGAGTATTAGTCTTTCACATATGTCGAAATATTGCATGATCAACGGCGTCTACTGTAAAGTCAGATAATTATAGCAGTCGTAGAGGGATGGGGGAGGAAAATCACGCAAAGACTGGTAGATACAAGAATCTTACGCCAGGCCACCCTGGCTTACTTATCAATCTGTCAGCCTTGTCTTCTTATAGACACCAGTCAGTCTGCTTGCTGCTTCTATCGCGTAATGCATACCCTCTGCGTATTACATTAACGTGATTCCTTCTCAAACAGGTACTGGTCACAAGTCAGACTCAGACTATAACTATATATCGTTTTTATTACGAAAATCGAATCCAAGCAAAAGAACAACAAATAAGCTACAAATATTACATAAATACTGTGTAGGATTACGAAAGTGATGATCGTCTCCTTTCGAAATGTGCTTACACTGTTCATCCAAGTGCCGCTTGAGGTGAATGCCCGCGAACTGTGCGAGTTTTCTTCCAAAGCTGAATCTTGCTATATCATCAATTCCTCTCGATTTGCTGGGTGTACGCACATCTATTCTGGTCAACCTAATTACGCTGGTAACTAACAGTTTCGTGTTCGTCCGCAGCCTGATTAAGTCCTCGGTAAGTTGGCCCGTCATCAGGATGTATTTTTGAGCCTGTTTCTACTTGATGTTTGTTGACAAGGAGCAATGGTAATGCATCCAGTTTTTTAATGCAATATACCTTCCATCGAAAGCCTAACACAATCAAAAGTCTCATATGCCATCAGCGCATGAGCAGCGGCTCTGTAGAGTCAGTACTGGATCGTTACCGCTTTCTTCGGCATGTGTACTTCCAACTAAAATACGGTCACGTTTGTGCTTACTTCCGCCTGCAAATTTGGCCTCGTCCATTTGCACTGGGTTTACCGATGTCCCCTCCAAATCTGCCCTATTAGCTTCAGAAACAATTTTGGCGTAGTCATCGTGGCAGTCATTGACCACGTCAACTCCAGTATTTAGGGGTCAACCAGTAAGCTTGGACAGCTTTCCGCAGGAAAATTTTCTTCCCCAAGAGATAACCTAGTTATACATTTTACAGAGCTTCCGTGCAAATCACAATTATGGAAGAATTTTTCCACTTTCTTATTAACCAATTAGACTGGTGAATATTTCTTCTACATAGTCCGACCGACACGGTCTGTCGATAAACCTTCTTGTTCATTAACATCACCGGCCTATTACACTTGCGGCGAGAGTTCTCCGCTGGTAAGAGACCATGTCGGAGGTGGAGATACCGTTACATCACCGCCTCAGAAGAAAACCCCCAAAGCAACATTTTAGAAGGTATGTTAAAGAAGGGACAAAAATATAAGGTAGGAATCACACTGTAGTAGCTCACCTATCTTAACTATTTCCGCAAATTCACTTTTCTTTTTTAATCACCTTTTTGCACACATTGGCTGGTGATTGCCCCAAGTCGGACTTCGGCCTAACAGGTTTAAGGGAGAATTTACGCGAACTTAGTCTCCATATGTTTGCATAAGTGAGACATGCGAATTAGTTAGGCGGACGTGTTCCGATTTCTGTGTTAAGCGGGCCAGTTGGAGGTTATATGCTGGCAGCCACATCGGTTGAAAAGGGCGCAATATTGCCACCGAACGAGTCCAGACAATAATACTTTTGCCAATACAAAAGAACGTACGAGTCCCAGGAATTAATTGTGAAAAAGACGACCTGATTGCTGAGACAATGCTTTTATTCGCTTGATGTTTTGATATTCGACATGACCTGGCCACACATTCAATGTTGATGAGGCCGAACTTCTCACAAGAGGTGACAATCGGGTGAGCCGAGAATTACTTGAGTCATGGTTCACGAGCCCCAATCCATCAAAAAGTGCAACGATTTTCCCAATCCATATTTGGCGCTGTGACTCAATTTGGCCAAAGCAAGTCGCGGCTTGGGGAACAGAGGAGCCAACGCCTCATCCTATGCCAGTACCAAGGGGCCAGATAACCGAACAATAATCACGCCCAAGTCCCCCACGTGTGATGACACATCAGCAGGTCAGAGCCCGCATGCCGTTCAACATCCTACCAACACTCAAGAAGGCAATTACGGCTACTTGGTGTAATTTCTTTGCAGTAATTACTATATCCTATTAATACAGTAGTCGCCGGTTATAAAGCCCAAGGTTACGAAGTCCAACCGCGCATCAAGCCCAAATCAGCTTGAGACGGAATTTAACCTAGCCGGCTATAAAGCTTATTTTGCTAACAGGATAGAGTGAAATTCTCAGCTCTCTGCGTGCGCAACTGGTAACGCGTCGCAAATTTTTTGTTTTGTTTTTGTTATTACGTAAAATACAGAAAAAACAGCAGTCTTTCCCTGTATATAACCAAGCTCTACACATAATACAGTACGTATATAATGTAAAGTGCCTATCCTGCATTTGCTAATCAAGAACTAGGACTCTCCGTTTAATGCGCACGCCACTTTTTAAGCCAATTAAGTCCGGGCCCGAGGTGGGCTTAATGGCCGGCGACTACTGTACTGCAAACTCCTGTACATGTGATACCCTATTTTCTGCTGCTCTCGGACTATGGCTCTGATGACGAATCCACGACAGATATCGAAACATTAGGCGAATAAAAGTGTTGTCCCACCGATCGAGTCATCTTCTTCTCAAGAATACTTTTTGAATGTTTTCTTTGAAACATATTTGAATTTATAAGAACACAAAACATCAATTTCAAAACGCACACAACTTAAAAAGTGCATTTCTACAGTATACATACACTTTATTGCGGGCGGTAAGAAAGCACCTGGTTCGAAAGCCGGCATCCTACAGAAACTGAAATATCCTTAGAGTAGGCTACAGGATTATCAATATTAGAACACTGCCTATATACTGAGCTGTAATCGAAAAATAAATTCAGAATTTTGGATGTGATTCCACGTGGCAGACTATCATCTGTATGCTTGATCGTAAACAGCTCGTGAACTCGCTGAGTTACCTTGTACAAGGAGGTAATAAGGATGACTGGGATGATTGTTAGGAGCAGAGAAATCCAAAGAAGAATGAAATCGGGAGTCCGAATCACTTCGCAAGCCGTCAGCTGCTTGTTCGCTCCTCTAAAATAATCAAAGTAAAAGGAGGCGTTCTCTGTAGATTCCGCTTCAATGCACTATGTGGTATTTTCTCAAATACAGCCAATTTTGAGTTTTTAATATCAAAAGTAGGACCGTTTAATAATGTAAAAAACAAGCAGATTTTTAAAGGCTGTCATATTATGTTTTCAGTTAGAAATCAAGAAAATAAGACTCACTCTTCAGCTTCAAGTGAATCACAGTCAGCGTTTGCGTCAGCCTACGGGAAAAAAATAATTCGTAGAAACTTCTGTATTGTCTCAATGCTGTGTAATACATGCTGACTTTGTTCCACAAGGACGCTTGATATTTACCACGCGTGGTCACACCAGCCATTAAATCAACTTAACTTTGAACTGAAAATTTGTAGCAGCCAGTCTACGCTGAACTCACGCTAATGCAAGAAGAAGCAGCTCGTAATTCATAATAAAAACTTATTTTAGATGAGATTTATGCCGCTCTATCCTCTATCAATGCGGAAATCGGCTAAGCCGGTCACTGTACCACAATCCCTGTGTGGTATTATAGGCCAGAACGCAACCAACCCTGCCCACGCGCATGAAGGTGCCTTGTGCGCCTGACTACAGTAAAACAAAATCAACAACAGAAAAAAAGCGACTCTGATCACTTTCAGTGAAGGTGGAGGAATTTTGTCACTGGTAGATGTGGAAAAGTGAAAGAATGAAACCAATATTAAAAATTCATATGATTAAAACAATCCCGCTATGGGACGGTTAGGCAACTCCGATAACGAAAAAGTGCCTTGGGGAGGGTAGAAATAGAGTGAGAGAAAGTGAGGTCAAACCTGGGGGCCCCGATGCCTTGGCGTTTTATTACATGTCCTTCTTATAGATATGCGACGCGCTTTGGGCCTCTCATGCTGTACGCGCTGAAACTGCAGTTTGATAGGCAGCCAACGGACGTTATAACTCGGTCCTCTTAGAACTATCAGTCAGACAATAATTAATATTTCCGAAGTTGACCTCTATGGCACTGCCATCCAGTTGAAATTCGTGCCCCCGCCCTTTTTAATGGTCATTAGCACTTTTTACGCGGTCCAGACATATGTGGGTCGCGTGGATGGGCTGCTTCATTTTTTGCAAATTCCTTCGAACGATCCTGCCACCATTCCTCTTGCCTACTTGATGACACTAGACTCAGACGAGTAAGAGAGGCGAGAGTTTTTTAGACGCAAGGCTTAACTTCTGTCGTTCTTAACTGCTTAATTTTTAACGCCCTGTTCCTGCGCCCACTAGGTTGTAGAGTTAAAAGTCTAGGGTACCATATGAAGAGTAAAATTTATTGTGGGTGCGATAGCAAAGGCGATTCAAGGCAGAAGAAAGAGGATCGTTCACTGGGAGAGGTTTATTACAAGCCACTGTTTCGGGTAGTTGTCTCATCTAACCATCTTCAGAGAATGGATACTGTAGCTCATGCCCTTGTCTTTATGCCCCCTTTCTTGCCTGTGCCTGTTCTATCAATCATGTTTTAGTGCAGCTTAGGGGCGTTCAATTATGTTGGAGAAACAAGCCGACAACTAAAATACGCAAATGCATGAGCATAAGCTAACCGTAGGGAGGTGTAACCCAAAGTCGGAAGTAGCAAAGATGGGGCAAAACTCCAATTGTGACGTGATTGAAATTGTGGGCCAAGGTGATGATCACACAAAAAGGCAGATTAAAGAGGCCTGGATGTCGAACGACTGTTCAGTCAACCGCTACTTGGATTTACTAGTTCCCTATGCTGTTTTAAGGACCTTGTTATCTGGATAGAACAATGGGACCGAGAATAAATCCGGGCACGAAAGAGGACGTAAACTGAACACTCAGGCGGCCGACACCAACGTTCTCGCGTGTGCGTACCAGGTACCAGTCAAGACACCACAGGAGGCGACGGGACGAACACACAGGAGCCAACTTTAACCTACGCCACATCAACACGCCGTCAGCCAACGTCGTAGCCAACATGCTCATGCTGAGCACCAGTCAGGGTGCCACAAAAAGCGACGAAAGGAACAAACAGAGGGCCGACACCAACGTAAACGGCCCGGCGACAGCTGAGATAGAGAGACAAGGAAACTGTAGACGCAGTGAAAGACGCATAGTGACTCAAACATGATTGGTAGAACAGGCACACGCAAGAAAGGGCGGCATCAAGACTAGGGCCATAAGCCAGAGTACCCATTCACTGAAGATGGGTAGACGAGACAACTACCCAAAACGTCAGGCTTGTAATAAACCTCTCGGGGTGAGCGCTCCTTTTTCTTGTGATTTACCACCCGGGAATCAAATTTTCAGCACTATTACTGCGCTCAAAGGCGTTTGTCTCTTTCCCTCAATTTAACTGAACTGAACTGATCCTATACCTGTTGTACGAAACAACAACTGGCTGACTTTATTTGCTGTCTGGTGTCTAAAGCATCGATTTTTTGTTCGGCTTCATCAAAATTGTTGAAAAAAGTACAGTTTTCCTTTGTGCATTCCCCTATACATTCGACCACTTTGGTTTCAGTTTTTTTAGGTGAGATAAATTAAAGTGGTTTCCCTTTTGGCCGGTAAATAAAAGTTTAGGTCACCTTTAAAGTACAATTATCGAAGCTCATTTATAAGTAAACCGCTTTATGCCTTAGAAAGCGGATGCCAAATAAAATGGCCGTTATCATCTTATTGTGTGCAGCCCACAGGATGATCTAGTGTGCGCCTTATCTGGATAACAAACTAGAACAGTGTTAATTAGTCGAATATGGATACATACAGCCCAACACGGTGGTGAAATATAATCTCTGCTATTGCAATGGACGGTAAATATATTTTAAGGACGAGCTTCTCTTAAGGATCGGATAATATGGTGGAATATGTTTATCAAATCAGAGTGTCCTATTTTGGCTATATGCTTATGCTAATGTATTTCTCAAATCTGAACCTAATTCCACGTTTTATAAGTGGTCAATGAAAAACTTCTTGGACGCATTAGGAAAATGAAATGATTGAAATTGCCTCAATGACTATTATATGGAAGATTAGAGAACGTCATGCCTCGAAGTATAAGGAGGGATTCATGTATTTACATCGCAAAAAGTACAGCAGCAATAAACTATAAATAGATGAAATAGGAGACCCTATCACACACGCAGACCTTAGCAGGAATTTATATCAGAAAACGTAAATTAAATTTTAACACCACACTTTCTGTCCCGAATTGGTGGATTCCATGTGAGCGGCAAAGTTGGGCGGGTAATATCGATCCAAGTGTGATTAAACTCACAGTGTGAAGCGCGACATTCGTAGCTCGAAAGAGGTAGAGCGTTGGCTTGGCTAAAAGGCCACTCTCCTATGCCGGTTCGAATCCCGCCAAATGCCACGAGTTATTTCACAATTGGGTCGACTAAATTAACTAAATCTGCCAAACCAACTTAATTAATGTTAAAATGTGAAAACACCAATAGTACATAGAGCATTTTTAGGCATTTTGTTATTGCCAGTACACCAGTACGTGTCTAGTGTTTTGTAAATGCTTTCGAGGCTAAAATTCACGAGTTGAGACCGATTTAACAGGTGGCTACAACGTAGGTGTTTATTGTTTTCGCTGGTTTATAAAGTTTTTTTTACATCTTGCTGAATACTGCCGGCTCGTCCCTTCACTACTGACACGCATGCACATTGCTGAAAACAATCACGTTCGACTACGAAGCACTAGGTTTACCCAGCACTTTACTCGTGTGGTCAGTCGATTAAGTGTTTCAGTACGCCGCTGTCTCGTTAACCGGTTCGGTACACATACTGTTTTTTTTCGAATTCAAGGAATTCCTTGAAGCTGACACCCTTAGTTTGCCTGTTAAATGCTGCCACTCAGACGAGGAAAATGATCAGTACCGATGAAAAAAATAAAACCCTTAACACTTTCTGATCTAATTCGTTTGAGTCCCAGAAATCTGTTGCTGGAGTTGGTTTCGAGCTTGAAACTGGCCATCAGTTAGAACTCCAATTGTGTTTTAAACGGTGGATGAGCCAATCATTTTAAGCCAAGGGCAAGGTCAACCGACGACCTGTTATTTGCCAACCTTGAGATAAGCGTAATAGGCAAACATTGAATCGAACTTCGCTGTTGTTAGGTTTGTTAAATGTAGAATTCACTAGAGTGCTTTTCATTTCTACGGCATCGAGGTACAGTTTAAAGTTGTTAAAAGTTCTAAGAGCTAAACTCGCCACTACGTGAGCAGATGAAGCAGGCAGCAACCATCAGTTTATCTTTGATGGCCTTAACGAGGAAATCAATTTTTGTGACCAGAGGAACCTAGAAGGCCTGTCAGGTAGATTAAAGGTATCGTCAGTTTTCAATACCTCGTCCTGAGGAGGCCTATGTTTCTAGACTTCCTTCTTAAGCATCATTTGAACAGAAAAAAGAAATTTCCCGCAAAATTTTGCAAAGTTCTATAGGAATTGCTAATGCAGGAATTGTTTACTAAAGTAATCCAGTTTGCCTTATGCTGGGAAGTCTTTCTTGAATTACAATGCAGGTGTTCGTGGCATAGTTACTCTGGTCAATGCCTACAGTTTGAGGTTCTAACTTAAAATAGGGAGTCCGTTGAAGCAATAACACTGAAATCTCTCATCAAACAGTCCTGTTGAAATGGCTACCAGGGGTACTTAAATTCCAAATACTCTTGTATCAAGCATATGCAGGTCCGGAAGACATTGGCGGACTTGCTCAACTTCTGTAAACCAACAACCTCTGTCGTCGAAAGATCTATTTATACCAGCGCTCCCGAACTTTTCACTGGCAGTGCTTGGGTAATGCCTGATTATCAGTCGTATTCACAAACAGAAAACATCCACTGCAGCGTCTCCCTACTGTGTGCACTAGGGCGGAGACCACACTGTTACCACCGTTCTCCAGACCCCAGTGGGGACATATAGGGCTATTTTCTGACCGACTTTATAGCTTGCACACTTTAATCACATATTACTGAACATTTATGCTGAATCGAAAAGCGGAGAAATCATTGCCGAAAACAAAAGGACGGTGTTACCCAAAGAGTGTGGTACACGAATGTAATTTATCTGTGACAAACCACAGGGAACTCTAACTAGACATGCAAATAATAAAGGCACAATAAGTTTTATAGATCTGGGCGTAGTGTAAAATATGGCCTTCTATTGTTCACCATTTCATGTTGGTTTTCTGCTCAGAGGCTTTTCACTCATATGCGTCAGTCGCATTTGCAACATAACAAGTTTCGGTGTGTGCCGTTAATGCTCGTTAGTTTTTAGATGTCCATGTGGATTCAGATATACAGTAGGTGCACTAACACATGAAATCCAAGGATTTTTACAAGTAACTCCCTGTTAATCAAAAGCAACTGAAGCTGCGGCCCCAAAAGTCTTAGAAAAATAAACTTATGGTCGTTCCTCACAATAGGGCACATTTTGATTACTGAAGAAATATAACGTTTAATAGAAATACAAGCTTCTTTTAGCCAAGTGGAATATTCCGAAAAAGTGGAAATCGGGCGTTCTAGGTTAAGTTCTTCTTGTAGAAGATGCCTGTTAATACAAAACCACCGGGTGGATATAGCAGGAAAAGTAAAATTGCGTTGGAAAATAATCATTTAGTAAATTTTTCATATATACGTGCTTCCATATTACGGGGAATGTTATGTATGAATATTGCTGAACAGCCCAAATTTCGAGTATATATTCCAATACGTTTTCACGAGAATTTCTAGTTTTTCTTTCATTTATGCATTGCCTGATTGGCGTTGGACTAAAGCAACCACAATTACGCTTGACTTGGCCCATTTTGAGATCACAGAAGTAAGATATTCCGTA
>JAYGXS010000005.1:44174155-44204230 GCA_036362985.1 Ligula intestinalis
GTTGATGCAGCTTTCTTTGTGTGTCAGTTTCAGAACCACCCAATCAGCTGAAATCATTGCTGACATAATTAAATGTCCACTACAAAAGTCGCCAATGAATATGCTTAAGATTGACTAAAAATAATTATGCAAAACGTCGGCTCTTGATAAAAAGCTTTATTGATATATTTTGGCGTCTGATGTCTGCGTACTTTCAGTTTTTTTATGATTGAGTCAAGATCAGAATGGAAAATGTTGGCCAGTGGATTGATTTCCCTAACAATTAAGGATATATCTTCTGTTATAAATGAAAAAGCTGAATGTTTTATCTAAAACAGAAAGGTTTTCAGCATATTTGGTTACGTCTAGACTCAGTTCTACAATCGAAAATGCAAAGCAGAGTGGCAATAATATCAACGGCGATTTAGGAAAAGCTGTTTCGCAATGTCCAGTGACAATTCTGTCAAATGTTTTTGATGTTAACTGTCTCCAACTTCATACCGATTGTACAGTTAATTTGTTTGCCATATACTTATTAAGTTCTCAAACGCATCTCTTGCCTGCAACCCCTCAAATATAAAATATGATTTTAATATGGAGTAAAGAAAAGAACATCTTTAAAATTTATTACTCAATTTTATGGCACAAAACTTGGCAAATTTGCAAAATATGATTTTTTCAAACTTATATCGCTCTTTTTTTCCAAAAAGTAATGCGCTAACTCCTCATTTCACTTACCTCAATTTCATGTTCACAAAATAAAGTTTTCCGTTTTGTGAAAAAATATAATTCAAGCACTTCTGCTCTTCATGGATTTTCTTTTATAGTGCAACACGCACACACAAAAGTTCTTTTCCGCAACGTCTAATAGCCTAGGAAATTCCTCAGTTATCAACAAACGCTCGATTTTACCCATTTTGGCCTCTCTTTTAGCCCAGTATTCGGATCCAAACGGAATTACCTTTTAGTAAACAACATTTTGCGCCTCAAGTCAACTCAAGTAAATAAATCAATGACGTCAAGCATACTTTTAATCCTCCAATCCCCAACCTTCCATCACATATGTAATCTATTGTACTTTCTTAGTAGAATGCACAATATTCAAGAAACTGATTTTCACATCATCCGCATTTGGAACTGCAGAATATTCTGAGGGAAAGTTTGCTTATAAAGGCACATGCACGCTGGAGAGATTTTGCTTGTAACTCCTCCTTCTCCCATGAAAGACCTTTCAACACTTGAAATTACTTTGTTATAGCTAAAGTACGTCACGCTCCTTTTCAAGGATTACAGACAAGGTACTTAACTCAAGCCAGGGAACGTTGTGGGCATAATTATAACCTGCTACCACCCAGTCGCTGGTAAATTACAAGTGTCTCCAAATAAAGTGGGCTAGGAAAGACACACCTTTATCCATGTCAGTATGCGTAACTGTATGCATATACCGATTTATATACGACAATGGGTGTATCGTTGTTTCGATATTCATATCAGAAAAGAGCCCAAACTCGTGGTTTCTCGACTTCTCTGCTACTGCTGCTGCCTGATTCAACTGAGGGAGTTCGGCTCCTCAGTGGGCTCCGCTGTTCTCCATTCCGATTCTAGAACAGTAGAACCTCTGTTAACAAATTTAATCTGTTCTCACACCAAGCTCGTCATGTGAAACTCTCAGTTTATCGGACAGCCAATCAATTTGCATCAGTTCCCTGATTGGTTGCAAGTTATCGAGAACCCACACCCTGGAAGCAAGACTCAACGGCGGAAAAAAGCACCAACACATGCAGGGACAACTTGGTAACCAAGCGAAAGTTCGTTAGTCGAAACACCGTATAGCTATACGGTAACTGTTACCCAATTTAAGTGACAATAATTCTCCATATCTACCCACCAAATAGTGAGCCAAAACTAAAAATAACCAATAGAAGTGAATATGCAGGCTCCAGGAAGCAGTTCAGAAGAAAAAGATGTGGCCACTGGAACAAGAGTGTCATTTGTCTGACGTTTCGGATCCCGTCAGGAATCCTTTATCATAGGTATTGGTAAGTTAGTCCGAGTCATGCGCAGATAGGGGTAAAACATGCACATATTGCACGGTATTTATAGTTCTTTGCGGTCATTCGCGTGCGTACTATAATTATCCACTCTTGCAGCCACCACTTGGGCCTTAAACCGAGCGGCGATGGCTTGACATTCCGCGTTCGACTAATTGATTGCCGCGAGTTCGCTTTCCGTATCGGATCCTTGCAAGAGGTGACAATGGTGTAAACCGCGAACTGCTCGAGTCATGGTTCTCATGTCCCCAGTACATCAATAAGCGCAACGACTTGAAGTTCCCATGCGACGTACTGAGACACTCCCTGAGGAAAAGAATCAGTCACGTAGGAAGGGCCGGACTCAGCAACCTCTCTGACGACGGGGAGCATAATTGTTGCACAATTACTTAGCCCGCATCCGACACCGACAAGGAAATCGCAACAATTAATAAGGTGAAAGCGAAGTTTTAAGCCATCGCCGCACCGTTTTAGACCCAACCGGTGGGTACAGGAGTGGATAAGTGAATTACGCACGCGGATGAATACTACGAACTATCAGTACCGTGCAGTCTGCGCATGTGTCACCCCTATCTGCACATGACTCAGACTATCCTACCATCACTTATGAGTAAGAATTCTCGACGGCATACGAAACTTCAGGAAGATGAAACTCCTGTTCCAGGGGTCGCATCTTATTCTTTTTCTTCTAACCTAAAAATACAGCAACGCCTTAATTGGAATAATTTTAAGGTAAGAGCAATGACGAGTTACAGAATAGTGAAGCGTGAAAGACACGATGTCGCCGTAGTTTTCTGCATCCTGGACCTTAGTTTCTCGTTAGTATTTGCCAGGGAAAATCTCACAAATTGCTTAAACTACAGATGAGGGCAAAAGGTCACGGCCAGCGAGGATCCTTCATGTTCTGAGCAGCAAACATGCAGTACACAAGCAAGTGAACAATTTGTTGAGGTTGATTTTTGAAAGAATGTTAAGAGCGAAATTTCACACAGGCAGAAAACTCACAACAGATATCTACAACGTGCCATTCTCATCGGTAACCATCTGTGTAATGTGAGAAAACTGTAGTGGTAATTCAGTACTTGCATTAAAAATTATCATTAGCGTATTCTTCACCACATAAAGCCATTTTGTGAAAAGCATACCAATCTATTAATGGCAAAATGTTAATAAAATTGTTTTGCCCTCTTTTCGAGTATCCAAATTATAAAAGGTAAACAGGTGTCTGCAGATTGCGATCACAAGCGCTTTCCCTGCGGCGAACTTTCACCTATTCTTCACCAACTCACCCATTCTAGGATAGGGAAGTCAAGATCAATTCCCGTTTAGGGTCACATCTATGTGCATTTACACTTTCACTTGATCCTGTGACCTGACTAAGTACAGATGGAACTAAATAGGTTTCGAGTTCTATTCTTGCCCACCTTGTCGATATGAATCACCGAATCGATCCTAACGAAGCCTTTGAGGTTGTGAACCGTAAACTAGCCAACTTCCGCAAGGACGTACGTTAAAGGTTGCTAGCAACAGTTGGGGCAGTGGCTACACCGCTTGTTGTGTTATCGAAAGACGCTAATACAAGCACTATCACTACCGCGGCCGACGCCAGGCGGCGATCGTATAACGCTCCCACCTCCTGGTAAAAATTGTTCAGTCCGCGCAAATGACAGTAATTTTCACTCCATGTACCTGACCCATGACCATTGCTCACGGCCTATCCTGATTTCTTCCCCCTTCCCTCAACGCAGTGACCTCTACACGCTGATCTCATAATGTGGGCGGCATAAAAACGATGAGTTGTCATCACAAAACACTTATTAACTCTGTCAAACTGCATGGTTTTCGTTATCGCTACAAGTGTACCAGCTCGAGATTGAATTGCTGAAAACAAATGTTTACCGGCAAAATTGTTTGATTTTAATTTCACTTATTGGGAAAAAACCACCACAAATAACCAACTATTACTTAACTCTCATGTTTTAGAATAGTTGGAGCGATTTTCTTCGTCAACTCAGACTCACATATAAAAGGCTCTCAGATTGTTTGACCTTAAGGTGCAGACATATCCTTCGCGTAGATGGTAGAGCAAATTAAACATTGTGGCATCACAAAAAGAGGGCATGCAAAGTTTTCTTACTCATAGTATGTTGAAATATTCACAACGTTATCGATTTGGACTTTGAAAAAATGTAGGAATCTAAGCAGTAGAAGTACTCAGAACACTACAGTAGTTGCCGAAGATCACGCAACATGACAAGATATGCGAAAGATTTACACTCTTTCGCTAATCGGCATTGACTCAAGTTGTGATACTGATTATCGTGTAGTCTATTCTTAAGTCATGATAGGATGCGGGCTTTTCAACGAGCTTCGCTCTGACCACCAGCGAAACATATCTATTGTAAAAACTGGCTACTTAGGTAGTAGGCCTTTTTATCATTTATTTTGACTGTCTTTATAAATTCAAATATATTTTATGAAAAGCATGCACGTAAAAAAAGTATTTCTTGTACTTGTTTGAAAGCAAATTACGCCTTCTTTAAATTTTATACTTGAAGGAAGGGTAGCTTTCGGTTTTACAAAGTTGCTTAAATGCCGAATAATTTTCTAACCTAGTGACTGCTACCCCCGAATTCAAGGTTTATAAACTGCGCAATGTGTAGATCCTGTTTAGGGAAAAGAACGTTTTCGCCTACAGTTTGAGAAAGGCGTCACTTAGTTGTCATATAATATTGAAATAGATGTGAAACATATTTTATGCAGTATAGGCAGCATTAATACGATGCATTATGAAAAACAAATCACCTCACAATTGTAAAAAAGCTCATTATTAGCAACTTTTTGAAAACCCAAAAATACTCTTTCTTTGAGTATGAAATTTAAAGAAACCTTTATTTGCTATGCCACTAAATATTCCTAATCTGATACCAGCAAGACCGTAGGCTCGTAGCTCAACTGTTAGTACGTTCGCCCTGACGGGAGAGATCGCGAGTTAAAATCTCGGTGTGGCAGCCATTTCAGTGGTCACATTGGGGTTGAGTATTACTAGCCGATGACGCCTAACAAAGCCACAAAGGCCTTCCTAGTGATCCACTGTCTGTGCTGGTAATGTCCTTCTACGTACATGTATATAAAGTGGCATACAGGTGCTCGCCGATCGGTGTTAGGACGCACTCGTCCATTTGCGCCTTCAGACGCACTCTCGAGTCCCGCCGCACAGCGGCGGAATGGCCGTTTCTGGCTTATAAGCCTTCATCAGCCAGCTCTACCCAACCCCTGACCTAGCCGCCCCCGAGGCTCGACCCACCGACCTTGATAGTTAGAAGTCCAATGATCTAACTCTTGCTTTTTGCTTTGCCGATTTCGACCGGAAGTATGCACAGCGTTAGACAGGCGCACACAGATCAGTTTAGGGACACACTTGTCCCGTTGTGCCCTGGGGCTCGCTCTCGAGTCTCACAAGCAGCCAATGAACGGCAAGCGCATATTATAGGCAGGAACACATTACCAATAAAGAGAAGGGAGAATGGAACGATCATCTCCGGCTCAATTATGAAGGAGGTTTGACAGAATTTCTTTCTTTTAGTTGAGCCAATTTTGTAGAAAGTCACGGCGTTCAGCGAGATTTGAACCCGCATAAACACGAAGGAATTTACGCACAGCCAACTTGAGCTACAAATGCCACAATTCATGCCATGAATTCGCTCACACTTGGGCCGATTTTATCCGCCCAACTTTACCACTCGTATGGAATCCACCAATACGGAACACCAAGCTGACTGCCCAAGCAAGTGTGCTGAAATTCATGGCGCGAGGCGTGGCGTTTGTGGCTTAAGTGGTAAGAGCGTCGGCTTCGCGTATAGGCCTTCTCGACTATGTGGGTTTGAATCCCACTGAAAGCCACGAGTTTCATCACAATTGGGTCAACTAACATTTTTAAGTAAGCATCCGGCATCGTACTAATTCAGTCATTGAGCGGTTGTGTTAGGCGACTAAGGGTATTTTACAAATCGAACAAGTGAGACATAAGCACCAGTCGAGATAAATGTCAGGTCATCATGATGCTCAGACTCTCAATGCTCTCCTAGTTAATGAAATGCTTACGGGTTTAGGGTCAACGGTCCGCACTGCACATGCAGTAAAGGGCAGGTTTGAGGCCTCTGTGTACTAGTCCATACTATGCACTTTCGTCGTTATCAGCCGAGGAAACTTAGCTCCCCTGATGTGTCTTCAGTAATATGCATACGCCTAAATGGCCTTGGCCTACAGTTTGGTTGCAAATCTTCTTCATGGCGAGCCAAGTCTTGCTTACTGGAGTACATGAGGGACCTTTCACCTGCTGTTGTGACTAGAAAACCGGGAATAAGGCAAACAAATTCATTGCAGGCTGAAGACGGTATATTGGGTGCGTTAAGTTTACGTGAAATCACACTCTACTAGTCGGCCTCTCTATTCATTAAATGTAATAACTGCAGAATCCAGGATAAATAAAACGCAATAAGAGGGTTATCCAATCAAATTGCGGCCCTGAATGTGCAAACCAAATGGTGACAAATGCACGAAATATGAGTGCACACGAGTTCCTGCAAAATCCGTGGACTTAAAAGTTGATTTCTTATGCAGTGTATGTAAAAATAGGCACTATTTAAATAACCATCATATTTTCAAAAAACTACCGTTGATTTCTTCCTATACCATTCTTATTTCAAGTAGGTATGATTAAACACCCTGCTGCCGAGGGAGCCTCGTAACTCGGCGAGTTAGAGCGTTGTCTAAACCAAAGATTTCTCATAGTTGACGTGGGCTCGAATCATACCGTGGCCGCCGACGTCTACACAATTGAGTCACATGGATTTTAGTTTGTTAGTAGATATGAACAGTTCATTTCGACATCACAGTAATGATATCAAGAAAAAAGCTTATTTCTACTTCAATTCTGCTGTCTTCAGAAGCGCCCCTTAATGAAGCAACTGCCAAGTGGTGCGATAATTCACTGCACAAATGGTTGGTTTATCGGGTCTATCTACAGTTATTTATTGCTCGAGAAACTATACGGATACCGCATGAGTCGTCGAACGAACATGGAAGATTTACAAGGTCAACGTAGAATGCCCTTTGTCAATAAAAAATAGCCTAAGAATGGGCAAGATGAACACAAATGGCTGTAAAACACGCTGCGGGTGATGTTTTTCGTATAATGGCCCAAAGGATCAATAACCGTCAGGGAAATAGCATGTACGGTAGAGGAAAGTTCATAGAGAACTCAGCTTGCAAGAACTGCGTTGTTTAAGGTGTCCGATAACCATAAACTGCAACAGCATAGATTGACGGTCATAAAAGCGAAACGTGGAATGTAAAGCGATTGCTGGCATCCATGGGTAGCCTTAAGTACCAACAAAATTTTCATATTTGCGGAAGGCTAATCAGAATCGTGCTAAGCAAAACGACGCCTAGAGTCGAGCTTCCTAAGTGCATCATCGGGCTAAATTTCCTTTCACTGTCTATCCAGTTCTATAAACTCTCCTATATCAGACAACAAACTTAGAACAAGCACTCCGCAGATATTTAGATAAGTTCATTGAGGAAGTCAAGTCAGACGAACGAACGTTTTTGATTAATTAATCATCGAGCAAATACAATAATATAAGGGAGGAGAAAGTTAACAGTAATTAGGGACAATTGGGGATGGAGAGGTGTCAAGGGACCAAGAAGGTCAGATTCTAGTCTTAATTGGGGAAAGGTCAATATCAAGCACAATTTTGACTCATTTGGTTGACAGTGGTCATCGAGTAGACGTAAACCAATGGTTTTGAGTCCTGTGTAAAGTTTCGGTGAAATATTGCAAGTGTTTATGTCATCAACTACTTGGGACGGCAGAGGCAGTCGCCATAGGCCCCATTAACCCTATCTTATATGCACAGGAGGCGTTTGTAGCGGCCCTAAACCTCCCGTGGCCCAATACTTACTCCACGTCCGTTCACGCGCTTCTTACCACGCCGCGAAACAGTGAAGAGTCAGTGATAGCAAGCATCCCCAGGCCACCCACGCCGTCACGAGAGGAGGACACCCTGCGTCCTCACGCCTCCCAACAGAACACGAGACAAGGTCGGCGGGACGACCTAAACTAATTTTCAGACCCCTTCTCCTCTTTCCTGCTTTTCCTCCATTATCCCCAATTAGGACTTGACATTTGCATGTTTGACTCTATAGCATAAGTTTACGGGCAATGAACTCCATATCCTGCCGTTAATTATGTCTAAAATTGTTGTTTTCATTATTTTTTAGAGTTTATATACAGGGAACCACATAGAGTATATGGTAAACCCACTGAGAGACCGAGCCCCCCACACAAATGAAGTATAAAACACCACGGATATCATTTGAACACGTGTTTGGGCGTACAACCGGCGCCTAGGCCGGTGGTACGGTATAACACATTTGCCATCTACTGGTGCCTACAGAATGTCCTCATTTCCATTAACTCTGTCATTTGTAAACAACTAACTTCTGGTTTCAGTGTGCTGGCTGCTTTCATTGTCCCGAATTTCTTTGCTTTTAATTAGGTGTTTCAAACAACGGGTGCCGGTTTTTTAAGTTAATCAGAGGGTTCAATGAATTGTGAAATATATTGTCAGGATAGCCAAATATTTTCTTGAGCAGATTGCCTTAACATTTTAGCCTGCGTTTTGTTGATGTTGGGTAGCCAGTGCAAACTGGGAATGCAGCCCTGAGAAGGTGTAAACGATGTTTTTTGCAGGTAATGGAAACAGTTTACCCTGCCGAAATGGAACCGACAGACACAACGGAGGCCGGAATAGGCATTTCTGGCGTATTAGCCATCATCAGTCAGTCCTACCAAATTGCAGAGGTTTCGACCCCAGAAATTCGAATCCACAACTGTTGGTCATTGAGCGCAACACTCTATCTTTGCGCTACCGGCTCATTGGTTTTGTCGGTTGAGATCGGGAAAAGTAGGAGGCGCACAGATTTTTTTAGAGAACCTGCTCGTCCTGTTATGCCTGGAGCAAGTTTCCAGATGTGAAAGAATCCAGACAGAAAAATTGTCAAGCATTTTCATAAGACTTAAGCTGGCTTTAAACGAAGGGCGCAAAAGGGTGGCTGAGAAACACAACTATGTTGACGTGGATCCGACAAAGCAAAGGGAAACAGGAACGGCCATTTTGGCTTAATAGCCGTCATCATCCAGTCATACCCAATATCGAGGGTTGGCACCCCCGAGATTTGAACACGGGACCTTTGGTCAGTGTGTTCAAGACACAACCTCTAGTCTACGGTTTCCCTGCCTTGTCGGTTGTGATCGGGAATATGATGCATGGATGTGCTTTCACCGATCTAGTCAAGGAACAATTAAGTTCCGCTTTGCCCAGGAGCTCGAAACGCAAACCCTCCAGACCGTCACATGGTGACCAGGTGATATGATGAAGTGGATCCGACAAAGCAAAGAAACATCGGAATGGCCATTTCTGGCTTATTAGCTGCCATCATATGTGATGGCAAAATGTAACGTGTCCTTCAAAGGAGACATGTGTACAGTGCTGCCTGTTGGCAGGTTATGCATAGAACGCCGTTTAGCCACTGTAGTTAATGGATTTCGAATCATTTCAAAGGATTGCTTCTAATTTAAGTTTTTTCAATTGTGGAAAACTCGCGGCTTCAATGGGAGTCCAACCCCACACAACAGAGAAGACTTTTGTGCACCCAATTTCACTGCCTTGTAGCTTAATGGTAGAGCGTCGGCTGCACAAATTCCTTCCCCGTTGTGTGGGTTCAACTCCCACCGAGGCCGCAAGTTTTCCACAATTGAGCCAACTGAATTATTCAAATCTGCCGAACACCCTTAAAATGATTTCTTTTAACTTAGCTCATTTATATCTGAGGATGCGAAATAAGTGAAAAAGTTGACTCTTTTCAAAACAATTGCAGTGGTTGAGTAACTCCGAAGCGCCTTTGGTATTGTAGGGCTGTGCGTAAAACCTGTAGTAAAGACGGTCTTTTACTATTTTTTCAGAAGGGATTGGTGTTATGAACGGGCTTAGTGCTGAGGTTGGGATTATGATTGCATTTAAAATCAGATCACGGGATCATTTGAGCCAAACGTCGCCTATAGTACGGGGAATTACCTTTGAAAATGTCTATCCTGTGTTAACTTATAAGTAAACCGAACGAAGATGCATCTAGCTGTAGATTTTCTTCTTCACTAATCAGAGGTCAGAATGAGTCTTGTTAAAGTGTCCAACACTCCAACTGCTTTCTCGACGGGAAGGCCTTCGGACATTTTCATTAAAGTTTTACAACTATCAATTTTTTTATCCAAAACGGAGAGGAAACCCTTCACCTTCGCACTAAAGATACGCCTAGCAGAGGCCAAAGGTTTTTCCGCAGCCATGCTTAACCAGGCCTACGTGCAACGAACTTCAACTGTTTTTTTTGCATTGTTGTCGCCAGCACTGTGGCTCCGACAAACACACTCGTTCGTCGAACTTGCATGAACTGAATTGTTTTGAACCTAGCTGTTTCCGGACCTAAGCGCTGTAGAGGTGTGTCTGGCAGCTGGTAACATTCACCTTGCGCGCGGGATGTCTGCTTCGTGCGGCCCTGCTCTGCACCTATATTCAGTGTCGCCTGTCACCGAATCCCTTAATTCGTGCACCCCCCCCCCCCCCCCCCCCCCTCTCCCCCCCTTCGACCTACTGATAACTGGCACATTTGTAAACTTTTAGACAATCCGTGAGGCAACCCCCTTCAGGAAAAAGGACGGTACCAGTCATTCGAGAAGTGACGCGTGCCAGCAAATGAACACTTCTGCCCTCAGCGATCCCTGAGTCTGCGAACAAGGCCAACTGGTGGATATGGGCACTGGCTACACCTTCTTCTAGAGTGGCAACCCAAAGATAGGAGAAAACAGATCAGATCACTGTCTCTTCGCTTATCCACCTGAGCCTGGTTTCAAGACACTGGTAAGAAGACTGCAGACGGACGCAGGTGGCTGGCGCGGCTGAAGCCGCCCCTACACGTGCCACCACAACCCCCATGTTCGGAATTTTTTCATCGGCACGCAACCCGAATAACGCCTGTCGTACGCGGATCTGGCCCCCGTGCTGGTTCAGCGTATCTACCATGCGGTCCGTTTAGGGGGATAACTCAACCCAAAACCACTATGCACATGATGACAGCAGTGATTGGGATGCTATTTGGGGGGCATAAGCATAGACAGTCTACGGTGTATGCTGAAGCCGGGGTGACACGGTAGAGTCCTCGACACAAAATTCCTGGAAAAAACCGGAATCCTCAGCCAAATCGACACCATGTTGAGGCAAGTGTAAGTGCGCTGGAATAGCCACATGGTAAGGATGGAGGACGAGCACGTTACTGTATAATTCTTCAGCGACGACAGTGTGGCAGGTGCTCGTTAACACGATAGTTCCCCCGTCAATTTTGACGATGGGTAACACGCGCTCCGACAAGCCGCAACAGACACTGAGGCGAGCTGGACAAGCAACACGAAAGCGACAGCAAGCGGGAGCAACGCATAGAACTCGTGCGAGAGACAACAGGAGTTTAGGCAGACTCGCGCGGAATCTACCCGCTCGCTCGCCGCTCCCACCTCCGTATCCGGTGTAAAGACAAAGTCAATAAGACCGGGGATGAGGGAGGGTATAGATAGCTGGCGCGGTAAACATTCATCAAGCGCACACTTGAATCAGCCAATTCGCTAGGTATGCTCTTACCTGCGCGGGAGCGTATTAATGGCCACATTAAGAGGAAGCCATTGCAGCCTGACTCTCAGTCCTCCCTCTCCTTCCATACGCACACAAAAACAGACGCGTACAGGAGGAGCAGCAACGTAGGGGGTTCGAGTTTTCTCGTCAGTTGGCAAACCCTCCAAGCCACGGCTTTTAGCGCACTGTGATAGATTCAGACGCATTCAGATACATTATAATGAGAAAACAAACGCGCCGAGGTCAACCTCACTCTCTCTCCACCGCCTAGTGATCGCCTAGCTTTTCGGGCACCCGCAATGGGGCCTGAAACCCAGTGGGAGCGCGAGCGCAGTCACCAACAGGGAATCAGAAGTGAGAGAAAGTGCCAGCGCCTACCAGGCTGCAGGGGCCGTGGTTAGCTGACGACTGGCATTGCATGTGCATACAAACCATTGGATCTCAGAAGGGTAAGAGCAGCCCTGCATAAAGCCTGGGCCAACACCCTTCTGAGAGGGGCTCGTTAACAAAAAGGGTATAAACAGCAGTACAGATGCGCTAGGACAATTTCCCAAAATATCTAATAATCAAGCCCTGAGAGGTTCCCGTCGAGGATCGACCGATCTGATGGAAAGCGCAATAAAGACTGCAGTGGCAGTCTACGAGGTCAAACGGCTGGCCACTATCGAAGCCAAACGAACGTTTATCAATTCCTAAGCTCTTCCAACCCACAAAAAATATATATTTAAATAAGGCCAGGCTGTCAATGAATATTCCATGCACGGATCGGCCTCATCAAGCATCTACAGACCCAATGTTACAACAACCTGACAACCCCATCTGCTGCCTCTGTAAATGCCTTATCGGCCCAATTGCACCAGTTCCCACGATATCCACGACGGTGAGCCCCCGCTACCATCGTCACCCTCGCGACGACCGTAACGAACTTAAGAACTATTATCAAGCTCACGCTCACCGCCAGTCGGGGTAAAATTCCAACGTCCCGTCAACCCCTATTGTGATCGCATCAACCTGATCAGTCACCTGCGGATGCCTCACACGACTGCATGTGTTTATTTTGCCAAATGCTCATTCATAGCAAACTTCTATCAAATACCACCAGTCAAAAAACCTCACCACCATCTTCGCATCAGCACATGCTCCACTCACAAACTACTTCCACTTCACCCAGCACAGGCACGGAAGCGTGGTGTTTGGTTCCTTCTCTCCGGATGGTCTCCATGACACCTCAACAAATTCGCAATCCGAGTAGCCTAGTGCCGTCTGTAAAAAAAGCTGCTGTGTCGTGTTTTTGGGGACCAGGGCGTGTGTAGTCTGCGTAGATAGATTATTTATCTCTGTCAGCCGCTGCATCTCATTTCAGGGCCAGAAGACAGGCAAGAGAGCTTTAAGGTCGGCAGCACTCAACAGACTTGACTAAGTCACGATGCTCTGAAAGCCGTGGCTTGGAAGACTGTCAATTGACGGGACGGGGGGTCAGACTGATGTTGCTATTTCTTACTCTGGCCTCCACTGTGATCCAAGCTACCTCCGTTTCTTATTGTGCGAAAAGCGCTAAATAGGCACGCGCAAACAGCTACTTAATAATATCTGTCACTGCACCAAATCGCGGCTTTAGTTTTCTTGACTCTGTTATGACATGGTTGGTGGCAGAGAGAAAGTGGTAGAGGCAACGCAAGTCTAGTATCGGTACAAAACTTAATTAACATCCAAGTCGCCGTCCCTTCGTCCACCCAGAATAGCGTTCAAATCGTCGTAAACGACGGCCGAACTGTCCTTGAACAAGAGTTCAAGAAATGGAAGGACTTGATCATCCAAATGACCAAATATTCACACCGTAAGGAGAGGAAGTAAGTAGCCGATAGCAGTGCATAGATAAGTCGGGTTAGATTAGGTAACCCAATCAACACATACCCTCTTGTTTGGTTTCGGACGCGAGAGGAGACATCCGATGAATTGCAGAGCAGCGATTGGACCACCAAAGTACAAAAATGAGGATGGTACGCGCTGTAGCAGGGCCTCATCGGTAAAGTACCTGGGAGTTACCACAATTTACAGTGAAGTCAGTGCACCAGTAGGTAGTTTTAATAATAAAAAAGACAAGAGCGACTGAAAGTGGGCTTCGGGCCTATTTTCCATCACCAGTCAGAGCGATATGTATTAAAAGTCAGATTTGGTTCGGTCTTGAAGTAACCACTTTAACTTGCACGGCCGCTAACTGAACTCTATCTGCTTATTTTTTAGAATTTGTATGCACTTTTCCTCCGCGTCTTACTTAGTTAGCATCCTGCTTTTCTATTGGCGACAGAAGACTTTCTTAGCATTCTTTCCCTGAAAGTGACCATTTGGTACCAATTTTGATCCCAAATGTTGTGGTGTTTGCCCTACTATTGCTGTTATGTACATCCTCCAAAGTTTTCTGCATTGTGACTTAGTTTTGCGTCACTAAGTTTTCTAGTTTACAAACATTGATAACTGAAAATTTAGCAGTTCGTGCAATAAAGTCAAGTCAAATCAAGTTTTATTGAACGAAAAATATAGGCAAACGCCTTTGAACTCCCTCTTGGTACATAGGATTTAAGAAATGCATCGGCACAGCCAAACATTCCAAAGAATTTGTTGACACAATTGTAGGCGACTACTCCTAAGGCTGGCTCAATATTCAAAATGGATGTAATTTGTGGTTTTTACGAGAAAAACTGTCGCTCGTGGGGAAAGTATATGAATGATAGAAGCATGATGCTTCTGTGAATTTTGGTGGCAGCCATGGCGTCCATGGCGAGTAATATCTACATCCGAAGGACCATACGCGGAGGAAACCTCGTTTCAAACACGGACACACACACAGCAGTGGCAATGCTCGCATACACGAGCACACACACATACTGGTGGGACCGGCAACAGCAACGGCCCCGCAATGTACACAGGTACACACGCACACACAAAAAGGACTGCCGCCGCCAGTTTACCGCTTCAAAACCCTACAGGACTGCGTGTGAACGTTTTTAAGCGCAGACGGTCAGGATGACGGATTTTTACTCAGTCTCTTTAAAAAACCCTTCCTGTTTAGGCGCAATTAGTTTTCTTTCACCAGCCAGCCTTAAGAACATCAATTTTTGAATTCAAACTGATAGTTTCGAAGTATTTTCCTTCCTAAAACGTTTGTGATAGCCATCCTGCGATATATTTAGTATTCAGAAGCGCTCGCACAACCGTCGCATGTAGGAGCTTTTGATTTCTACGCAGAACTGCAATCCGTGGCTGTTCGGTGTGGTGCTGTGGAAGAAAAGACTGCCATTCTGCTTTGTCCTAAATTTTTAGCAAAAAAAGCATGAACCGGGGACAAGAAACAAGTGTTTGCAGTAACTCGGTATTTTTTCCTGCCCGAGGACGTTGCAAGTAAATTTGTTTCTCGTCTTCTACCTGGTAGAGCTTAAGGAGGCTGTGGA
Organism: Ligula intestinalis; assembly: GCA_036362985.1. Lineage (NCBI taxonomy): Eukaryota > Metazoa > Platyhelminthes > Cestoda > Diphyllobothriidea > Diphyllobothriidae > Ligula > Ligula intestinalis. The sequence goes on from JAYGXS010000005.1 coordinate 44,189,375, forward strand.
CTCGATTAACGGAGCATTGCAAATCCAATAAGAAAACATCCTACAGTTGAACCTGGCCCAAAAAAAACTTTTTCTGACTCAATTCGTAGCTCGAATATAAAGCCTTCAAAATTGGACGATCTTTTAAAAGGCATTTCCTATTTTGGTGTTCGTAATCTAGTGTTCGTCATATGTCAGTTAGCAGAACGATCCACAGCTTTTTAGGGCATTATAGGGAACATAACCTATAATATAGTTTGGGTTTTTACACTCAGAATGGAAAATCAGTCAAAAATTATATTGATATCTCATTTTATTGATACGCTGGTTGTAGTATACAAAGCTTGATTAAATACAACTCCAAGACATGAGACTGTACACTTTGGCATTTTCTCCCTCGGACTCACCTGGTAGAAGACATCCAACTTGTGTTTCCTTATCTGTAGACAGGTTGACATTTCATATCACACAGCCCGTGGCATGAACTTCATACTTAGCACGTAAACAAAGGGTTTGCTTCAATTAATGTCAGATAAGTAGAAAAACATCATGCTGCTTCCATTTGTTGTGCGTCAAATGTTGTTAACTAACAGTTAAATATATCACAGGAGAGCTATCGCACACTCTTTAGGAGGAAAATGGCTCTGGAAATATCAGTGCTCATTCAAGGTTGCCTATCGAAAAACTATTTTTGCTCAAAGAGGAAGTTGTTTTAAATAATGAGTCAAAAATCACTCAACTTGGCCGTCTGAGTTATCGTAACTGCACTCATAAACGCATCCCCTCTGTCTCACCAGCTACCAAAATTTTACCCACCAGAATTCATAAATTACAAAACGTAATGGCTCACAACCAAGTCATAACACAAGAAACTTTGGCAGGCTTAAGTAATAGAAATATAAAGGTAAATACTACGACATTTTGTTGGCGAAAATTGGTATTGAAAGGTCAATTTTCGGAAAAATTGTTTAATAACTCTGTCATCTTCGAGAAAAAACGGGACAATAAATAATTGCAAAGCGGCGAAAAAATGCATACTATTGAAACAAAATCAACAGGCAGCGTCATGTGTAGCAGGACAGAATTCAGTTAGAACCCTGCAAGTTTTAGTAAGGGCTTTCAGCCAATTAACAGATGATGACAATTTAGTTCTCTACTGGAACCATGTAGATTGGGGTTGACTTGAGGTCTGCACAATTTTCTAGGCAAAATGTCACTTTTTTGCGGCTTTATCGTAGCTTCCAAAGCAGCCTTATGGTAAAGGCGAAAATCTAAAGATTGATCGTCGAGCAAATAATTAATGTCTGCAATTATTAATTTACCATTACACCAGCTACCAAGTCAACAAAAAATAATAGTTACAGTTTTCAGTAAGAAAACGAATAATCTCTCACATGGTGTGCATGCGCTTTTGCAAAGTATCACAGTCTTCGTATAATTTATTTAGACAGGCTTCGCCGATTAATCTCTATCAGACAGATACCCATAAGCTTCTCGCTTCCGACGGTATTGTAAGCATGTGCAATTTCCTTGATGGCCATAAATTTTTATATTATTTCCAAGGTAGACGTATCAGGAAACTATCTTTTAAATTATTAAGTAGTTAAAGGCTGATGGTCTTGTTTACTTCATGACAAAATTGAATACGCACATCAATTGGTGTTCTCGAAGAAGAAACATCTATCCAAAACAAAAACATTGAAACAACTTACGCTGAGCCATTCAAAATTGCAATATTCGTTGGATTGATTAACATTGTTTGAATTGGTGTGATAATAATTGCTCCGGCCCCGAAGGCGCAGGCGCAAATGCCAAGAATTAAGCCTCGGTGTGCTGTTGTCCACTAAAAGGTTTCAAATATTTCAATAAAAGATTTTCGGTATTTATTCCATTGATGCAAGCATTTTTGTCAGAGCTATTATATTTTAACTGTCGTGCATCGTAAACGATGACACAGTTGTCAAAAAAAACAGATGAAAAAATCAAAGGTATGTAAACTTAATTTGATAGATAAAACGACATGCCATTCTTTGCATGATATGGGGCCAAAAAGCACTGCGGGTTCTGGTAGAATACCACATGGCAAACATGAATACAATGATTTGAAGATAACTTCTCAACGAATGCCCAGAATTTGTATCTAAAATGTTGAACGCTGCAAAAACAGAGTGAACGTCTTTCCATTTACGTCGTTTAAAACGTCTGTGAACTGAGTTTGTGTTTCACTGAATTACGGGAATGCGTTCTTTCTTTAAAGGTTAAGGGGAAAGATTTCTGCTAATAAGATAATGAATAAAACAGAGAATATTCAATTTTCAGGAAAAATATACGTGGTAAGACCAAACTAAGGTTTTCAAAAGGCAAACATTTCTCAATAGAAATCGTGAATCAGGCAGCAATTTAAATAAAATGCAATTGGTTTATTAACCACAATAAGCAGACTGTTATTAATTTTCAAATGTTAACGAACTTTGCATCTTTCTCAACATTTCATATTGCGTGTCTATACATATTTCATTATCTTACAGTGCCTCTGGTTCAGTTTTAAAATGCACATGCTTCCGTATTGGTCAGAAAGATTTATTAGAAGCCCTCTAAGTGCATTTTTGCCAGCGAGCGTTCCGAATTTGAACCCAGAGTTGATATTTTATCAAGACATCTTAGGTTTTATTCTCTAAACAAATGTTGTCTATGGCCTTCAATGCAAATAGTCATGTGTACTGACTTGGTACAACATTGTGTGTAGCAAACCAGTTCACAGCCAACACATCTCAATGGGTCTGTATACGGTATGCATGCAAAAAAAGAAAATTAATCTGACCAAATTGTGAAGTACTAGGCGGCATCAGTGGGTTTTGTACCCATGCCAGCGAGGGAAGGCTTCACTACAACCAAAGCTTCAGCCATCTCAGCTAAAAAAAAACCACCATGAGCAAGTAACCTGCTTAGTCTACTGCAAAGTTTATAGAATCCACCACTATGGACACAGTAAGCAGACTGTCCAAGCATGATTTCCTGAGCAATCGATCTTAAATCCATGAGTTGACTTTCAAGCACACTTAATTATAAAAAGGGGTTTGGCAGATTTTTGAATGGGCAGGTTACTCGACCTGAGTGCTATCGAACCCACGGTTCTAGATTGAGACCTTAATAACTCAGTTGGTTAGAACGTTGGTTGTACTACAACTTGCCCCTTATTGGAGTGATATCGAATCTCACCAAGGCCACCGCGCTTTTCACAAAAGGTTCAAATGGTTCAACTTAATGCATCAGAATTAGAAGATGCCAATCATTTCAGTAGGTTGAGCAGTTGAATTGACTCAAACACAGTTAAATTCATCGATTTCGGTCACGACCTCGTAGCTCGTAGCATTGGCTGTATCCAAGCACTGGACATGCTGTCGTGGGTTAAAACGTCATTTGGGTCGCTGTCTTTTTCACAAATAAGCTGTATCTGCTCTTTTCCTTACATCTGCTACAATGAGTTGACTGTCCAAGCAGGATTTCCTACGCGATGTATTTTAAATCCAACAAATTACTACCAGGCACACTTTATAAGAAAAGAAACAACCCTTGATCAGCAATATTTCCCGACTGCTCACCGATACACAATTTGCTAGCAAAATTCCATATGAAGTTCCCGTTCCAATTCCAAGCATAATTCCATACGTCATAAGAAAGGCTGCATAACCTTTCTTGATGGTGAGCGCAGAAAGAAGAATGCCGCCACTGAAAGAGGATTTAAATAGATAGGAATTTCACTATCTCAACAAGTAGGAAAGTTCAGATATTTTACATTCGCATACAGTAGGTTTTCTCTGATTGGAATATAAATACACGTTTTGACTAATTTAAAAGTTTATTCGAAAATTCATGGAACACAAATAAGCATAGTAAAACAGCTGGTTACTTCAAAAAATCTATCCATAAGAGTAGCGGTGGCAAGCCGAATATGCATATGATGTGTATACGCAGAATACGTAATAGTCACCTATTTTCCAGACCAAAACAGTTTCATTCAGATTTGCAAGTCCCGATTTATAGAAAGCCACCGATTTATAGCAAATAACGTGTGCTACCACGGCTGTCATTCCACAAGATATACTTTTAAATGCAAACTTGAGAAATGAGGAAAATAATAATATAAAGATTAACGAATCAAGTTTTGAGTCATTGAAATGTTCTTTAGGCATAGTAATTAAAGCTATTGAATGAGGAGAAAAAAACAAGCATTTAATGAAAACCTCATTTCATATATGATATCACAGAGTAACTGATTGTCAGTCATATTGTGCACTAAATTTAAAGTAACTTTCTTCTCATAAGTACACAAAATTCAACCTGCAGTATAAATTCGGATATAATTATAGAATTTAAAATTATTTGCAACACATGTGCGCTGACAAATGCATATTTTGCAATTAAATTCGCGTATTCGAATACCTGAATGAGAGGCAACTGGAAACCATCACAATGCGATATCCAATTTTCCTCGCAAGCATTTCAGCAAATGGCATACAAATACCCTGAATGGCTAGGCTGGCGGCGGAAAGCCAAACGGCTTGGCTGTTTACAATGTTCTCGTCAACTTTTTCATGAAGGTAGGATATTACATATGGTGATAAATTGCCTTCAGATTATTATTTAAAAAAATATATAAAATACCAACAGAATACATGTTTCCGAATGTCAAAACAATGATAATAGATCCGAAGATGGCTAGAAAAGCGTATAGATTATCTTTCGAACAAGCCAGCATCTTTTGTGTTTTCGCGTGTAAATACAGTATACATATATGGCGCGTTTGAGCTATAGTTTGGGCTCTGGAAGGAATAAACAGCAAATAAAAATTTTTAAAAACTATCGTGGCTTGCACTTCGCGTCAGTTTCTACAATGCATGTATACAGATTTTTCTACCATTCGAGGACCTTTACGTGATAAGAAAGAAAAAAGTTAATTGTTTAATTTAAACTAATTTAAAAATAGGCTTGTGGGCTCTTGGCCCTACTTATGTGTTGTTTAAATTTATCAATAACCAATTTTGTTAAAAACTAAATACAACACTTTTTCACACTTTTGGTTTTGACGCGTGCTAGCAACTATCTTGCTAATCACCCTCCACGGCTCAACTCTCTCCTCACCTGCCGCTGTTTATTTTGCCCTTCAACGACACCTCTCTGGTGATCACTTTCGGGCTCCAGGAGAATCCAGCGACAATTTGCAAACGAGTTTTCTCTCCATTTTTGCAACTCGCAGCCCAACAAACTTGGATCCCAGTCCTCGCAGAGTTATCCTTTGGCAAGTCGACTACTTGACTACTGCCGACTAGGATCGTGAAGGATCTAAGTGAGTTGTATCATTTCTAATCTTCACCGTCAATCTCTTTATTGGATTTTGCGTATTTTCCACTAGAATAGTCTAGTAAATCCCTTATTAGCAGTTAGTCTACCCTCGAAGGTTTTCCATTGCGTATTTGCTAAGACGTTTTGAATATTTGTAGTGATAAAGCCCCTACAAATTTGGTGACCCCGTTTCTATTGTTATCCACGTCTTATTATTTATTCCATTCACCTGTTTTTTTTCCCGTTTGAATCTGCCGTTCATAAGTTTTTCACCATGGGTGACGAATACCACCAATTTCACGATTGCGACGAAGATGATGCTGGTTCTAACCACTCGCGTGCACCATCTGCTCACGACGAGCCTCAGGCTTTTCGGATATCTATTAAGCTTCCCCCTTACGAAGTGCGCGACCCGACAGTCTGGTTCAAACAGATCGAAGCTGTTTTCGCCTCACGTCAGATTACTGGCGAGCGTTCGCGTTACGCGTACGTCGTGCAGTACTTACCGTTCGACATCGCTTTCGCCGTTCAGGATCTCCTTGATCCTATCCCTAAAGTCAAACCTTACTCTAGCTTAAAAAAGGCTATTCTCGAACGTACGGCACAATCTGCCGACAGCAAGCTTCGCCAACTCCTCAGCAACGTCGAGCTTGGCGACCAAACCCCCTCCGCTCTAATGCGCCACATGCGTCACCTGCTTGCTGGTCGCACCTTAGATGATTCTATTTTTCGTCGCATTTGGATGGATAAATTACCCCATCCAATGCAACAAGTACTCGCCCTACTCGATGATGTTGTTCCGCTGACCAAACTCGCGGATCATGCAGACCGCATCCAACAATGTTACCCCGGTACTAGTTCGTACGCTGTAAACCAAGCCTCGACCTCAGTACCTCAGCATGCCTTCGCCCAGGTTTCGGCCTCACGATCCGACCGTAAACCTGACAGCCGTAAACAGCGAAAGTCCACTAAATCGCTTGGTACCTCATCCCCGCGGTCTACTTCACCCACTCAACCGATTCGAGACGTTACAGACCACAGAGATGACGACCTGCAGGATCTTAAAGATACTGTCAGGTTATTGTGCTCTCAAGTAAACACGATGTGTTCCACACTCAACCGGCTGCAAACCGGTCGTCCCTCGACAAGCCGCAACCGCTCTAACTCAACAGAGCATGCAGACGACAAAGTCTGCTGGTACCACTGAACATTCGGCCCGGATGCTATTAAATGCGTCCCGCCTTGTTCTTATGCTCGACGTTCACGTTCGGGAAACGGCGCCGCCAGCCAGTAATGGCGACGACTGGTGCTGGCCACTCGCGACACAGTCGCCTGTTTTACGTGACCGACAAGTCCACAGGGTTCCGTTTCTTGATCGAAACAGGTGCAGAGGTTAGCGTTGTACCGCCCCCTCGCCGTCATCATCTCCAGCCATCGCAGTTTACACTGCAGGCTGCGAACAACACTTCTATCGCCACGTTCGGTCAACGGTCCGTAACTTTAGACCTTGGGCTTCGTCGCCGCTTCCAATGGGTTTTCATCCAGGCCGACGTCCAGTCGCCTATCATTGGCGCGGATTTCCTATCACACTTCGGCCTCACAGTCGACCTTAAACATCAGAAGTTGCTAGATCCTACCACTCAGCTGTTTACTGTCGGGTTAGTTTCGCGTGAGCCTTCCGCTGGCATCCACTTGGCCGTGCCAAGCCCGCCATTTTCTGACATCTTGAGGGATTATCCTTCCCTCTCTAAGCCTTGTCAGTTTACGGAGCAGGTTCAACACGCTGTTCGCCATCATATCACTACCACCGGCAGACCGATCCATGCTCATCCGCGTAGGCTTCATCCTGAGAAGCTACAAATCGCGAAGAACGAATTCGAGCACATGTTGAATTTGGGGATTATCCGTCCTTCGTCCAGTCCATGGGCTTCACCACTGCACATGGTTCCCAAAAAGTCATCTGATGATTGGCGGCCATGCGGTGATTATCGTGCTCTCAATCGAGCTACAGTCCCGGACCGGTACCCGATTCCCCATATTCATGACTTTTCTCACATGTTGGCTGGAAAGACGATTTTTTCCAAGATTGACCTCGTGCGAGCATATCACCAAATACCGGTCGCGGAGGAGGACATCCCTAAAACCGACGTCACGACTCCATTCGGCCTGTTTGAATTCCTCCGCATGCCTTTTGGTTTGCGGAATGCGGCCCTAACGTTTCAGCGTTTTGTCGATGACATTTTGCGCGGTCTATCCTTCACGTTCGTGTACATCGACGACATCCTTGTCGCCAGCTCGTCACCCGAAGAACATGTTGAACACTTACGCCAAGTTTTCGATCGTTTTCAACAAAATGGTCTACAGCTCAACGTCGATAAGTGTCTTTTTGGCGTCACTTCTCTGGATTTTCTTGGCCATCATCTTGACCAAAATGGGATCACACCCCTCCCAGATAAGGTGCAAAGCGTGTTGTCTTTTCCAGCTCCGAAGTCCATAACTCAGCTTCGCCGTTTCATCGGCCTAATCAACAACTACCGGCGTTTCATACCAAATTGCGCCGCCATCCTGGCACCTTTGACGGATCTTTTGAAGTCAAAGTCCAGGTCGCTTCAACTTTCACCCAGTGCTCTTGACGTATTCGAGGCAGCCAAGAAAGCACTCGCGGACGCCACCCTGCTTCATCATCTGAGCACCGATGCTGATACACAACTTATTCTGACCACCGATGCCTCCAACATTGCCGTAGGCGCAGTTCTGTAGCAACAGGTCCACGGACAGTTGCAGTCGCTAGCTTTTTTCTCTCAGAAGCTTCAGCCGGCGCAGACTTGCTATAGTACTTTCTCGCGTGAACGTCTCGCCATTTACCTGGCCATCCGTCATTTTCGACACCTGCTCGAGGGGAGTAATTTTCAGGTCCACACGGATCACAAACCTCTCACTTTCGCCCTCAAAGCTAAGCCAGATCGGTATTCGCCGCGCGAAGTACGTCACCTGGATTACATCTCTCAATTCACCTCAGACATACGCTACGTCCGCGATGATGAGAATGTTGTTGCTGATGCCTCGTCCCGTCCTGAGGTCAACGCTCTTATCATAACGTTAGATCTGGCGAAGCTTGCGGAAGCGCAGGCGCTTGATGACTCCATCATTGAAATGCTTGCGTCTTCTGTGCTTCAGCTGCGTGAGGCTCCGCTCCCCCCGGTACCAGGCTCTATCGTGTGTGATTTTTCTACAGGTACCCCTCGTCTTGTAGTACCCCAATCCTACCGGAAGGTTGTTTTCGACCACTTCCATTCGCTATCCCACCCCGGTGTTCGTGCCGGCCGCAAACTCATCGCAGCCCGTTTCGTCTGGCCAAAGATAAACACCGACATTGCTTCCTGGACCAGACAGTGCTTAGCCTGTCAAAAGAATAAGGTCCAGCGACACACCGTTTCACCTCCCAGCACGTTCGCGGTTCCCGACGCCCGTTTTCAACACGTCCACATGGACTTAGTCGGACCGTTACCCCCATCACGCGGTTTCACGCACATTCTGACTGCTGTTGATCGTTTCACACGATGGCCCATCGCCGTTCCCATCTCGGATACCTCGGCAGAGAATGTTGCCATGGTTTTCCTTACGCACTGGATAGCCAACTTCGGTGTTCCAGCTACACTCACCACATCTGCACTCTTCCGTGAGTTCACCAAACTGCTTGGGTGTTCGCACTGCCTACCACCCAGCATCAAACGGCCTTGTGGAACGCCTTCACCGTCAGTTGAAGTCCGCGTTGATGTCTCAACCTGCCCCGCCTAACTGGAGCGACAACCTGCCGTTCGTCCTCCTCGGCATTCGCTCGGCTGTTAAGGAAGACATTCAGTGCACTGCCGCCGATCTTGTTTACGGCACATCCCTCCGTTTACCTGGTGAGCTCGTGCAGTCTTCCTCCGTCACCCCTGACGCCACGAACACCTTCGTGCAACAGCTGCAGCAACGCATGGCTGCACTACGCCCAACCCCCACCCGCGCGACACCTTGACGCGTTTTCGTGCACGACGACTTGCACACAACCCCATTCGTGTTTGTCCGGCATGACGCAGTTCGCAGGCCCCTTTGCCCACCATACGATGGTCCCTTCAAAGTACTTGAACGGAAGGACAAATATTTCGTCATTCAAGGGGCTGATGCTACTGATACAGTCTCCATCGACAGACTAAAGCCGGCCTACGTTGAATGCACTCCACTATCACCTGGTCCGGCCACTTTCGGGGCACCTTCACCCTGTACTCCACCTGCAGCCCCCGGCCCACCGCCACCCTCCCCACCCGAACCTACCCCCACCCCTCTAACCACTCCCACTCCTCCCCCCCTTCCACTCGTTCTGGTAGACATGTTCACTTTCCTACCAACTTGCGAGACTTTGTTGTTTAACCTTTTTGTACATCCTCTTTTGTCGAGCGTTTGTAACCCACCAACGCTCTGGTGGGGGAGTTATGTGGGCTCTTGGCCCTACTTATGTGTTGTTTAAATTTATCAATAACCAATTTTGTTAAATACTAAATACAACACACTTTTTCACACTTTCGGTTTTGACGCGTGCTAGCAACTATCTTGCTAATCACCCTCCACGGCTCAACTCTCTCCTCACCTGCCGCTGTTTATTTTGCCCTTCAACGACACCTCTCTGGTGATCACTTTTGGGCTCCAGGAGAATCCAGCGACAATTTGCAAACGAGTTTTCTCTCCATTTTTGCAACTCGCAGCCCAACAAACTTGGATCCCAGTCCTCGCAGAGTTATCCTTTGGCAAGTCGACTACTTGACTACTGCCGGCTAGGATCGAGAAGGATCTAAGTGAGTTGTATCATTTCTAATCTTCATCGTCAATCTCTTTACTGGATTTTACGATTTTTCCACTAGAATAGTCTAGTAAATCCCTATTTAGCAGTTAGTCTACCCTCTAAAGTTTTCCATTGCATATTTGTAGTGATGAAGCCCCTACAGGCTTCAATATTTGATTTCCATGAAATGTCACAATACGATCCCATAACGTCTTTTGCAGTAACTCACTGAATATCCAGATGGATGTGAGATAATTTATCGTAAAAAAGTTCACTGTTTACAATCGTGTTTGCATATATCTGTGAAATTGATCATTGATGTATCTCAGTCGATTACAGCACTCAATTACTGTCCCATTTTCAGGGTGTCCCAACAAATATCTACACATTTTTCATACTTGTAAAATTACTGTTCATCATATTTTTATTATAAAAAAATGTTAAATATTTACAAGTATCATTTTGTTGTTTTATTTTCACCGAATGTTCTCAAACTGAAGACCATTTTGATAATGACATTGTTGACAACGCGAAGTTATGGGATCGCAAACATCATGGAAAAATCACTCGGTATTTGGGTAAATTCGTCTTCAATGGTTTCTCTTAATTACGTCACGTTTGCAGTATTCCAAATTCAGTGAAAAAAAATCAAATACTAGTTGTGAATATTTTATATTTTTTAATAATAAAACTATGATAAAGACCAAGTTTACAATTATTTAAAATGTGCATGCATTTTTTGGGACACCCTGTGTTTAATGTGAATTAGTTTTCAAGGTAAACGAAATAGGGCAATGAATAACAACAGGAATTGTGCTTTGAAGTTTTCCTTTTTTCGTGTCTGAAGGCTCGTAAGTCACTTTGATAATCAAAGGACGCATCTGAGACGTGGAAATACATGCAGGATCTCCTTGCGCTCGCTATGAAATTTGGACTCCGAAGTATCGTTTTTTTCATTTTTGGCTAGAATACCTTCCCAAAGCTTGATAAGAAAACTAAACTTATGCTCCCGTTAGACGGAAACCGTATTCCACAACCTCTGTTTACGAACCTACCCTTTAAAGTTTAACGATATGTGAGCGTTGGCAATTAACTAAGAAATAAATGAATCGACACTTGATTGTCCACCTTCTACTTGCCTGTTCGATGGCTGGTAAAAAATAATAAGTCTCGCTAAAAATGCTAGACGGAGGTACTCGTTGCGATCGCCAACAATTCACCAGGTATCGAGGAGAAGAGGGAGTTTAGTGACACTGATTATCGTCACCCTTAATCGAGTTAGGCACAAACGGAAACGCCTTGGCTACGATCAGCACAGGAGTTCCCCGAGGGTCAAAAGGAAAGACTTCGGAATCTATCGTCAGAGTGGGTACAGTGTGAACATGATGAATCGTGGTTAGCCGAAGGACCCACCATCAATATAACGGAAACAAGGGACCCATAGTAATCGGAAATGGTTCGAATTAGATTAAGAACGAATAGCTGACGATAACGATTACGGAGGACATGAAGACAACAATAGTGGGCTCATTCACAAAGTATCTGCAAGCGAATTAACTTTAAATTGCAGAATAATTATTTTCAAACCGCAAATTTGGGTGTTAGATAATACAATTGACAGCAATGATTTCACGGCTTCCGGACAAAAACGCAGGTAGAGATTACCTGTGAGCCGCATGCAATCTTCCTATTTGCTTCGGTAGTGGTTATCATTTTTCATCATTCGTGCAAATCGCCTATTCTTAACCCAATTACGAGGCCCTTCGGGCCTAAAATATAGAATTTATTTATAATTTATTGAAACCTTCTTTGACCCCCGGCGATGGAAGGAATTGGAAACGTTCGGAAGCAAGGTTTTCACTAATTGCCCGCACAAGTTGGACCAGATTTCCCTATGAAATATACAGAAAAGAAGAAAAAAAACTGCGTTTTCCTGGCTTATCATCTGTGGATACAGCTGGGCAATATGCCGGTACAGGAGGTCCCAGACCAACGGTATGTCATTTTTCGGAAAGTCTAACCACGGACGTGATGCGCTCGTTGGATGTGCGCATAGATCGTTTTTCAGATCCCGGATCATACCATAGTAATCCACATCTTAGGTGATTCCCATATCTTTCGTCGGCATTCGTGTGACTCCCGGTTATGCTATTGGTGAAGTTCTGAGGATGTTCAGCGGTAACGTTACCGTACTCTAGGAAAGGCAGGATATAGTAAACTTTCCAGGCATTCGTTACAATTATGCCGCCCACTGCCACTCGTCCTATAATAACCACACGCAGGCCTCTCAGGTTGCGCTTATTAACTTGTTCGAAAAAAGCCTTCTTCGGGGACTTTATTTGCATTACCAGTTCCCCTCTTGCCTTCTTCGACGGCCACCGTGGTATTTCGGACGTGAAATCAAGTCTGCTCTATTTGCATTGCTACCCCTGCTTCACTTATGGTAACAGCATCTTTTAGCCGAGCACTGGAACAAACATTGCGCCAACTGGTTTACCATGATACTGCCACCTTATTATCCGGGCTGTAGACGGACGTGCTTTCCTCGAAAGACCTACTAGCGATGAACGCCGGCGCACATTCAACAGCTTCGCCAAATCCAAACGCTTGCTGAAAGCATTTCAGTAGCTTGCAGATAATTCGGCAGTGGTACATATATCCATCTCTGTTCTGGGTTAGGTTTTGCTAAAACATTCTGGCCGTTCAGGCATATTGTGGCCTTGTTGACAAACAAAGGGAATTCAGCGTATGTAGCATGTTTTGACAAGGCGTAGGTAGGGCCAGCCTGTAAGATAAATGACTTCTGCGGTCAGACCTGGGGTAGGTAAAATTTTAAGCGATTCAAACATAAAACATAAGCTGACAATGATTTACTGCCAATCGTAGATTTGTCTTTCCGGAGACGAAAACTGCCTGCGTCAGTCTACTTTCCACGTGGATCTGCCATATTTGCGGCCACCCACTGCAAGTAAACATAATCAATTAACCTCATCTAATGTACAGAGGCAAATCGGATTCAGGTCGTCGTTGTGGTTCCCTCTCCAACCAATTCAAGGGCTGTAGCTTCGGCCTCCATAACCTCACACATTGGCATCAATTTTGCTAACAGCTAGGCAGAAATTTTCCCTTAGTGAGATAGGAAGTAGTCCGACCAGATAATAGACAAAAGAACATATCCCAACGGTGAAGAAAGATAATATAAGGCGTTGAAGGACAGAGTGTAAGGGGTTATTAAATAAGGTGAAGCAGGAATAGGATGTAAGAAATAGGTCAGTGAATTCCAGATGAGTGCAGTCCGACCATGTATGGGCCGGAGCCAAGAGGCGCAGTTCACCAGGTTGGTCACCAGTTCCGGAAAACTGCAACCGAACAGTAGGTTGCCGGTTCTGGAAATGACTGAGGATAAACAAACTCACAGTAAGGTCCTTTGTGCACTGGTCTTGAGAAGTTGTTGGCCAGTAAGCCAGACAGCAGGTGACCGTGAACGGTGGGTTTTAATATCACCGCTTGCGCTTGGTGCTGGACATGCTAGACATGACCTATCCCCGCTGCGTCCGAGGAATGTATGGCTTCACCCCAATTGGAAGCTTTTATAATGACGTTTCGCCGAAGATCATTTGCCTTTCATCCCCAATGCCGGCACTTGTACTTACCTAGGTGCGTTTTCCGTGGACGGTTCTACCATGCCGTTTCTACACATAGCACTGAAGTTACATGGCGGGTTCACGTTTTATTTCTAGCAGAACAGGTACACTTAGTTAACGTCTGTGCATGTAGTAATTTTTAATATTTGCAGAGAGTTTTGGCGCGCAGACTTCTTTTCCTGGATCGAGCACTCCTTAAACTGAGCTATGTCAATTAAAAAGCATTGAATTGCTGCGGGTAAGAAGACTAATATTCGGCCTCAGCTTCCTGTTTCGCGTAAATTCTTGCTCTAAATCTTCACGATTTATCGCTCCCACTCCAGTGGATTCCTGTATGATTACTTAACAACCTTCTTGCTCCGCATGCAACCACACTTGTCCTTTTTCTGAAGGTCGGCTGCCCTTTGCAATCACCTAACAGTTTAAATTAGATATTCTTTAACACCAAAGTATTAAAACCCAAATACGTAGCCATTTTATTTCGGAAGATATAAAGTTATCATTTTTCCGTCCTCTTCACAAACGATTAAAGGGTAGACACCCACGGTGTTTGAATATGCGCTGACAGCCAACGTTGTAACAGCAAGGACAAGAGGTGTATAATGGTGCCCCCGTCACTTGTTCATCAGTCTTAGTTCTCTAAGTATTGCTATATTTGCGCGTGTTGTCCCCATCGGCAGTGGTAATCTGCGTGTCGTATGACCTATTCAACGGCATCACATGAATTTCTAGGCGGACGGGACGCATTAAAATACAAATTTGTCATGTAAAATACAAATATAAAAAGAAAAGGAATTCCATTGAGGGCTTTGCGAGGGAAAACTGGGAATAAAAGTCTTATGGGATGGGAAAAATTCAACAAGGAACAATGACAACAGAGGACACTAAGGCCAAATGATTTCAACAAGAAAACGAAAAGAACCCATTCACCAATTAACAGTCATCATTGACGGTGTCATCTAGGTTTGATAACCCGGTTCCCACAAGCGATTAGGTCACATCAGTTAGGAGTGACAACGAGAAATGGCAAGGGAAATTGGCCACTAGAAAATTCCATCTCAGAATTAC
>JAYGXS010000005.1:44204240-44221158 GCA_036362985.1 Ligula intestinalis
GAGTAGTCCTACATTCATGTTTATATTTTATTCATGTTTCCTAAGTAGTGGTATTTAATTGTCGTCGTTCCCCATTTTTCATAATCAAAATTTATTCTCCTCCATTTAACTTTGTTTGAAATCCCCGTTATTTTTGGCATTCCGATGCTGCATCGGCAGAGTTAATAAATATCAATGAATTCTGCGGATGCAGCAGGTATCTCTTACTTGGTGTTTATTTAACGCCAGAATTTCTATTGATATATTTCAATGAATTTAATTTTTTATACTTTGCACTCAGTCAATCCTCTGTAAAGCCTGCTATTACCAAATAACACTCAATTGACGGAGGTAGCAACTTCAGTCAACACCTTAGTATACACATTAACATAGGTGTTGATGCTAAAATGTTTGAGGAAATTACTATCTCTGTTAGTTGATGAAAGTTAGTGAAGTACCATGCATGGGAAATCTTTCCTCTCTATAAGCTAGTTTTACAGTCGGCTTTTACTGACAGTGATGATTGGGTGCTAAGGTGAAGCATAGTAGTGTACTTTTGCTGTAACAATGTAACTTACACAATCAGCTGAAAGTTGGGTACTGCCTGGCCATTTTCAGTGTTCGGTTAATGTCTAGGGCTGAAAATTTTTTATTGGCCTCCTAACGATTCAGTACAATTCCACTTCCTCTCAGGCTGTGGCCTGCGTTACGTTCGACCTTTACGGCCAGTGCCAACTACGATAATAGGACTGTAGTAAACACAGTTGATGCTTATTAAATCAGAAAAAAATAGCAAGCCGAAGGCATAAATAAATAAATGCATATTTCTTGCTTCGTGGCCATTTTCTTCATTTCTTCGATGCCAAACATTATATTGTTTCTCATTCAGCGTACTCCCCTCTCAGATGACTGGTGTTGCCTGAGCCATGGCAGAATAGAACATCAATACACTACACCCAAATTTGATTATTTGAGAGATGGTTGGAAGAAAGGGTAATTACTATTCGCTTACACAATTCTTGTCTAGAAAAGAAACGCCTCCTCCGGTCAAACGCCCAGAGGGAACGTAAAATCCTTCAAAGGGCTCAACTGTTTGCCCGTCGCAACAGCTTAAAGCCCAGCATTTTCCCCAACCCCCCACAAGAAACTCGTAAGCCCACATTTTCTTCCTCCATATTTCTTTTAGACATCGAGCTGGTATCTAAACAATGCCCACTTAAAGGCTGTGATAGTTCAGGCCATCTCAATGGTCTTGATCAGCGACACATTACTCTCTCAGCTTGCCCGCTCTATCACAATGCTTCTCCCCAGTATTGGCGACAGATGCGAGAGCGTGAGGAGGGCATTGCGCCCTCGGAGCCGGCGTCTTCATCTGTTGATACGGTTACTATGAGTCCTGCGGTCAACCGTGCTTCCCATTTGTACACCGTGCGTGAACCTAACCTTGAAAAGTTAGCTTCCAGCGTTTTCCTTTATCAATTCCGTCGTGCGCAACAGAAGTTAGTTTCAGATGTTGTGAGTTTCATCCTCGTCATATATTTTGTCTTTTCAACATTTGATCAATAGTTGTGTTGACGTCCAACTGTGCATAGTGAATGGATTCTTTGATAAATGTTTACTTATTCATTAACAATAGCCACCGTTGTATCCCATCTACAGTGCACATTGGATCGTCGATAAAGACAGCTAAGCGACAAGGCCTGCCGAGCATCCTGTGCAGGTTACGTTTCAAAACCGAAATCCGAGAAGGAGACCAAGGCGAATTTACAGGAAGATGCGCTTATCCACCGGCGCGCTATCCCAGTAGTCGGCAATTCCACCTAGAGTCGTAATCCATTTTTAACCTACTATAAATAAATCCTGATAAGCGGAACAGTGTTATTCCGTTGATGTGGGTGTTCATCCGGTCAACCAAATAGTAAAACGTGGAAGTCGACGCAATTGTCAACAGCTGGACGTTGAGTCGCAATGAACCAACAAAACAAACGAACTAGCATACACTTCATCCGTATCGAATCCGTTCATTTGTAGGATTTTTTTCAGTCTGCAAATGGTCTGAGGTTTTGTTTTGGATAGACCTTGTTTACTGCAGTAACCGTGGCGTTCTGTTGAGTATCGTCGGGTGTGATTGCTTATCTGCTATTAACTTAAGGACTGGAGGATTGTAGTTAGCTTGCCCTTTGTCCGTTCTGCAGTTTGATTAACGAACACCTAGGCCAAGAGGTGAGTTCGTGGCCATCTCGTCTGTCTTTTATTATTTTGAAGGTTAGCAGACATCCACTGTACACGCTGGGAATAATTCCACTGACCTATTTACTAGAATTAAAATTCCCTACTCAGGGTGATGGTACAAGGTGTCCTGAAACATTTTTCAAGCTATACGCTCGTGGACCCAGAGACCGGTTCAGACAATTATCCATTCCCTACTGTCTAACTAAAAATGCTACCCTTAGTAATAAAATAAACATAGCTCATAACAGAAGGACGGATTGGCTGGTCTTATCTTTATAACCTTTGCAAATTTAGAAACTTATAATTAAAACACTCACTTACCCCTAATTATTTTACGAATTTACTTCCATTCACTGTATTACAATACTACAACTTTTTTTCTAGGAAAGAGAAGTTCAGGAACATTTGATACTCTGCACCCGTCTACAACAAGTGGAACAAAAGGCTAACCCGTCAACAAATCTTATCAGTGACACTTTGGCGACCCAAGCAGACGCAAGCAAGGAGGCACCGGTAAATAACCTTCGTGCCATTGTTTTTGGCGAATGGGAAATGCAAACATGGTATGCCAGCATGTATCCACCCGAGGTTACCTGCCTTCCGCTCATATACATATGCGAATTCTGTCTCACCTACATGCGCTACAACATCGCCTACCGACGCCACCGAGTAAGTTTTGCTCATATCCTCGTACTGGTCTCCGGTTACCTAGTAAATTTTCGTAGCTCATTACGATCTAAATTTTTGGCATGCACACAAGAAATGAATTTATTCAGCATTTTATTGCATCATCCTCCTCCGCCTTGGCAACCAGTTTTTCTTTCTTTCTCATTTTTTTGCGCAAACTTTACGCTTTCACCGTGATCCTATTTCAGCTACGATGTAAACGTAAGTTTCCTCCTGGCAATGAAATCTACCGGAGAGGCACTTTGTCCTTCTTCGAGGTTGACGGCGAAAAGCAGAAGGTAAAGCTTTTGTTTCCATCCGGTCCCATTAAGTTAATGTTCTCAAGTTTGAGGTCTTCACTTTCCAGCTGACTCGGAGGTGGTTACCTAACCCGCAGTGGGTGAAAACATTAGACGAATCTACCTACAGTAGACTTGCTATCTCATGAAATGTTAGCCGCGATTCTTAAAATATATTGCGTTTCAAAGAGATTGCTAAAGTAGGATTGCAATGATCCAAAAGTACTATAGTCACCTCCGAATCCTGGCGTTTAAAGCAGTCTCTTTCCGACCGCATACAAAAACACGCACGGTAAAAATAGACAATTTAAGTGTGCGCGTCGTAGCCCATAGTTGGATCAGGAATCCCAGACGGAATTCAAACTGAGAGTAGTTGGGAGACGGAGATTAGCGGTGACCTCGACCGGCTTGAGCCACTGGTCCGCGGGAGTGAGGTGGGTGCTTGGCCGAGAACTGCAAGCGAACAGATGATGGCAGTCATGCGGCGAGACACCGCAGTCGGGACAGCAGTCGGGTATGGATGGGTCGAGCCGGTGTTGGTACTGGCATGTAAAGCGCGCCCCTCAGGCTCACGGGCACCTGACTTTAGAGGAGAGGACGGGTGGGGCATTTCAGGGAACAAATTAGATCGCAATATCCTCAAACCTCGGGCAAAGGCACTGAAAGAGGCTTTAATATCATCGCTAACCCCCCCGCCCGACCAACGGCGAACGCGTTTATGTCGGGGAGTGTGCCCTAACATCGGGCGAGGTCGTCGCGGTACATTTTCTAGTGGTACCACCAACACCAACTAGAAAAAAGTTTAACAGCACAACAGTGGGAAGATTGTGGAAATCACTCTACTTGAAATTTGTAAGTAAGCGATTATTCCCGTGGTTAATTTAAAAAGCCGAAAGGAGCATGCAGTAGCCTTTGCGTAGCTGCGCCAGGTAACAGTGAGTGACCCTCGGGAGATGTCGTTCCGAGGCCGCAATCGGAGGTAGATAGCCACCCAAAAGGACCGGGGATGGTAACCTCGTTTCTCCTCGACAACGACTCTGTGGTAGAGACGCTGGAAGCCTGTCTTGGTGGTAGAGCTATCAACAGGTAGATCCGCGAGAGACGAGGCAACAGCTTCCTTGTGGAGTGCTCGAATAGACGGCCGGACGTTGCGGCAGGGCTCGGGAGCGGTGCAATGGTGATGATTGGGATGGCCGGGTTGCGAACAACTCCACCAGATCTGCTGGCTAAGGAGAGTGTTGTGATGGGCGACCGGTAGAACAGAAGCCTCCGCATGAAGATGATCTATAGGCGACATTTTATAGCAACCCGTGATCGTGCGGAGGGCAGCTTTCTGTGCTGATTGGAGGCGTCGGAGGCTGAAAGAGCTCATCGTAGGAGACCAGATGGATGCCGCATAAGTGAGGTGCGGCTTGGCCAGCGCCTTGAAAGCAGTCGACAACGTCTATTTTGCGCAACCCCAGGATGTGCCTGCTAGAGCCTTGAGGACCTTGGTGCAGCGGCTTACTTTGCTTGCGGTCTCCCTGGCATGGTCTGCGAACGTGAAAAGCGGATCAAAACGCTCACCAAGTAGTTTGGGCTTGCGGACGAGCGGTAAGGACGCACCGTTGACGGTGATGGTCGGGTGACGATTAAGCTCCTTTGGATCAAGCGTGAAAACAGTTACGGACGACTTGGCTGCCGAGATCGTCATTCCGCGCTGGGTGAGGAATTTTTCGACAACAGGCATGAACTCCGCGAGAAGCTGTGCAGCCTGATCGATGTCATGGTGCCGGCAGAAAAAATTAACATCATCCGCGTAGGATACCACTTGCACAGGTGCCCGAGGGAGTGGGAGCTCTCGCATGTAGATGTTGAAGAGCGTCGGGCTGAGCACAGAGCCTTTAGAGACGCTGCAGGTCTGCTTACGGGGCTTAGAGAGAGCGCTCCGGAAAAGGACACGATCGTGGCGGCCACGGATTTAAGCTGCCAACAATCGGACCAGGCCAGTTAGGACGTTCAGCGAGACCAAGTCCTGCAGGAGCTGATCGTGGCGGACGCAGTCAAAGGCTCGTGACAGGTCAATTGAGACTGCCACGGTCCGCGAAGCGGTCTTCTGTTGATTGAAGCCCTCGAGGATAGCGTCGCTGAGCTCGAAAAGCGCCGTTGTAGTCCCACGACTCGATCGGAAACCATGTTGGTGGCAAGATAGTTCCGCCACAGAGTCAGAATTGGGTGGACGAGCCGTTCCAGGATCTTTGCCAATAGACTGAGGAGGGCATTTGGACGATAAGAGGTCGCTAGGCAGGGGTCCTTACCTGCTTTGACCAGAGGGATAATGATCGACTGGTGCCAGCAATCAGGGATGATTGAAGTTCCCAGTGAAAGGTTGAAAAGGGCGGCAAGGTAGGCAGCCACCTTCGGGCCGATGTGGCGCACATGGATAGGCGCCAGACCATCTGGTCCTAAGGCTTTCGAAGGTCTCATTTTCTTGACGGCGGTGAGGATGGCATCAGCCGAAAAGGAAATGTCTGGGGGCGGGGTGTTATGGAGGAGACGAAGAAGGGGGCGCTGGCTTTTGGGAATGGGCGCCGAGCGGGGCGAAAACAGCTTGTTCATCTTCGCGGCGATCTTACCGCTGTTGGAAATGAACTTGCCGTCCCCGAAGCTAATAGACTGGTTAGATGTATCAGCCCGGGGTTTGGTCAGGTTGCGTAAAAGCTTCCAAGTGGCAGCTGAGTTGCCGCTGAAATTATAATCTGAAACGATTTCATGCCAGCGTTGGCGTTCGCCATTGTTGATAGTCTTAGTGATTAAGCCATTCAGTTCGCCAACGCGCGGGTCAATAGCATCTCGCGCTCGTATTTCGTCTCTCTCTCTCTCTCTCTCTCTCGTTCCAGGTGGGAGGCTTCGGGCGGATAGTTAGGACGGAGAAAGGGAATGCGGCCGTTAGGGATGTAGTGACTTGCTGCTGCCAGGAGTAGTCGACGAAGGGCTCGCTCCGCCGTGTGGACACAGGTGGGAGGCGGTAGGCCATCGATCTCGGCTTCGCATTCGGTCGTGAACGCTGCCAAATTGGGTTTCTTTAAATTAATGAAGTGCCGGTTGGGGGCCTTAATACGCTCGGCGGCGTTGGCCAATTCGAGCACAATGGGGAGGTGGTCGCTGCCCAGGCTGATTTCCGTGTTCCACATGGTGGAGGCTACCAGACTGAGACTGGCAAGGTAAACATCGGGCGAGCTGGAGGCGCCGTTGGTGGGGAGCCGCGTTTGGCTGTTCTCTTTGAGAACGGCAAAGGGGGCGTGTTCTATTTCATCAGCCAGAGCTTCTCCTCGGGGGTCGGCTGCCAAGTTAGAGCACCACAGGTCATGGTGGGCGTTGAAGTCACCTAGCACCAAACTGTCTCCAGAAGGTAAGTAGGGAGCGATAGAGGCGGTGAAACCGGGAGGACAACTGGAAATTGGAGGGATGTACACGTTCAAGATGGTTAGCGGCGCTTGGCCAATGTCAAGGGAAATCGCCAGTATTTCCGTGGGATTGGCTTTACGCAGGGGTAGCTGGTGATGGGCAATGGATTTGCCCACCAGGAAGGCCAAACCTCCGCCTTTGTTGCGGCCACGGTCGCGACGGACAATCGTGTAATCGGCACAGGAAGGGACCTTAGTGGAGTTAGACCACTTTGTCTCTTGGATAGCCGCCACAGCTATGCTGTGCGAGCGCATGAAGGCCAGGAGCTGGTCAAGCTTCCCAAGGAGGCCGTTGGCGTTGAATTGTAAGATCTTAAGACCAGGTGATGAGGCGAGGTCGGAGACCAGATGATTTGGGTCTAGGACCGGACGGGCTGGAGGCATGGAGATCGGTGGGGGCACGGGACAGCTGGGACACGCGAAGGCGGGTGACCAATCGGCAGCCGTGGCGAGGCCACTGCAGCCGAGATGGCACCAACCATTGCAGGAGCCGCAACGTACAAACCGGTCGCGGCGGCCCAGGCGGACTCGGCAGAACTAGCAGCACCAGAGAGGTCCAAGGTTGGCCTCATGTCCGGCGGCGAGGAGGAGGAGGAGGAGTCGGAGCAGCGTGGCCGTGAGGGGCTGTTCCGTCATCAAAACATGGATTGGGCGGAGGGGAGAGTTGATGCAATGTAGGGAGATGGCTGTAGCAGACCTTGGCCGCCGGGAGGGCGGGTGGGAACGTGATTCGTAGACGCGTCTGCTGTGGTTTGCCGACAAGTAGTAGACATTGGTAGGGATTCCTTGTGAGGCCGCCTGAAGAGCGTGTAAAGCGCGCCCCTCAGGCTCACGGGCACCTGACTTTAGAGGAGAGGACGGGTGGGGCATGTAAGGGAACAAATTAGATCGCAATATCCCCAAATCTCAAGCAAAGGCTTTGAAACAGGCTTTAATATCATCGCTCACCCCCCCCCCGCCCGACCAACGGCGAACGCGTATATGTCGGGGAATGTGCCCTAACCTCGGGCGAGGTCGTCGCGGTACATTTTCAAGTGGTACCACCAACGCCAACTAGAAAAAAGGTTAACAGCACAAAAGTGGGAAGATTGTGGAAATTACTCTACTTGAAATTTGTAAGTAAGCGATTATTCCCGTGGTTAATTTAAAATGCCACTTTTGCTTAGTAGAGAAGTCGCCGGTTTTTAAGCCCACCTCGGGCCGAGACCAAATTGGGCTTAATAAGCCCCGGGCGCACTAACCGGAGAGTCCTAGTTCTTGATTTGCAAACGCAGGATAGGCACTATACATTTCATACTTACTGTAACCAGTTGCGCACGCAGATAGATGAGAATCGCACTCTATCCTGTAGGCAAACTCGACTTTGTAGCCGGCAACTGGGCTTATTAGCCGGCGGATTTCGCTGTATAAAATTCCGTCCTAAGCTGATTAGGGCTTTATACCCGGCTGGGCCTATTAACCGTGGGCTTAATAACCGTCGACTATTATATTTCGTTACAGTAGTCGCCGGTTATTAAGCCCACCTCGGGCCCGGACCAAATTGGGCTTAATAAGTGGCGGGCGCACTAACCGGAGAGTCCTAGTTCTTGATTAGCAAAGGCAGGATAGGCACTATACATTACATACGTACTGTATTATGTGTAGAGCTTGGTTATGTACAAGAAAAGGATGCTGTTTTTGTGTATTTTACGTAATAACAAAAACAACAAAAAATGATTTGCGACACGTTTTAAAAAGCTGCCTAGCGTCAGTTGTTTTGGAGGAAACTTCACTCGCAAGTGCTCCTTGATGTCCTTCTCCAGGCACCAGATATCGTCGAATTTTTTGAAATCTGATGCCTGCAGACCGCGTTGCAGTGTGTAGAGTGCAGCTATCATCTGTGCAGCAGTGGTAACTTGGCTTATTAGCCGGCGGATTTCGCTCTGTAAAATTCCGTCCCAAGCTGATCTGGGCTTAATACGTGGCTGGGCCTATTAGCCGTGGGCTTAATAACCGGCGAGTACTGTATACTGACTTAAGCGGTTATGGCATGCGGTGACCTTCGGAGGACCACTCTGCCGTTGAATGCCATTATGAAATCCCTGCTGGATCGATGGGTGGCGTGTAGAAAACTCGAAGATTATGGGTACTTTAACCTTCTTAAAACATTTAAGAAGGTTATAATACATAAGAACCTTTCGAAGACCCCACTTGGAAACCCTTCCTAGAAATTTTCTCATTGATTTCTCATAACCCTATAAATTGAAACATATTTTATAGGAAATCTGCACTACGACATTCCTCTTTGCTTCCGTTAGAAACAAATTATCTCTTCAAGTTTTCATGCTTACAGAGGAAGTATATTTAGAGTTTCCGAAGCTCGTGCATTCGTTGATTGGCCTTTTTCTGGTAATTCATAATCAGCCCCGTACAATTAAGTGGCCAATGAAAATACTATAGTTGGACTTGGTTACTAAGTGTCTTTTGATTACTACGCATAGTTTTCACACCACCCGCATAGCAAGATCGGCATGTAGAGGTCATTGCACAACGAGATAGCGAAAAGTAGGATAGGCTGTGAGTATTGGTCATGGGTCGGTGGAAAACTGTTGCCAGGGTTTGGGGATGACATGTAATCGCCATCTGGGGTCGTCGTCGGCCACGTAAGAGATAGTTCCTGCATTAGCGTTTTTTTGACAACACAGCACTGGATTCGCTAGCCGTATAGCCATTGTCTCGGCTGTTGCTTGCACCCGTTTGCAAAGACCCCTGGAGAAATTGGCCGGCGTCCGGTAGACAATCTG
The DNA here is from genome assembly GCA_036362985.1 of Ligula intestinalis. Classification (NCBI taxonomy): domain Eukaryota; kingdom Metazoa; phylum Platyhelminthes; class Cestoda; order Diphyllobothriidea; family Diphyllobothriidae; genus Ligula; species Ligula intestinalis. The sequence goes on from JAYGXS010000005.1 coordinate 44,213,646, forward strand.
AAAGGCCTCGTTAGAATCAACTCGGTGATTCGTATCGACAACGGATCGATCTAGTTTCACCTTTATTTGGCCAGACCGTTATGTGTTCACGTATACGCGCCTTGTTGTTGGATCAGTGTATGCTGCTCTACACAAGCAGGTGAAATATTAAGTATACATCGATGCGGCCTTCAAGAGGAGTCGGTCTTTACCTTCCAAGCGTAAGAGGGTAGAGTTCGTGAAGCATCTGCATAAGATCGCCGCCGGAGGTCACTTTTGATCGCAGTCTTCAGACGTCGTTTTATCAGCTCGTTTGTTGTATCGCCTATGTAAGACAGTCTTATGAACACGTCTTTCTTTTTTTGCGGTTAAGGTACAAGGCTCTCTGGTGAGGATAAACCTTTTTGGGTATCAGCTTTTAGGAAGCATGTTCGGCAGCTGCCTTTTGACACGTCGCGGTGCCAGTTGGTGAGGGAGGAAAGTGCGGTAGATGCAATGCAAGTCTTTTATCATTACAAACTGTTTCACGCGCAAGTCATTCTCCCTGCATCCCAAGGCGCACATTGCTGTTCGCGACGGTTAAACCGGTAGAATGGCTGGCTGCCAGGCTTATCTGGATACCGCTCTGACCAAGGCGTGTTCTGTAAAATAGTCGCAAGCTACAGCCTTATTACTTTTTGCAGCGTGCATAAACTTTGGAATTCTAATATAGTGTGCCTTTGTGTGTGTGGCTGGTTACGTACATTTTGAGATCCGCAAAACTATAGGAGACCTTCTTATGCAACTGTTTTTCGACCTAGCTTGGATTAACCTGGGTTTTAGCGACCAAAGAGCTGTGATTTGCACACTTCAATCGCGTGCATTGAGGGTCCCTAGTGGCGCGAGGAGAAGCATTTTCCGCCCAATTTCAACTCTGTAGCTCATTTTAAAATGGATTCTGAAAGGTCTCGGGTAATACAGTTTGGATTTCACCTTTTTAGGTAGCATTACTTTTGCGTAAGGGGCTATAAGTTTTCGTGTTTTTTTTATCACACGAACGTCTCCTCGACTACGGTAATTACCTTCAGCTAACTCTTTTCACAAATACACAGTCTTGCAGCGTTTTCACATGCTCGGCGGGGGTGTTTTCACTGCGCGAACTTTGTATGCCTTTTACTCCCTCGACGCCGTGACTTGAATTTTTTCCACAGATTGCAGAGCAGTGCGCCATGAGGAGGCATCGAGTTTGCAGGAATAACGCTTCCAATGGGTTTCCTGTTTTGGTATATAGGACAGAATTTTTCTTTGCTGCATCCTTTTCCACTGTAGGAATACTGCCGCAACATTTGTCTTTTGGCAAAACTGTACCTGAAGCAGAAGACTGTACACGAAACAGACAGGGTCCCTGCCTTCCTTTTCTACATACTGACTGAGGCCGACGAAGCTGGATGTCACATCATTGGCTACTTTTCAAAGGTAGGTCCCATCTTTACAAGTTAGTACGTTGTTGATAGTAACGAGCACGCGAATTCCAGAAAGCAGTTCAGAAGGAGAAGAAGCGGTCGCCGGAACAACAATTTTATTTGTCTGACGTTTTGAGAATCCTTTATCATAGATAACCATAGAATGGTGTGAGACAGGCACAGATTGGGGTGATCAATGCATAGCTTGCGCGGTAATTATATTTCGTAGCGGCCACCCGCAAGTGCACTATAATTATCAGCTCCACCGCCGGGGAATCGTAATTGATGTGGTGATAGCTTGACAGTTCATTCTCGAGTCATTAATTGCTGCGATTTCGTTACCGGTGTTTGGTGCAAGTTACCAACAGCGAACGCTATCCATGCAGACCAATGATTCTATCCGAGTATTCATAACAATTTGTAGCAAGGCTTTTTAGTGGGTTTTCTACAAAAGCTCCACGATTTGCAGCTTGCTTTGCTATCAAGTAATAACCGTGAGTCGAAATCCCATCGGGAGGCTCAGATTGGGCTACGGTTAGCATAGGATGGCCAATAAGTCAGAGACAGCCACCACTCCCTGTACTCTCTGTTAGGAGGACGTAGACCTCTAGTTGCTAGTAGCTGTGCAACCACCTGTTTGCAAGGCCACACCGAAGACCTCACCGAAAGATCTCAATGCCCTATTTTTCGTTTTACAATCGGGATAGGTCGCCGAACACCACTTCCATGTGCTAAACGAGCCCCCGCGTATCGAGGCGGTATTTTGACGTAGACAAGCGTCTCTCGCCAGTCAGTTTTAAGTCTTGGCCTTAAAGCCGATTGGATGCTGAAATGCGATTTATTTTTCTGGCCTTCTGTTCCCGTCTGCATCTATTTTTGGACCCGCCTTTCGTGATGCGTGCCTCAAAGACACAGTTGAGGTGCTGATGATCGCGATCTCACCACTTCAATCCACTCCCTTTGAGACGTACCCTCAACACCCGTCGTTGTCGGCCATGACCTAAGAGATCTCCCGACTGGTCAATGAACTCAACAGGACCCTATGGCAAGAAAAGCTAGCCACTTTCTCCGGCCGCACTAAAACCAGCAAGTTATGGCAGACAATCAAATCCATCGGTAGAGGGGCGCCTGCTCCTCCCAAACCGGTTATCAAATTCAATGGTATACCGAGGAAGAACGACAGGGAAATTGCCAACCAATTTAATGTGCAATTCACCACGGTTGCAGTCCATAAATCCTCGAAGAATTCGAGGATCGTCAAACACAGGTCGTGCAAACCTTTATTGATGCCACTCCAATTCTCAGCTCATAATACGAAAACCGCGATTAAACGTGCTAAGAACTCTAAGGCGTTTGGACCTGAGGACATCACGATGGTACACCTAAAAAACTTGGCCCCAGAGGTGTCGAATTCTTGACCATGTTGTTTAATCTGTCTCTAGCCGCGTGCCGTATACCAGCTATCTGGAAAATGGCCCATATCCTCCCCAGCCACAAAGCGAGTAAAGACTCCGCTGTCTCTGACGGTTACCGCCCGATCTCGCTCCTCAGCCCAGCCGTGAAAATACTTGAGCGTCTTATTCTCCTATCGCTCAATAGACATTCCAATCTAAAAGAGCACCAGCACGGTTTCAGCGCTTTCCACTCTACGTCGTCAGCCCTACAACGCGTCACGGACCGCATTGCATGTGGATTCAACAAAACGAAACATGCGGACATAACAGTAATGGTTGCCCTCGACCTCACTAAAGCATTTGACTCGGTTAACATTGACGCATTGATGACATCTCTCATAGAATCGTCTCTACCGAACGAGTTCTGCAGATAGCTGAACTGCTATCTCCGGAGCAGACAAACGTGAGTCGAATTTTTAGGCACGCTATCCAAAGCCCGCACCTGTAGGACAGGAGTCCCCAAGGTTCTGTCATTTCGCCATTGCTATTCAACATCTATATGACTGACCTCCCGAATCCCACCTGAAGTCGAAATAGTGTCTTACGCTGATAACATCACCCTTCTGTCCTCTCACCCAAACTTTCGCATGGCTGCCGATGCCTTAAATTACTACATCCCCAGTTTAGTCCGGCACCTAGACGAAGAGCATCTGAAACTATCCGCGCCCAAGTCATCAGTAACTCTGTTTACTCCGGAACCCCCAACGAATGCAAGTCCCACCCTCCAATTAAGGTGGAGGGCAATTACATTTCTTTATGTCAGTATCCTAAGCTCCTGCGCCTCACTCTCGACCCGACGGTGGCTATACACCGCCATGCTGACATCCAAGTCAGCAAAGCCAAAGCCAAGCTCAACACCCTAGAAGCATTGGCAGGTTCTTCTTGGGGCCAGGACACTGAGACGCTAGTCAACGGGCAACAGGCAAGGCAACGACTGAGCATGCGTCAGCCATCTTTGCCCCACTGTTAAGCGATACCAGCTGGGCGAAAGTCCAACGCGTTGAGAACGCTGCTCTCCGCATCGCCACGGGCTGTGTTAACATGACCAATGTAGATCACCTCTATCAGGAAACTCAAGTCCTGCCTCTGAAAGTTCACTCCATCATGCAGGCAAAAATCGACATTGCGCAGTCTCATAACCCAGAACATCCGGGTAATCGTCTCTTAAAACGCCCTCCACCTGCTAGACGCATGAAGCAATCTACCATAGACGCGTACCGTCCACATGCTTCGGTGTACCCTAATAATCTACCGGACCTCGTTTAGCGTATCCAAACCGAAACTGTTGAGCAAGCCATTAGCAGCTATAATCCCAACAGAGTCCTCAAAGCTCCTTCGCCGGTCTCCGACGTCATGGCCAGAGAACGTAGGGCTAACCTGTCCAGAAACGCCAGAACCAGACTATCCCAGCTGCGTTCTGGCTTCTCCATGCTACTGAATTCATTCAAAAGATATCTCACCTCATGCTTCGACAACGTCACAGACAATTGTCCTGAATGCCTCCTGCCTTCCCACACAACGTGCCACCTCTTCGACGGACCTCACGCCTCAGGACCTATGGCTTCGCCCAGACAAAGTTGGCGAATTCCTTAATCTTTCTTAAAAATGTTATACCTTCATCTTTATTTTTTATTCCTTCATCTTTCTTAAAAATTTTATACCGTGTATTGGTGGCAAACTGGGTTAAGGGAGTAAGTTAGTACAACAACAACAACGTGCTCTATTAGACAGGTAAATGCTTGAACAAAGAGGAGGAGGTTAAAGCACAGGACCTGGAAATGCTAGCCGTGGGACACCTGCCTGCCTGCCGTTAACATATTTTATTGGTCATGCATTTCGCACGGCATTGCGTCCTTTGGCGGAGGCATAACTAGTAGGATAAAAATGCTCTACTCTGAGACACAAGTAGCAATTATTACTTAAGTTTAATTTACACAGATCCCGAAGGGCTTGCCGTGCTTTAGTTATCACGCTTAGCCTCGGGCTTCTTTTCTGGGCTTGACTGGGCTTGACACGTCGCCGTATAATTTCCAACTGGCTGCCCCAAGCAGCATTCTTTTTTTGTCAAGTCTCGGAAATGGCTGAAGTCTTATTCGTTGACCAGTTCCGTTAAGTGGTCCTTTTACACACTTTTCACTTTATTCATAAATGGCGCAGTCTGGGCCATTGTTTCTGAACAGAACGACGCTCTAAACGCCAATTTTGACATACCGACGGCATGGCCATTATATTTTTTGGCAAAGCCGTCTTCAATTTCCCGCGCAACACTATAAGAGCACGTTTGAACGTGGGCGTTTCGATTTCAGCTTTCCTTTGATGCTTATTTTGTGTCTCAGGCGAATTTTTTCTCGGCTGTTCTTCGTTAATTCACTGGTTTCGCAGTCCACTTTCTTCTTCCCAAAGCATCTACATACCCCTTTCATGATGGGATAGTTTAACGCAATTCTTTTTGGGCACGCCTCTCGTCTAAATCTGTCAGTGTCATCGATGAACCCCTTTGATTAGTGTGTTTTTAGTAACTCCTGCATCTTCCATTGCCGGATGACTTTCTGTGCTGCTGTGCTTCATAATAAAATATCCAAATTTCTTTCGGAGATGTTCAGTCAACATTGTTATACAGCTCCTCAGTTACATTTGGGCTCATCTACCGATAAGAAGAATTACGCCTGGGTAGGATAGCTTGATCTCACTTCTTTTGCAAGTGCTGGTGTCACCTTACCCTAAACAGTCCAAGGCAACATACTCATTGATGAGCGTTCACCAATCGCTATCGGAAGTCATTCGTTGTGCTCAGCCTTGGGGCTCATTCTAGAGCCCCGCCAGTAGCCGCACAGTGGCTAGTAGGCTAGGCAAATAGCATTGCGGCTGTTATAGCCGTTTCTCGCTCATTAGCAATCATCAGCCAATCATTCCAAATAGCGGACCACCTGTGGCTCGAACCCGTAACCTGCCAATCAGAAGTCTGACACTCTAACCATTGAGCCACGAACTTGTTGTCTTGCCGGTTTAGATCGGGTAGTATTGACACTCGTCGGTGAGTGTTCATCGCTCATGAACGAAACTCACTTGCCAAAGGTAGGCCTACGTTAATGAAGTCATTTTTTTTGTCTACACTAAGCAAGACAACTATCCGGTTTAACCGTCCATTTAAATCTGAGGGAGTCCGTTTAAATGTTCGCAGTACCTGATGGGACTCTATCAGCCTTCAGTAAAACTTTAACCATGCTTTTGACCGATTGGGTCTGTACTGCCCGTGTCTGATCGATATTAACGTGGGAAATGAAAATTTTAGTTTTGCGGAACTTTCTATGTAAATTTGGCAAAGAAGTGTTTTCGGTCACTGGTCTTCAAGCTGATACACTGACATAAGAGAATGAAGAAGTCAGCTACGTACCGTCGTTGTATGGTTTTCGGGTTTGGGAGGGCGACGGGGTAGGTGGTGGTTCGTAATATTTACGTGTCCACGCCACCTGTATGACGGAGACGGCGTGTTGAAGACGTTGGGCTTCGGAGTGCAGGGGAGGGGAGGGACGTACTCCCAGCAGACTGTGGTTGAGGTCCGTGTCTCAAACATACAGACTGCGTATGGCTGTTCTCCGTGGCTTGGGCCGGCGTGCGATTAATACCTGTAGTCGGCCAAGGTAGACAAACCGCCTGTATTAACGTTTTTGACGGTGGGGCACTGGTTTTGTTGACCGATTCGCCACTGCCTCGACTGTGGCTAGCACTCATTTGCGTAGGCCTTTAGAGTAGTGTGCTGGTGCCTGATAGATGATTTTAAAGGTCTCCCTCGTGTCACCTTGGTGGTACGTATCGATTAAGTGTGCGAGAATTGAACTTGAAATCGATCAAGTTTCCATTCTACCCAGCTAGGCTTGTACGTATTCGTATATCCTCTTCTCCAGACGTCTTGGCCAATGTATCCCGCTCTACCGGAGCAAGGGCATTTATAAGTACACATAGGTGTGACATGCAATAGTAATCAGTCTTTACCCCCCCCCTCGAGCCTTAGGAGAAGAGGGTTTGTAAAAAATGCGCGCAAGTTCGCCGCCGGGAAGGTCCGTTGGCTGTAGGCTGTTTGCTAATGACAAAACCACATATTACGTTATCCCTAGCAAGATGTTTAAGTGCAAACTGCTCTAGAGGACCATTTTTCAAACTAAGCGAAGAAACTATGTTTTGTTAAAATTGCTCTTACTTATTGGCACCGTCACAACATTTTTGGTCCGTGCCGGCGTCTCCATAGCCTGCATTGCGTCACATGCTTGGGTCCCATTCACTTGCAAAGTCTCTTTCGTTTTGACCTATATAAAGTCATTTGGAGTTCAGGTTATACCTTTGCCCAGGTGTTTGCACAACCTTCTGTTTTTGTGTTTGTACTTTCGACTTGGAGCAGGCGTTCTTCCTATCCCTCCCCCCCCGCAAATTAGTCCTACTCAAGCCTTTTCCATTATTATACGACACCCCACACACACGCATATCCTCCCCGAAGGGAATGTTTTAGCCCATGCGACGGTAGTGCAGCCTTTTATCTGCCCGAATTCAATGTCTCCAGACTTTCTCGTACCGGCGCTTGCGTCTTTACATCTCCGCTCCTTAATGCTGCCTCGTGCGTTCCACCACCATCCTCATCTGGTT
>JAYGXS010000005.1:44226158-44237021 GCA_036362985.1 Ligula intestinalis
GGTTTTTCGATTAACTTGTTAAAACTGAACAAAACCCCGCCTTAATTATTAGTTTTATCAGTATAGTCAGATTGCGACTAGAACGTCTTCAGACCGGGTTTCTCATGCTTTCTCCTCGCAAGGGGTGCACATGCATCTAATAGTCCCTCGCCCCATTTCCACATTCTAGGTTACCTTTTGAGCAGACTAGAGGGTCGAGTGGGTTCACCGGAACGCCCCCTGTCCGACCATGGCCTTCTGCTTTATCAGAACTACTGGCGTTGGGTCGTTGTCTCCTTCCTTGCCACTTACGAATTCAAGGAGATTAACATTCGCAGTGAGTGTTTTTTTCCGCTTGTGCTCTGGCCTTCCCCTCATGCCTCCAAAACGTCCGCAAAATGAATTTGTGTAGTATCTGGTGGTCATGCCTTTCTTATGAGTTATAATACGTAGCTTTGTAAATTTCCAACTCCGTTGCGGATTACGCTTATCCCTGTTCTGTGATTATACAAGCCAACGGGGATCCGGAGGTTCGCTCTCTTCGGGCAAACCTTCTAAACTTCTTCGTTGCAACGAAATATTGCATAGCTGCTCTTATTTTTTCTCGAAAGGCGTTATTTTCATCGAGTGTCAGCGGAAAACCATTCATTGCTTCAGTACTTGTCATCTACTTCTCTTAAATGACTGGAAAATTGGCATCTTTGAGAATGTCTGATGCAAAATATGGACTTGGGGCTTCGGGTCAGTGAGTTTAAGAAATTGGAACTGTTTTTGTTATGTGCCCCGAATTGTATGTTAGAAAGAAAAGACACGTAGGATAGTAGAGAACAGTTTGCTGCAATAGTCTCTGTGTGTACATCAGCTTCTGTGTGTGTACCTCAACTTCTCAGCGTCCCCGTGAGCAGCGTCGTTTCGTCTGCAGCTTGTCCTGTGTGTTGGCAACAGAATCTGGCCTCTTGTCGGTGGCAGCTTATTTAAGGACCAACAGCTTTTTCTGCTTTCTCTCTTCTTATTGATCAACGCGCGAGTGGCCCATCCAGGTAGCCATTGTGCGGTGTCCTCAGGGTGACCCATGGTAACGCTGTTCCGCACGCGCTTGGCCCTTTGTGCATGCGTTGTTTGGCGTGTGGGCCTTCTTTGTTATCTGGACCTCAGGTCGGCCATCGGGTGTTGGTGGACCTCTCAGGGACATGCAAAACTCGGCGGCGTTCTTACCAGTGTTCACAGACTGCACTCTTACGTCTATTCGTGGTCCTTTGTCAGGCGTTGCCTCGGGATGACAAGGGTGATGACTCGCGTGCTGGGCCGTCCTAACGCTTTTTGACCAAAGAGGAACCAAGCTGAAACGGAGGAAGCATTTTCGCGGCCTCAACGCCATGCAACTTTGCAGGCAACTGTTTCCAACTTTCTGACCTGCAAACGCTAGACCGACTTTCACTCGCGCACATGCGTGCGTCCACATAGTCGCGGCTGCGCAAGGGGCACTTGAATACGTCACCCTGCAATCAATTAGCACGGGCCACTGTGAATGACACCCCCCCTCAAGAAATGCAACACACCACTTGGACCTGCTTCACATTCATGTAAAAGCCGTTGCCACCGCTGTATAATATGCTCTCAGGCTTTGCTGGACGCAGTCAGCACTCGCCCTGGCTTCGCCAGTAGCCACTGCTGTCTGATACAGCAACTCAGGCCTCAGAAAAACATCTACTGAGAGTCACTCGCTGTACTATGGCTCAACTGCGCAGTGGCTACTCAATGATCCTCTCCCAGTATCAACATCGACTTGACCCGTCCACACCCGACTGCGGCGCTTCTCCGCATGACTGTCAGCATCTGTTCGCTTGCAGTTCCCAGCTGGGCACCCACCTCACTCCCGCGGACCTTTGGTTCAAGCCGGTCGAGGTCGCGGCTTTTCTCCATCTCCCATCTACTCCCAGTTCGGATTCCGACTGGGATTCCTGATCCAACTATGTGCTACGACACACACACAGCAACTCAGGGGTTCTGTGCAAAATAAAGCCCTCACTCTAGTACTTTTTATCTACAACTTGGGATTCGGCCTGATGATTGTAGCGCTCGGAGCACACCCACTGCTTCGACGTGATTTCTTTTTCATGTTGTTTACTAACTGACCCATTTTATTCATTGAAGTCACACCACTGACATAGGATGCTGTCTGCTTACAATTCAGGTCTGATGTACGGCTTTCCGTTCTCATTTTTTCCACAATTTCATAGCTGTCAGCGAGTCCTTGGGAGTTGATGTCCGCGACATCGTCTCAACCCTTTTGGATTTGGGTCTGCTGAAGTACATTAGGACTGAATACTACATAGTTAACGACAAGGTGAGTGCCAAAGCTTTGATGAAATTTTCCTCGAGTCCATAGAGGTCAATGATTCACTTTTGTAACGTATATTCGACTATCTGAGGTTTCAAAAGTATTCCAAATTTCTACAATGCCGAGTTACTTATTTTCCCCTGTTTTTTTGCTGGTGAAACACGGTTACACTTAACGTGTCGCGTTTCGTGGTCTGCAAAAGAGCGAGGCGGTACTAGTACGGAAACTCGCCTCTCTTATGCTTAGTTTATGGAGTGTGTAAACCGTGTCCTCAAGTTATCCCAGCTGTGCTTGATTAACAGAATTGAAAAGTGCATTCACCTTGGCTTCCGTTGTGGCGATTACAAAGATGTTTTCGACGTAGCGAGCTTATTGTTTTGACCCAATCACTTAGTTTGTCCAGCATGCCCATTAAACAGTATCGGTTAAGAGAGTTCTAGGTGTCGATCCCACACAAACGCCATCTACAGTACCGCTCAGAATTCGTGTAGCATGCCGACATTAACGAAAAATTGATACTCGCTAATTGGCAATAAGTAACGTTGTAATACCGATTGTCGTGTAGTTAATTCTCAAGTCATTTCAGTCACGATAGAATGCCGGCTTTTTAACGAACTCATTTCTGACCACTAACAAAAAGTATGTATTGTGAACAATCCCTTCTTAAGTAGCATACATTTTCATCATTGGTTTTAACTGCCTTTATAAATTCAACTATATTTTTAGGAAAACATGCAAGGAAAATTAGTTCTTGTACTCGCTTGGTAGAAAATTACGCCTTCTTTAAATTTTATACGTAAAGGGAGGGTATCTTTGGGTTTTAAGAAGTTTGTAAATTGCCGAATAATTTTGAAACCTGCATTCAAGGCTTACAAACTGCGCGCTATGTACACCTTGTTTAAGGAAAAGTACTTTTCTGCCAACGGTTTGAGGAAAAGTCACATAGTTCGTAATAAATGTTGTTATAGATATGGATAATGATGTACACATTATAGGCAGTATTAATCAATTAACCGATGTGATGAATAATGAATGAACACCTCACAATCGTAAAAAGACTAGTGATTAGGCATTTTTAAAACCGAATTTTACCCTTCCTTAAAGTATAAAATTTTAAGAAGACGTAATTTTCTGCCAAGAATCTTTTTGTGCATGTTTTTCATAAAATATATTTCAATTTATAAAGGCAGTCAAAACCAATAATGAAAATGTATACTGTTAGGAGGGGCCCAATGGCTAGCATGGAACTAGTAAGTAGCTTGCCCATAATTGACTATCGATCGGCCTATGCGCGAGCTAGACGATCAATCGATAATTTGAATTTCTAGCTACGTTCACTAAATGAACCAAACAGCCAATGGGACTGGCCACAACCTCAGGAGAAAATCTTATTGGCTCAAGGGACATCGTTGACATACATTTGTTTCCCAAAATTTGTTGTACATAGAATACTCAAAGACTTCTGCCGTTGCACCCTTCTTGTGGTGTTCTCTCTTTGGGGACTCACACGGGACGTCATTGGGCGGCAATATCTCGGCCTGGGCATCCGTTATAACATAAACTACTTAAGTAGCCATTTTCTATAGTACATACATTTTGTTAGTGGTCAGGACGAAGCCCGTTACAAAGCGGGCATCATATCATGACTGAAAGGACTTACGGATAGGCTACACGATAATTAGTATAAAAACCTTATGTTAGTTCGACTATCGCAAGCGAAGATGTTCACCATTTGCCCAAGAGCAGGGACGGTGACTGTTGTCTTAACCCCCTCAACTGTATGTAATCAGTGACAAGACAAAGTCGAGATGACCGCGCAGGGAGAGGGCGTAGGCAGCAGCCGTAAACACCGCCTAAACTTAGTATATAGTGACAGTTGATTTTGCGCGGGTACTACTGCAGTGTCTACCCTCACTCACCTATAGTAGGTGTCTAGCCAGACTGAAGTCAGCCAAGACTGGTTCTGCTAATACCACTTCTGCTATTTCTAATACTACTATCTAGGGTGTAGGTGGGTGATAGTATTTGCTGGTACATTTACTGTCTGTTTAATAAGTCAGAAGTGACGCTGATTAAAGTCAGCACTGGGCTCGTATTCCCTTAAATCCCTACAATAAATGTAGTAGTACTCGTGCTAGGACTGACTAAGCCAACGCTAAGGCTCATATCCCTTGGTCTCAAGAAGGAATGTGAATCTGGATTTAACTATTTCGGGTAAGTACATGCTTGGGGTCCTGAGAAACGCTGAGTTTGTCTTGGCTTCCGCACTCTCAACTCGATCTATGGAGCTGTACGCACTGAGATGATGCTGATATAGCTACATGCCTATACTAGAAGTTCTAATTCTAGTAATCATGCTTACTAAGGCCAGTACTTCGTATACTATAAGTACTGCCTGTGTATGCTTTTAAGGAGTCGCACCCAGTTTGCACTCCCAATGTGTGTGATGTAATAGTGATTAGCATTTGGATAATAAAAGAGTGTTTGTAGAGTGGTGCACAAGTCCTGCCATACCCTTTTGTTGAGCATTTTGCCGTCTATAGACTACATTGGGATAGGCTATACGATAATCAGTATTAAAATCTTCCCCAATGACGATTACTTTGGGAGTTTCAGTCTTTCGCAAATTTCGGCATGTTGCACGAATTCTGAGCCGTAGTGTATGTGTATGTATAGTTGTTTGTCAAAGAGGAACGACACATTTAACGTGCGTCTTAGTTATAATTCCTGTATTGTATTCGTCCTTACTCCCACTCCCTGATGGTTTGTCAGAAAAATTCGCAGTTGTTCTGCTGAGCGGAGCATTTGTAAAAAGTGATGAGGTGTCTACAGAGAGAGAGATAGAGTGTGTCTTTATGCTGTTTACCTTCATCTCTTTGACGTTCCCAATAATTCGAACGTATCTTCATAGTCATATGGCACAGGCTGATGCTGTAGTTGCTTGTGTTTTTCTGGTTATCATTTCGTCATCGTATGATATGGTGACTTGCTCATGTATAAAATCAGTCAACGTGGCAGGCAATTCCAACGAAGAAGATGCGATCACTGGAACCATGTCTGAACCATGAACCCTATCTGCGCAGACTATCCTACCATTACCTATGATTAAGGATTCTCGACTAAATCAAAAACGGCAGGAAAATAAAACTCTTGTTACAGTGATCGCATATTCTTCTTTTGAACTCTTTCCTGGAATTCGCACATTCACTTCGATTGGCAGGCAATGTTTGTGGATTTTCGGTAGTTCATACAATTAATAGGTGTGTGTGCCTAATGGTCGGAGGCATTTGAGATCATGGTCGTTTATGTAGCCTCCTGTGTGATCTTAAGCAGTCGGTCAGTTGTACCTCTACTTTATCCTTGTTATCCCGTTTTCTTATCCATTTCCTTAAATTTAATCTGGTTAGACAGTATGGATTGTAGTTTTGTTACCTAGTGCAATCTGTTCATTGATCCGGTCTTTGTTTTTAGTAAGATACCCTTGTTCGCTAGAAACTGTTCTAACTTCTACCTGTATGCGTTTGTCAACATTCTCCGAATTTTTGGTCTCTTGTTCAGATATTGATGACTAATATTTATCAGTGTTGATTTAAAGTTCATCGATGGGTTTTAGGTCTTTAATTTAGCTCTAGAGCTTTTCGAACTGGGACTCTAGCTCTAAGTGATTAAGACATTTCGACCCGGCATGCAGAACTTAGGACCTAGCGATAAGGCTTCAAGGAATATTTTTTATCGAGTGCCATCGAGCAATGGTTCTGTACGTACCGGTCTGGTTCTTTTGCGGCCCCTTATTATGGTTTACTTTGTTTCCTATGGTTTCCTATTTTGTATGACCATTAAACTACAAATTTAATGATCCTGCTGCGGCATTCGTTTGATCGACCCTGATTTTCGCCCTTTTTCGCCTTATTCTAGTCTGTGTTCCGACGAATTCTCAGTGAAATGAGAACCCCTGACGAGGCCCGCCGCATCGACCCTACTCTTCTTCATTGGTGTCCTCCAAAACCCAGCCAATCGGCAAACACAGAGAACCCTGTTTGATATCCATATATAGACCTGCGTTATTTTGCTTTTATGTACACCAGAATCGTTTTGTTGATTTACAGTTTTCAGACATTATGACTGACCAGAAGTTTTATAGTTTATTAAAAGCACTTTACTGGGCAAATTACTAAAGTATTTTTGTTACTGTCATTTACTTTCTTGGGCGATCTTTGCCGCCATACCCAATAAACATAAAGAGATTAGTGTTATAACGGTGGCATCTGACGCGTGTCACCGTCGAACTACGCCCTTTGGAATCCCCAAGGTAGGACACAATAAGAAGGGCGTAACTTTGGAATCCACCCGAAGGAGGGCTTATCGTGTACAAAACCTGGAGTTACTTTCTCGGGTGGTAGTTGCCGCTGGTTGATCTCCAGTGCGCTTTTGTCCCACTTCGGGGCAAAGTACGGAAATTGAACGGACTGACGGTTTCCTTGCAGTCCGTGTGCAACTCACTGTCTGAGAGGTTACAGCGGCCTATAAGGGATTGTCAAGCGTGTTCGCTTGTGGCATCATTGGCCGCATTGGGATAAGGTCACACGACCAGTTAGCCCTTAAGGGACTGCGACCATTTGGGCACGCGCCTTGACACGCGTACATGTGTCCGCTTTAAGGTCATTGCGTGTGGAGAGTCATCGCGTGGGCATAGCCACCACAAAGGCTTATGACCTCGAAGGCAATCCTCTGTTGACAAAAGAATCATTGTGACAGTCGGCGGCAGGCACGATGCCTCGGGAGAGCCTGCAGGCTTGCTAGCCTTTGGTCAGGCTATACTCCTGATAATAAGTTCTCAAGTTTTTGCTTTACACGGACTAATCTCACCACCCTGCTGCCGCAGTATAGTTTGTTTTTCGCAGCGTCGAATAATCTAGTAACGCTTGTCTAGCGCGAACGTCTGTACATGTCTGGGCCTATGTGAGGCTAGGGCAGGCGTTATTTGGGTTGCGGTGCCATGCCGAACACCGGAGGGCGTCGGGGTGGCCGTGCCAGACACCTGCACCCGCCTCCGGTCTTCTCGACTGTGTCTTAAAAACAGGCTCAGGGAAGCGAGAGTCAGGTAGATGCAGCGAAAGTCTGCTGGCGCTTAAGTCATGCGCCAGTGGCCATTCTACACCACTTTGTGTTACCCTATCTGTTATTGCTGTCTGACTGTGGCTCTGATGACGAATCCGCGACAGATATCAAAACCTCAGGCGAATAAAAGTATTGTCTCAGCGATCGAGTCAGCTGCTTCTCAATTAATTCCTGGGACTCGCATATTCGCTTGTATTGGCTCCACTAAAAGCCAGTCCGTTGCGCTGCAATACTGAATTTGTAGACGTGTTCTTAAGTCCAACATATTCATGTTTTTCTTAAACGTGAAAAATTTGGACTGACAGGCCTTTATTTCACGAACTCAGCAGTCCCCTTAGTCAGTTTACGCAACTCCTAACCGGATGTTAATCAAGTGCACTCTTAAATCACAAATAGGAGGCGCATTTCAATGCTTCTACGAAACGGGTACACAGAAGTTAAGTAAAATCTCCCCTTGGAGATCGTGAAGGAATCATCAGTACCAGATTCCACAGGACCTGCAACAACAGGCTTGGGGCACCGAAAGTACTGCATAAATTTAACCAACTA
The DNA here is from genome assembly GCA_036362985.1 of Ligula intestinalis. NCBI lineage: Eukaryota > Metazoa > Platyhelminthes > Cestoda > Diphyllobothriidea > Diphyllobothriidae > Ligula > Ligula intestinalis. The sequence continues at coordinate 44,234,146 of JAYGXS010000005.1, forward strand.
CTATAGTCTGATTTTGCCAAATTCTGCCGGCACTCTTCAACGTAAATGCGGAATGATTAGAGGCGGATATTTGTCTCCTGCTATTGTCTTCATTTTTGTACCGTACAATCTCCATGTATGTCCCCATGATTTCCATTCTTTTTCCTCTCTCGCTGTGCATGCCTTCTTATCAGGAGGCAATCTCAGAGGACAGGCGTCGCCCCCTGTCTCCTCCAGATGACGACCATGCTTCGCAAAAAGCCCTTGTCCTCTCTTGTTAGACCACCACCACATGGAGACGCTTTTAATTTGCCATGCAATAGACTGGGTGAATAAAAAATACCTCAGCCGATAGGATACAATTGAAAAATCCATAAGCTTGGTCTCCTATGTATAGGGCAATGGACGCGATGATGTCTTGTGATCGCCTCTTCTTCTCATATAAATAGATATGTTTGAGTGAATATATATACATATATATTCACTCAGAAATGTGCGAAAACCGATCGAATAGGTTTCCGAACTAAACAAATTTCATGTGGTGGTCAGAGGTCCCCAATGGGTGACCACCTTACTGGCCGATTCCGGCCAGGCCATAAAAGCAGTAAGGGGGGGGTATGACAGCATTTGGGGGTAACTTGATACAGAACTGTTGCGGGCTTATTAGCCTTCATCAGCCAAGCATAACCCTTAACACCAGCTGGTTGGACAACACAAACAAACGCACTCACAAACGGCGCAGTTGGTCCACCACTGGCGCCTATCAGATGGGTCATAAGCACTTCATCGAACCGCAGTTCATCAGCACCTTACCACCTGCCATTTGCTGTCACTGCTGATCGGGTCTAAATTCACTCCGATAGAAGCGAAAATGCGTGTTCCCGGACATCATTGAGAAGGCAAGGCAATCACGGGAACCAAGGATTAAATGTTCTGACGTTTCGGACTCAGACAAGCTTCCATCGTAAAAAGTGGTAAATGCACGAACGTTCACAGTATTTATAGGTAAAATTTAGCTAGGCATGTGGATGACTGTTTTCATGCGGTTGCGGGCTCGTCTCGTCCGGGGGTTGTGGCGTTGGTGTGAAAGTTGCCATTGATCGGGTTTGCATTGTTCGTAGGTTGGGCCCGGCCGACGTCATGCCGCATTCACACCTTCCCCTTGAGGTGCCAATTGCGGTTGCCATCTTCGCGTTGACGTCTTGGTTGCTACCGGCCTGGCAGTCAATGTCACCGTCGTCTCTTATCGGCGTGGGCGCGTGTTCACCCACGTTCCCATCCTGTTGGCCATCTCGCAGGCTTGCGGTCGAAAGAGCTTGTCCCCCATTTGTGTTTGCGTCGGGTGGTCCTACGCCCTTGTTTGTGCTGTAGGCTGGTGCCTCTGGTCAGCGTTCCTGTCACTGGTTCTGCTTCTTGTGCTTCTCCTGTAGAGCTTAGTAGGCTATTGGTAGCGTCAAACATATATATATATATATATATAGCGTCAATATACATAAATTGATCTGCCTAAAGATTCGGGGTGCTGACATGTTATCGAGTGTATCATCTCCCAAAGTATAGGAAGAAGACGAAGGGGGGTTCGTGGACCAAATTGTATTTGGGCTGACGTTTCAAAAGCTCACGCGCTTCCATCGTCAGAGTATCGTGCTTACTCTTCTGTGGGCCTTGAGTGAAATCACCTCGCCACTGATCTTGTGAAGTAACCGTGTTCCCTCCACGTGCGTTCGCCACTGGTTGGCTCCGAAGTGTTTGCTGCCGACCAATGGCGGGTCTGCGTCTCCTGTCTGCCCTGTGCCGCTATCGTGGTTGCCGTACCGCCGTCCTCCTCTCCACCATATGTTCGATCGATCGGCCGTTGGTTTTTGCTGGCAGCCCTGCTGGCTTCACGTTCGTGTGCGTGAGAAAGCACGTCGTGCTGGTCGGATACTTCACTGTCGCCGCCGCCGACACCAACACCTTCCTCCCCCGTGGATGTTAGCTGCTGGCCCTGCGTGGCTTGGTCGTCGGCGCTCCTCTCATCAGGCCGTGGATTGATCGGCCGTTGGTGTTCGCTTGCAGCGCAGACAGCTTCACGGGCGGCTCTGTTGCGCCGCTGCCTCCTTTCTCCATGGGTGTTGGCTGCCGGCCCAGTCTAACTTCTTTCGGTCCGTTCTGAGCGGGTTTGAGCCTTGTTCGGAGCCCTTGGTAGATGGGATTGAAATCGATGGCTCGGTTTATTGTGCCCGTCGAGGACCAACTTCCCAGCACCAATCTGGCCATTTTATCATCGGCCCTGCCGATCACCCTGGCATTCTCAAAGGCGAACTTGTGCCTCAGCTGCCGCATGTGACCATAGATCAAAGACAGCTTTTCTTGGCGATCGATTGCAAGTTGGTTTTTGTGCAATCGTGTGCCCAGGCGATTGCCCCTTTCCCCAACATACCTCGAATCGCAATTTTGACATGGTATGCTGTAGACCACGGCTGATTGCTTGGTTGTTGGCAGCCGATCTTTGGGCTTCATGATTTGCTGTCTTATTGTGAAACCTGGTTTATGCGCCACTCCGATCCCAAAGGGTTCTAAGATTCGTGCAGTTGCCTCTGAAACGTTCTTTACGTAGGGGATAGTGAGCCAGAATTCTGGCTGTTCTTCGCTCGACCGAGCAACGTGAGATTTTTTCAGGCACTTGCGGACGAAGGACTTCGGGTACCCGTCATCTTCTCTTGCTTTCCACTGTCGTCGCTACAGTGTGTTTGAACATGTCGCAAGAGGGTTCTGACAGAGCTGCGTTTGTGGCCGAGAGGGTGGTTGCTTTGGAAGTGGTGAATGCGCCTGGTGTTGGTTGCCTTACGGTAGACCATTGTCCTTATCTTTCCGTCTGCCAGTTTTGTAATTTGGACGTCAAGGAAGGGCAACTG
>JAYGXS010000005.1:44254618-44318982 GCA_036362985.1 Ligula intestinalis
CTGCGATTTAAGTGGATGGATATATTTTTAAGGTTAAATAAACGTTTTTTTAATCTTAAAGCCTTTATGTTAGCTTATTTTGTAAAAGTGCATAACTTTTTTCAATGCAAGCGATTGGTTCAATAAAGTGGATAAATTCAATAAAGGTTTAACCCATTGTGCAGCGAAATCTTTTGTATTAATAAGTCTCATAAAAATACCCGTAAGTCAACTGCCTTATGTTAGAACATGTGATCTAAAATGGTATTGCGAACATTTTACGTAATTTTAATCGATTTTTTATTTCTTGAAATGTGCTCGACTAAGGCGAGATAATTTAGCGTTTTATCACGGAAGAAGATGTCGCAGAATAAAATGTACGGGTCGAGGAGCCGGCCAGTGACAAAAAAGTTAAAGTAAAATTATCAGTTGCAATCAAAAATATAAAATATATTGGGCTTAGGAGTGACGTTTTAGCATCTATGCATTAAACACTTGAAAACGTTTGACTCCACTGAGATTCTTTGAGTATTTTGTTGCCAGTGGATATTTAGACATTTTCAGTGTTCTCAATCAATTGATAATGGGCTGTGTTTTGTAGTTTCCGTTTACCAAAACCCGTAAATTGAAAGTTGTTTTGGAACTTTTACCTAATATACTGACTTCCATGGACGATCTTTTTATGACGATGGCAGTCTCAATCATGTTTTGATTCATTTAAACATCGAAAATAATTGGCGAAATAAATGAACTTCAACGGCCAATGCCTGCAATAAGTATGCTCCTGATTAAGTAGACATACTTTCATAATGAGTTATTTCTTCAAACAGTTCACTACTGAGGTATATTCCCAATGACTGTCCGGGGTATGGTACATTGTTAAAAAAACGCCTATGAACATTTTTTCCTTTATGTGTGTCTCCAATTGGCACTAATAATGTCTATGCCACACCTTAAAAACGTCCTTTTACTTTTTACTGGAGCCATTTTCATTATTTTTGCATGCCCATGTTGGCAGTGCAGTCCCCGTTTCGCCGCCTAAGAACGTAGGCCACGCACAAAGTACCCTTTCTATAGTTACAAAGTTCAAATGGCTGCTGCATGATGGAGAGCTTAACTATTATTTACGAGGAAAATCGCATATATGAGGGAATACGAGTGTGTTACAACAAAAGATTGCTTGCAGGCATTGGTATTATTTCGCATGGGTAAAATACCAGTCAGTTAAACATTTTTCGACGAATACCTATCTGTAGTCCGAAAATAATGTGAGTTTTAAATTCTACCTCACCTGTTATATTCAAAAATAAATTTTTTTTGGCGAATGTTGTTTCCGGTAAATAAACTCCAGTAAATAAACCACGTTCAAATTCGAAGACTTGGCTTTGAACGGTTATTCACCTTGACAATTGTTCAAACCTTAAGCAAAGGTTACACGCAAAATTATAAATATTTTCGTGCATAAAAGTTTCCAAAAGCCTAATCCATCTGTCAAGCAGATACCTCTTATCACCTTCAGACTACTTTGTACGCATTTCAAAATAATAGGCGGCTCAAAATGATCATATATTTTGAACTGTACTTTTCACCCGTGGCATAGGCCTGCCCGTAAAAATTATACTTGTTGGCATTTAAAAGCATTCAAAAAACTATCTAGGTTCGATGGCATCTTAGTCTGTCTCAAACTTAAGTCACTGTTCTTGAAATCTCTTACTTATATAACACATTACTCACGTAAAAGACAATTTTTATCATAAGCTTGCCAGTAGAGTGAACAAAATGACTCCTTCCCTCGCATCACAAAGTACAAACTTAACTGCTCTAGGCAAGATTTTGAAACTGGGTTAAACTTGTAGCTGTCACAAAAGACAGTATGGATAACAGATGCTGTACAAATGGTCCTGAGTTTGTTATTTGTTTGTTATTTGATGTTTTACATATTGGACGTAATTTTAAAGGCCCTGCCGCAGAAGCGTTGTAGAAATTGATGCAGGCATGACTTTCTTTTCAGTATGTTTCCCGATAAAGTTCAAGTATAGCTCGGCCAGCTGACAAATTTTTGCCTTCTCCTCACGGTTTATTTCACCGAAAAGTAAAACAAAAGCAGCTGTCATCATTTATTTGCAGCCATTCGTCTGCCACTGTTTGGAAGACTTGCGTTGTTTTCTAAAATCGGCATTTTCCGAGAGAAAGAGAAAACCGAATGGTGCTATTTTTCGTCTTACTCTCGGTAGATGTTATCAGCACTGACTCTTAGCGGTGCTATTATTACACGCCGTACAATCGCAATAATGCTGTACAACCTAGGGCCAGCTGTGGCTTTTGTTAAGGTCTTCCACGTGTTAACCTAAAAAAGAGATGCTCATGAAGCTCAAAACGCAAAGAAGGGTTAACATTAGTATGAGAGCAAAGACATCTGCGTTCAGAAGAAATTTGCTATCTCTCTTCAAAGTTAATCGCGCTTCTGAAAGGCTATTTTCAATTTAAAGACTCTAGTTAAATAGAGTTGCAATACTATCTAGTCGTCAAATTTGCAATTTGTAGAAAGGAAAGGCAAAACAAAAGTTTAATGCATTAAAGCATGCAACATCTGAACTTTTGCCTTTTCACAGGTAGTGCTTCCAGTATGCGGGTTGAAAAGCTTGCTTATCGAGCATCAATAAAAGCTCAAAAGTTTTGCTGTAAAGCATTGCCAGAAGTAGATTTTTCATTTATGATTGAATCTTCCAAATTCCAATAGAAAGGTTAGTCTGTGGGAACAAGATCTGCTGAGTATGGTGATTAAGGGAACACTTCCAACACCAACTCCTGCAGTATAGTCCGTGTCATCTGTGTAGCGTGTGGTGTAGCGTTGTCGCGCAACAGAATTGACGTCGGTTGGCTGACAGCTATACATTATTATTCATTAATGTTTTGGACCATTTAATTTAACTGGTCTGCTACCGTGAGCGATGAGCTAGGTTTCATAAAAACCATAATGAATCCCACCTGTGATAGACAACTAGAGGTCTACCGTCGTGTCTTTTGATAACCATTGTGATTTCAGGTTGTGTTTTTGTGGGCTGTCCTTGTCCAATCACTGTACTGAACGCTCTCGAGTATCGTATTTGGTTCAAAAATAAATAATTTTGTGCGGAAAAGGCAATATCATGCAAGCTTTCAATGATCTTTGTTTGCAACTTTCATTCAGTTCATATGGAATGCACGCAGTTCTGTTTAGTCCCCTCACCTAGGGGATAAGTACAGTTAATTTAAAAGCATCAAGTATTAAGACAATTCATATGCAGTTTGGCGCTGATCTGACTCGATGCTGACTTCCTGTTCACGATTCCTTGCTTCTTATTCTTACTGAAGGCGTGATTCCCTTTTTAAATCAAAGATTCTTTAACAAAATTTCACAAGCCCATATGATATTACTTAGTCTATAACGATATTTAAAAAAAAAACCTGTGGTGGTGCATTTCCAACTGCAAGAATTTACGAATTTTCCATCTTTAATGAAGAACTATTAAGAGAAATGTTAAATAACTTGCCAAACATAATAGAAGCGTGTGTGGTCAAAATGTAGTACTGACTCGAAATAAGAAGCTGTCCAACTTGTTACTGTGTCTCACTACGGGTGTACTGTTTACCAATACATTACTTAACGTGCAGCATAATCGCCATATGCTCCAGTCACGAAAGAATGCCGGCTTTCAATAAAGCTTAGAGGAATACTTTTATAACAATAGTTTTTTCATTCATGTTCAATTTGTATTTTAAAGTCACTATATTTTATAGCAAAAAGGACACGTTTCTTGTTTTTTAAGCCCTCTTTGGAGGTTAACTTAAGTAAAGTGTTCATTTTGGTTCTGAAAAAGTTTCTTAGCAGGAGATATCCTAAGACCGCGAAATTTAATTAAATAAAACATCTTTTAGTTAAGGCTGCTTAAAAAGAACACCGCATGTTTCTCTTCCAGCAAAATTGTATGTGAACTAAATGACTTCCACCCGAATACGTAGAGAACTATTTTTTTTATTTACATCGGACGAGATAAATAACGTATGTGCTCTCAATCGCCTGAATTAACGTTGTATAGCGAGTCAAAGGCAGAGTAATTAAGGAATTGAAAAGATTTTTTTTAATCCAAACGGTTAACCTCTTAAAAGACCTACTTTTAAGGACGCATTACTTGCTAAAATCATTAGGTCTATAAAATATAGTACAAATGATAAGGGCATTGCCAAACAACGGAGAACATTCATAGTATTCACAATGGAATTTTTGCTGGGATTCAATTTTGCGGGAAAAAATCCGGGATCCTGAATTGACTCGCATATTTTGCAATTATCCTGGACGATAATTAATATTTAAATCCCAGTTTTGAACATTTCGCGAATCAACTGCAACTTAAAGAATTTTGGCTAATATTTTATGGGATAGTTATCTACTGTTTGGGTTCATGGAGGAGACGGACTCTCGTTTACTAAGAATTATATCACATCCCAAAAAATATCATTGGAAAATTAGGTAAGACATGGGGATACGAATCCAAGTTCGATCTTTGGCTTAACACAAATTTTGTATAAAATGACAGTGAGGTTAGCGTTAAGACACAGTAATGGTATGCAACCCACCGTTTAGCGCAAGTACAGATATTTTTGCTGCATTGCACATTCTCTATATTTACGGATATCTGTATACCCAGCTAAAACTCGGTAGCATAACCGTCCTTTTCCCTAGAAATTAATTGCACGGACTTTCATTTTCATACTGGTTCAATTCGCTTTTTGGTACGCTCGAGTGTACACAAAGACAGATTGTCAACTCAGACATTTTTCTTCCGCAATGGACTACAATTAATCCAACCGTAAACAAGCCCTATTTGCAACTTATCCAGGCTCTATTGAGAAATTCGTTTTTTACTTGAAAGGGCGGGAGGTATAAGAAATGCCAGCAAACAACGAGATATATTTTGAATTCAATGAACCGCGAGCTATGCAACACTTTTTTATTCGTGGCTCCCTACCCAGGCAGATTTCTTTCGGTTTATAAGCAGGACACGTATAGAGACTGTGCGATAAATGCACTGAACCACCATGTATTTAAAGTAAGCTCCCCGTACCGAATCTCACAAATGCATGGGAGCTTGCGGCATGCCTAGGCGCAGAGTCAAGTCACGACTACCGCCTGCGCATAATCACTGCATCAGAGGGCCGACCGGTTCGGACAACGCGGTGGCATATGAGAGCGGAAAGGGGGCGAATAGGACCGACTCTATGGACTTCTCCCCTATGACACTTTTAAACAATCCGCAGACGTGACAACCTCTTAGGTAAGAAGTCTGCCAACGTACGTGGAATGTGGTCACCTCTCAGGACGGATAGTCAACCTGCAATGAGTGCTTCCTAGTATGAGTTCTATGACACTATCGCAGTACTTGTACTTGTTGCGGCTGTGATCATGACTGATCTAGCAGGCCTTAGTGATTTCCCGTACGGTACTGCTCCATGCGCAAGGACCCGTGGCCGCAAACCTAGACAGTTCGAGCCATTTTTTCATCAGCGTCAGGAACCGAATACCGAAGGTCCAAGGTCCATTTTCTGATTGACTGAGCCGAGCCAAGTTTTGAGTTAACCTTTTCTTTGCTATTTCCAATAAGGTTACGGTTTTAAATCGAGGGCAATAGCACTGACCTCATGAGGCTAACGACGAAGAACGCGTGCAGACTACTTCAGTCGTTTTCATAGAATGCCCTGGGATGTCCTTGTGATTTTGTCAGAGCGAGTGCGGACTTTGTCACTCGACAGGAAGTCGGTGAATTTCACTCGGGGGATGGTCCTCAACCAGCAGTGTTTGAAGATTCCAGCCCCCGTTCCTTTTCCACACGCATATCGCAGCATTCGCATCCGTAGAAAAGAACGGACCGCACACATGCATGGTACATGCGAACCTTTGTGGATATAAAAATACCGCGTCAGGTCCACAGCCACTTTCAAAAGCTGGAGAAAACTCGCCGTTCTGTGTCAAGTTACTCTGTCCATTCGGCAGCAACCCCGCTCCGAAGTATTTAAAACTGTCTATATCTTCAAGTTGATAGCTACTAATCTCGAGAGGTGCCCTCGCTTGGGCAGGGTTGCAGCATAAACTACTTTCGTCTTCCCTGCGTTTATGGAGAAACCAACCGAGTAATCTCGTTCATCCGTGCTACCATAGACTGTAGATTTCTTAAGCTTGAAGCTAGTAAAATGATATTATCGCCATCGTGAAGACCGGTCAACCGGCAAGCGCAATACCGTAATTTTCCTGTAGGGCCTTCAAGAGAGCCCAGTCAAAGGTGTAGTTAAAGAAGATGGGCGACAGGACATAGCCTTGTCGAACGCCAGACCGAATAGCAATGGTTCAGTTAAAAGGTGAAACCCTGGCCAGTGCGATCTTCAGGCCCGGTGCCGTAGGGGACGCGGATTGAGACGTCAGATAAAAGGAACAATGTTTTCTGTACAGAGGTAGGGGAGAATAGATTAGAAGAGTCTGACAGTCGGACGAGTGTGCGACTGCACCCAAGCGGGGCAGTGTTCATAATATGTGAGCGTGACAGTCATTACTGTGTCTATAGAAGGGTTTTTGTTTAAGACACCCTTGAAAATGACTGGCCAGACGGATTGCGGTGGCCCAGAAGTACACAAATGTTACCAACCGCGAGAGGCAAAATCTTGAACGTTGGTGCAATTTGTGATCGGCTGTCCCAGAGCCAGACCAATATCTGAACGAACAACGAACTCTTGTGCGGGCCGCTAAATGTATCACGGTTCCAGGAGCTCATCAATGATTGGTGAATTAGAAGGTTTAAGTGGGACAGAGAAATCATGGGTGAGTGCAGTGAAAGCGCCGGTAGGAATCTATGTGCACCACGTAATAGGCAGGACCTTTGACTATGGAGCTTCATGGCCAAGTAGATGCAAAGTAAGATATGCATCCAACAGCTTGTTGGCTTGCTTTTCAAATGTGCGCCAGTCAAGAATAATGCCCAACAGACATGCCAGTAAGAGGTAAGTGTAGTTATTCTGGGTGTTTCGTTTAGGTAGGATGTAGAAACGTCTTCGAATGAGAATAAATTATGTGGGTGTTCTTTCCTCAGCTAATAAAGGTTATGCAGAATCTACTGCGGCTCTAAGACTGGCAAGGTATAAATATAGTTTTGACAAAGCTTTCACAAAGAAAGTCCGCGCATGATGAAGGGGAATATTTTGGGCTGGTCTGCATGCAGGCCTTTCTTGAATACGCTTACCCTGGACGCGTAAGAAACATTAACTTAGAAGAAGACCCTAAAATGTTATTGAGAATATGCGTTTAATGGCATTGCCATGGAGCGAACTATTTTTATCATTATTAACTAGCTAAGATTGGTCTCTAATATACAATTAGCGTGCAGTGCTGACTTATTAATCTCACTCGACAAAGTTATCAGCCTCATTGTTCTACAGACATAAAATGGCAAAACTGCATGGCTGCCTTTCGCCTTGTTTCTGCAACGCAAACACTCAAAGGGTCTCAAGCATGAAACTAAACATATTGCGAAAACAGTTTTATGTCGCAACTGCTTATAAAACAGGCATTAATTTGAACGACACGTGGCCAAATACATTGCTAATGTAGCATACAGGTACACAGATTTGTGTGCAAATTGGTTGATATGATGACGAGTAGGCCTACTTTGATGCGTACGCTTTCTGCCTCACAGGCAAACAAAATCCACAAAATATATCTGCCACTTCAACGGCAATGTTTGCTCCGTTCCGATCCGGTTTTGCTAGTCACTTACATTTCTGTGAGCATCGCCTTCGTTGTTGAGCGGACTTCCTGCGGCTGTAGATATAGTAAATAAAAATGGCCCAAAACAAACTTCCTTAAAGTTTTCCTATTAATCTTAACAGATAGGAGTGTTCAGAGAAAATGTGATCGCTAGAACAGGACGTTTATCGCCAGGACCCTTCGGATTCTTACTCGAACCCAGAGTTCAAGTTTATTTCTGGGGATGGGTTCGAATGAGAATGCGTAACGTCAGGTCTATAAACTTCTCGTATCTTCTTTTACTTCTTTTGGACTGCCTCATTGCATTCGCATGTCTGTTTCTATCTCCAGTCTGTGTAGGCGTAAAGTACTTCGGTCGACTGGATGCTGGGAAACATTTGACCTTAATATGAGTTGCTTAATTATGCTCGGATTCGGTTTCCAAACAGACACCTGAACAAGAGCGTGCTGCCAAAACGTCTTTTACCGCGAGCGACGATTACTACAGAAAAAAACTCGCTTTCAGGCCCAGTGTGATCGCAAATCAATAAAGCCAGCGCGCTCTATGTCCCGCCGCGGGCTAGAGTCTGGCAAAGTGACGGACTAGCGATGTCTTTGCAGTCAGTGTGCGACCCACTGTCTGAGAGGCAACAGTGGCTTATAGGTGACGGCCAAGCGCGTTCAATTGTGGTATGATTGGGTGCGTCGGAAAAAGGTGACCTACTGCGTGAGGCACCTAAGTGGCCCTTGAGGAACTGCGATCGGTTGGGCACGCGTTTGCAATCACTTACGTGTCTGACCGGTCCAGGTTAAAGGTCATTGGGTAAACACAGCCTCTGCCAAAGCATATGACCTTGGAGGCAGTCCGCACTGACAAAGGAATCATTATGGTAGTTGGCCACAGACACAATGCCTCAGGAAGGCTGATATTCAGTTCAGCTAGAAGCATAAAAGACTCTGTTGTGGATTGATACATTGGGCTGTGGCAGTTAAGGTAGACTGTTTATGCCAAACAATATCATGAGCCAAGTTTACTGTCCATGCTGCAATAGTGTTTTTGTATTGATGTACTTAATGAAAAAAAATAAAAATCAACTCGTAAGCGATTTTTTAAAGAATTTATCAGAAATGCTTCAGAATACAGTTCAGTCAACTATTTTACTAATTCCTATGTTCCGTGCCGCGCCTGAATGTGTGACAGTAGGAGAGCTAGTAGGTTGTAAAAAATGTATGACTCTTTGCGATTAAATCATCCTTAAGTCTTCAGATTTTCTGCTTACCCCATTTTAGTTAAGCATCACCACGAATTTATATTGCAAAGTGACATCTGACGTCCTCAGCGGAAGTCTATTTCCACAAAGTGCAACTGTACGATTTATTTGTAATGAGTTCCTTGATTCAGTACGTCTTTACAACAGAGCTAATGACGAAGTGGTTCCAATAAGAACTGTCAGAAACGCTTGTTTGACACGACATAGGTATACGACCCAATAATCTTTTGAACTCTACTATATACGGTTGCATTATATCGCGGGGCCGTCTGGGGAAAGCGTGAAGCGCGTGCCGCGGGCTAACGTTCAACTGATTTTTGGGGAGAGGACGGCTGGGGCATGTAAGGGAACAAATAAAATCCCAATATATTTGTTCAATAAAAAAGTTACGAGGGCAATTTGGGTCGCATACTCAAAGCTTGGGAGAAGACACTAAATGAACTGAAATATCATCGCTAACCCCTCCCCCGACTAACGGCGAACACGTATATGGAGGAAAGTGTGCCTAAAAATCGGGCGAGGTAACTTAGAAATATTTTCCAGTGGTATCACTAACAAAAACTAGGAAAAAGGTTAAAGAAGAACAAAAGTGGCCAGATTATGGAAATTGCCCTACTTGAAAATTGCAAGTTAGCGATAATTCCCGTGGTTAGTTCAAAAGGCCAATTTTTATTATTTTGCTGATTATAGCAACTATGGAATGTGGTTGCCTTCGGGAATCGCTCTGCAGTTCAATGTTATCAGCAAATCTCAGCTGGAACGATGGGTGGCGTGTAGAAAACCGGAAGATCATAGGTAATTCAACGTACTTAAAATTTGTGAGTAGTAGATTATTGTTGATAGGGAAATATCCGATCGCTCTACATAACCTCCACCATATACTATTTATGTACTAAGAAAAGAAAGGTTTCTTTAGGAAAGTTGAAACTTCAGTGCATAAATATTCGTGAAAGTGGCCCCGTCATCCCCTTTATGTGTCTGTTCGCGGAAATCCGAATATTTCTTTGAGTTTTTCCAATGTGACTCACCTGCAGAGCTATCCGTACGAGGTCAAGCGTGAATTTTCGCGTCTAGAGCCACGTAATGGTTTTTCAGTCAAAATTTGGTTCGACCGTTGGAATCCCTTCCATGCAAAATAGTTACATCGTATATCGTTAATGGGTTCGGAAGGCAATTGGACTGTTTACATTTGACGGCTGATAACTCTCACTGCAGGATCATTTCTGGCTGAGATGACCTTGACCTCATAAATTCAATTTAGCTATATCGCACCACCGCATATTTGCTGCAAAAGTATTTCCATAAACCTAATACATGGATATATTTTAGAGTGTCTGCATATTATTGCATTTTGGATGTCAAGTGTAACTGAATAGCGTCATCAAGTGCTAACGTCAGTGACGACCGGAAAGATGCGAGTACGAAACCCGAGTGTTGCAGCAATTTCAGCAGCAACACTGGAGTTGAGTATCACTTCCTGATAACAGAAAATAGGCAAGAAATGGCCATTGAAGTTCCCATAACTTTGTCAGCAATGTCTTTCTGCTCTGATGGAAACATGGATGGACGAGTGTATCCTCTATCAGATCGGTGTACACGCATTTGCTACCATATACATGTGTTTGTTGAAGATCATAAGGAGCGATTTGCACCACGCACAAAACCTAAAAAAATTAAAGGATAAATTTGTGACTATTTTTATGCATTAATCCACATTTGCTTATTGACTTCAAAACGGCTCATGCATTCTTTGCGTTTAAGTATGCTTTGCTAAAAGGATTGGATAAATAACGGCAAACATCAAACTTTTAGAGCAGAACTGAAAAAAATACATTTAAATTGCATTCATAGGGTTGTTTAGTTGTTTAGTTGGAATTCATTCTATTCATTCTATTCATTCATTCTATTCTATTCTATTCATTCTATTTTTGAATGTCCTAGTATTGCTGCGCGTGGACGTGTCCAAGTCTATTCCTCTATTTTTGGAAAAGTTCAGGCCAAAATAGGTTGTAACTTTAACCTTCTAATGAATTTTGGAATAGACCTGAGACCAACAGGTCAAAAGAAGTCGGGATTGTTATTAAAAATTCAAAGGCAGTGGTGGTACCCCCATAGGAATATACCTTGTGAACTCTTCAGAGGCTGCGCTTGAGGATAAGTGTGCCTCAGAACTTGTGAACTAAGCAAAAGCTTGTTGGTTCTTACAACAAATGCGCATTAACTGGGATAATCGTTCCTGGTTTCCTGACAAAAGCCGCGTAGATTCCTGCTGAAAGACAGGCTTAACACTACTGTATTGCTCGCTATTTTTTATAAATTACTACCCGTCACGCAACTCTGGTGTTCATTTGAGGATTGTGCATGACAGTGATTTTTCAGTTTCAGTTTATTTGGTGAGGATAAAAGGCAATGTCTTTAAAAACCCTATTAAGCACGTGCATAAGCACCTATAAAAATTCACCATTTCTAACATAGTATTGGCAAACAGTGAATAGCATTAATTTTTTACAATATATGTCTGGTTTTTAGAGGTCAGACTTAGAGGGAGGAGAGTAGCATTGTTTTTCAAAATATATGTCTGGTTTTTAGAGTTCAGACTTGGAGAGAGGAGAGGTGACGCATGTAATTATCTAAGCGTTATTTGTACATCTGAAAAGATATGGCCTCTTTGTTGCCTGTAATGCAGAGGGAATAAATTAAGGCATGCCAGTCTATCTATGTAAGTGTGGTTCTTTAGACCTCTTGTTAGCTTTGTTGCCCGACACTGCACTTTCTGCAGACATGCTGTGTCCTTTGCTAGCCATGGCCGCCACGCCTGTATGCCATACGCTAGGTTTGGTCGAACAAATGTGCCGTACACTCTGCCACAGAGATCTTCATCGAAGGCTAGAACCACCCTTATGATAGCCTGCAGCAATTCCGTGACTTTATTTGCAACTTTGACAGATTGAAATGAGGGCTTCAAATTACTCTGTATCCAAATGCTGAGGTCTTTTTGCGTAGATGCTACGGGAATTTGGATGTTTTTCAGGTGATATGTCCTGCTGCTCTGGGGGATAGTGTAGTTTGTTGGACGCTGGTGGAGGACGGCACACTTTTGCACATTGAAATCCAGCAGCCATTTCTCGGACCACGTCTGCAGTTTGCAAAGATTATTTTGCAGAGGATCTCGGCCGCTTGGACGCTTAATGACCTGCCAGAACTCAACGTTATCGGCGAACATGATTTTACCGCAGTCCAGTTCTTGAAGGTTGTCATTTACATAGAGAATGAAGAGTAGAGGAAAGTATTTTTAATGATATTACTTTCAGCAAAGACATGGGCTACTAAATGGCCATTTCTAGCTTTTTAGGTCTCGTTAGCCATGCATATACAGCCCCAAGTGGTGCACTACCGGTGGCTCGAACTCGCTACCCTTTGACAAGAGTCAAACGCTCTGCCGGAAAAACTATCTGCCAAACTTAGCGACCGTAATGGCTGCTGTCAGGACTTGAGAAACACGACCCAATGCAGGGTGGCACAAGTGAGTTCTGTTAGTGGTTGTTGAATGCCCATTTACATGTGTCAATAGCTCCCGACCTGAACCGGCAAGACAATGAGCTCGAAACTTAGGCCGCGATTTTGAGCCTCGGATGATGCACCACTCGTGGCTAGGTATCGTTCGCTGCCAACCGCTAATAAGCCAGAAAAAGCTATTTCAGTCTCCCTTGTCTTTACCGGCCATAATATCTGCCTAGACTACTTGCCGCAACGGCAGCTGTCGGGGCCCCAGAAATAAGACCTTAATCAGAGAGGAACAAGCGAGTTCCGCTAGCAGTCGGCGAACGTTCATCAACGACTGTTTTTACTGTTGCCTATGTAGGCAAGGAAAAGTCGCAAAATTCTTCCGAAATTATTTTTCAATGAAAGCATGTCATTGAGTCTACTGAACCAAACACGTCTGCATCATTAATAGAAGAATAATTTTTAGTTTTAGATTAAATTTCCCTGCATGTGCACAGCCTTGCAGTGCCAAAAGCTACTTTTTTGTACTGCTGTCTGCTTCCTTCATTTTGAATAAAAGTGAAAATAATACGAGACATGATGATCAATGTGCTTTTAAGAATAGTTTTAGTAAAACCTCTAAGCCGGCCTTTTTTGGAAAATATCAAAGGGCATAATCAGGACAATACTAAAATATCATTTCAACAACCATGAATCTTGTTTGGAACATAGGGCATCACCGATTTCGTGACGCTTATGAAGTGATTTATTTAATTGGCTTCCTGATTCACAATTGGTTCAATAAGGCAATGTTATCTAAAAATTGAAATGGATCAAAGATTATAGTGAAACATTTGAAAACAAATCGTAATCAGGTTTACGATTTGGTGCAGTAGACTTTAAATAATATGAGAAGGAAGTTTGCTTCAAAGGTCCTTACAAATGAGTCATAATGATGGAACTGTCAAACACCTATATGTCATGCTACTGCGTATATAATAAAAGATCGGTTTGTATGAATTAAATTTCAAACATTGAATACCAGACCTATACACAGGAACTGATAAACATTATCAATGCAACATCGCATCTAGCGTTGGATTTGAATAGCCTAACCAAGATCCCAAATTTTGAAGGTGACGCGTTGTAGTACTCACGCGCACAATAACATCAAAGTAAAAGTGCTTTCTGGACCACAGTTACCCTGCCATGGTTGACTGTATATTCACATCAAATTGAACCTCTTTACAGCACCGATACTTGCCCTCACTGCTGCCTCGGTTTTGATTGAAGCAATGAAAACTTAGGATAGCGGGTCTTTTTTCTTCGTTTTAGTCTGGAAAAAATAATCTATTATCAACGGCGCCAACTACAATGTAAGAGAGCAGAACAGAATCCGTCGACAGAGGATTTGAGGACTCATTTTCAAAAAGCCCTTTTATTATCTTAAATCCTCTATCAAGATTTAATTTGGCGATGGAAGTGAGTGATAAAAAAATTCGATTTATTTTATACCTTGAGTCTCCGGGAGCCGCGAAGATGTCTTCAGTATTCCTAACTACTTAATTCAAAAAAGCTAACAAATTCAGTATGCTGCAAGGTGGTACGCATTAAAAACCTGTCCTTGATGTTAGCCACGTTGTCGTTCGAATATACTATTTCGAATCTTGATAATTACTCTTTTTTAAATTGCACTGTTGAGGCTTACATTAACAATTGCGTGCAGTTCGATCAATTGTTTTATTGAACACGGGCTAGCGAAAAAAGAAATACTGTTGTTGGTACAAGATTCTGAATCGCTTGGCGTTTTCGGATTCTCACTTGACCCAATCACCATGCACAAGCATTGTAGCTCTTGTTATGTGACTCGCTCTACCTTGAATTAATGGACAACTAATCTTTCGTACCACCGCTAAAAGCGGTAAAAACATTTTCAACTTTAATCGAGTATTTTTGAATTAATAGTTACACCAAATAACTTCTTCGATAGCCTTTTTACATATAAGCGGGCACTGGAAGGGAGTTAAAACGAAAAATAAGTTTCGCATATGACAATTTACGCAGAAACCGGCATTCTAGACAAAATTGTACTACCATCTTGCTGTCACAGTATGCGAACGTGCTTCATTTGGGCTTAGTTTTTGTGAAAGGTACTGTGTCTGGGTAGTTTAATTTGTATGATGCGGGATTTTAAAGATAGTACTGGCCTTAGGCCTTTTCTACAAGAAATTGCCATTTGTCGAGCACTCGGTTTACAATCAAGAATTCCCTCCAACGGCCAGACCTTCATATCTTGTTAAAGTCACGGTAGCTTATGATAAAATAACTTTTATTAAATGAGATTATGTTGGTCTTAAAACAGTACAACGACTAAAATTCAAACGTTCCGCTTACCATTTTTTGCAATTTGTTTTTCTCCGGGTGAAATATTTGTTGTTATCCTGCTTCATCCCGCTTAGAAGAAAACAGACTCCACTTGATTTATAGACAGAGCAGTTTGGCCCTTGGAGGTGGACTTTAGTAAACTTTGACAGAACTGCGCAATTTTACCGTAAAATTGCAGTCTCTGATGTCTGCATCAATGTTCCGACGCAGTCAGACGGTAGTATTTCTTCTTATTACTTGGCTGTGTAAACCCTACTGTGTTTTTCAAGCGCACACGGTCATGCTTTGGTGCATGCAGACGGGTCGCGGGCCCTGTAAGCAACTGTGTCCTCTCCACAGCAGACAACCGGCCAAATTGGATGGTGGTTTGATGTCGGGGGTGGAAAAGAGCATGAGGTCGAAAGCTCAGTGCACAAAAACAAACAAGTTGACGCGCTTGAAGCCAGCACGGTGCGCTAAACGTCCTTTCTTGGAAGGTGGCCAACTGACGAGAAACTCAAACCACACATGCACCCCAGTGTGCGCTTTATTATATTGATTGGCTGAGTGGCAGACTAAGAGTCAGTCTGCAATGCTTTCTTTTTTGATGTGGCCTTAATGGCACTCTCACACAGCTGATATCCCAGACAGCTGTGGCAACACGCATAGGGGTGGCTTCGTCCGCGCCAGCCATCTGTGACCGATCGCGCCGCCGGTCTGTTTGAGTTGTTTTGACGCCCGGCTCGGTCGGATGAGGAACTAGCGAGTGCGTAAGATGTATCGCAAGTCTGGCATTGTTCAAAAGTAATTCACATGCAAGTCAAAGCCTGTGCATCAGCCTCCTGTGGAACATACGGTGGACACAATCGATGGTTGAACTGCGATTAAAAAAAAACTTGTTTCTCTTGCAAGATATGTTTTTGCTAAGTTTGACATTTTCTAAAAATAGTTTACTTTGAATTTATAAAACTGAACTTATTTGACGTAGCGTGGACAATTACCTAGTTGACACTGACATATACGATTTTGAAATGCCCTATAGTTCTTGGACATTCATGATTAATTCACAAAGAAGCATAAAAAGGGCAAAAGCACAGCAACTTCATTTACCTACTTTTACAGAAAAAAGGATGATTGAAATCAATAAAATGGAATGTTGGCTGTCGGAATTTTTGCTGAAGAGAACAGTGACATTGAATTTTTTCGCTAATATCAGAGCTCTGAGATGTAATCGAAGCTGAGGAGGACTTGATGAGCTGAAATCTACTTAGGAATGCTTCCTGCTAAGGATAGTGCGACTTTCTGTTCCGATGAGGCTTACCTTGTGCCCCACAGTAATATGACGCATGAACTGTGAAACGCACTAAAAGATACTCCAGCTTATGGATGATTCTGAGACCACTGTCCGCTTAGCAACACAATTCTTGGAGAAATTTAAAGAGGTAAGTCTCCTACCAAGTGATTTGATGGTTTCCTTTGATGTCAAGTCCCTTTTTACTTCTATCCCGCGAGATCGTGATCACTTCTTCTTCTGAACCGCTTCCTACGATCTCGCATATTCAACGGTATTGGCAGCAACCACCCAAACAGCCACAAACGCAGTTACCTAAGGACGCTCAGTCGGCGTGTTGAGACGCACAGCAGCAAAACAGAAGACAAAGTTGCCGAAGTACAAAACCTCCAAAAAAATGGCTAACTGCACAACTTCGGCAACCGATGCTTATGCAAACGAGATGGCCAACAAACTTGCACCGAAGCCAAAGTTTGGCGAGCGATCCCGTACGTAAAAAATGTCTCGGAGGTGTCGGCTGTCTTCTCGCACCACTTGAAGTTGGAGTCGCACCCAGGCCGCAGGCAACCGTAAGGTGCCAGATAATGAAACTGCAATACCCACTGCCACGGAAAGAAACAGCTGGAGTCGTCTACAGTATCTGGTGCAGTTATTGACAAAACAACTATGTTGGAGAAACCGGCAGACTTCTCAAGAAGCGAATTTTCATACACGTGGCAGCATTAGACGCGACCCAGCCACACGTTTAAATTGGATAAGGCCAAAATTCTCGTCAGAGGTGAGAATTGGTTGAGCCGAGAATAACTTGACTCATGCTTCACGGGCTCCCAATCCATAAATTAGCGAAACGATTTACCCAATCCATATTCAGTGTTGAGACTCAATTAGGCCAAAGAAAGACTCCACCTGGGGAACGGACAGGCCACCGTGTCATGTTAGGCCAACAACGGAGGGCCAGATGGCTGGACAATAATCACGCCCGAGTCAACGATTGTGCTGAAAGCTCAGCAAGTCAGCGCCCACATGCCGGTCGACAGATCATTAACGCAAAACAAGGCAAAAACCGTTGATTTTCGTTGTATGTACGTAGTAATGACTGAATCCTATAAATACTGAAAACTCATGTGCATGTGCCACCCGTATCTGCTACTGCTTTCTACTTACGTCTCTGATGACAAATCCGCGACAGATATCGAAATGTCAGGCGAATAAAAGTATTGTCCTAGCGTTCGAGTCGTCTTCTTTTCACTGTGATGTACGCCTAACTAAGATTAAAGTAGCAGTAGACTTGCACAATACTATCAAAGTCTCTTCTCCTCCCTTACCTGGGCCAGATATCATGACCATCTGACATACAACGAGAGTCGGAGAGGAAGGAAGTTACTGGCGCGGCTAAAGCGATTCCTTTGTGGCCGCCACATCTGCATCGCACCCCATGGAGAAAGAACGCCATAAAGACCACATTAAGAAAGATCCGTTAGATCCTGACTTTCAGTCCATTAGTCGACTGCCTAGTCTGGATCTTTGTATCTTAATTTGGAACATCCCAAGCCCCAACTTTAAGTGCTTTGTGGTAGCTTCAGATGCTTCAGGTTGTGTGATAAATGCGCTGAGACGTCAACACAGGTCCTCTGGCACTGTCCGAGTTAACTGTTGCGGAGAATGGATGCGAGCCTGATAACTACATGATGATTGGTGCTCCCATGCGGTGTACTCAGAAGTTTCCTGAACAAGATAATCAGTCACATGGGAAGGGCCGGGCCCAGCAACAACTCTGACGACAGCGGGCATAATTGTCACCAAATTATCTGGCCCGCATCCGATGCGGACATGGCAATTGTGGCAATTAGTGAATCAAACGCGAAGTTTCAAGCTAATACCGCATCAATTAAGGCACAAAGGGTGGCTACAGAAGTGAAAACTTATCACACACACGCAAATGACCACTATGAACTATAAATACCATGCAGTCTTTGCATGTCTCCACCCAATCTGCGCGTGATCATGACTATGTTATCATCACCTATGATTAAGGATTCCCGATGGAATCCGAAACGTCAGGCAAATAAAACTCTTGTTCCAGTGGTCGCATCTTCGTCTTCTGAATTCTGTTAATTGCGAAAAGCGATACAAGCGTCAGTGTATATCATAAATGAACAAAATATTGATTGAATGCCATGATATCTTCCAATAAAAAGCTTACAATAACTTTTATGAACAATACTTTGATGGCAGGAGTAGGATACTCTGAAAAAGCAAAGCTTATCTGTTCTCCTTTTAAGCTAAAGTATACTAGCACATTTCAACGATATACCCAATCATACGTATCGACCAGTTAATTCCATTTCTATTCCCTTCACATTAAGTAAGGAGAGACTTTATCGACTGGCAGTGCTCGAAAATCAGTTCTAGACAGATAGTTCTAGACTAATCGGATGTGCAAATTAAAGGTATTATCTTGCGTTAACATTAGATTGCGTAAAGGTAATACTCTTAGGGTTAATCTACGTTCACATGGGTTTGTTTTAGTTACTATTCTGGAGATGCTTCGAATATGCGTGTTCCCATGCAATGAAAACACCACCTCCAGCAAAGATTCGATTTTACACAAATTGACTTTTATGAACGTGATAGCAGAGCTTGATAAGAGCATATAAATAAGTGAATTTAGCTCTAGGCTGAAACTGCCAACTGTTCGTTAGAATTGATTAACTTAACTTCAAAGCACAAGACCTGACGAAAAAAGGACAGAGTACAGTTTCGAAGGACGGTGAAAATTTCAAGATTTTCGTTGGCTAGATGGAGGTTGTCTCTACTGCACTAGTTATCTGCGTAGCCATCAGTAGACTGTGCTGGGAGTCCTTCTTGCGATCTGACCTATTTTACTACATGATTTACCAGACAGTGTTTACAGACTTGCAGTGGGATAAAAATATCTAAGCTGATTAATCTTTAAAAGTATTTTTGCGCAGGTAATATATCTGCAGATCTGGCTAAAAGGACGTTGAAAACAGAAGCTCTTCAGTTCAGGTCACTGAAGTCATATTTACGGTAAGCATTAAAGTACTGCCTATGATTGCAACGATACTAGAAAGCAGCAATTCTTATGCGGGGCCCAGATTTACCAAAGCAGCAAGTAAATTGAGCTTTAAATAGAGGCATTACGCATGCAAACCTTTTAACGCTTAGCAACCAATAATAAAGGCGAAAAATAAACTGAGAAACTTTTCCATTTCACCAGGGAGAGGTATTTGTTAGAACTGAGTTACGGTAGCACTTAACCTTCTGGTGTGACACCCCCCACTTTTCATTTCGTCTGACGATGGGCTGATAAAACCTGCTTATATCTTTGAGAGAACACCTCGATTTTCCAAACGCATTTTTTCTTTTTGGTGGTCCCTGATGTTTGTCTTTATTAAGCATCGAATAAAAAGCAATAGCAAAATCACTTAGCCTATATTGCGTACATGTATATCATAATTTTGACTGAATAGACAGATTGACGTGGAAGCCTCCTTGCTGGATTTACAGAATGGGCAGAGTATGACTGACTGAGTAAATGAATGCCTCCTACGTAGCTTATTGTTGTCTGTTTCGAATAAGATGTACAATAATAACCAATTTATGGAGGGCGTTGACCTCATCTCATTCACGTGAGACCACTCTGCACATTTTTAGCTTATTGCAAATAGGAAAATATTGCATGCTGATTTTGTACGTGCATATATTATAGTATTAAGTGCTGGCCAATAATTGTGGGGTTTATTTGTTGCTGATTTAAAATCGTAATTTTCAGTAAGCATTCTTGATGTAAAACCCAATACAGAAGTAAGCGTTGGGAAAAGATAATCTGTAGGCGCGTGCCCAGACTGTACCTGCTGACGTCTTCTGAAGGCGACTCAAAGGCCGCGATTGCTGTGTAGTAAATAAAGGAACATTTTTAGATTATTCCGCCAAATTACAAAAAGGCATGCATTTGAGAATCGGAATGGAACAGGTTAACGTGATATATACCTGTGGGGAACAACTAGAACAAACTTACAACATTATTTTAAAATTTTCTTAATGACAATGTATGCTCGGCTGACAGAAGTCGGGTGTGTGCATAAAGATAACGAGGCCCGATGTTTTGAATGAAACGTTCGTTTGGAGTTTTTATAAGAAAACAAAGAATTTTCCATGAGAAATTTTCGTCCGCAGTCACTGCGGAGGCCTTTCCTAATGTAGGCGCAGTAAATTTTTCTATCTTAACCGAACTTCTAAACTGTGTTTTTATTTCTAAAAATATACTTAAGTATATTTGTAATAATCAGGGTTATGTTTCTCAAGATCCTTTATTCAGTTTACAATGTCAGATTTGAAAGCGCTTCCTTCTAGACGCCTGCAAACACAACATGCCGTAGAAAACTGATACATAATCTCGAAAATATATGCTTTGGAACGACATTAACATTTTCATTCATTTAGCAGTAAAGTAAGTCCTATTAAACTTATATTTTTAAACTATGTATATGTTTAAGATGAGGAAATTGTTTGAGACCGCAAACTGTTCACGCTTAAAGCATTCCCTGTGTTCAGTTACTAACATGATACATATGCACTGCAAATTCTATGAACACTATGTGAGGATTCCCAAAATGAATGAATTTCCTTACGCAAAATGTTTATGGTATCAAGTTGAAGATCCTAAGTGTCTCTGTAATAATAGTTTGGGTTTTATATTGTTGAACTGCTTAAAAGCTTTTAAAGCCAAAAGAGGCGTGTTTTTAAAGCATTACATTTTAAATATATGCTAATGGGTACTAAATCAGTGCAAAAATAGATACCTTTAGTGCATGTTGTCTATAAAATGCATCTAAATTAACCAAAACCTTTAAATGCGATGAAAAAGGGCATCCTTATTAGGCATATTTTATTACAGAGTTGCATTTTTGAAGGAGGCCGAATGAAAGCTTGCCCAAATGCGGTATTTTGGCATGAAGTAAATACCTTAGGTAAAGGTTTCACCATAATAATGTTAAAAATTAATTTGTTTAGAATCGAAAAATAGAACACTTATAAGCTTTGGTTGTCATTAATGGGATAGGAATGCTCTTTTATACCATGGGCCAACAATTGCCAGAATGTACTTACAAACGGGTAGACCTAAGTACGTGTGGGTACATTAATGAACGCTTTTAAATGCGCTCCCGAGGTATTACATATACAGCAGCACAAACAGGCGGCAATCCTTCCAGCACAACTGGTACACATGACATCCAAAGAAAGAGCACTTAAAAGACTACATGTGTTTGCTTCCATTAAGTTAAGTTACTTGTATGCAGTTGGCGTACTTTCCCAATGCAATTTGAAGATTCATTTCTCACACAGTCCTGCGAGTACTGCAGACAACTTTCATGAAGAAATTAAACTTGGTAGCTTAGCGTATGGCTGGACAGGTTATTTTTATAAACTGAGTGGATTTAATAATAAGAAGGGCTTTGGTTTGGAAAACTGCCCTCTCATTTAAAGTTATTGGTGAGAAAAGGCACTCATTTTGGCTTAATCATGAGTAAGTTTTTACTAAAGAAATTATCTATGCAATAAGGAAAA
Source organism: Ligula intestinalis (assembly GCA_036362985.1). Lineage (NCBI taxonomy): Eukaryota > Metazoa > Platyhelminthes > Cestoda > Diphyllobothriidea > Diphyllobothriidae > Ligula > Ligula intestinalis. The sequence goes on from JAYGXS010000005.1 coordinate 44,276,370, forward strand.
ACAGATCCAAACTTCCTTCTTCTTCACATTGTGCTGTGAAAGCGTTTCACTATCATTAAAAAGGCGGAATAATAATCCATTCCAGAAATTGATCAAATGAAAGTGAAGCGACGATTAAGGAACCACATTTTTTTCAGAAACAAACAGTGGCAAAAGTTTTAAAATTTATATTGAGTTATTATGTGAAGATTTTTGCACAAATGCAGTAATAAAAGTTTTTAGTAGATCATTTTCTTTTACCGCACAGCTTGCCGTGCGCGTAAACAACGTTACCATGTGGTATCACAAAGACAACCTTAAGAAGGCCTTATTGACTGTTAGTCATGTAGAAATATAGTTTCTTGTAAGCAATACATTCCGATAAAGGGTTATTTAAAAAAAAGGATCAGACAGAAGAACAATAAATATTCAAAAAATGGTGATATATGTGGCCTGTTTTCTTCTAAATTCGCATGCTTATTACGGATCGTGAAATTTATCCCCTCAAGCGGAAAATAATCCGTTATAAAAAGAAAAGTATGTTTTTTCATTTCCTGTCAAATTTAGTCTTTTTTATTCAGCTAAACTAAAGAAATTTTCAAAATAATTCACTTTTACTGTGACTTTACCTTGGAAAAAGTTTATAGAAACAGAAGTTTGTCAGCTAATTATCCAATAAAAGCACTGTATAAAGATGTAACCTATTATGGAAGGTTTTTTTTATTAAGCTTAGAAAAAACAATATGTGTGGTACTTAGCAGGCTTGTTGTATGCTCAGCAATGTGGTTTGCTGTTTTGAAGCATTTTTACATCTGACCTACATGGACATCTGAATAAGAAATAATTTCCAAACGCTTTTTTTCGTAAAATGCTGTTTAGTTATATCATATTTTAAAGGTTTGAATGTAAACTTCGAACAAAAGTGCAATTTATCAACCTATCAATGAAGACACCGAAAACGAACGAAGTGAAAAGAGACTTTATTCCACGATATTCAGTGACTAGTTATTAACTCATAATCATATGTACAATATATTTTGACTGAAGGCAAGTGCTTTTTATATCAAGAAAGTGTTTGCCTGAATTTTTAAACGTAACAAAATATCTTAATTTATTGTTCTAATTTATAGCTTATTTCGACGTCTCTACAACCTGGGAATTATCGAGAAAATCTTATTTTTCTTAACAAACACTGAGTACTACTTATTGTTCTTTTGAGCAGTTTATATGCATAGTGCTACTCACTTTTATTTATACGTTTCGTTAATGCATTCTCGCTGTAAGTTACTTGCAGGACTTGCAATACTTTATATGTTTCAAGGCAGCTTTCTGAATTCTACCGCTCACATAGGGCGATATTTATGTTTCACTGTGTAGTTATGACAGGTTTTGATGGGGAAAATGATCATTCATATTGTTACAAAAACACAGTGTATTTAGCAAGCGATACAATATTTGCTGGGAAATACAAGCCTATTTTATGTGGAAGGCAGTCAAATTAGTGCGCTTTGGAGTAATCATACAGCAAGCGAATTTTAAATTCGTAAAAGCAGGTCTAAACTGGGTTAAGCTTTAAAAATAAACAGTCATTGTTTACTGCTCTGAGTACGTAACCCGCATCTCCTTAACAAAAGAAAATTCCTAAACCTTCTAAGTTTTGATATTTTTTCATGCAAACCAAATAATCAACAAAAATGCACTTTGATTTGTTCGGTTTCCACATAAAGATCAGCTTTCTGATTTTAGCAATTAACTTTAGGGCAGACTCTATGCAAGTCAATATTTCAGCTATTTTAAATACTAATGTCATCGCGCCTACACATGCCATATCGCGCTATGCTTTTGACATAATTCTGCGGGCACAGTTATTCTCATCCTCAAATCATTTGTTTTACTTTATCGGTCCAAATGCGTCCCATATCATCTAAATTTGTAAAACATCTTGGACGGCAAATCATCTCGAGTAGTCCAAAGAATGGCAAAATCGGCTGAAAGAGATTAATGTTAAGAAGTTGTGGAAAAGGTTGGTTAAAATCATGTTTACTGCCACAGAAATATTTAGTGCTTTGACTCAGGCATCAATAAGTAGGAAATTTTGATGATGTACGGAGAAGTTATATAAGTTAGGTTGTATAACGGACAAAGACAAGAGAGACTGGAATGGGCATTTCCGGCTCATTAAGCGTCGAAAGTCAGTCATACCTAAGCCACTATTGTTTATCACCTGAGGCTTGAATTCGTGACCATTTTTAGTCAGCCTAATACTCTAACCATTGAGCCGGGAGCTCGTTTTCTGGCCATTTTAGGTTGAAAGATATTGATATCTATCGATAAATGTGCATCGAGAATTGAGATTTTAGGCAGAAAAATAAATATGAGTTCAACTTCGATTTTAAGTTTTATTGATGTAAAGAAATATCTTCTTGTTAAACAAAACTCACCCTGGTTTTTTCCAGGGTCCCAGTACATGCAAATTATGGTTTTATATAATCGTTCTTACTACAGTAATTTTTAAGAAAACTTTTCATCTTAATGGCAATAACAAGAACAACGCATTTTGTTATTTGATGGAATGCAAAGGTTTCAGTCGATCTGTTAAGAAATTTCAGCAAATTGTTGTCTTCTTACGACCTAATAAGATAACAGAATGGTGCACAAAAAGAAACAATGTTTTTGACTGCCTTATAATTATGGTAAATTATTTTGCAATGCTTTGTTAAAGCAACGCATCAAGAAAGTTTTTACTTTTTTCCTAAGATTAATCTTCATCAAGCATCGTTTCTGTTTAGTCAAAGTTAACCTTAAACGAACATGTTTTGTTTCTTCGAAGTCTGTACAATTGTACGGCTTCGTATTGGGAAAAAGAAGCTGCCCTCCGATACAGAGGACAAAACAACTTGTAGCCTGCCGTTGATTTATACACCATAATGAATGACAAAGCAAAAGTACAAAATGCAACTGGACAGGAGAAAAACAAGACCTTGCATAACATTGTTATTTCCCGGACGTTGTAGTAAAGTTGGCTGTTATTACTGAATGAGATAAATCTCATTGTTCTCCAAAACCTTTGAGACTGTTTGATACGACCATTCATAAAAAGATAAAAAAGCAGATTCTTTCAAGATTAATTATATGTTGTTCTGTCGAATTTAACATAATCAGGGCATACAAGGTATTACTAAGGACAAACGTAGATGCGTCTCAAAGTTATCTAGCAATCCGTCTGCCATTCTAAAACTGGCTCTAGTTGAAAATATGTCCTAAAAGGTTTCTTCACAACTATTTTTTTCCTTGTAACATTTTGCAATGCACGTGATTGGAGAGAGTTGATAGGACACGTCAAGGTTTTCCGGTCTCACTGGCTAGTCACCAAAACATAGATGCTTTTCTAGATAACTTTTTCAGGGTATGTCTTGGTTTTGCCGATTTTAAACTAATACAGCCTGACTAAAAGATGTACTATGCACAGAAAACTGGTATGCCACCCTGCACTGGAAAAAAACAGATGTTGCATATTATATTGTGTATGGGTTGTGACAACCGTTTCAGGATGTTCGGGATTGCAGGTGTCTTTGAGCATACGTTTTATTATAACATAGTCTTTTATCTGTCGATAAACATTTAAAATCAAGTAAAAGATTTTTATAATAAATAGGGCCATATTTAGCTTCTTTTAATGACACAGTGGAAAGAAAGATAAACTCGGAATCATCATGCATTACTGCATACCTGACACTTATGCATCGTGCAAATTTCTTCGGTTAGTTTGCATATCCTAACAGGTATTTCTTGAAGAAGAGCACATAAGTCTCTAGAAGCAGCATTTCCAGTTTAAAGCAAAAAAGCATATAAGTGATTATATTCTGTGTAAACAAATATAGGCCTTCCTTTAATCCCAACGGTAGAGTTGGCCAGCTCATGGGGGTGGACAGGGTGACTTGAAAATAACTGCTCAAAGTCACTTACCTTGTGGAGTGAAATCTAAATCGTACATTCTTTTTATTCTGCAAAGCCAATTATCTGGAATTTCGAAAGTTAAACTTTAACGAAGGCTGACCGTAATTAAACAGAAAGGTTTTAATTATGTACGTTTTTCTGTAGTTTTAAATTACAAATTCAATTAATTAGCAGGTAAAGCCTTTTTAAAATGTACATTGGATGGCATATCTGATGAAATATGAAGAACGTAATTTAAAGAGTTAATGTAACTGCATTAAAGGTTGTTTATTTTGTTCATTTATTTGACTTGAAATACAAAATGCTGTTAAGTAGCAAAGAGCAATATGTTGGGGGCAAACTTCAATGTTTGTTTATGTACAAGGAATTTCCGATGTTATAAATCACCGCGGAAATAAACTATTGTTATTGACTGTAAGACTAAAAAACATTAATAAATAACGAAAACGTCTTCATTATATAGGTTCAGAGAACAGACAAAGTTATTTTGCGTTCAAGAAATTGATACGAGTCTAATTATGAACTATTTTTTTATTTGCCAATAGATGAGAATATCCGAGTTTCAGGAGGAAGTTCAGAAGAAGGAGATGAAGTGAGTACTGGAACAAGAGTTTTATTTTCCTGACGTTTCGGATTCCGTCGGGAATCCTTACTCATAGGCAATCATAAACAAGTCTGAGACATGCGCAGATAAGGGGGAGACCCCTATTCGTATCAAGTAACCAAATCGATTGTTAAGTCAATATGAGGTTGAAGACAGTAAACCTAATGCAGGTTTTAGTGAGTTTTCGTGGACATTACAAAACAGTTTTCTCAAAATCACCGTTGATATAATTGACACTTTGCTTTGCATTTGTTATTGTAGAACTGAGCTTAGAAATAACTAAATATACAGAAAACTCATTGGGTTTTAATATGAGAATTAGTCCTTTCATTTATACCAAAAAATGAATTCCTAATTTTCAGGGAAATCAAAAGCTGGTCAAAATTTTCTCTTCTGAACTTGACTTTACCTTCAAAATACATCAAGTACACAGATATTCAACGCCAAAATATATAACTGAAAGTCTTTTTTACGAGGAAATTTGTTACATAATTTTGTAGGTATATTCTTTGGCGACTTTTTTGTGGACGTGCATTTTTCTCGGTGATGATGCCATATGTTTGGGTAGTTCTGAAACCATGAAACACAGACAGCTGCATTAGAAACAAAATGTTTGAAAGCTCGTTATTTAAGTAAACGCTTTTCAGAAATTTCTTATTTTGAAGTAAAAGGTAAGCACGTAGAATATAAGCATGATGGTCAATCGAATGAAGCCAGTGAAAATCGGAAAGGTTTATGTAAAATTAACAGGAAGATCTGAGTCTCTTCATCATCAAAATCCAGAAATAATTGCAAAGAAATGTGGCGGAAGGACTTAACTCGAAATGTAAAAAATGGTGCGTTAACAATTGCCCCTAACAATTCCATCAACATTAATTAGTCACTGATCTGCAGTGGCCCAAAGCAAGCGAAAATGCGGTTGCCTTAGTACACCGTTATTCAAGTAATGCATAAATGTACGAAAAACAAAGCAATTCTTGTTACAACGTTTTGGAATACATAATCGGAACTTGAGCTGTTCGGTAACAATTATACATTACACTGAACTTTATATGGAAGCATATGCATTCGAAAATTTTACAAAAGCATTATTTTCCGAAGGTATCGTACTGGTGCAGCCTTATTTACTCGGCTTCCTCTTCATATAAGACTTAAGGGCAGAAGTTGCTTTTGTAGGCCTACTCATATACCCCTAGTCCCAGTATTTTGTCGTGGAAAAAACGGTGGTTATTGGGTAATAAGGGGGTGAGGAAAAAGGATAGTTAGAGAAGAAAATTGTTAGAAGTTAGTGCAAGTGAAAAACATGTAGTCAAAGTTGCTTCCCGCGGCTGCTGGGAGTAAGTTTTTCCACATATAAATTGAAGGTGTGCGTGGTGCTAAGCCTCGCGGATTATACTTATCTAACTCCAAAACGGTAAGCTAGACCTTGAGTAAGTTGAAGTAGACAACCTTCTAACCACCATTACAATTTTTTAGGAAATTGAAGAAACCTGCGAATTGATAATCAAGCAGTAAGTTAAACGATAACACAGATTAGGAAAATCTACAGACATAAGTCAACAACACTTCTAAATACAGTAAAATAAACATGCATTCAGCACTTAATGATGTATATTCCACCGCGTGTCCTAATTCCTTACACATAAAACCCTATATCAACCGTTTTACTAAGAACACAGGTAGCAATTAGGGACTAATGAGTGGGCTTACATAAGCTATTGACGCCGACGTAAGTTTACCTAGTACGCCAGATTTTTACTTTTTTTACTTTTTGGTTTTTATAAAAACTCTTGTTTCTAAAAATCTTTATTATCTTTCACCAATCCCAATGTGCCCTATAAGGAAGAACGACCATTACTTTATTGCTGTAAGACTTTGGGAGCCGCAGCTTGGGTTTCTTTTGTGAACCAGGGAGAGACTTTTAAAAATCCTTGGATTTCATGAGTAAAGTAACCCACTGTAGAATAAATTTAACAAATTCCTGTTGGTGCTGTACAGCATTATTTGATAAGAGCCTTAAGTACAGGGCAAAAGTTAAAAAAACCGTAAACCAAGGGCATATAATCTACTAGACTGCAACTTTAAGAAAATTCCTGTTCAATAACAGATTAAATTCAAGAACTTCATAAAACAGTTCTTATTGTTTAGGGTGCCAAGTCTTTAAACGCCACAGGAAACAGACGCATGCTGATCTTATTTTAAGTTGGTTTGGCAGATTTATTTAATTTAGTTTTGATTTTAAAATTTAAAGCATGTCTGCTGCCTTTTCTACAAGTACCCGTTCTAAACATTTACAGGTTAATGTCCAAGATACACACCAGCCCAACAGATGAAATTTTACTGATATTTTCTTCCTTATTTTGTGGTTTAAAAAGCCGTCAGAAGACATGCATGCTTATAAGCTCAGTTCATCATCTGATGAGCCTACAATGTTGCCTACAATGTTGCTAGCATTTGTTTAGGCTAACCTTCTAACACTACCAACATGTGAATCTTCAAATGGCTGTCATGCACACATCGACTGCTCCCGACCGTTGCCCTCAGTGCTTATACATTTAATCCCTTATAAATTAATTTTTGCAGTTGATCACAGCCTTCTTCGGGTTAAGAAGGCTAACTGTATTTTAGAATTCATGGATTTGCACAAACTTGGACTTGCTATGACATTTGCATTTGCGGATATTCCCAAAAATCAAGTTGAAAAACTCATTGAGATAAAGCAAATCAAAATAAGAGAACTATCAGATTGTGAATAAAACATGTCAATAAGTTAACGAATGCACCAGATGACTAACTGCTTCAGACAGCGAACTGGTGAGCGGGAGAAGCAAAGTACATTGAGGTCGACCCTCAAGATCCAGTCGTAAGTTGCAGCATTTTCGTGCTCACTGTTAAAAGACTGACGTAGTTTACTATACTCTAACGTGCTTAAGGTTATTACACGGACGCTTACTAACACGTGATATAACCAAGATCTAGCAGTGAGCTTTATGTAACTACCTGATGTATTGTACGATGGAGGAGGTTGTGCACGTCACGCGTAGTTGCTGCACGCGTGCTGATTAGCCAGTTCGTAAAACCCAAATCCCGCGTCAGATAACTGACCAATTCTGACAGCGTACCGATACCTTGGGGAATAAATCAACTCTAAGGCTTGTGGCCACATGATACTCAGATAATAAGTCATTGCAAATAAATTGATATTCCTGTGAACTATCAGGGCTCGCGAAAGACCCTGGTATGCAAGGCTGCCAACTTTCAGGATAACTCGTTAAATTCAGCCAATCCTGCGCGTACAGTAGGTTGTATATCTGATTAAATGTGGAGATCAAAATTTGAGTAGCGATTTATACACATTTGAGGTTCGAAGAGCAATTGGTGAGCATACTGTCAATCGATTACTGTCAGGCCATTACATTTATATGGGAGGGGGGAGGAGAAAGTAAAATTATGTTCAAAGTTGCATGCAAATTAGTCCAGAGGGTAGGGTAGGGTGTTGGGGTAGTACCAAGAGGCTAATAAAGCTGCATTTAGCGAAAGGGGGGCGAAGGGAGAGAGAAGGCTCGGAAAAATGCTATAAGATAGATGGCCGTTGGCCACGCCATGCTTGGGGCTTGCATCAGGTACTTACGCGCACAAAAAATCAGCTTCCGTAACCGGATGCAGTTGCTTCTGCTGTTGCAAGCAGTCGCTGACCCAGTAACTTAAGGTTTTTTTGGTGGGACCCTGTAGATCACCCTGAAGGCTTCGTTGGGGACCACCTGATGTCCAGAATCCACCATGTGCACTAGAATAGGACTAGGTGTTCATATAATTTGGGCAGGTGATCCCTTGCCCCCTCACCCTAATTGCCGCTTAATTAGCCGCTTGTTTCTACAACAACACCTTTCCCTATCCCTTGGACTAATTTGCTTGTAACTTTGAACATACTTTTACATTTTACACTTTACTACCCTCCCATATAAATGTAATGGCCTGATGAGAATTTACTGAAAGTATACGTATGCTCGCCAGTTGCTCTTCGGATTTCTGTGATGGAAAGTTTTGCAACATTTGAGGTTGTTTTTTTTGTTCGCTAGGTTCATTTGAGGCGTTAAGTGCTGTTTACTAGAAAAACACGCAGTTCAAATCAGCATACTGGGGCAAGCAGGGACCAAATGGAGACAAATCCACACATATAAATACCACACTAATGAACGCTCCGGACGAAAAAATTGTTGGTGTTGCGTGTTTTACTATAAAACAGCCTTAAAAGACCGGCAACGTTTACATTTTATGTGTTTGCAGAAAATAATGTTCTGTTTGGTGTTCACATAATTGGGGCACGTGCTCGTATGAAATAAGGAATTATTGTTGGAAAAAGAAGAGTGAAGTCAATTTAAAACATTTTTTGCAAATCTACTACTTTTTTGCCATAGAAATATGTAATAAACTCATGAGACCATAAATTGTTTATCTAAGCCAGACATATAACTATTTGTCAGCCACGTATGAGATTGCACAAGATGTCATAGGTTCGTTCTCAAACACTTTAAAGGAACCCCGTCAAAGCGCCCTCATTATGTAGACAGGAAGTAAAGAATTTAAAAACGTAAAACGAAGCAGGCAGAGTATTATGATTTTTGGTTAACTCATCATTCGTATGTGATCACTATGCTGTGCTGTAAGTATGTAAGGACTAGACATTGAATTCAACAAATAAACTGAAATATTTTCTGGTTTACATAGCAAAGCAAGTTTGTTCATTTTAAGCAGAACGTGAATCCCACTTTTTAGGGAAGTAAAATAAAACTGAGAATATTTTTCGATTTATTTACACTAAGTTTTCAAAGAAGTAACCGTTCAAAGGTAGTAAACACCAAAATATCTAATAAAAGCGGTTTTAGAGAGGTGACTTCTTACACAATGTTTTTTAAATCTAAGGTGTATTGATGCGTGAATTTTTTGCGGAGTTTCATTATTCTCAACAATGTGTTGGCATATTCGGAGGATTGTAAACCGTTACGCAAATAGATAAGTCCATTAGTAAAAATAATTTAAAAGCTATTATTAAGGTCAATGCATTTAAGAAATATCTGATTTTAAAGTGTTTGGTGAGTAAGTAGACAAACATGGGAATTTAGGGACAATCGAATGAAAATGGTGAAATTCGTTAAGCGTTGACCGGAATTTCCTGAACAATCAGACGCTTTTCGCATTCGAACTCTCAAAACAATATCGAAGGAATGTGACGGTAGGAAATTTCCCTCAATGTACACAAGATGGTTTGATTAGATTGCGCCTTAAAAATTGATTTAAATTTTGTTTATCACGGAGCAGCATGTCCACATCTGAGCTTGCAAAATACTCTACGCACGAATAGGAGAAATTCTGTTTGACTTGCTCCGGCGTATTTCAAACGACGTGGAAACAACGGAACAACTGGAATTGGAAATTTGGGCTGTTCGGCTACAGCCGCAGTTAACATAAATCAACATAGGTGGTCAAACATTTCAAAAAAGGGTTATTCCCAAACTATTTTACTTGTGCTGCTTTATTCACTCTAATTTTTGCATTAAAGCACACTAACCATCCACTTATCCACCATTTCCAGAATTTTTTGTTTTTTCTAAAATAACTTATTTTATATCATCACATAATATTACTTGACTTAACCTTAATATTTCTTCGTTTTTATTAGGTTGTTTACTTTTGTACCTTTTGACTCTGGGAACGCAGCCTTGGCCCATTTTGTATACCAGGAGTTTTATTGTAAAAATTCTTGAATATTTAAAGTTGTACCACCGACTGTATGTGCCAGATTCAATGGCTTATTCTCACAATTGTTTCTGTGACACTCTCAGTCAGCTGAGATCAGAAGTGATACCTTGTTTCTTTATGAATGTGGTTCATTAAGCGTGGCCATGTCGTATATCGCAGGTTTTGCCGCAGTGTCTCACGCAAAACATTGACGGTAAAGATGGAAGCAACTGAAGTGGCCTTTTTTAGCTCATCAGCTATCATCAGTCAGTCATAATCAACCCCAAATATCACGCCAGCCGAGGCTTAAACTGACAGCTTGCTGATTAGCAGCTCTTACCACCGAACAACGGGCCCGTTATTTTTCTGATTTTCTTTGGGTATTGTGACCCTTGTTGATGAACGTTCACCAATCAATCCCTCAGCGATCGGTGAACGTTCATCAAGGAATTGGTTCACCTTGACCCCCACTGTACACGTCACTGCCTTCGGCCTTCTTGACATCGTTTAGACACCGGAGTCAAGTGGAAGGGTGAGTGGAGAAAGCGCTTCCTGCAGCGTCACTCCGCTTTCTATCCAAACCAATCCCATCCACCCTGCAGACAATTTTCCTGCCACCACAGACTTTTAAGTACACGGTGAGCCTCATCGCTTGCGATGGAAAAATGTGCTGCAGTCTGGCATCCGGAAAAAAATTACTTTATCAAGCTGTTTCTTATTTCTATGAGGTTTTTATAAGAAATGTGAATGAAGTGACAGTCTGAGTCATTTGTCTATGAATATGGCCTACGAATTTATTTTAAATAGTAAAATTAGGATGTTTGCGAAAAGGCATTAACCTGACAGTCAATTCTGTAGCATTATCTAGAATTTGACGTTAGACCAATAACCTGCATGTATTACAAAGGTGGAAAGCTACTAGATGCGGACTTGTACAAGGTTCCATTACCACAGATAGCTTGAAAAAGCGCATATTCTTCCACACCTACATTAATGGACAGTAGATGAAGCCGCTGTGGGAAGATAATCAAGTCCATACTCAAAAATTGACCTGTGCTTATAGAAAATGGCAGATGTTCCATAATCGAGTACAAATCAACATGAAAAGGTTTGCATTGTTGGTCAGTACAGCGTTGTAGGCTGGCGATCTCTCACCAGTATAAGAACAAAAGAAGATGAAAGGTCACCAGTTCCATCAGTGTGTACTTGTCAGAGCTCATACCTTCAAGGGTGTGAGCAGCATATTGGCTGTTACTCAAACCTATTTGGTAACTAAGTTCTCCCCAATTTCCAAAAAGATGCCGTTTAGAGATTCTACCATAGAGCCTCCAAGGAGAACGGTTTCCTGGGAGACAAAAAGCTCAAGTTGCCCTCAAATGTGTTGTGGAAGAGCAAAAGCAGATGCGGAAGCATAACAAGTAAAGGTAAAAAGCAACAAGAATGAAAGTATTTTAAAGGGAATAGTCTGTGCGTTCTGACCTGTTTTGAGGTATTTGCTTAGAACCAGCGAAATTTTGCATACGAAAGTGTGGTTTAAAACAGTCAGTCAATTTTTATTTTCAGGCCCATGAAGCCCTGGTAAAGTTATTATACCGAATTCAGTAAAAAGCATAAGAGTATATCTTATAAGGACTATGTTCTTGCAAGTTAAAACATTCAAGGTGCGAATACTTGCCGGATAACGTTCGAAAAAAATTATACCTGCACAATTCAGTAAATCCGGCCTCCCGGAAAATAAATAAAAATTGGTTAAGCTAGCATCGCTAGTTACGTAGTGCAAAAACCGCCACGGTCAATTCCATTTGTGAATTCTCTACCTGGATTGTCTTGCACAAATTTGTACACTTCCAACTATGGTAGGCACTTAACCTGAGCTTGTATCTAGATTGCAGGCAGTTCTGACGGATGGAAAATCTCCATTCTACAGTATTCGCTGAAGAATAATAAAAAACATCTATGATGTTGTTGAAACTGCGTTAACGTAGAGCTGGCTATTGCGCGCAAGCCAGAAGCAAGCGTCAGGTGCCTGGTCATAAGAACGAAATACCCACTGCCACGGCAGGAAACGGCTGGAGTTTTTTGACGGATCTGGTGCAGTTGTGGACAAAGTAACTACGTTGGAGAGACAAGAGATTATTTCGGACGCGAATAATACAGTACGCAGCAGTTATGAAAAGGTAACACACTACCTCTCAAGTTAAGACTTGCTGGACGGGATACGGCCATATTTCCAAGTTTAGCAAACCCAAAATCCTTGTAAGTGGTGACAACAACGTGAGCCACGAATTGCTCGAGCCATGGTTTTCAGGCCCACAGTCCATCAACAAGCGCAACGATTTTCCGTTCCTGTAGTGCATACTGATACATTTTCAAAGCAGGAAAATAAGTCCAGTGAGATGAGCCGGTCTTAGCAACAATTTCAATGACAGCGAACATAATTTTCGCGCAATTTTCAATCCTTCATTCGGCACAGATAACATACTCGTGGCAATTTATGACTCTAAATCAAATTGCAAAGCCATCACCGCACAAATTAAGACACCAAACTGTGGGTACAGCAGCTGTTAATTATAGTACGCATGCGGGTGTCTTTTATGAGCAATAAATACCGCGCAATCTATGCATTTATGACCCCTATCTGTGCATGCCTTACACCGTTCCACGTTCACCTGTGATGAGGGATTCACGACAGAATCCGAAACTTCAAGCAAATAAAATTCTTGTTACAGCGATTGTATGCTCTACTTCTGACCTGCTTCCTGAAATTCGGATATTCGCTTCCATCGGTAATTCGTAATTCTTGCTGGAACTGCTCATAATAAAGCTAGAATGAGCAAATGTCCTTTACATTAGCGTTGAGTAACATATTTTCGATCAGGCCTACACGTTTATAAGCGGAAAGTGTATGGATTATTCTTCAAACAAAATTTTCAGTTCACATGGGTTGTCAACGGAGACAGACGATACGTCGTCTGAGAAATATATATATAAAAGACTTTAAACAAAAGGATTGTAGGCGCATGCAGGAAATTAAATGTTATCATCCAATCCATACGCATTTATAAAAATATAACGATAGCTCAATGCATGAAAAAAAATCACATGCATAAACACAGGAAATTGCAGGTCATGGATATGGAAAAATGGCCGTGTTTCAGAATGTTCACCAAAAGTGTTTTTGACACAGAATGAATGAAGTAAATTGATGTTTCCTGACTTTTATGCCATCTTTTTCAATTATAAGTTATATTCGTAAGGGTACAAATCAGATTTGCAAGTGGAATAGCTAATCTGTTCATTATTAGATAAAACTTACAATGAAATTGGAAGATTTCATAAACAGCAGAATTTTATGGATCCATGCCATTCGGGAGCCCTCATTATTTGGTATCTCGCACTCCATAATGTGAGTAACGTATGAGAAAATACACATTTTAATGTGCACTTCTTTTCGAGTAATTATTCGGACAGAAACAGCTCGTATCTTGTGCTTATTGGATGCAGCCTATATATGACGGTCAAAACCCGACCTATATAAATAGGTGGAGTATATGTTGCACCTAACTTTGCCTTTATAACATCCGAGTCCCCAATTTACGCAGTCCTTTGCCCAAATGTTTGCTTGAGCACTTTTCCTCCCTCTTTTCGCACCAAATCATATAAGTTTACTTAAGTGATTAGCCATTGTGACCTTAGTGATCCTTCTGTATTAATACGAATTTATATTTTCTTATACGTTGCTCACATTATGGAGCAGAAGTATCAGCTGATGCGCACTCTCGAACTTCATGGAATCATTAAATTCTGTTGTTTATGCAATCTTTAATTTTGATACTGAGACAATATGTTTTAACTACGAAATGCAACCTGAAATGTGAAGTACGATATCACGTGGAAGCAGCTTCCGATTATTTAATTAGATTGCAGATAACATATGTTGTTGCCTATTTTAAAGTCATATTTTTAGAGTCCTCTGGGCTGTCGTTTGGTCGTAAAAGAACAAAGAGTTGCCTCCTTTTCACAGAATTTGACGTTCTAGACTTAGTTCCTCATTCCTCATTTTTATTAGTTGGCTGATAAACTTATCGCTAGTCAGAAGCTGGGGAAGGAGGCAAGAGTTGGAACTTCTCGTTATACTCGTGGACCTGCTCTCAATATTGGGATAATCTTGGTTACACTTTAGGATAAGAATTCTGTTGATAGTTTCCTCATTGAACTTTAATGTAAGAATCCCGACTCTTCTTTGCACATTCCTCTGAAGTCTGACATCTTACGAAAATTTACTGAATAAACTTATTCGTTTTCCCAATTGACGCCTTTTTTGAAATCCTAACAGTATTGGCAGGTTTCTAACTATGCGTAAAGAAAATAGTATAGATAAGTTGTTGTTTGGTTCTTAATCCTGTGGTGATTTTTGTATATTAAACTCGTTTTGAAAACAAGGCGGTAAAAAGTTCGAAAACTGATCACCTGAGTGAGATTAAGAAATACTTTAAACATGACCTGCTTTATTTACAGTAAAAATTGTAACAAAAGGGTAGAATACTTGATTGCCAGAACCCCGTTGATTTTGCCGGAATTTTTCCTTTCTTTCAGAACTATGCTGTCAGGACTATAAAAACATACAAACGACGTTTATATCAACTATAAAATCCTGTTTTAGCTGACGCGTAGTTGCAATAGGAAGGCACATGGGTCTGTATTCAGCATTAGAATTTGAAAGCCTGGCCAATTTAAGTGCTGTCTCATTAGATTAAATAAGGGGTTACTCGGTCGCACAACAGGATTTAATTACTTTGAAGTGATAGCTAAAATGCTCTAGCCCCAGCTCCCTTATTATCGGCGGACTCTTGTTAAGACGGGTCGTATTTATAGCTAAGAATACAAATAGTCAATTCGCAAATTACAGGAAATATACCCATTTTTAGAAGCTTACATTAAATTTCGTTCTCCCTCCATGTCTAAAAGTTGCCCTAAAGATAACTGCTTTCGATGAAATGTTAAGTTTTTAGGTAAGCACTCCTCATAAAACTTCCCGCGTCACATTTTTCGGTCCAATGCATGAGATTCAACTTATTTTGAGGTAGGAACTAACTCATGGTGAAATAAAATTTGCTTTTATGCTACGTGAAACCCCTATAAAATCAAAATAGTTTGAAGTTCCTTTTTTGCTGCTCATGTGCGTTTATGCCTGTTGTTCAGGTGCTTGCAAGATCGGCCTCACCGTAGGTACCATAAGAATGGCTTTTTGCTACGATCTAGCGAATTATTTGATGAGGAATGAGTCAGTTATTGTTTTATTTACTAAAGTTTAATCATCCTAGTCTAAATTCACGTTTAAATGATTTTCATAAATCAATACTATCACAGGGCGCAAAAAAGACAAAAGGTATTTTTAATACTTTTTTAAAGCGCCAATCCATTCTATATCAGAGGTAGATTGCAAGTCCCAAACTCATCGCCATAAAAAATTGTCTGTTTACGGCAGTGTATAAAAATCTGGAGTGGTGGCATCATCGTTCTTTAACTATTGTTTTGAACTTTCTGTTGTCAAGCTCATGGTGTTTTATAGAGCGCTGAGAAAAACAGAAAGAAATAAGATTATAACTGCACGATACGGGCATATATTTTCCACGAATAAGCGTCTGAAGAACTGATAAAAAAGGATTTTACCCGACTTGAGGAGCCAGCATTGCCTTTATTTAAATTACACGCAGGAAGTGATATGCGATGCACTATCTTGCATCTAGCATGCCTATAGGGAAACTCCGTGGTTGTGCACAGGTTAGTGTAAAATAGGTAATTTCGGGCTTTTGCAGTTGCGTTATATTGTGTAAATTGGCTTTCAACTTGGCTCCCGTTTATTGTTTACGTCATTTTTTCTAAAAAAAGACCAACGGTAAACCGTTAATAATTTAGATATTGAGGCAAGGCCTTTAATATAAACCATTTCACTCAACATATATTTTACTATCTTCTTACTGAATAGCTGACTTTTTGACAAATAAAAAGTGTGCATATTTCCACGGGTATAAATTAGTCAGCAACATACCAAAAACTGATATGGATATGATGAAAAGAAAAAAGAACTTCGAAAAATCAGGTTGTAATCGAAAATTTTCGAACAGGTGTCACCTGTTCTTGGTTGGACTAAGTGGGATGTGAGTATGGGAAATTTCGCACTAGAGGTTTCGGCAGTAGATGTTAAAACGAACCAGGATGAAGTTAGAAGGGGGGTAAGTTGACGTGAATCCTGCGGTGATAGGTTCTGCAGGTGTGGGTGCGGGTGTGTGCCGATTTGAGCGCACGCTCCACTAACCCGCACACAGCCTAAAACAACAGCAGGCTACCCCTGCTCGGTCAAGTGGAACTTCACTGATCCTGAACCTCTCTCGAACACGTTGAACCCACTCCAGACGTCAACACCTCCCCCTCATCTGCTTAACCTATCGCCGCAGGATTCGCGTCACCTTAAATCCCGCCCCCTACCCAACCGCAGCTGAATGTAATCTCTGCCCCAAAACCACTAGTGCGACATTATCAGTCCTCACTGAAAGTTAAGGATATTCAATTATAAATAAAGCAGTCCTCTAGCCCTCTCTGATGATCAACAAGTGAGACCTGTTTGAAGATTCAAAAGTACAACTTGATTTTCCTATGATCTTGCTTATTTTCATCATATCATCTCGGAATGCAACTTTCTTCATTTATCTGACATATGCCTGCTGGTCCTAGCGGTATCCATACTCAGCTACGCTGTTGCAATGGTCGGGGCATTTGTTGTTAACCGACAGGTTGCGCACTCGATCGTAGGCTGTTGCTACAATTTGAGCTGGATATGAATGGCTAATAATGGCTAGTAAAATAGAAATGACCTCTTCAGCGTTCCGCGAATTTAAAAGTCCTATTGACAAGCAATTGTTTTCGGTCATTCATCATCAGGCCGCTATATGACATGGAGAATAAGCTGGTCAGTTAATTGAAGCGTTTATTTTATCGTCGGTTGTGGAGAGGATGGAAGTAGTGGGTAAGTGAGTATAATTAAGCATCTGGGCTTCCCCCGTCTCCTGAATGTGGGTGCCAGCACGGGAAGGGCGTTGGTAAAGATGCGCAGAGAAGACAGGGGGGATATTCTCACGGTCAGCGGGTTGAGGCCTGTGGGTCAGCCGCACAACTTGTGTTTGAATATTCTCCCCGACTTCGTTTTTTCTGTTTTCGGATGATTAAGCTTCAAGATGCATGATATTTCCACGTGCAGACGGCCAAGGGAGGCGGATTGCCTAGACCAGCGCCCTTTGTCAGCAAAAAGTGGGTTTTGCTAACCTTATTGCCACTGTATGTCCCAGAGGCTTAAAAACAATAAGAAAAAATAAATAAAGATCTTTCTTCTATTTAAAGGAATAAGAACTCTACTTTCGTTCTATAAAAAGAACTTTTGCTTGGTCAGAATTTCTTTAACTTGTTATTATTATTTGAATGCAATTCCTTAGAGATGCAGCTTGCATTGCCGATATTTTTTCCAGGATTGTCGCTGTCTTCAAGCTTTCCTCCATAAAGACAGATTCAGTTCGACTTTGGCATAAAAAACTTTAAAACAAGTCATAAATTAAAAGCGTTTGATAAAAAATGAATTTTTGGATATAATTTCTTATTTATATAGGCAGTTGCGTCAGAATTTAAAGTACATTTAAAACAAAACGCATTTTCAATTAAAACGAACGTCCGCAACAAAAGTCAGATATTGCTCTTCCTAGAATTTATAAATAACCTTTATAATAGGTTACATCTTCAAAGCTGAAGGAGCTCTGTGCATATGACGTTTCTCCAAGGTAATTGCAAAACATGGAGACAATTGACAAGTTTTTTTAAATCACCTGAAGATAAGTTACTTTATTTGACTTTAAATGAAGGAACTCACTTTTTCCTCAAAGTAGAATATATTCGCCATAATGGATTACTTTCAAGCTCTATTCTAAGCTTTCGAGTGCAAAAAAAGAGCCGCAGACTTTTAGTAAAACATTGCGATAACCATTAAACTTCTGTCGGCTCCGTTTATAGATAACGCATAAGCGGAGATTATTATAAAGAAAGTGCAGCGCCACATTATTTGGATTTAACAAGATATGCTTTTATCTTAACCGTCACAATATTTTATTACCAAATATGATGCAGTGAAAAAACATGACCTAAAAACTTTTGTTATTGCATTGTATGGCTAAAGATTTCACAAATTAGCAAAAAGATATTTTTTAAACTAAACGTTCTCCTTGTTGTCAAAATTTATGCGACTTCTAAGACTTAGCCTCACTTGCAACATAACAAATTTGTACATCGCTTCCGGTACTGGAACCATATGCTTTATGTTTTTCTTACTTACTTTGCATTTCTTGCATAGCATTGTGTACATTGATGAAAAGTTTGATTCTGAAGTTCTTTATACAGTATTGGCCGGTTATTAAGCCCACGGTTAATAGGCTTAGCCGTGTATCAAGCCAAAATCAGCTTGGGACGTAATTTTACATAGCAAAATCCGCTGGCTAATAAGCCCAGTCGCCGGTTACAAAGGCCAATTTGCCAACAGGATAGAGTGGGATTCTCATCTCTCTGCGTGTGCAACTGGTTACAGTAATTATGTACTGTATGGTGCCTATTCTGTGCTTGTTTATCTATAATAAGGGGGCTCCGGTTAGTGCGTCCGCCGCTTATTAAGCCAAATGTGGTCTGGGTCAGAGGTGGGCTTAATAACCGGCGACTAGTGTACCATAGGAAATACATTCTATATGAGGCTACGCCAAATTTCGCCCAAACTAATGTGCCCCAGTTGCCATGGACGAAACTAGGTAACACGGCCACCCACAGCGGACCACAGGCCTCGGAATAGGGACCCCGCAGAGACGACCAAGTAACAAGTCCAGTCACGCACACCTTATCGGCGGTCTTGGACGCCGGGCCGTCTAGACATTGACACTGTGATCTCAACTCCCATAAACTCCCCCCCCCCCCTTTCCTCCCCCCCTCCCCCCCCCCCTCCTCCCCACCGTTACAACGAGAACACTTCATCTGTCCACCAACCACCATAATTTATTCATACCATATAAATGTAAAGGCCTGACGAGCATTTATCGAAAACAAACGGCTGTTCGCCAATTTATCTTCTGTAATTTTCAATGGGAATTTTCGCAAAGTTAAAACAAACCAAAGATCCCGCGGTGTTAAAGGCGCTCAATGGGTACCTAAGAATAAACATCAAACTTCTGGAGACGAATTCACAGGTCAGCTTTATCGAGAGATGCGTTGAGGTAAACGAGTACCCAACTTTCCACTGGAGAGCAATGCGGAGAAGTCGCACGGTTATCGCCAGTGATACCTTAAGAAGGTTTGCCAAGAATGAACTGGAAAGCATCCGCGTAAGGATGGAAGAACTGGGACATCACTTATTCCAACGTGCAACCAAACTTAACCACCTAAACCGCAGACGAAAGACTGGAATTCGAGAATTATTTGCAGTCCATCGGGGAAAAGTGAGAAGGAGCCAAGACAACTTCTCTTCTTTGTAGTGTACAGGAATGCAGACCACAATTGAAACTTCCTGAGGATACAAGTCAGTACTTATACAACTATTCCTCTGTATCTCTTGATAAAACCTCGCTAGAAGCCTTATCATTGGGTCCAAAATTTTGCTGTGCCTGCCAGAAACCAAACCAGCTAGAGCTGGAAAGACAGCTTGAAAACTTGCCTAATAAAACACATGACCTTCAGCCAGTGTCAGCGGAGAGCATGCAGCACTTTCAGCCTACACTAGTTAACTGTTCATATCAGTTCTTAAACAGTGGCCAAAATCATCGGGGTCTACTGACGAAAGCCCACATGGAGAAATTAAGAAAGCTCCGACATAACAAGGAGATCCTAATAACGAGGCCAGATAAGGGAACAGGCGTTGTTCTACTGGGCAGAACAGACTACATTGCGAAAATGCAATCCATTTTATCAAACGAACGAAAGTTTAGCAAGACAGAAAAGGAGAAAGATTGCACGGATGAGATTGGAACCCAGCTGACTGATTGTCTAAAAAGACTTCAAAAGAACGGCGTCCTAAGGGAATATGACTTAGAGCCTCTTCGTCCCGTGGGCACGCACATACCTCGACTATGTGGGCTGCCTAAGATTCACAAAGATGGCGTGCCCGTTCGACCCATCCTAGATATGAGAAACTCGCCATACCATGCGACAGCAAAATGGCTAGCAGACAAGCTGAAACCCATGCAGAGTCACATAGCACCTCACAGCCTCCGAGACACCTTCGAATTAATGAATGGCATGAAAGACCTTGACCTGAACTCGATGATGATGTTCTCACTGGATGTTACATCCCTGTTTACGAACCTGCCGGTCACAGAAACAGTAGACTACATCTGTGAATTCATTACCTTGACTCAGCAGGACATAGGAATGCCGGTAAGTGCACTGAAAGAATTATTGCTAAAATGCACCTTGAATTTACATTTCCTATTTGACAATAACCTGTACAGACAATTGGACGGAGCAGCTATGGGCCCGCCACTGTGTCCACTGCTAGCAAATATATTCATGGGCAAACTAGAAGCTACGCAACTTAGCCACCAGATAAATAATCTAACGTACTATAAACGGTACGTGGACGACATATTTGCAGTTGCATCATATCAAACCAACTTATCAACGCTAATGCATACAGTTAATCAGGCGCACAAATCGATAAAATTTACCCTAGAAAAAGAGCAATCTGGATAGCTTCCATTCCTTGATGTGCTACTGAGTAAAAGAGACGATAGGAGCATTCAACGTAGGCAATATCGCCAGGAGACGTAGTCCGGGCAATGCATCAATTTTGCTAGTTTCGTACCGTTGAACTTCAAACGCAATTTAGTACGGTGTTTGACGCAAAGGGCGAAGCGGATTTGCTCGACTGATAGCATTAACGAGTAGCTTAAGATTGTTGAAGGCGCGTCCAACAAAATGGGTATCGCAGTCGATTTATCGCTATAAACATGGCTGAAAGGCCGCCAAAGCCGTCAGTATTAACAGCAGAGAAGAAACGAATCTTCATCAGAGTCCCATTTTAAGGGGACGGACCAAGCGAACTACTAAGGAGGCGCCTGAGTCAAGCCGTAGCAACTACCTTCCCAGCAGCCAACGCCCATGTATTTTTCTCGACTGCTCCCATGCTATACGGAGAGATAAAGGATAAACTGCCAGCCCAGACCCCCTTAATGTGCATATATTCCTTTACCTGTTCCTGTGGGACAGGGTATATTGGTCACACGAGCCGGCGCTTGTCCAAAAGAGTAAGGAAACACATACCCGCATGGTTAGAAAAGGGCCAACTTAAAGCTGTAAACAGTTCAATCTTAGCGCACCTGGTAGACTCAAACCATCGCGTGGATGCCAAAGAGGCCTTCCGAGTGATTTACAAAGTGCCTTCAAGCTACTCAAAACTCCTCGGACAGCGTCTGTTGGCGACGGCAGAGGCGGCCGCCATCAGGCAACGCAGACGCTGCTATGCGCCCAAAAGAATTTCGTCCCGGCCCTGGACGAAACTAGGTAACACGGCCACCCACAGCGGACCACAGGCCTCGGAAACGAGCCCCTGCAATGACGACCAAGTCCCAAGTCCAGTCACACACACCTTATCGGCGGTCTTGGACGCCGGGCCGTCTAGACATTGACACTCTGATCTCATCTGCCCCAACTTCCCCCCACCCCCCCTTCCTCCCCCATCCTCCCCACCGTGACAACGAGAAAACTTCATCTGTCCACCAACCACCATAGTTTATTCATACCATATAAATGTAAAGGCCTGACGAGAATTTATCGAAAACAAACGTATGTTCGCAAATTTATCTTCTGACATTAAACTTAACTACAAGTGCGATTTTTTTAACTGAAAGCCTTTGTCAGGGTGTCATTCACTCAGGTTATTCAAATAACATGGGCAACTATACGTTTAGTTACGAGGTAGAATTTTCTCGTGACCTTTGTACGATTTAACGGATAAAATGTATGCTTCTGGCAGCCCTAAATCATCTAAAGACACGAAGCGATGTAACCATTGATAAAAGAATTGACATGCTTTGCAAAATAAATCGCGTTAAAGAATTCAGACGGGCAAGTAGGTGACCGTTGGCTGTGCCACACCTGGTGATTCCACCAAAGACTGGCTTTCTAAATCTGATAGCGCTGGCCATTACTGTTACTAGCAGGCACCGAGACAGGCACTATGGGCAGTCATAAATCATCAGGAAGCCTTTCTGTGGGAAAAATAGATGGCGTTGCCCTGTGCTCGCCACTTAGACCTGATAGGTAACCTAGAGACCAGATAAGTAAGTGCAAACAATATGGTCGCTACATTGATGACATCGCTGCAAGGGCATCCTACCAAATAGGTTCATATTGTAGGTGGAAGCTGCAGGCTTGCTCCCTTTATTGGACATCTTTCTACGTCGAAGACCTGTTGATAACGTTCAAAGGAACATTTATCTAAAGAAATTGCGGTCTAAAAAATAAAAGAACTGTAGGAGTTGCCCAACCATCCGGCAGAAACGCAATCTAGCCCATTGCTAAGTGTAAAGGGATATAAATATGAGATCTACAAACAATACTGAAAAGGAACATAAAAATTTCAGGACATGCTTTGCGAGGTATATATTAATAAGAACGTGGTGATAATACAATTAAAAACCCGCCACACTTTTCGTGCAAAAGAGAACGCTATTCTTCGAAGTAAGCCTCGAAGATGCAGCCAGGGATTTACTTAAAAGACGCTTTGACCAAGCCGCGATTTGAACCATCCCAGCAGCGTGAGTTTGAGTATAATTATTAAGTAATCCGGTCTTGCACTTGAAAGGTGAGACTAGACTGTCAGCTCAGACCACCTTCATGTGCATCTGCTCACTCTCTCGGTACTGAAGAACGGGTTATATTGGCAGCATGAACCAGCCCTAATCCAGAAGAATAAAGCAACATCCCTGACATGGCTGATTAAAGATGAATTCGGAAGCATAGACAGCGTTATGCTCAAGCACATTGTTGATTTCAGACATTGTGTGGCGCCAACCAAATCGGGCGGGTGAGTTATGAGACCCCACCAAACTATCCCATTTCCCTGGGTCAGCGCCTACTAGCAGCGGCAGAAGCGACCGCTATCAGGTTGAGGAAGCCGACACTGTGTGCACAAAAAAGCCTCCTGGAGGAAACTCGCTTAGCAGTAGCACTAATTTGCATGGTTTATTCCGAACTTCCTATTTCTCCCTTTACCCCCCTTCTATTCATCCTCCTGGATCGACTCCATCAAAGCCCTCCTACCGCGCGAACCTCAGTTTCTTATCAGTCCATGCAATCTCCTGTTCCCAGGACTCAGGATAGAGATTATTAATGGCCTGTTTTAGCTTGTATCCCTAGCCCGAATAAGGATGCAAATAGATCGAAATCTAATTTATGATCGCCAACAGCTCTCTTGAATTTAGCAAAACGTCACTTACTCTCAAAGAAGTTGGGGGATGCAGCAAAGGCCTATAACTTCTTCCACTGCACGCGACTATTGATGAAACAACTTACTTATGAGGTGTCTTCAGATAAATCTGATTGTTTAAATAATATAATGATGTTAGACAAGTTACGTTTTAGCCCATGATAGAACAGTTGGTCTACCCAATTAGCTGCGACAGCTTGGCGTCCAGCAAGTATTTTTGTCTTCATATTTCTGCTCTTGATGTTAATCTGTTTTTAAATTTACTTCAGATATCCTATTCAATTTTCACTTCAGGAGTAGCCATAAAACAATCGAGTTGCATTATTGACTGTTGGGCGAAAAGGGCATTAAAAACAAAGACATCAACAACTCGTTTCATGAGAATGTTTTAATGCCGTTTATCCAGAAAACCATTTTCCGGATAGGCCTCAAGTGATTTCCTCCCTCATTGTAAAGGAGAATATTTGTGGGCTTTTCTTTCTTCCGTACTACTCATTTTTTCACCCGAAAAACCATTCGATTCAGTTCGTGCAAGTTGACAGTGTTGACATTTTTGCCTACAAATTTATTTTTTTGCCAGCAGAAAATGTAGCACGGGTCATCAAAAGATGTAATTGAAAACTTGTTGCATTTTTTGCCCTCAGTCTTTCATAAAGAGAGCTTTGATTTACAGTAGGTTAAGAGCTAACTGTAGCGCACTTGGCAGTACATCATTCCAACCATTTTGCATTCGTTGTGACCTGGTCAAATAATTATAGTTTTTTTATTTCAAGAGTCTCCACGAGCTCTTTTTGCAACAATGCACGCTTAGGTCCTTGTTGTTTAGAAGAGTTAAAACATAATTGGTCACATGTGTCAACCTTTGGTGCCAGAGCTTTAGGTGGATAATAACCAATCAGAAAGCAGCGCATATTTTTTCCAGTGCAGGACTTATTCCATAAAATGGAGAAGGCCTTCAGCTGCATTCCAAAGGCAATTTGTTAAAATAATTTCATAAAACCCTCGCGGGGAAAATGCCACGAGCCGATATTACAGACTGGCCTTACATTGATTCGCCCTGGGATCTCTTCCTTGAATGTGACAGATATAATAGCACTGGACGCGAAAACTTTGGAGCTTGCAGCATCGCCCACCTGTTGGGTATAGTCTCAGCTTACATATTTCCCTTTATTGGCACCTTTGGCTTAATCTCAAACTTCCTCGTTCTCTATGTCTTCTTTTTTGTCTACCGAAAACCCACTCGACAGATGATTTACCTGGGCAGCATTGCCGGCGCCGACATTCTGACACTCATCACATTCGGCTGGATCTGGCTATTTCCCGCCAAAGGTCTTCCCTACGCCACCATGGCTCGAGTCTACTTCTTCATCTTTAATTTCAACGATGTGACCTGTAAGGTCTTTCGCTACGCATACTCCTTCACAGCCAGCCTCAGTTCCTCCCTCTTTCTGCTAACCGCCCTCGACCGTTGTCTCAGCATCTACTTCCCCCTGCGGTTTAGCCGCATTTCCACGCGACGGGCCTGGGAAGCGGTCCTCATAATTACCCTTGTTAGCGCCCTCGCCATGCTACCATTTGGACTGATGGTGGGCCATAGCCTAACCCAGGGAAAGATAATCTGCTGGGCGCTACAGCAGAAGACATTTCTGCAGATTTACCATGTTCTCCTGTCGAACAGCTCCCTCCTGCAGACCCTGCTTGTCATAGGCGTCAATATAGCCCTTGTAGTTCGCCTAAGGCGTGCGGTTTCTGAGCGCCGGTCCATGTCCAACTGTACCACCACAAACCGTGAGATTGCAGCCTCAATGTTGTTGGTTATGCTATCTGGCGCCACCGTCATGGCTGCCCTGCCCCAGTCCATTGCCTACGCATTGTCCACTATCCTGGCTGGGGTGTTACACGGTGATGAGGGCATGACCATAGTTCGACTGGTTTACAACATATCTGACCTCTGTTGGCACATCCTGTTTCTGCAGCAGGCCCTCAACTGGGTGCTCTACATGAAGCGCATGAAGAACTTTCGGGAGCAGACGTTAAGGCTGCTGCGTTGCCGGCGTCAAGCGGGCCGAGGATTGCATGAGGAAACCTTTAGTTCTATGCGCGTCAACACCAGGAAGCTGCGGCTATCTGTGTTGGAATCATTCAGAGAGGAGGGAAGCAAGGTAGTGCATGCCGGCGGGGCAGCCGACCTGACGAAAGTGAAGCCTCCCAAGACCATCCAGCTCAAAGGTGTGATTAAACTGCAGGGCTTCACGCCTCGGGTGGAGGAACTTGGACCTGATCACACTTTGGCTGAGCGAAAGGAAATAACCTTTTCAACAGCATTTTAATTGGAGAGGTGTAAACGCTCCAAAATTTGTTTGAAATATTTTTTATTAAGAAGTGTGATTTCATCAAATAACGTGCTGCATATATGTGCATGTATGTTCTACAGGTTCCCCTTCAACATATACATATACCGGTCGCTCCTTGTACTTTTAGAGCAAAAAACTGATGTTAGTTGCAAGAAACACACTGTGAAGCAGCGAGCAGAAATTTAACCTCCTTAAATACAATGTATGGCTCCCGGTATGATTGCAGTTAGTTCAACTTAAATACTAGCCAGTCAAAGTTTTACAAATGTATAAATAGCCTACGTTTGAATGGCTATGCTAGTTAAGATAGTTAACGATGTTGTTCGGACTCTTTTGAAATCCAAAATTACTATTTAACGCATGCTTTGGAAGGAAAGCCAAAGAACAATTTTTGTTGAACTGCTGTTCCTTTCAGAAGGATTTTTTAAAGGTTTCTAGCTATAACCTAGAACTTAAAAACATTCCCCCTTTGAAATTATTTGCGGGGCATTATTGGGTCACCAAGTACGAAAAAAACCCACCTTGTTCACTGCTTTATCAATGTGAGGAGTTTTTTAATTAATTTACCGAAGCATACATTCATATTATCAACACACATAGGTCATGTCAGTGATACTTTGTGCAGCGTGGTGTTGTAAAAACGTGATAATTGTGTATCAGTTAATCGGGAGTACAGTTCTGCGAATCCTGCAAACAAATTTTAGGACGAGATTTAACTTGATAATTGACCGTATATCTGGACAGGTTATTTTGATCAACTGAGTATATTTAATAATAACAAGGGCTTTGTTAAGGAAAACTGCCCTCCTGTTTAAATTTTTTGGGGAAATAGGCTCTCATTTTTGCTAAATCATGAATATGTTTAGATAAAAAGAATTTTGTATGCTATAAGGAAAGACAGAACGAAACTTTCTTCTAATATACATTCTGCTGTGGAAGAATTGCATACCTAGTAAAAGAGGTGGAATAATAATCCCCTTCAGTACTGGAAAATGTTGTGCGAAGTTGATCAAATGGAACTAAAGTGAAGTTCAAGGAATCGAATTTATTTTCAGAAACAAGCAGCGATAGAAGTTTTTTGGGAAAAAAAATTAGTAATAAAAATTTTCTTGGTAGAAATATTTCTTTTACCACACAGCTGGTCGTGCGCGTAAACAAAGTTTCTCCATGTTACCGCGAAGGCAGCCTGTAGAAGGCCTTATTGAGCGTAAGTCATGTAGACATATAGTTTTTTGTAAACAATAGGTTCCGCTTAAGCGTTATTAAGAA
This sequence comes from Ligula intestinalis, assembly GCA_036362985.1. NCBI lineage: Eukaryota > Metazoa > Platyhelminthes > Cestoda > Diphyllobothriidea > Diphyllobothriidae > Ligula > Ligula intestinalis. The sequence goes on from JAYGXS010000005.1 coordinate 44,303,779, forward strand.
ATGGAACAGACAGAAGAATAGAAAAAACTTCAAAATATGGTCATATACGCGGCCTGATTTTTGCATTCACACGTATATTACGGATCGTAGAATAAATCTCCTTAAACGAAAAATAATCAGTTATAAAGAGGCAGGTACGTTATTTTAACTCCAGTCAAATGAAATCGTTTCTCTTCAGATGAATTAAAGGAATTGTTGAAATTCTGCAATTTTTTATTTGGAAAATATTTTAGAAGAAGTTAATGTACGCAGAAGTTCGTCAGCTAAATATCTAATAAATGCACTTTTTAAGAGGCAGCCTATTATGGAAACTTTTTTTATCTTAGGAATAAGAATATGTGTGGTATCGAGCAGACATGTCGTATGCTCAAAACATTGGTTTGCTGTTTTGAAGCATTTCCAAATTTGACCAACATGGTCACCTGCATAGGAAATAATATCCGAAAAGTCGTTTTTTCGGTAAATGCTGTTCAGTTATATTTTTTAAAGGGTTTGATGTAAACGTCAAACAAACGGACAAGAAGTAAACGTATGAATAAATACACGCTATACTAGCAAAATGAAGAGAGACTTTATTCCATGATATTTAATAGATAAGCAAGGACTAATTACCATATGCACAAAATATTTTGACTAAAGACAGGTTCTTTTTTGTATAAAGAACTTGGTTGCCTGAAGTTTTATACTTAACAAACTATCTAAATTTATTTTTCTAATTAGTAGCTATTTTTGACGTCTTCACAAGCTGGGAAGTATCAAGAAATTTTTTCTTAACAAACACTTATTATTTCTCATAGTTATTTTAGGTACTGAATGCGCCTAATTTTGCTTATTATTATTCATAAGTTTTCGCAAATGCGTTCCCGCTAGTATGCGAGAAATAGTCAAACATTGACAAACTCACGAAATTTTCTTGCAGCACTCGCAGAATTGTACATTGTTTTTATTAAAAAGTTACCCGAATTCCAGAAGAGGTGGTAGTCAGTGGGGACAAAGTCTGCTGAGTGTGGTGGACAATGGAAAACTTCCTTTTCCAACTTCTGTATTTCTGTGACTGTCATCGGTGAACTCTGTTTTCTAGTCTTGTCGCGAAATAGAAAAGGAATCGATCAATTAACGAATCTACACTTCTTTTCTGTAAAACTTCTGATAATTTGATTAATCTGTCGCTGTGGCCGATAAGCCCATTTTTCATAACACACTGAATGAGCCAATATGTGCCATTTAGTACCAGTGGTAAGGTACTGGTTTCTTCTCGCCGTTTTTCTCGTGTAATGGGTATGGAAAATGCACGGGCTCTGACTTTTGCTGACAGAATGACACTTTGTAAGCAGGAACCAGTACCTCACCACTCTAATGAACGAAAATGGGATGTTTTCAAAAGGTCAGCACCAATCTCGTGTTGTCCATGAAAGCACCTTGTGTTCATCTTCGTGGGAGATGATGAGCGGGATCATTTATCTAGACCGCGTATCTTAATCCGTGTTAATATAAATATATATATATGCAGAAAAAAATTACCGACAAAGACAAGGAACACTAAGATAGTCATTTCTGTCTTAGTAGCTGTTGTCAGTTAGTCATACCCAGACCCAAGTGATGTCACGCCCGTGCCTCCATCTCGTGACTTCTATGATCAGAGTCAAACGGCCTAACCATTGAGCTACGAGGTTGTTTCCATTCTGTCTATATTATTAACCACCTCGCGGTGTAGCCTCGAGTGAGAGCTTTAAGTATAACAGATCATTGTACGCGTATCTGCCACTGCATATCCCTGAGCAAATGCAGCAAGACACCAAGACCATAACTAAATATTGAGTGTGTTTGACTTTGATCAAATAGGTCATGAGTTCGAGGCTATGTAAGCACAATTTGGGTCTGGGTATGACTACCTGGTGACGGCTAATAAGTCATAAGTCTTTGTTGGAAATGTTCTTCTGTCTGTATTCTTAGCCACCTCGCGGTAGAGACTCAAGTGATAGCTCTAATGGCAACATCGACGGACGAATAGGTCCTCTGAAAAATCGATGAACGCATACTTGCTACTATATATACATACAGATCAAAAGTGCTGAAGATTCAATTCCCGGGTGGTAGATCAGTAGAAAGCGGTGCGTTCACCGGCAGAGGTTTATTATAAGTCTGAAGTTTCGGGTAGTGGTCTCGTCTACCCATCTTGAGAAAATGGATACTCTGGCTCAAAGCCCTCATCATTTTTCCATCCTTTCTTTCGTGTGCATGTTTGAGCAATCACGTTTGAGCCACTCTGTGTGTCTCTGGTCGCATCCTCAGTCTCCTCGTCTCTCGGTCTCCTGCCTGCCACCATGCTGCCCTCTTGTGCGTTCGTTCCGTGGTCCGGAAACCACCCGAGACACCATGGGAGGCGACGGAATCAACATACGGGGGTCTGACACCAGCAGAAGCCGCATTACCACGTGATCAGCCGCCGCCGCTGCCGCGGCCAACATGCTTATTCCGAACAAAAGTAATGATGTCACAAAGGGACACGGAACGAACACACAAGAGGGCGACATGGTGACAGGCAGGAGACCGAGAGACGTGGAGACTGAGGACGCGACCAGAGACACACAGAGTGGCTCAAACGTGATTGCTCGAACAGACGCACGAAAGAAAGGACGGCAAAAAGACGAGGGCTTTGAGCCAGAGTATCCTTTTTCTGAAGATGGGTAGACGAGACCACTACCCAAAACGTCAGGCTTATAATAAACCTCTGCCGGTGAACGCTCCTCTTTCTTCTGATACGTACACAGTATTGGCAGAAGGACATAAGAAAAATAGACGGGGGACACTATGATGGCCATTTCTAGCTTATTAGCCGTCGTCAGTTAGTCATACCCAGACCCAAGTTAGGTCACACTTGAGTTTGGATTCGCGACCTCCCTGGTCACAGTCAAATACCCTGACTCTCAAGCTACGCGCTCATTGTCTTGCCAGTATTAGATCGGGGATATACAGTGTCAGATACGCGTACACCGATCTGTTAGAGGACACACTCGTCCGTCTATAGTGCTCTTGGAGCGCACACTCGAACCTCCACCGTAAGGTGGCTAAGGATATAAGCAGAATGACATACATGGTCTGTACATGTTTCTGCTTCTCGGGGATTTTAGAAACGTCTGAACGCCCAAGTAATGCAAGTGGTTCAGCGCGAAATTCCGTGGAGTCAGGTTATGTTAAGGTTTGGGATTATGGTTACGGTAAACGTTTGGATTAGGGTTCTCAGTGCTGTTGGGTCACAGAAATATGTAAATTTCCTGGAAATTAGCAAAATGCGACCTGTGTTAAAGGGAGCGTTTTCCCTGTTCTCTCCTGCTGGGAGGGACGAAATAACTGATGCCAACTGAATATTGATCAAATGGATACATTTACGTGCACCATAATTCTTAGGATGACGCCCTAAAACAATCGTTACTATTGTTTTCTTTGAAAACCATAGTAACATATTGATATAGCCTTGTTGGATAAATACCTCGGCGGGAAAGCCACACTATTAATTAAATATGTATTAACGTTTTATAACTATTTAAGTAGGCACATGACGCTTTAAAAATTCGATACGCTTTACACTTTCAGTGGTTTTATCAGCCATTTTTTTATTTGAAAGTTTCTGAAGTTAAAATAGGCCATATAAAAATTCAAATCTTATACAAGAATGACATAGAAGGCGTTCAAAACAGTTCCTGAAAGAAACCGGGGCAGGGATTTAATGAAAGACATGGGGACCAATCGACCGGCACAGATAATTCATTATCCTTCTGGTTGAATCCTAAAAGTTTGAGTCATGTGGATGAAAAGGTGGTACAGAGCTTTTCTTCGAAACTTACTTATACGCACGTGGGCCATCATAACAAAGAATTAACTGGAAGTTTGTGTCACCTAGTTGAAAAATTAGTGCTTAAGAGTTAAAGTGATAAGTTAATAATCTTCATCTCACTTGGTTCGCCTTACCCGCGAGCATGACTTCACAAAAAACAGCGGTTGACGCCTAGTGTTTTCTTTTCGATATAAAGGTTTAAGGTTTGCATTAAGGTTGTGAGAGATAACCATCGAACGGAGTTTCTGTCATTTTCATGCAAAATGTAGGGAGGGAAGAAATTTATTTCCCCTGATAATTGAGCTTGCCGCTTGCTGCAAAATAATACCCAAAAAGCCATTGCCTGGATAGGTAGACAGGCGAGTTTTAGATAGCACATGAGGAGATAGGGAGTCGGCAAAGGCGAAATGGCCTTCTAAGTAATAATTATATCAGTAACGGTGGATTGGTAAAGGCTTTTCATTTTGATAAGTTTTTTTGCACTCTGGAAAGAGGAAACAATATTTCTATTTTATACAAAAAGATGTATTATCCTGTTCTGTTGCAAAACCTTGTAATTTTATCATTTAAAACGTAAAAATTTTCTTTAATTAGAGCAGTGGGTATAATTTTAAACTTCACAGCAAAAAGTTATAAATATTAAGTTTTAATTTAATTTACCTGAAATAAACAGTTTGGAAAGTAGCCTAATATTATTGATTTCATGCATTTATACGTACAATTTACTAGCAGAATATATATTCCCGCGATGAGCAGTATGTGCTAAAAACCGTGCAACTTTCACAACCTTGTAAGCGTTTGATCATTACTCGCAGACCGGTGTAAATGTATTTAAGAAAACTAATCAATAATAACGAACAGTATTAGGCAAAGTTAAAACATTAAGGAAGAGGAAGAAATACTTCATGTTTGTTAAGAGAGATAATATTTTTCTGATGATCTCCAAGTTCCGGAGATGGACAAAATAGCTTTCAAGTAAAACAATGAATTGGGATATTTTTTTAGCGTGAAAAGCTTACGTAGCCGCTTTCTTTTTATAAAAATAACTTTTCTTCAGTCATTCCTTTTTGTACAAATTTCCATTAAGTGATAACTTATAACTTGCTAACAACATTGAAATTTGTGAATAATTTTCTGCATTTATAGTGCTTTCAGTTTTTCATACATCAATTGATCTTCTATTGGGCGCTTGCAACGAAACATTTAAAATAAAAAGCAAATAAAGAACCTTTACCGAAAAAAATGAGTTTTTCGATATAAGTTCTTAAGAAAATAGCCATCGGGGTCATAAACAGATACAAACCGCATTATCCAGCATAAAAAACGTCCGCAACAAACCTTAGATATTGTTCATCCTAGCAAAAATAAAAAGTTATGTAAAAGGTAACCGCCTTGAAAAGTGCTTTCATTCGATATTTGGCTGCCGAATTTATTTGTGTATTAACGTTTTACAAGAAAACGTCACAATGAAATTGGAAAATTTTGAAAATTTCTTTTTTACCGGACAATGAACGATTCAATTTGACTGGGGATGAAACAACTTGCTTACTACTTTATACTGAATTGTTGCAGCATAAGTGGATTAATTATGCGATCAGTTGTACGCTTGTGAATGCAAAAAACTGGTCATATTTATGGCCATTTTGTGAAATACTTATTATTCCTCTATCTGTTCTTTTTATAAATAACGGATAAGAGGAACGTAAAATTTACAAAAACTAAAGGTCTTCATGACTTTCTTTCAATGAGAGCTGCTTTGCATAGCCTTTGCGATATCACATTCAAACAATAGGCTGAATTGCAATTAATTCCTCTCACCCAACTGTAAGAAATACGAAGCGTTATTTGTGGACTATTTGCAAGGTAAAGGTGTCAGTAAAGCTAACACTATAAGCGCTTGAGCTTTTCTTTTTTTAACGATAGCCTTTAGATCGATCGAATATGAATCATGGTACCAACCCAGCCTACTTTGAGGCATGTGATCTTCCTATGCTAAGGGGCTAAACGGACCCCCAGAGAGGCATCTTTTGAGTAGCCAATATTGATTCCACCAGCTGACTATCTTACTTGTACTTGTAACGGCATTCAGCTCGGGCGGGTTGAGACGGCAACAGTTTCGACATTTGAGAAGTCAAGTTGGCAAACATATGTTTTCAGCAAATCATCATCAGGCCAGAACATTTGCAGGGTAATTAAAACTATACAGATGGACAGGGTTAAATAGTGCAGTCTAATTACAACTCATCGTTTAAGCGTCGCCCGCATGGCGGGGTTGGAGTGTAGAGGTTCGTGCGTCAGGGGAGGGGGGGAGGGTTAGGGGGGTAATTGGGTTAGGTTGTGGGGGTTGATCAGAAGGCAGATACATGGGGGGATAATTGTTGTTATTTGCGCGCAGCGAACGACTGTCACTGGGGCGTGGGGGCAAAGTGCAATCGCCACCTGGCGTCGGGGTCGGCCACGGAAGTGCAAGGGCTTCTGTCAGCTTCTTCTGACAACACAGCACCGGATTCTCTAGCCGTATAGCCACTGCTTCGGCTGTTGCAAGCACCCGTTGGCGTAGGCCCTTGGAAAAGTTGGCTGGCGTTCGGTAGACAACCTGAAAGGCTTTGTTAGTATCGACTCGATGATTCGTATCGACAAGATGTGCGACATTGACTGCATCACGAATCATAACTGTGCAGGCGTGTCGATCTTGCGCCTGTTCACACTAGAGCGCCATCCATTCACGGTTCCACCGGCATAGGTCGTAGACGCATGGGCCGGAAACGGACGACAGATCCTGCTTGACCGTTGCTGTCCAAGTTTTCAGCTGTCCGCTTCGACGTTTGTGCCAGGTGGGCGGAGGCGTCGCCACAAGCAGGTCACGAATCAGCTCACCATCATCACGCCGGGACGCATACCCGAACCACCGAAGTCGTCTCTGAAGCAGGAGTGGAGGGAGAGCGTCCAGGTGACAGCGTCAACAGAGATCAGAGCAGCGAATTCGGTCGACGCGACAGTGACGAAGGATGTGGCGTATGCAGTCATTGTCAAAAACCTCAAAGTGCCTCATGTCCTCAACGCGCATAGGCCATGTCTCTCTGCCATAGAGCAAGAGAGATCAAACTACTGCTTGGTAAACACGGGGCTTTGTGCGCAGTCATATTTCCCTTCTATTTCATAGAGGAGCACACAAACGGTAGAATGCAGATTGGGCACGGTTGATGCGTGATTTAACCAAGTCGAAACCTTGACCCGTTTCCGTGACCAAAAAGCCCAAGTATCTGAACGAGTCGACTATTTCGAGAGGAGCACCGTCGAGAACAATAGGAGTGACAGATTAAGTAGGCACACAGGAGAGTATAACTTGGGTCTTAGTGGCGTTTAGGCGTAATCCGATGGATCGTGCACGTTTATTGATCTTCTCCAGCGCCTGCTGAACTGCAATGCAGTTGTCGCCAAAGAGGACGACGTCATCAGCATACACCAAGTCAGTCACCCATTTCGAGCGATCAAACTGCAATCCCGGGAAGTCATCCAGTGCTTTGGTCATTATCCAGTCCACCACATAGTTGAACAGGGTTGGTGAAAGGATGCAGCCTTGGCGGACGCCCATCAGGACGCTAAAGGCTTCCGTGTCGCCGTTCTACGTCCTCACCCGTGTGGAAGTGCCACGATAGTATGCCTGCATGAGATTGAGAAGCTTAGGTGGTAGGCCATCCATCTTCATTATTTTCCACAGCGAACTGTGATCAACAGAGTCAAATGCGGCAGCAAAGTTGATGAAGCATAGAACAGTGGGTTGTTGGTGACCCCATCTCAGTTCCAGCACACGGCGGAGATTGAAGATTTGGTAAGTGCAGCCATGACTTGGTAAAAATGCACTCTGGTTTGGGCGGGTGCGCTGGTCTCTCGCAGTTCGGAAACGTGTGAGGAGAAGAGACGGAAATTATTTCGCGGCTGCATCGATAAGGCTAATGCCTCTGTAATTTCTGCACGCTCGTCTGTTGCCTTTTTTAAACAGAGGGAGGATGACTGCTTTACTCCAGTCAGAGGGCACAACTTCGCTGTCCCATATCTTGGCAAATATTTGTTGTAACCACTGCCCAATAACCCCGGGTGCACATTTGAAGAGCTTCGGCGGGAGGTCATCCTCACCAGGTGCCTCGTTGTTGCGTAGCCTCAAGAGAATGGAGACAACCTCCTCTATATTGGGTGGCTCTGTGTTGCACTCATACAGAGGGTAAGGGTCATCCACATTGGGCGACAGGTCAGACATCAGAGGGGATAATAGTTAAGGTGGTCACAGAAATGCTCGTGCCATCTCTCTTACCGGTCATCGATCTTAGTGATGACAGCACCGTGTCGATCCAGTAAAGTCTCGGTGGATTTCACCGAACCTCTGCTGGCCTGCTTAAAGAGTCGGTAGAGCTTGTGGGTATCACCTCTGGTAGATGCTTGCTCCATTTTCGTGGCAAAGTCGCTCCAGTAGGCACTCCTATTGTCTCGGATGGCCCTTGTCGTTTGGCACCGCAGCTCTCTGTAAGTGGGGAAGCCAGTGAACCTGGCTCGTCCGGTCTCCTCAGCTAACTCAAGTGTGGGTCTAGTGATCCAGTTGCGATGTCCTCGCCGGGTTTCGCCCAGATGACTGCATGCCAGCTCTAACATCGCGGGCTCTGGGTCTACTCGGGCGTCAGGGTACAGGCCGTCGAAACAGTTCTGGAGTGCTTAGTGGAAGGCGTCGCCAGCAGAGGACTTCAGCTTTGCAACATCGATCCGCTGTGGTCGGGAGGGTCTGTGAATAGCTCTCAAACGCAAGCGAAGGGTTGCCCGCTGTAGGACATGGTCCGATGCATGAGCGTTTCCTGTATCAGCACCGCGGTAGGCTCGAAAATCCAATACCGAGCTGGCCCAGCGTGCTCGGACAAGGATGTGATCTATTTGGGCCTGGGTATGCCCGTCATTTGAGAACCACGTGAAAAGGTGGTGGCGCGGATGATCAAAACGGGTGCTTGACACAACAAGGTGGTTTGACGATTCGAAGTTGACAAGGCGCTCACCATTGGCACACTACGCCCACAACATAACGGGCTCCAGCGTAACACACCTGGTCGGGCGTTCCAATCACCGGTAATGACAAGTAGATCGCTTCTTGTGATGCGGTCAACTGTTCGCTGGAGGTTGCCGCAGAATTCATCTTTTACGCTGTCATCAGCAGCCAGAGTAGGCGCATATACCGAGATGATGGAAACGTTGACTGGGGCACTTTTCAAACGGACCCAAGCGATCCGCGATGAGACAGCTTATCACTCTAACAGACTCGAGCGAAATTCATTGCCAAAGCTATTGCGACACCATACAGTCCAGAGTTGTCAGAGACACCACTGTGGTAGAAATAATACGTTGAGTCAGCTCCTGGTACTTGTAGCAGTCTGTAGCCAGTGCTAGGAAAGCGGACCTCAGAGAGACATGCCACACGAACATGGTATTCAGAAAGGGATTTGGCTGTTAAAAGTTGGGTGCCGTCATCCCTCAGAGTTTGAACATTCCAGCCTGCAATTCGCAATCCAGCATCATCTCACTAATTTAAAACCCCACCCGCGATGCCGATTGGATGGGGCGCATCAGTTCCCGCGGATGCCGTAGGTATTATTGTGTTTTGCGTGTCCGCACTTCGCAATCCAGCATCAGCTCGCAGATTTAACACCCATCCCGCGATGCCAAGAGGATGGGGCACGTCGGTTCCAGCGGACGCTGTAGGAGAGGTCGTATTTTGCGGATGATTGTGATTCATGAGTGTAGAAACTCAATTCTGTGTTTCGTGGAGAAAAGGGGATTGGCGCTAGGTCCCCGGTTTTGCTCCCCTACCAGAGCCCCGTTAGCCGAGCAAATGCAAGTTTGTGGCGGGCACCAGCGTGGAGGTGAGTTTGGATTTTGCGCACCTGACTATCGCTCGAATCCGATTAATTGGTCTTTTGCAGATATGGATAATACACTTAACCTCATTCTGAAGAACTCGACATCTTTGGTGGAATAAAGACAACAGCAGCAGCAAAGGTTCTGCCCATCTGAGCTATGGGGATCCAAATAGGGTTGATAACTCGTCCCAAATATGATTAACCTTACGTCTGTCTATCAGAGTTTTGTAGCTTAGGTGGTTAGATCTTTGGCTGTACTTTACTTTTGCCCTTGTTCCACTGAGTTAGACTTTCACTCAACCCGCAACCTTTTCCATTCTTACTTCAAAGAAAGGATGCATATCGCATAAAACACCTAGCTATACACGTTTAAATAGGTGGCTTTTTCACTGCAGATCCCGAAAAAGCACAACAGGTTTTTAAGAGAAAGTGGATGTGTTCACTTGGACAATAATATTATTTGCCTGACATTTTGAAATCTGTCGTGGATTCACCCTCAGAGACTAGCACAAAACGATAATTCATACGTAGGGATTTGCAGTGTATATAGGATACAGTTACTATGCTACTGCACATTTACTACAATAAACGGCTCAACTGTCGAGGATAGTTGCCCGCTTGAGCGCTAATTGCGGGTCGTGACTTGATTAACTATCATCACACAAGGTGGACTTGATTTCTCTTGTTATAACGACAATTTTAGCCTCGTTAGTGTTATAACGATGTCATCTGACGTGTGTCACCGTTGAATTACGCCCAGCTGAAATCCAAAAGGAAGAACACAATAAGAAGGGCATAATTCTGGAATCCACCTGGAGGAGGGTTTATTGTGTACAAAACCTGGAGAAGCTGTCTCGGCTAGCTGCTGTGGCTGCTGTGTTGATCTCCAGCATCCTCGCTGTCCAGTTTGGCTGCAACTTTTTGTGTTCCGCCCCGGGGTGAGCCCAGCATTGGGAGCGGACTGGCGTCGCCACGCATCCGCTGTTGCAACCCTCTTTGGCAAGGGGTGACAGTGGCTTATAAGAGATTGTCTGCGCGTTCTATTGTGGCCTGGTTGGCCGCTTTGGAATAACGTCACGCGACCAGTTGACCCTCGGGCATTGTGTAGGCTCGTATGCGTTCCTGCGTGCGTGCGTGCACACGTGCGGTCTACGGTCATTGCCTGCTATGTGGCCAGAGTTAGCCAACAAAGACATTTGGTTAGGCTCGACGCCTTAAGAAAGCCTCCAAACGTTGCTAGCACTTGGTCCGGATAACATCCTAATATATAGGACACAGTAACTATGCTACTGCACATTTAATACAATAAACGTCCCCTACTGTCGAGGAGAGTTGCCCGCTTGAGCACTAATTTGGAACATGCAGGTCCTGCCCTGCTAAACTTTCATCACACTTGGTGGACTTGGTTGCTTGGCTATCTGGCGCCCTGGCGCTGGTGCTAGACGACGTGTTGGCCTGTGCAGTCCCCCAATCAGCTACCTTTAGAAGAAGCTACTGCAGCCTGGTTCTCAGTCCATTTGTCCGCCACTCTGCGCGAACCCATACGGGGCTGATTCGAGTTCTCACGTCCGCTGGCGACCTTTAATGCCATAGTTTTTAGCCCACCGGGGGATGACTTCAAGCATCTCAGAGCGTTTATAGTAAGGGAAATAGACCAAGACAGTCGACCTCAATTTCTCTCCCTTATGACCAGTTTTCAGCCACTTTCCAAGCCGGTAGGCTGACAGGTATGGAAAAGAAAGGCAGTGGCTGACATTCATATTAATCTCATCTGTGCGTGTTATTTACACAAATAGCAGGATTTCACATCGAAGGGGTGAGCATACACGAACATGCACATACGTACACATGTTTAGACAAATATTCACCCGTCACTTACGGGACAAAAGCCTCCCTCTGCACCCTCAAAATAACCCTTTGAGACCCGAAAATAGTTAAATATCAACTTGCTACATACGCAGATTAACATTGACGACGAAGAAAACGGAAACTGGAAGGGCTACTCCCAAAAAGCTTGGCAGATCACCACGAGAAGTATCAAGCACAATGTTGATCAAGAAACGCACTACGAAACGCACTACGTCCCCATTTAAAGCACATGAATTGACATTTCAAACCGATTTTGACGGACCACTCACATTACAGTCAATGTGCCAAGAAACATCGAACATCGGACAGAAAAATAGACACAGACGTGTGGCTATTTGGCAAGATGGATGCCGACAGATGTTTCGTCCTCTTCTTATTACTTCACGCCTCTCCCGCTTATGTGTGCGAATTTTTGTACGCCGGTTGCTACATGATTCCCTAACGGTAAATTGCTTCGAGAATTCTCGGCCGTTTTTGTATAGGCATCCAGCGACAAGACGAGTTCGGTATCAAGCCAAGGCGTGCTTCGTGACCGGGGTAAACATGACAACCTAGAACAAATGTTCACACCATTTATCACAAATTGATGCGCATATGGAGGTGGATTCTCTTGCCTGACCACAATAAGCAGCATTGAAAACACCACATGGGATCCTATAGGCAAAGCCTCTCTTGTTATGACATATGGTCTGCCGTTTTTTATCACCGATTTATTTTTACGAATGCGCAAAAAAGGGCAGATTTTCCAGTTTGACCACATTAAGCGGCATCGATGCGCCACATGGTATCTTGTAAACAATGTTTCTCTTATTCAAATAGTTAACCTCAGCCTTAATATACACGAGTTTTGAGCGTAAGAAAGCAAGGCTTTAACGATTCATAAATCCGACCAAATCATAGTCATCCTCCTAGCGAATAAAGGAAGCTCAACTGCTGTTTTGAACTAACCGAACTACAACAAAAAATATACTGACATTGCTAGAAGAGGTATCACTTTACCAAAATTCCCTACCCAGGCTCAGGCGTCATCAATTGGCAAAGAGCTGAAGCGTTTTATTTCAACGAAAAAACTGACTGGATACCTTGGCAAATCCCTTATAAAACGGAACCGGCTATCACTAATATGTATGGACGACCCATAGTTAATTAAACGTAAGTCCTTCGTCAAACGATAGTCCCAATGGTGGGCTCGTGATCGTCACCGTTTGCTTCCACTCTGAGCATCAAAGGTCCCGATGGGGATCGCCAACCCGGCAGCAGAGACATAAACACGAACGTGGGAACTACCGATAACGCGTTTGCGCGCAGTTGGGAATGCGGCATGACGGTGACCTACGCTGAGGGAGGACCAAAACACCCGATAGTGCGAACCCGACCAATGGCCGATGTCATACCGACGCCACCCCCCACCCCCCCCCCGGATAAGAAGGAAAAATAGCCTCCGCCAACGTGATAACAGTCACGCAATCCGAGGTGCAGCGTCGAGAGGTAAACTTGAGGTCATCAACGTACCAAACTTACAAATTCTATAATTACTGTGAACCCCAGTGCATAAACCAGCTCCAAAGATGACATTTTGATGCCGGAACGTCTGGACAGTAAACGATTGGTGTCCCAGATCGCGTTACATTCGCAACTACGTCAGGAAACGCGCATTTAAGCTTTCATCAACAATGCATATATTCCGAAGAAGAAGATGCGATCACTGGAACACGGACTTAATTTTCCTTGTTCCAGTGATCGCATCTTCTTCTTCGGAACTGCTGCCTGGAACTTGTACATTCTCCTCTAATCCATGTATTATCCTGTTCATCATTAACCAAAGAAGATGGTGGGCAGGATAGTATATGCATTGTTGAAGAAATCTAAATGCACGTTCCCTGAAATAGTTGGAAATGTAAGGTGATCTGGGGAACCGTGCATTTATTGTCCTGACGTTTCGGAATCAAAGAAGGTTCCATCGCAAGAGGTGGTTTACCCACTTGGGCTCACAGTATTTATAGGGTTTGCAAGGTTGGACCGTCGATGACATCAAGGTAAGCTGTCGACGCTCCACCTTGGATCCCGTGACTGTTGTCATGGTGGCGGAATCTCTCCTCTCCTTCTCGTCCGGGAGTCGTGGCTTCGGTATGACATCGGCCATTGGTCGTGTTTGCACTATTAATGTCCGCCCTCAGGGTATTTAAACGTTATGCCGCGTTCCCAACTGCGCGCAAACTTGTAAACGGTGGTTAGCACGTTCGTGTTTACGCCTCTGCTGCCGAGCTGGTGATCCCCGTCAGAGTCTCCGACGCTCAGAGTAGGGGCAAGCGATGGCGATCACGAGTCGACCAAACGGATATGAACGCACCGATTAATGGTACTATCGGTTGAAGAGGAACTCAGGTATAATGAACCATAAGTAGTCATTACACAGTCTGTTCCGTTTGTGAATAGGGATTTGCCAAGGTATCCTGTCAATTCTTTCGTCCCACGAGCACGCTAGAGCGTTTTTACGACGAATGACGTCTGCACCTTGGGATTGTCTATGAAAAGAGCCTTGTAGGGTGGTGCATCTTCTAGGCAATGACAGCATATTTTTATTTTGGTTTGTTTTGTGGAAAATAGCACTTGAGCCTCCGCTGTCCGCGGGGAAGACGGCGATGGTTTGGCGGCATTTTAGGGGCGTTAAAGCCTTGCTTTCTCACAAATTCAGCTGGTGCATAGCAAGGACGAGTTTAATTATTTGTGTAAGAAAAACATTGTTGACAAGATCCCATGTTGCGCGTCGATGCCGCCTATTGTGGTCAAACTGGAAAATCCGCCCTTTGTGTGCATTCGCAAAAAGAAATTATTGATTAAAAAGCCAGACCATGTGTCACAACCGCCATTTCTACCCTAAACATTAAACACACCTTGACGTGGGTTAAAACTCGTATTATCACTGGATGCCTTTACAGAAAAGGCCGAGAATTCTCGAAGCCATGCACCTAGACAATTCATGCAATAACTGGCATTTTGAGTTGGATACTACGTACAAAATTCTCACGCCGAAGCAGGAAAGACTAGTAGTAATCCTAAGAGGCCAAAACAGTTGACGATGGCCGTCTAGCGCAAACACCACGACCGTGTCTATTTTTCTGTGCACTCGGGATGTTCAACATTTATTGGCGCATTTACTGTAGTCTGCGTCACACGATGACTTGGGGAATCCGATGTCTCAAATGTACAAAATAATGTGTTTACCCTCAAAAACCTATCACATTCCAATTTCTATTTTTATGGTGCTAACCTTTTAACGTATATATATAAGTCATGTCCTATCCACCTACTTCCATGTCATGCATCTAATAATTTGAGAGATTATTTCCTTGATTATTATCTGGAGGTCATATACTAGAAACCACATAGAGAACGTTGGGGGCCTACTGAAGAGCCGAACCCCTCGTTGCTGTATCATGCAGTAGCAGGAACATCGGCGAAACACGTGTCTGGGCTTTTAGCTAGTATATATGTGGAAGTATGGTATAACATCATTGTCATATATATATATATATATATATATATATATATATATATTAACATGACAAAAGATACGAGGTCCAGATAAATTATCCCGCTCCC
>JAYGXS010000005.1:44319082-44424206 GCA_036362985.1 Ligula intestinalis
AGGCGCCTTTTCTTCTTCATCTTCTTTGGGGGATGGGGAGCGGGATATATATATATATATATACGGCTATGCTAAGACCAGTGTGCCTTGGCTGCATTTAGGTAACTGTAGGCAGAGCTCTACCTGATGGACGGGTTGGTTAATTTCATGGTTTAGGAGGACCTCAAACTATGACTATTTGCCATAATTTAAAGTAAGGAGTGATCCATCGTTATTTTGATGTAAAAGGACATCCAGAAAAGGGAGTTGTTCACTAACTTCTCTTAAGGGGTTTGAATTCAATCCCCTCAGTGTAGAGTCTAAATTTTCGCGGGGCACGTCTTAATGTTTTCCCTCCAGCATACCAGACGTGTCATCAGCATAAAGCAGTCACAGCAATCGAGTCGTCTTCTTCTCAATTACTTCCTAGGACTCGCATGTTCGCTTGAATTGCCAAAAAAATGTCTCAATGAGGAGAGACGTTATCGGACTCAGTGGCTGACAAGGCTAAATATCACTTGGACACTTGAAGCCTACAAATTCGTCCACACAGTTAAACCGTAAGCTAAAATGCATGAGAATGCCATAGAGGAGAATCGAGTTGCTCTAGTCAGTGCAACACCTTTCAGTCCACGACTCTTAGCGCGTCAGGTGACTGATGCTAGGAAGCCGCTGACTGTAAAGGTGAACTCCAGGCACCTAGCCCTGCTCCATGAGACCTCTAACGCCTCAACCCACTGGTGCTGAGTTTTGGTGTAGTGGCATTTGACATTTGGTCCACCTTTAGGCGTATCACACCATCTGCATGTTGACCAGCGATTATGAATTCCCGTAGACACTGTGCAGTATGCCTTTAGGAATTCAGGTCTCTTTTTTGTCCAGTATCTTTTGAGCTCACCGATAATTGGATGCAGTGCTAACAGTACAGCCAGAATAATTCAGGATCTTTGAAAGGGAGAACGCAAAGACATACGATCGGTCCAGAATTCGTCTAAGATGCCAACATATGAAAAATATTTATATGCTCTCGCTAATCGGCACCGAGTAAGATTGTAATATGGATTATCGTGTAGCCTACTCTCAAATCATTTCAGTCACGATAGGACACTGGATTTTTAAAAAGCTTCTTTCTGTCCGCTAACAAAAAGCATGCACTGTAAAAATTAGTTGCTTTATGAGTATCCATTTTTATCATTGATTTTTACTGCCTTTATAAATTCAAATATATTTTTATGGAAAACATGAATGAAAAACGTATTGCATGTACTCATTTGGTAGCCAATTACGCCTTCTTTAAAATACATAATTAAATAAAGGGTATCTGTGGTTTTAAAATGTTTCTAAATTGCCGAATAATTTTGAACCCAATTGACTGCTACACTTGAATTGAAGGTTTAAAAACTGCGTGCTGTGTACATCCTGTTTAATGAAAAGTACCTTTTTGCCTAGGTTTACGGAAGAACGCACATTATAATAATACATTCTAATAAAATAATGCAACACATATGGAAAATTCTGCATTCATTTTAGACAGCATTAATAAATTGATGGATACGCGTATTATGAATGAACACCCCAAAATCGTAAACCGTCCACGATTGGAAACTTGTTTTAAAACCCAAAGATATATTTCTTCAAGTATAACAGTTAAAAATGCGTTACTTGTTATGAAACGGGTAGAATACATATTTTTTTGTTTATGCTTTCCATAGCATACATTTTAATTTATAAAAGCAGTAAAAAGCAATGATAAAAATACATACTAATGAAGTAACCACTTTATACAGTGCATACACTTGGTTAACGGTCAGGCATCCTATCTTGACTAAAATGACTTTAGAATTGACTACACGATAAGCAATCAGCATCAAAATCTTACTCAATGCCGGTTACCGAGAGAATATAAATCCTTCCCTACGTTGGCATGTCACACAAATTTTTGGCCGTACTGTACATACTTTTATCCATTTTTGGTGTGTTGTCGCCGTAGTAAAAGAAATCTTGTATCCTCGCAGAGTAAAGTTGTTATCGTATGGGCCACTGCGTTTTTACGCTTCGTGGTTCCGGAATGAGTTTTCGTGTGTCTTTTATACATCGCATGATTAATTATAAAATAAGTAAGAAGATAACAATTCAGTGCGCTACGCTGATCGAGGGGTTGAAAAACAGACCAGATAAAACTGACCAAGGAAAAATAAAAGGAGTTCATTTAACCACTCAGCACACAACAGGAATGCAACAAGGGAGTCTGAAGAGGTGCGTTGTAGGCTATAGAAATGGTACACGAATACAAAATGACCCAATGCTGGCTGCACTTGCGCGTGTGGTATTTAACGTTGACGCATCGCTATTTGTTGCAAATGGAAAAAACTAAAAGTAACGAGTATAAGTATTCAGCAGGTTATCAAAAAATGTCGATCACCCGGCGTGATTTATGTCCTCTAGGAGTCAATTTTAATGGTTTATCCACATTTCTGAAAACGACCTTCTGCCTACTCGTTGGAACCTTTCTTGCAAGATAAGAGATGTTTATATGAGCTTATCACAAATTACAACTTATGTCATCGTAAAAATATTTTATTTCCACACTCCATTGATTAGGTGGACTACCTCATGAAATGTCAACCAAAACTGCGAAATGTGATTTCGATGAGAAAGTATAACATGCATTTGATGGTAATATTGAGTATCTCATAAGACAATACCAAAATATTTATTTCACTCATGGACATTGGCATCGAAATAAGATTCTTTCCGGGCACCTGCTAAAACCATACTCTCCAACAAGGAATAAGGACCTATCAATTCAATTTCGATTCGGTTTTCGTTAACCCTATACATCTAAAAGAACATGCGTTGTATATGAAATCTATGCAAAAAATAGTGGCTACCGGTTTCAAAATGTTTCTTAATATGAGGTTTTCAAAATCCTGAAATCTCCATGCATATGGCATCGTATTAATTCCTTTTTTAATGGTGCTTATAGAGTATACACGATTAAGCACACGCATCGCAGAATCCCACGATGATCAAACTGCATCTTAATAACCGAGGGAAATGTAAGAGTTTCCTTACACTGAAAGTAGACCGTAAGCAATTTTGAAACTCTAGGCCCAAATGCAGATGCAGATTAGGTTCAAAATTATTGGGGCATTGAATAGCGCTTTTAAACAGAACGCTACTCTTTCGGATAGCATACAATTGGAAGTAGATACTGCTACTGCCGCTACCAAATTAATCGGATAATAATATGTTTAACCTTGCGAAACTTCCCATTGTAAATATAAGAAGATAAATTGTCGAACAGAGGTTTGCTTTTGATCAATTCTGTTCAAACCTAAACACTTATAGGGTAATAAAGTAAAAAAACTATGCTGGTTGGTGGAAAAATGCAGTGTTGGCGCTGTCAGGGGCGGCGAGATGTGGGGGAGAAGTGAGGTAAAAATGTCAGTGTCTAGGTGAACCGACGGCTAAGATAGTTAGTAAGGTGCGCGTAGTTGAATTGTGGACTTAGCCGTCTTTGGGGTATCCGTTTCCGAGACCAGTGATAGGCCTTGTACAGTTATGTTAGCGACTGTTGGTCCTGTAAGCCCATGTTAAATCAGGAGACCCATCGGGTGGACCTCAAATCTGGAGTTGAGAAGGAGGAGTCGGTGTAGCATGGTCGAGCGGGGCTGCTCCATCACCAAAAACACAGAAAGAGAGGAAAAGAGATAGATCCACCGTAGGGAGATTGGTGTAGCAGACCTTGGTCACCACGACGTCGGGTGGGAACACGACGAAGACGCGTCTGCTGTGGTTCCCTGAGACGCCTCATTCCCTGTGGTGCGCACCCATATCCATCACGCTTTTTATGTACTAAGAAGAAAGAATGCTGCAAACTGCTAGCCCAGAGCAGTTTGCCTTTTAGTTCTCCGCATAAAATGGTCCTAATTGCGAACAATATATGGGCGTTAGCCTTCTAAGGAGCTTTCTCGGCGCGTCCGTTTGAAATGGGGCCATGATAAAAATTTATTTCTTCTCTGCTGTTGAAACCTATGGCTTTGGCGCTCTTTCGGCCATGTTCATAGGAATAAATCGATTCGGATACCCCTTTCGTCGAAATACGCCTTTCATCATCTTAAGCTTTTCTTCGATGCTATCGGTCGAGCAAATTCATCAGGTTATTTCCTTATCACTGGGTTTGGACTACGAGGACTAGTTCACTGCTGCTAGACTGCTGTGCTGATGGGAATGTACGACCAGCACACTGAATTCCGATTGTGCTGATGCATATCAAGATACAGAAGCCGATGATTATCGGGGAGCCAGAGAACGAGAGAGCAAACTCAGCAAAACCTTCCCCTAGCGGGTGGGTGGGTAGATCTGAACCACCGAAAGAGCCTGAAAAACTCACTAGAAGCAAGACTGAATGGCTGAAAAGACGAGTACTACATTTGGAGGAAGAGACGCCGACAGGCACTCTACATACCAAGGCACGGGCGTTCATGGCGATGCGATTGTCCAACAGAAGACATTTGACTTTGAAATTGCCACAGTGCGCAGCAACATGTAGAGGATTAAGAAACTCATAAAAAAGAAGAAGAGGAAGGCACTTATGACAGACGTGTGATAGACAACAGAGAAGGAGACTGTTCAGAAGAAGTGACCGTGTAGTGCTGTGGAGAAGGGGCTAGGGCACGTAAGAACCTACAGCATTCTTTTGTCTTAGTACATAAAGAGCGTGATGGATATGGGTGCGCACCACAGGGAATGAGGCGCGTCGGGGAACCACAGCAGAAGCGTTATCGTCGTGTTCCCACCCGACCTCGCGATGGCAAAGGTCTGCTACATCAATCTCTCTCCAGTTGATCTATCTCCCCTCCTCTCTATCTGTGCTTTTGGTGATGGAGCAGCCCCTCGCGACCATGCTACACCGACTCCTCCTCCTCGACGCCAGATTTGAGGCCCACCCGACGGGCCTCCTGATTTAACAAGGGTTGCTAGCCAGCCAGCACATCAGGCACAAGCCATTGGTTACTCCTGTGTAGATGCAAAAGCCACAAAATAAACCACATAATGTTTCAACGTTACAGAATATGGGACTTTTTTGATGCAAGGATTGTCCCATGAATGGTGACGAAGTCGAAAAATGAGGACCGCAGACTGTCTTGCCTTAACCTCAACAAAAAATTTCATTTTACCATGGCCGACGTCCATGCATTTAGGGTGACCTGCTAACGAATCAGTTGTTACATATCTGTTGTGCAAGCTCTGCTGAAGTTGACAACCTTGATAACGGCGTTTCGGTGGTCACCACCTAGCATAGAAGCAATACAAAGTCTGCCATGCTGTTGGCTTACTATTCCTAGTCATTTGTAATGGCAGTTTTTCCCACTGTTTACCCATTTTCTCGGCCTTAATGACCTAAAACTGCTCCAAGGTGGTGTTTTTCAACTGCAATGTTCAGCTTCTTCTCACTTCTTATTCACCTGGACTCACTAGCTAGCAATTTAGCTGGCGTTATTAGTACTGGTATTAACACTGACGCTTCCATTTGTCCGAGGTGCTGCAGATTAAAGTCATTGCTAGGGCTCATACCCTCTTGATCTCGAAAAGGAGTGTAAATCTGGGCTTTAGCTATTGCGCGTGAGGAAACGTTTGAGGTCCTGAACTGAGCAGAACTTGCACTGGTTTCCACCCTGTCAACTGTAACCATCAGTTTGTATTGGTTTATACTTGGTTCGGACTACGAGGCTGCTGCTATAAGAAGTGCCTATGCCAATGCAAGTGCACATCGTGTCCCAGGAAGGAATTGAGAAAAAGAAGAAGAAGAAGACTCGATCACTGGGACAATATGATTATTCACCTGCCATTTCGATAGCCGTCGTGGATTCATCATCAGAGAAATGAGTAGCAGAAAGGTTAAGCATGCACAGAAGTTTGCAATATTTATAGGACACAGCCATTACTGCAAGCATACAGCGACAATTAACGTTAATTGCCTTCTTGCGCGTGGATGCTAGTGAGACGGCACGCGGGTTCTGACCTGTTGAACTTTCGTCACGGGCGGTGAGCTCGGGCATGATGATTGCTCGGCCATCTGGCTCCCCGGTGTTGGCGTACGATGAGGCGGTGGTCTGCCCGTTCCTCAAATGACGGCTTGCTTTAGCAAAATTGAATCTCAGGATTGAATATGGATTGGGCAAGCCGTTGCATTTGTTGATGGATTGGTAGCCCATGAACCATGACTCAAATACGTGCCTTTGCAAAAGTGCTAATTCGAGTAAGTATGTTTACTAAGGACAGTAAATAGTATACTTTAAATACGGTCTGCGTATGCTTTTTAAGACGTCGGCACCCAGTATGCACCACAGCCTGTATAAGATAAAATAATTAGCTTATAGCGGTTCTACAGCCCACCACTTTCAAACGTTTGACACCGCAGCCGTGGGCTTGCAGTGAAAATTTTGTTCGCCCATTCGCGCTCGACCCAACGCGATTGCCGATGGTGCATGCGAGGCGCGACCTTAGCCCTCACGCGATTGGGGCGCACACATGCACCCTAGACTGGTCTGAGCTATCAGCGACCTGAAGCTGACTAACACGCAAATCCCGCTCGATGGCCTTTGTGACACTTGGGATTCCGTCACCTGGAGGACGGACACGACGTCGCTGCGCTCCTTCGCAACCGAACGCCATGCCGGACGGAGTGGCAGCTTTCTCCGTAACTCTTCTCTAAACAATATAGTGTTCAATCTACTCTGCCTTTCAAAGACTTTTTTCTACTGTCTCCTAAGAAACTGGGCCTGGAAGATTGTAGCTGTTAAAGTTAACCTTCTTAGCCTTAACACTTATAAGCTTATGGGTTAAATAGAGCGTTATTAAATGATAGCACAAGTCCTACCATGCCCTTTAGTTGTAAAGTTTGCCTTCTGTAGACAGCCTACAGGCTTCTACGGTATGTACCTGTAGATTTGAATGTATACTCATATCTCTTCGATTCCATCAGGCAGTGTGAATCTGCTTCGTTTCTATTCCGATTGACTACACGTTTGACGCCCGAAGCCCATCAGGGCTGTCCCTGGTTTCCACCCTCGCACCTCCGTCCAATGAAAGCGGTTTCACATTTGACTGAGTTTGGGCTATAATACTGCTACTGCTACTGAAGGTAATATGCCACTGCTAAGAGTGCTAATTCTATTGATCATACTATCTAAGGCCAGCGGATAATATATTCTAGTAATAAATTTCTATAATTGTATCAATAGCTGACATGCATCCTATTATTATAACAAGCATAACCTATCGGAAGATGAGATTACAAACGTCCTAAACTTCATATGGGCTAATTTATACGACAACCGGGCGAGCGTTCACGTCTAGTAGATAAGTGAAACTGTCAACAGTAACTTTCAGTGGACAGACGAATACTCGTGCCCATTAGCAGGACTTCTAAATTCACACACGATTGTTTGGTTGACTGACCCACGGCTAGGGTCGACTAGAAATCGTGCTGATTTAACACATAGAAACGAGTATTTTAGATTGCCCCATGGTATTAATGTGGTGAGGGGTGACAAAGAGTTGGTCATGGTAACGGGACATTAGACTCAGATTTTTCCGATCCCTTGCAATTTGCGTATAAGGCAAGGCGAAGTACACTTGACGATGTAGCTCTGTTACTCCATTCTGCACTAAGCGATTTAGATAAGGGCTGCCATGCATATGTGTGCGCTTTTCTCGATTACTCCTCAGCCTTTAATACCATCCCACGCCATCTTCTACTTAACAAAAGTTCTGCATGCGGCTTTCCTGGCTGAGCTGTCTCTTGGCTCGGGGACTATTTCACTTCCCACACTGAATTCGTTCAGTGTGGCAAGTGAAAATACACGGTCCTTCCTAAAAACTGTGGAGTCTCAAAGGGTTTATATTATCCCCTCATCTCTTCTCCCTCCACACTGACGACATACGATCGCCAAATTAATGCTTGTTTGTTAAATTTGCTGAATATATGGTTGTTGGTCATCCTCTTAAAAGTCCGACGTATCTCCAAGTACTGAAGGATGGCCTGGACCACGTTTCAACATGGTCGTCAGAAAATGGCCTTCTACTTAACGAGCGGAAGTCAATCCAGTTTATTTTTCGACCACGACCCTCTTTCAGTCCTGAAACTATTGAAATTCTGCCCAACGAGGTATCCTCTTTCCGAAACCTTGGCGTTACTCTGGCAGCCAACCTTACATTTGCTTTTCATATAGAAGGCCTTTTTTATAAAAATACGTCAACTTTTAAATTATATCCGCCGCCTGCGTTGAAGCCGCACACCGCAAGCTCTAATCTGGCGATTTATAGATGCCTGTATTTGCTTCTCATTCTTTACTGCCCTCCAGTTATTTTTCCAGCTGCAATTAAAAAGGACCTGGTCGCTCTCAAACGTATCCTCCGAATGCTCTCTTCAGCTGCTGGTGTTCCCTGTGCTTTTTAGCTGATATTTTATTACAGCACCACATTAAAACGGTCAAGCAATTCGCTGATCACATCCTTAGTGAGGTTGCTCACTCTCTCTACTCTATACTTATGGCTGCGAAGTCTTCCCGTACAATGCGCTGAGGCTTCCGTCATCTGTAATGCCGTGCATAGGCATATATCCCATTCCTAGAACACTAACTCACGTTTGAAGAAGCGAAAATTAAGAAGTTAAAAACTGGCCTGTATCCATAGTAGATGTGGATATCGTGTACAGCTTTAATTTTGATTATGACATGACCATTGACCTTTTACAATGATCCCTTATTTACTTTATCCTTGGTTCTCTGTGAATGGAGCAATTTTTGCTGAAAGTTCAGGATTTTTCAATTCTAAATATAGCATTTTTCTTCTCTCTCTAAAAGACTTGCTGACGGCTTATCTTAATAGTGGGGGTTGTTTCCACCTAGGCGCTTACCGCTTGCATAAACAGAGGGCTCAGCCCTGCTAAGCCGGAGGCTAAGGGGCGCCTGTCAAGTCATCCAACGCTGTCATCCGCCCATTAAAATGAACTGTGAACTGGCAGTAATAGGTCCTCCGGTATTTGCAGGCTGCGAGGGCATCATCAGGTTTGGCTAAACCGAGGCGTGGTAAATTCAATATCTTCGCGATTTGAGGTCACTTGGCTGAAAACGGTTACCTGGTAGAGGTCAACCAAGTGGTTCATGTCATTCATAAAATGCCGGCGAAACGTTCAAATTTCCTGCATCAGCTGATACTCGCGAAGGCAGACGCAGTTGCCAAACGGTTAACTAACTGGATTTAATGCGCACAGAAGGCCTTTGTACAAGCACTAGGACTCCCGTGGCCAATGAACAACTGAATATGCATCCGCACGCTTCCTACCACACCGTGACACGGTGACGAGGCAGCGAGAGCATAGGCCTTAAAACCTGACACGAAAACGGGGCGAAATGTACCAATTGTCTGACCCCCTTCTCCACTCTCTGGCTCCCAATGAGGACTAGAATCTGACCCTTTGATCCATTAGCACCTCTCCACCTTTGCCCATAATTGTTAGCGATTGTTTGCTCTATCTTTCTTAGCTTTGCTTTCTCTTATATTGTTGTCGTAGCCTGATTATGAATAATCGAAAAAGTGCGTTCGCTTAACTAGATGACCTGAATGTTTGCATAGGTGTCATCGCTGAACTGAAGTAATTCCTTATTTCTATCAATAACGGATTTCAGAATTCTAGTTAACTGTTCCTGCGATAGCTAATTCACTGTGTATCACAGAAAATGCAGCTAGACAAATGATTTTACCTTTCCCAACAAACCCATCAAGATGTTGCGTGAAGATACATTAAGGCCAGGATTTATCCGCAACGTTAGTAGTACTAGCCCACTGTCTTTTCACTTATAAAAATGCATCAACTGCTGGTTCGAAGTCGCTATTGCCGTCTTCATCTTAGAATGTACAGCTATCACCGAAAATTGCGCAACATGCCGACATAAACGAAAGAATGTTACTATTTTACTAATCGGCATTGACTCAGGTTGAGATACTGATTATCATGTAGTCTATACTGAAGTCATTTAAGTCAGTATAGAATGCGGGCTTTTTTAACAAGTTTCGTTCTGACCACTAGAAAACCGTATCCACTGTTACACTGGCTACTAAAGTAATATGCCTTCGTATCACTTATTTGACTGCTTTTATAAATTAAAATATATTTCATTGAAAAAATGCACGAAACAATTATTTCCTGTACTTATTTGATAGCCAATTACGCCTTCTTTGAATATTATACTTAAAAAAGGGTATCTTTAAGTTTTAAAAGAGTTGCTTATTATGAGCCTTTTTGTAATTTTGGAGGTGTTTATTTGTAATCAATTGTATCCATAAATTTATAAATGCTTTCTATACTGTATAAAACATACTACGCATCTATTGCAATATTTTGTGACAAATATGTGACTTCTTCCTCAAACTGTAGGCGAAAACGTGCTTTTCTTTTGAAGTGTAGCAGTCAGTGGGATAGAAAATTATTCGGCAATTGAAAAACTTTTCTCTAGCAAAAGATACCTTTTTTAAGAATACAATTAAAAGAAGACGTAATTTCCTATCAAAAAGTACAAGAAATAAATAATTCCGGCATTTTTTCCATGAACTTTATTTGAATTTATATAGGCAGTCAAAATAAATGATTAAAAGGCATCCTACTTAAGAAGCTTGATTTTACAATCTATACGTTTTGCAAGTGGTCAAAACGAAGCTCTTTAAAAAGCCCGCATCCTATCGTGACTTCAATGATCTCAAAATAGACCACACGATAATCAATATTACAACTTGACTCAATGCCGAGTAATGAAAAAGTATCAATTTTTCGCATATGTTGGCATGTTGCGTGATTTTCGGTGACTACTGTATAATCCTTCGAGGATCAGTCGGATGGGCTATGTGTTTTTAATACCTAACTGCCTTCCAGAGCAGATTTAACGAGAATGCTGATGCAACTGGTCAATTGATTTTTTAGTTCCCCGTCGATATAAGACACCACTCCCGCTGGCTGAAAGGTAGCCCATAATTATGAATCTTTCTCCCCGGAAATGCAAACATTCACGCGCAGTTTGCAGCATCTACTTCCCACAATTACCGTTCTGTCTTCACGCTGCTTTGGCTGCTACTAAATACACCTGCTCGCCAGCGCTGTCTTTTATTGGCTGCCGCTTCCCCTCAAACGAATTGCGATCACATGGAGTCTGCAACCAATCCAGTCTCAATCCCCATGCCGCCTCTGCAATACCTCTGTGCGGGGTTTGCGCAGTTTCAGATCCGCCTTAGTAGTAGAAGCAATTCAATCCCATCTTCGTCTTCTTCTGCTTCATCTGCCCTCATCGAAAGGCATGATCGTAAAACCTGAGATGTTCTGAGATGTTCCTTCAGGAGGATCAAAATTGGCTGTACGTAGATTCACCCTGGGATTTACTGAGGGACTGTCAAGACTACCAGACGGGAAATTCAACCAAATTCGGCGCCTGTGTCCTCTCGCACATACTGGGCATTACCTCAGCCTACATCTTTCCCATTGTTGGCACCTTTGGCGTCATCTCCAACTTCCTCGTCTTCTACCTGTTCCTGTTTGTCTTTCGACGCTCCAGTCGCCAGATGATATACCTGGGCTGTGTTGCCATTGCTGATATGATGACCATCGTCACTTTTGGCTGGATGTGGATGTTCCCGGCCAAGGGCCTGCCCTATGCTACCGGCGGACGCGTCTACTTCTTCCTGCTGAACAAAAATGACGTTTCCTGCAAACTCTTTCGCTACGTCTACTCATTCACTTCCTGTCTCAGCTCCTCCCTCTTCCTGGTCACAGCCTGCGACCGTTGTCTCTGCATCTACTTCCCCCTCAAGTTCTCCCGTCTGTCCAAAAAACGTGCCTGGCAGGCGGTGGGTGTCACAACCATCTGCTGTGCCCTCCTGATGCTGCCCTATCCGATTCTGGCGAGACACGGCAAGTTTCAGGGCAAGATGATCTGCTGGGTGCACGAGGGCGAGAACCTGCTGCAGATTTACCACGTTCTCCTGGCCAACAGCAGCCTCATCCAGACCTTCATGGTGGTCCTCGTGAACATAGCCCTGGTCATCCGACTAAGACAGAGTGTGGCACTGCGTCAGGCCATGGCCAAATGTGTAAGTGTCAGCAAGGAGATTGCGGCCTCCATGCTGCTGGTCATACTCTCGACCATGGTGGTCATTTGTGCCCTGCCCCAGTCCGTGGCCTATATCCTCTCGACCATTCTCGCCAAGGTACTCGAGGGTGAAAATGGCCGTATGGTAGTGCGGATGACTTTTAACGTCTCAGATCTTGGCTGGCATCTCCTCTTCATTCAGCAGTCCTTCAACTGGCTGCTGTACATGAAGCGCATGAAGAACTTTCGTCGGGCCAACATGAAACTGCTCCGGTGTCATTGCAGATTCGCCCAGGGCATGCTAGGTGAGACCTTCGGCTCGATGCACTATCTGTCAACTCGAGCCAGATATGTGACCAGTGAGGTGCGAAATGCACGTATCAAGGAGGTCAGTACGGCGTGGACGGTCTCGGAGTTTGGCCGCATGAAACCGGTGGATTCGGCCGCTGGAACGCTGCCAGAATCGAGAAAATGCAGAGATTATCAGGCCAGATCATATCCAAAAAAGGTTTTTCTCAGTGAAAACGTGACTATTTCTACAAAGTATTAATCACTGCTCTGACAATCCATATGTAAGGTCTGTTTTTGTGAGTCAAACCGGCGTCTCTAGTTTTTTTACATTCCCAATTTTACACATTACTGCAGTATGCGGGCATGATTTGAGGTGCTTTCCTGAATATCATTTCTCTGTTGAACAATTCTTCGAAATTCTACAATCTGATGTTTGTTGGTCATCTTAACCTATCTTTCGGACGTTAGATAGTTGCTTTGGCACAGTGAAAAAGTATACACGACGTAGTTGACGTATTATGTAGCAAAAATACTACATTTCACAGCGAGCATTAGCCACGGTTGAGCACATCAAAATGCATTGCCACCGTTTTAACCCTTCAAAAATTTTCCCGCAACAGACGGTTTTTGAGTGCAAAGATCTCACTCATAATTACTTTGTGCAAATGGTTAACATGTAAGTTTATTTGGGTTTCCCCTTTTTTTGTACTCTTCAGTTTTGGATGCAAATAACTAGAGCTTATGTGGCTGCAAGTAAAAGAAAGATATGAAGATGATAATAGGGAACGCATTGCCAATACGAACAACAAATTCGAAATTCTATACACAGGCATGCATAACCAATTTGCCTGAGTGTAACTTACTAGCTAATACATGAATATAACGTTTTTAACCCAATTTTGTCAGTCGTGCAGTTAAACAATTTATTTATCCCAAGATCACGATATGCGTAAATATTTTACTATTCATTTAACACTGTTTGCCGTTAAATGTGATCTTGCAAAAGTGGATATATGTGCCCCGTTAAATTCAATTTGTCATTGGGGACATGCGATGAGCTAAGTGAATTGTGAGGCGTTGTCATGAAAGGAATATGCCTCCCAAGGTGACGTAGATGACTTGCGCAGGTTGAATTCTGTCGAGTTGAGCAATTCAGTTGAACGGTTTGGAGATTATTATACTGCGGATAACCTACCTCGCACCCTAAACGGGACATAAAAGCGAAGCCTACCACTATGCGAGTGGTTTTTAGCCAAAGTCTGGGGACACTAGGATTAGGTCTCTGATTAAGGTAGATGTTAGGCCTAGGGCTATGGTCAGGATTATATTGAAAATAAAGGTGTGGATTCTTTTTGAATGTAGCTTTACCCTTATTAGTATGACTACGGTTCAGACTGATATTGTTGTAAGACTGGGTTAGGATATAAGACTATCAATAATTCTCAGAGTTTTTTATAGGGTCATTCTTATTAATTGGGTAGGCGTTTCCTAGTCTCATGTCCCATTTAGGGTGGCACATAAGCCATCGCTTAAAAAATAGTAGTTAGCTGTGGGTTGCATAAGGGTTGTCGGAAATTGCCCAGCCACGTTGCGCGACCAGCTGTTATTTCAGTTTGCCACCAAGGACCTTCTACCTCGCAGACCGGTGATCTCTGACGACTGCGGTGATTGCTATGTTAATATAGCCCTGTACATATGATTGCGGAGTGGATTCCAACACACCAAAATTCACAACACAACCTTTGAAAATAATGCGAATCTAAGCTGCTTAGTCTGCACTTCCTTCGATTCGCGCATAAGCTGCCGATCAGCAGCAATCTACCTATTTACACTGAGGGAAACCTAACTATAACCATCCGTTAAGAGTAGATGATCTGGGATCAGGCATTTGGCTATGTATCAATCTTACACTCTGAAAAGTTCACCTGCACCGCAAACCCCTGCACCTAAAGGTTTCAGTCACTTCCATAGACAGTTCCCTGGCTGATGTTTAATTCCCTAGCAGAGCTAAGGTTTGAAACTTAATCTCCTTACCGCTTATATCTAGCCCACAAAACAGACCTTAGTTTGAACTGAGCTTTTAGAGATTTTCGGGGAAAATTGCAGACTAAGTTTAAACTTGTAAAAGTTCAAGTAGGTCATCACTCAACGTGCTGGTCACAGGTGTCCTTAATCCGAGGACAGTTTTTTGTTAATGGCTGCTGACCCTGCAAAATGCGAGTTGCGTTTAAAGTTCTCACCTTTGGAAGTAATGAATGCGCTCTATTTCCCCATGAGCCGATTTGCCTCGAAAGAACAGAGAATAAGGACAACGACAGCACAGCTTCAATGCCTTCCCTCTTTTATATTTCACCCACAACCATAGTTTAAATTCAAAAGATAGGGACACGTAATTAAGGTCGGCTATAGGAATAAGCACCCAACGTACGTGATGCGACTTTGTGAGAAATTTTTCACGTACCATGATTTGAACCACAATCTTAATCCTAAGTCAAGTCCAGCCTGGAAATCAGTACAGGTACGCCTAATATGTGGAGACCCCCTGTCTTAAGTTCTACCGAAATATAAAAGGGCACTGCTCATTAAATTGAATATATGATTTTGTGGAAAAAAATTCACACTGAGCTGCAATTGCTTGAAGCAGAATTTTATGGACCTGCCGTTTCATATTCTGTGGACTTAGAGTTGCTCACTGAAAATTATTTTTGATTCATGCTGGCGGCTCTAACAAGTTGGTTGGTTCTCCATTTTCTACCATCTTCTTTAAGCTCTCACACATTCATCCAGATACTCTCACCTTTCGAATTTGAGTTTCGTATTCTCATTAGAACAGAGCATTAAGCTAGTTTGTGACACAATACAAAATTTTATCTGCGGCTGTCTTCAATGAGGAGTTCAGGCGGAGCTCAAGAGCATACACTGTGCTTTTCAACGATCGAATCTCCTTCATGTGAAGGCTGACTGTACTTTTGATTCAAAACCAAATGAACCACTTTAATTCTCGTATCCATAGAAAACGTTTTATGGACTACTGCAGGAAGAATATAGGCATTACCTGACAAACCATATTGACAGTACATGTATTAGTCAAAAGTTCAGGCACATTTGAGGCGTTAAAGGCTTACCCTGAAACTTAATATGACTATATGAGCGGACTTTTATATACTAATGGTTGCCTATTAGCTGGTAGATGGTTGGGTTTGAAAGAAGTTGGCCCAGCTATTCCTTTTAACCTCTGGTGTCCTTCCGAGCGTTCTATTACGGATTCCGACATGGTATAACATGTACTTCATAGGATGGTCGTGGTGCGAGACGCCTTTTTGCTCATGCATTAGTTTTAAGTGGTAGTCGACTTGTGCTGCGTCTACTGCAATCTATCTTCCCTACCCCACCTTCACATGGCATGAAGACAGAAGCAAAATTACCGGAGGCAGGAGAGTGCGCAGGTGATAGACGCACAGTATTAGAACTTGCCCTGCCCTGTCCCAGTGGCAATCAGGCGCAGGCGGCTGGCGCGAACGGAGTGCAAATATACGCTTGCCACCAGCCCCCAATATTCGGCGTTTTAATGGGTGCAAAACCGAAAAATGTCTACTGTACCTTGGTTTCGCCCCCATGCTCATTCAGTGCACCTTTCATGGAGTCCGTTTAGGCTGCACGGTCTACGCTAACAAGTCGAATAGCCTGATTGAAACGCATTTGTCAATTAATGTCTGAGGATTTAATTTCTTCCTTTTTAACCAATCTCATAGCAGAACACCCCGACTTCATTAGCTAATATAGGCTGAAATTTTAACTTCCTTTGCCCTTGAAGGCCGCTCAGCAGTTCTAATGAAACAGACAAGAAACTGCGAGGTCAATTGCCTCATTAAGTGGTTGCTATTTGTCGTATGGGCGCCTTCCGCTGACTTTGCTTCTACCGATTAAAGAAGGGCAGTATCTCAAACCTACATCAGAGTTTCATAATTCATATTAATTTGCCAGAGTTAATAACGTTACTTTTAATAAACTTAAACGATAACCGCAAAATTCCCCGTAAAAATTGTCAAAATCTAAATTTCGGGAACCTTCAGCATAAAAAATCATCAGAGCATGCCAGTAGATCTCTTACAATGTTCATTTTGAAATTCCTCTTTCCGTAAATACAGACAATCAGTAAGTAGCTTGCAATGAAATTGTCGCACATTTCAGCTGGATGTTTATTTGTTTGTTCCTATTCACATCTACTGACGGAAGGGGCATTCTGTGAAGTTACCATTTTTGTTTCACGATCAGTTAGGTGAAATAAAGAGAAAAGGCGAAAAAGGCGCTTTTTTGGTCTTCAGCACAACAAAACCATTTTAACATGGTTCTGCAGTCCACCTAAAGCAACCTCAAATAGGTGGTCTTAGGAGCGCGTTTATTGAAAGGGTAAAGAGCTGCGGCAGCGGTCAGAAGAGGCAAACAGGGGGACTTATAACAAGTTAAAAATAAACAGTTACCCAGACAACTACATCAACCGCCTTCACTGTGTGCGTGCCCACGAGGGACCAACCGCGAATTTGGAAGCAGCAGGACGCCTCGCCGCCGGGGTTGGCCGTCGGGATGATGGCGCCTACTTGAGTAAAGTAGGCTAATGGTCAGTCTCTTGTGGCTTATCAGATCCAGACTTTTCCTTTCATGAATACGGGAGCGCAAAAGGGCTATTCGCAAGGCCGCCTGCTTTTTCAAACCACTACCCCCATCCTATTATTTAAAAAACATGACATAGGCTGCGCTAGCACTGACATAATGGTTGGCGCCTGTAGGTAATGAGAAAAGACGAGAGGTTTGCTGGGCTAATGAGCCTTTGGCGGCATATAAGACACAACGGCAGGCCTTCTGTCCACCCTTCTGGACCCAGCCATCACAAGTTGCGCTCATATTGCCAGATAGTTCCCAGTCGAGAACGCCTACGATCACGCGTAGTGAAAAATATGACCTACCCGAGGCAGGATTGCAGCACAATACAAAAACTTTTCATGTTTTCTTCTTCCTCTTGATGTTGTTGGACCACAAGACAGCTCATGAGTTAGAGTTTTTCTTGCAACTTGAGATGTTAGGCTCCTCTGCGTAGAATGGGGCATCATGTACTGGGCAGCCCTAACATTAATCATCTGCAAGAATTACAAGTACATACCTACACAGGGGCAGTTATTCATACTGAATGCACTCGATGACAAGGCTGAGCAAACTGGAGAAGAACCAAAGAAGAATATGCGAGTCCCAGATTCGTCATGATCAGGCCGATCAACAAGATAGGAACAGAACACTTCCGTACGATGGCATAGACAGCATGATATACAACTAACGTGTGTGCAGTGCTCAGCGCAATTTTTTTATCCACAGCTACCGTCTTGCTTCTGTTGAACGGAGCAATTGAAGAAGCAGTGGCTAAATTTCTCCTGTTTTTTCCTTTTCAACATGTGGCGTTTCAAACCAGCGATGGTGTAGCCTTGCATCAATCTCTAGGGAATTTTGAAGCTTAAAAATTGGACACTGTCAGCTGACATTGACAATAACACTCAATTAGAACTTTGCCACTTGACAGCTGACGTTGATTTCTTTCTTCTTTATCTCCTGGAGCTCACAGCAAAAGGTGTCACTGGATACAAACTTCGGTTATATCTGCTCCAACATGGCGTTTAGTCGGTGAGGTAATTCCTGCAAAGTTCTGACTAGAATCGAAACTAATAGTTTAACATACATTTGATCACGTTTGTTTGAACTAATGAGTGGACTTGAGCCTGAAAAATACTTTTTGTAAGGAAACCTGCTTGTTTAAGCATTACAGGCAGAACTTTGGCGAACTCAGAAGTTGCCGGATATCGAACCAATTTCCAATGCTATTTAGTACGACAAGAATAAACCTTTTATTTTATGCGCTCTGCTACGAGAGGACTCCAGTAAAAGCAAGAAAAACTTAAAATATATCTTTTACGGAGAAAATGGTAAGAGGCACAAATAATAGTCAGCTTAATATCTAATTGAAGCGCCTTTTGAAGATTAAACCCATTATAGATAGTTTTTTATGCATCTTAGGTACAGCAGTATCGGACAACCGGTGTTGACGTTCTTTACATTCTTAAATGTGTTTTGGTGTTTTGCATTGTTTAGAAATATGACCCACATGGCCATCTTCATAAGAACTGATATTGCCAATAGAATTGCATATGTGAGTTCTAGGAAGCAGTTTAGAAGAAGAACCAATCACTGGACCAAGATGTTTATTGTTTTGACGTTTCAGATTCCCTCGGGAATCCTTAATCATAGGTAACAGTAGAACAGTCTGAGAAATGCACAGATAACGATATGCATGTGGTACCCTTATCTGCGCACGTCGCAGACTGTTCTATTATTACCTTTGATTAAGGATTCTCAAGAGAAACCGACACAACAGGACAATAAACATCTTGTTCCAGTGATTGCTTTTTCTTCTTCTTCAGAACTGATATTTACAAATTAACAATTTTGGTAACTTATTTTAAGAAGTATCACATTTTAAAGGTTTTGATATAAACATTGAATAACATTTATATTTATGGAAAAAACTTTGAAAACAATGAAAATTGTCGAAAATCTGCCGGCGTTCAATGGACTTGCTCTCACTTATTGTATTCCGATTCTCAAATTGTGTATAAAGACATTTAGCTAAAGAAAAGTCATTTCGGAGTAAAGAAATTGCTATGACTATGATCTCACTTGGCGATTAAATTTACATTTATTTGTCTGATTTTATAGCTTTTTTTGTGCTTTTGCGGAAAATGAGCACCCTTTCGATAGTTTTATTTTTCTAAATAAACAATTTGTACTTCTTTAACTTCTTTTAAATTACAAGTTCGCTTAGGATTGTTGATCATTAGGGCAAAATTTTCGTACATGGGTTAGTGCCGATTCGAGCGTGATTATCACTGTCTGGTAAATTTTGGCCTTTTGCATGAATTTTCGTCCGCATTGTATACCTAGCTGAGGACGACATTAAAACCAGACCCCTCTTCAAATATCGCCATCCCGAGAAATGTAATTAGAATAAGTTGAACTTTTCGGGAACAAAATAAGAGTTTTGGAAAAATGTCGCCGCTGTCTGAAGACTAACTGGAAAACAATGTTAAAACTTACACAATCTAATTATTTTTTGCTAACAAAGCTCAATTTATTCGAATTGAATTCTTCAGGATGCTGGTACTTCAATAATGTGTATGCTGTTTGAGCTTCCTGGTTATCTAAACGGTCATCGATGGGGGAAAATGTGTGATTGGCAAAAAACCTGACGTGGGAGCAGTAGACTTATTTTATGTTGGTGTCGAAACCATTAGAATCTGTCCAAGTCATACAAGTGAAGCGTGCATTAAGGTATTCTTAATACCACTAAGTTTTCAACGAGTGTGGCTAAAAAATGCTCTAAGTCTTGATATCTTACGCCCAGTATGGGCTCCAAAAATGCAAGGAACGTAAACGTTAACATATTTAATTCTGTCAGGATCTGCTTTCTGTAAATGCGTTTGAACCGTTAACAGAGACAAGGAAATGCAAGCATTTTTTAAAAAAGTGGGCGACCATTATTGGTAAAAGTTTCAGAAATCATAGGTTTCCGAAAAAACGTTTAAAGCTTTTTCATAGGAGTCCTAATCGCACAGAGGCATAGGTTCTACAAAGAAAGAAATAGCATTAATCTGATGGTGAGTATCCAAAATGTTCAACAAAAGTGGCTTATTCACCGAGACCTAGAGATACGGTAATATAATAGTCAAAATCAAGAGATGTCCTTAAAATCCACAACCTATCATAGAGACACGTCTAAGTTAAACTTTTAGATTTCCGTTTCTTTACACGTGAGGTAGCATGCAAAGATTGGGAGTGCAGAGTGCTTATACGTCGAAATACGGCAAGAGATATGTTGCAAACTTCGTCGCATAATACCGGAAGACTTTATAACCATTACTAAAGTGGATGCGATCAGCAAATTGCTTGAGCGTTTGTAAAGTATCACTGCATTATAATATAAGGTAAAAGAGCGTAAAAAACACCGGCTGCCGAAGAAAGCATTTGGCGGATACGTTCAAAAATAAGCAAGTCCTTTTTAAACAGGGCGGGAAAAATAACCGTTAAACGGTAGAGAATGGGGAGAGAATGCAGGAATCTATAAATCGTCCGATTTGTTCAGTTCAGCTTTTGTGAAGAAAAGATAAGCAAACGTCCTTGAGCTCTCTATTGCTGACATAGTGAGGGAGTAGAAATATCCAAACAGTGGTCGTTCACATGATTGCAGACGAAGAGTGAGCAGTCGTGAGGGGTTGAGGCATGTGATGTGAATATAGACCTTTACGAATTTTAAGGAAGATGGTTTTAAAATGAAAAGTAAATAGAAGATTAGATGTCAGAGTAACGCAAATGTTTTGGAAAGAGAATACCTTATTGGGTAGCATATCTAAGGATTAATTACTTGGAGAAGGTCATAATTTAAAAACGTACTGGGCTGACTTGTGACTATTTAGTAGAAGACCATTTGCTGACCTGCATGCAGAGACGTGGCCTAGGCCAACTACTTCTAATGTATCTGGCTTGTGAGAGGATGACTAACAACCATATTATCAGCATATTTAACACTCAAACATTCCTTTGGTGATCGTAGATCGTTAGTGCGGGAGAATCATAGGTTATTTGACTATCTAAGCAAAGAATTAGATACATTTCATTTAATTGTAAACACTAATATGTAACCGCGCCACCCATCTGCATCCGATCCCACCTTCTGTCTCCTTGAAATACCCTTGACAATGGGATCGGGTGTATTAGAAAAAGGGTGAGAGTGTGAAAGATGCCACGCAAGTCTACTATCACTCGATATTTATTCACGCGCAAGACACCATCCTTGCATCATCCTTTTGGGAAGCATACCGTGGACACCTTCGAACCGACGGTCCAGCTGAAACATTTTCTGAGTATCTTTAGATCCAGCTATCCTACGTCAGTTTACCCGCGAAATAATGTGGTTCAGACTGTATAGAAGTGCAGGACATACACAAAATTATCTTTTGATGCAAACATGAGAAAAAAATTTTTTTTCTAATTTTACATGCCATCAAGGGTAGTCCCAAGGTTACTTGGAGTTAGACGGACTACAAAGAAAAGGTGGAACAATTTTAATGGACGACACAACTCACACACCCCCTAATTACAAACCCTACAAGGTCGCAGGACTCGCATATAGAGAGGGTATTTAAATATTGCACAGCGATACAATAAATACCTGTAGTACTAGTGTAATCTCCGGAACAGGATGAACCACTGGTTGCCAAGACAAATTGACTTCCTTTAGTTCCCACAATTGACACAATTGACCGATTTTTTCCCTTTGGGACTTATAAAAATACAAGATTTGCGTATGCACTTTGTTGGGACTACTTAACATTGGTTTAAAAGTTCCTGAAATTCTTAAAGCAGATAAAAGGCTTAAACATTGGAAAAAGCGAAATTATTGTGTCATTTGGATTCATTTCTGCATTCACATTTATTACCCTAGACTTAGAGAAAACCGGTCCTGGGAAGCTCCTGAAATCTTCTCCAGCGGTGCATATGTGGACACATTTTGTGAATTTCTCGACCTTTGCTTAGAGACAAACCTGTCAAGTGCCTAGAACTACTATCGACAGCTAGAAGGTGCGCCACTGGCGTCACTTATATCTGTTGATTGGCAAAGGCTGTGATGCAGAAATTAGAAGCTACAAATTTTTCAACCGTTTACCCGACATTTGACTACACTACGTAGACGACACATTTGTCATAGCTAATTCCACCTCCCCAGAAATTCAACTTGCCTTCAGCACAAAAATTTATCCACAAATCTCGATCTTAACTGTACCCTTACAAAGTAAGACCACTGGAACTCAACATTCCTTAGTTTACCATCAAGGTTTATACTGCGAGGTCATCTAAAATTCTGTCGTGATCATCTCATGTCTCCCAAACACAGCTTCATTGCCTACCTGCTATGCCGAATGAAAACCCGCTGTCCCAATAATTGAACAAAAATAAAATCGCCTTTTCAAAATTTTATCCGAAAGTGAACACCTGTTTAAATTTTTGCTTCGATGCGTGGAGCGACAACAGCTAAAAGGAAAAACGCATTTCAAAACTTACAAGCATAAGAACGCCAAACATAAAACGCTGACGAACCCTCCCGCCCACAAGCTACCTGTACGTTGCGAGTCTGAGACTATCAGGGCTTACTGTGGCTGAGAAGGCAGCCAGCAGATGCATTGACTAGACCTACGGTCAGCCTAGAGTGTGTAGTTATTGATGATTACAGTATTGTGAATGCTGCAGGAACCTTGCCTAAGTTTGTAAATGTTTGTACATTCCTGGCATACCGGCCTAAAGACATTTCCGAAAACTTATAAATAATAATTAACAGTGTAAGACAAATTTTAAAATAAAAAATATACAAGTACTAAGTGCTTTTCAGGAAAAAATAAATTTTCCCCATAATTCCCAAGTTCTGCAGACATAAACACTTGGTTTAAACTAGAACGATGTATTTGCATCATCTTATAAGTTAAAAACGGAATCTTTCTAAGTTCTTTATATAAAAAAAACTTTTCTGAAGCCCAAATTGTTTGTTAATATTACAATTAGTGGATAGTTTTTTATTGAATATCTTCTAAAAGGGTTTGAAATAATTTTCATAGTGTTAAGTGTCTTCATGTGGATGTTCGTGAAGTATGTTTCTGTTCGACGTTTACAAAAACAATATTTAAAATCAGAAATATGAATAGCGTTTACCGAAAGAAAGTGTTTTTGGATATATTTTACCATGGAGACGGCCATGTGGCTCATATTTAGAAATGCCTCACAACAGCGAACCATAATTTTGAGAAAAAAAACGTCCACAAAATAACTTCAATATTGTTATTCATAAGATTCATAAAAAAACCTTCTGTGATAGGCTCCCTCTCCAACTCTTTCTTATTCTGTGTATATTAACTTTTTCAAGGAAATGGTACGATAAAATTAGAGACTTTTGACAACTTCTTTAATTTATCTGAAAATAAATGATTCAAATTGACTAAGAGAGGACCTACTTTGCTCTTTATAATGGATTATTGTCCGCATTAGCGGATAAATTCCATGGTTTGTTATAAGCCTGGGGATGCAAAAAAGAGTGGCCACAAATGTGACCATTTTTTAAACACTTGTTGTTCTTCTCACTTTTCCGTCTCTAAATAACGCAAAGGCAGAAAATATAGTTAAAAAAACTATATTTCTACATGACTTTCATTCAATAAGGCCTTTCTTGTATTACCTTC
This sequence comes from Ligula intestinalis, assembly GCA_036362985.1. Taxonomy (NCBI): domain Eukaryota; kingdom Metazoa; phylum Platyhelminthes; class Cestoda; order Diphyllobothriidea; family Diphyllobothriidae; genus Ligula; species Ligula intestinalis. The sequence goes on from JAYGXS010000005.1 coordinate 44,342,823, forward strand.
ATGGAAAGATATGCGGATACTTTGCTAAAACGGCAAGTTAAGTGGCGTGGCTTAAAAAATGCAATGGAAATTTCTGTTACTACAAACTGTGCAAAAACTTCACGTGATTTTCAAAGCTTAACCTGCTACTCGTTTCTGTTGATAAATGTGATTCTTTAAACCTGGCTTCACTTTCATCTGAGCAACTTTGGATACAATGTTCCAGTTCTGAAAGTTATAATGTTTCCTCTTTTTTCGACTTTCCTGCAATTTTTCCATAGCACATGCATATTAATGAAAAGTTTGATTTTTTCGTACCTTATAGCATAAACTTTTTTTTATTTATGTACTCACTCGTGCTTTAGCCAAAATAAGTGCACGTTCCGCTCCAGCATTTAAACTAAGAGGGCAGTTTTCCAAACAAATGCCTTTATTATTATTATTAAATTAACTCAGAAAATTGAAACTTTGTTTTCCTGGAACAAAATTGAGCAGAATTTATTGACGTCCTAACATTTAGTGACATCTTCTTCATCTGCAACCGGTCATTCTCTGTTAATATAATAAAATTAACTGTTTTCTTAGAAGAGTGAAGCTAAATATGTAGAAATGATGGAATACGTAAGTCAAAAATGTTGGTCCATATTGAATTGTAGAGGAGGGGGCAGGTAGTTATCACATCAAGGCCTCAGTCCTTCTCACGCCTTCTCCCTCCCCATCCCCTTATGACCGACTGCTGCCTTGTAATTTTCCCCTCTCCCCACACCCCGTTTAATTACACTTCGCAGGCTTTCACCGAAGCTTGAAATGCCTTGCTGTAATAAGTACCTGCCCCTCCTCTACTCCTCACTATGCACCTACATTTTTGATTTATATTTCCCACCCTGTTTACCTATTAAGCTTTACCCTTCTAACTGGACAGTTAATTTACTATATTAACAGACAATGATCATTTACAGAGGAAGTAGAGGTCATGAAATCTTATGACGTCAATAAATCCTGTTCCACTCGTGATCTTCACCTTCCTTAAATTCACTCAGTTGATCGAAATGACCGAACAAAATGTACGTTTAAGTACCAAGTTAAATTTCGCCAGATATGCTTCTTGCAGCACTCGCAATGCTGTAGACTGGGAGTAGGATGGCAACGGCTCCATCTAGTCTCCTGTTTGAGCAAAAAGTAGTGGCGTCAAGGGCCCCGAAGCGTGCAGACGAGTTCACCAGCCGTATCAGCCGCTGCGTTTGATCCAGCTTCCAGTCATCGTGACATAGTCAAAATGGACATTCATTCTGTCACCTGAATAAGCCAAAAAAACATAAAAAACAACATATACAGACGGTGCACGAACCTCCAAATTGCAGTTTTAGCTAAAGAACATGCGACTTTCATGACGAAAGTTAACTTGGTACCTAAGCACATATTTGTTCATGTAATTTTGATTCATTGAGTGGATTTAATTCTACAAAAACCTTCTTTAAGTAAATTCGCCATTTTAGTTGCGTAAATTAAAAGAAATGGTCATTTATTTTGGTGAAATTAAGAGTCGTCTCATATGAAAGGAATTTTGTATGCCATTACGTAATACAGAACCAATTGTCGGATTTATGTTGATTATACTTCGGAGGAGGTTCAAACTAAGTAAAATAGGTATGAAAGATAGCTCTTTGAAAATTGAAAATTTTATACCAAAATTGTTCAGCATCTAGTAAAACCAAATTGAAGGAATCTAATTTGTTTTAAGAAAAATTGAACGACTTCTGTTTTAAAAATTATTTTTAGCTAAACTGTGAACACTTTCACAAAAAACAGGTACAAAAACTGTCATCGCATTAACTTTAAACCGCACCGCTCACCTTGGCTAATAATCAAAGTTTCCGCATATGTTACAGAGGAGTTAATGTAAAACAGGCCTTTAGTCATCTAGAAATATACTTTTTCATAAACTATCAGTTCCCTTTATGTGTATTTTAGAAACAAAACAGCCAGCATAATAATTATCATTTCAACAAATGGCCATGTATATGGCCACTCTTTTTAATTCGGAAGCTAATAACAGATATTGGAAGTAATCAACGTTGGCGAAAAATAATTTATTGTAAAGAGAAAAGTAAGTTCTTTCATTTCCAGTCAAATTGAATCGCTTATCATCAGATAGATTAAGAAATTCTCAAAAGTCTTCAACTCCCATGATGTGCTTAGAAAATCTAATAAAAGCAGTTTTTAAAGAAGTAACCTATTGTTATTATTATTATTAACCTTATTAATATTAGGAATAAAAATATCCGACTTATCTAGCTAGACATTGTGGTCAGTGGTTTTCAGGCGTTTACAAATTATCCGTATGGTCATCTTCGTAAAAAATAATATCCAAAAACACTTTCTTCTGGGAAATGGTCTTTATATTTATTTCTTATTTTAAAGGTTTTTATGTAAACTTTGAACAGACGCGCAATTTTCTTCGTTTACCCTTGGCACGAGTTCAGGTGAGACTCAATGAGGTCGGTTGTGGGAGCGAGTGCAGGTGACTGGTGTGACATGTGTCTACGTGAAGTCCTATCATCAGACCAACTTTTCTGTTATATGCGTCATGGGTGCGCATCCCCTATAACGCCCACCGTGCCCAAATTTAGTCCAGGGTTGGTCAAGCGTATTCTAGATGTGACCAGGAGAAGGGGTGAAGCGCGCATACCTTGGTCTGAGAAGACGATTCGATAGCTGGGATGAAACTTTTGTTTGCCTGACGTTTCGAAATATGCCGCGGATTCCTCATCAAATACATGACCAGAAAGCAGTGGCAGAAGCGGGTAACACGTGCACAGGGAGTCGCAGTATTAACCTGATAGAGTCATGACTGCAGATGTATCAAAAATAACGACAATTAACGTTTGTCGCCCTCTTGTGTGTTGATTGCTTGATTATCGGTATTCAGGCCCTGAATTGCTGAACTTTTATCACGCGTGGTGGAATTGGATGCGATGATTGCTCGGCCGTCTGGTTCTCCAGTGTAAGCATAAGACGACACGGTCGTCCGTGTGTTCCCCGAGTGTAGTTTTAGCGATCGAATATTCTTCTTAATTGCTTCCTGTTACTCGTTTCTTCGCTTGTATTGGTAATATGGTAGTCTGTCCACTCAGTTGGTGTATTCCTTCCAAATTAGCAGGCTAAGGAACAAATGCACAGTAAGAGTGTCTGATATGAATGTTTTTTATTAACCTTTTGGTTGTTAGACGCAGGATAACCTCTCAAACTGCCCATATCCAATGAGGTTTGTTCTGTTTATTGAAGCAAATATTTTGTCTTGCTGATGACTTTCAGAATGGGCAGGTGTATGCTTAATCCTCTGTTGAATCGATTTGCATGAATCTTTGTCGAACAGATATATAATCATGAGGAGGGTTTGATAGATTTAAATAATTCAATTGACTTAATTGTGAAAAATTTGCGGCCTCGATGGGAGTCAAACCCATACAACAGGGAAGGCTTTTGTACTGCCAACCCTCCAGCCTTGAGCTATAAGGCACAATCTGGGCCATGAATTTAATCACACCTGTGGGTAGGTTGTATTGCCACCAAGAACGCGAATTTTTTACAATTGACTCAACTGAATTATTCAAATGTGTCACAGTCTCCTATTAATTAAGTAAGCATAGTAGTCAATCTTGTGGATTCTAGATCTAGATTCTTCTCGGAAGTCAGCTTACAGTATCCGTACTGGTGGAATCCATACGAGCAGTAGGTTGGGTGAATAAATTGACTCAAGTGTGTGATAAAATTTATGGCGCACGATGAGCCTCGTAGCTCAATGTTAGAGCGTTAGCTGCACAAAAGCTTTCTCTGCGAAGTGGGTTCGACTCTTACCGAGGCCGCAAATTGTTCGCAATCGAGTCAACTGAAATATAAATCAAGTACAATGAACTACAAACCATTTTTCTCCAAAATAATACTGCGATTATCAGGTTGGCAAAAATTAATGGAAAAATGCAGGTCACGTGTGCAGGGAGGATTTTCCCAGTAATCAAGAAAAGGTTATTGAAATGGTGCCAGGCTGAACATATTCCATTAAGACTATGTCATCCCGTTCAAAGGCTATGAAAACTAATTTAAATATTGATTTTCAGTGCAAAGAGTGCATTATTATCTCAGGAACAAGTTTAGCATTGACATGGGTATACTTTGAGGAGGTTTTTTCGTTCTTAGAGTAGTTCTGTAAGAATAAGGTCTCATTTGCGGTATCAAAAGGCCCGTGAAAATGCCATTACGTTCTTCAGTCGGTGCATACGACAAGGCATTGCATCAGTATGCTGGTAGAATTGGCCATAGCTGGGACAAAGGCAACAACTTACATGCCTCACAGTCATTTAAATAGATACGGCCACTATCAGACCACTTGCGTACCCCAGTGAACTTTTGAAAGCATTTGTGTCGGGATATTTTTCTACTGAAATTACGTCTCTCAAGAAACGTCTGATTTAGAGCAACACTGTTCCAATTAAACCGAGTGACGGAACAGGAGGATATACTTTGCATCATATCAGCGGGAAAAGTTTCATGTTTTGACCACTAATTTATATTGAAAACACTTTATCCTGAATTTTCTCACAAAAAACTTTACCAGAATGAGGTTAGGTATCCGTTTAAATGGTTTTTCAGAAATTTATAGACGTTTTGTGCGTCGATACATGAGACAATCGGAGTTAAAAGAACAGGTCAGGAACTACGCTTTGTTTCCATCATGTGCCCAAACCAAAGAATCAAGCGAACTCACCAGTGCATTCAGATCATTTACAAACTCATTGAAAGACATCAAAAAAACACCAAGTTCACATGGTGTGAAACTTGCACACTCTAAGGGTAGGTTTTGCTATTTAAATTTAAACAAAAAATGTCTACGGGATTTTAAGCGACATTGGCAATGCCATGTATTGTGTTCAAACGGAAAAATTTCCTCTAAACGACTATACACGAACACCAGTTGGCGATAAAGAGGTGATAATATTCGTTTCCAATTGCCCGCATACACTTAAACTTGGCATAAATATGCTAGGGACAGAATTTGCATTTTTGCTTTCTCTTTATCCAAGAAAAGCCGATAATTTTTGGAGGTCATGATCTCCTGCGATTGTTTCTTCAGTCGACATATCCAAAAGATGCCATTTAAAACAATTTTAAAGGTATATGGAAAGGACGACAGCTAAACAGTACGTCACTTCAATCCACAGCGACAACGTATTGGCAGGAATAGCTATGCAACATCGCGCTGCGCAGGCATCTCTGGAATAATGGCACTGTTGGTTGACGGTTCCCCCCTTCCCCCATAACGGTTGATTGGCCCCTGCCTCCTATAACTGTTGCTTGTCTTTTGTTTACGCCTTTTATCTCTGACGATGGACTCTAGAAGGAGCCCGAAAGCTCAGAGAAGTGAAAGTATTATTCCAGTGATCGAAACGCTTTCTACTTCTCTGTCTACACATAAACCTGGGATGCGAACCTTTTTCCTCAATTTGTTATGAAATATCCATTTTTTTAGCCATCTTTAAAACAATTTTGCGCATTTACTGCGCGTTTGGCAATCACTTTGAGAACTACCGTCAATACACTTCACGCTTAACCTTTCCATTTTTAAAAGTAACTTATTTCCTTCCATGTGTACATTTTAGGATGCCCCTGTTCCACTTCATAGGTAGCGATTAAAATTTCGATAATTTTGTTAGCAATTCAGAACGAGAACTCGGAACCTCAATTTAATGGATTTTTTTCTACTCTGTGACAAATCGACTCCTTTTAATAAAGTTTTGCATATGAAACCTTAAACCTACATGTTATCATCAAAGTACTGCCTGTTATTCAGACACGGTTTAGTTTTTTCTCATTTTTTAATCCTTTATTTTATTTGAGGGTGAGAAAAGAGGTTCGGTGACCTATCAAACACTGGAAGGTCTAGATGACTAAAAGGCCGGACGGGCGGTCAAGTCGGAATGGTTTTTTTATTTAATTTGTTTGGCTTACTAGAGGTATGCACTTCAAAGGACATATGAATTAAAAAGTCTATTTGTGAACGCAATCAGAAAAGTGTTAGTAACAGCCTTATTACCCTGATATTGACAGTATTTTAGTTTAATGAAAAAGGATACTTTTTATCGATTACAAACAAATGGCAGTCCTTTGTAGTCCTTAAATAACAAAAGAGGTTATGACCAATACCCTTTGGCAGCTTTAGAGCCGTATGTTAATTTTTCAACAATAATCTTTATGCCTGAATAGCTACGAACGACAAATGGAGTAGAGCAATCTTTAAAAGTATAGGACCGAATTAGTAAGAGTTTTCTAAATTCAAGCGGTTCGGCACACTTAGCACAGTATCAGAACATAAAAACGCATCTGTTGTTTTCGTAAAACTAAAATGGCAAATAAAAAATAAGTCAGTTTGCGTGACAGAATAGATGGACTTCGACGTATGTTTCTAAAGTTGACGTTTATTAACAAATAGCCAGCCGTATCGGTGTGGGGAGTACCGAAAAAACGTAAACTTGGTGTCTCATAAGATAGTATTCAAAATTCTAAAACGTGTTGTTGATTCAAAAATATTACTTGAACGGGATTTTAAGATAGCATTTCGAGAAACAAAAACGCCAGATGTTCTTTCCAGCCATCGCCAATTGCAGTTTTTTTCTAAAAAATGTCTAAAAATGTGGAGTATCCTTTCTCCATTGATTTTCTATTTTCTTATTCATTGAAATATAAAGTGCATAAAGCATGCAAAAAATACCCTTTATTGTTCTCCTTTGGCGTCTTCTTTGAACCCTTTACTTAGGTAAAACATTATTGAAGTAATAATATTTTTCCGGTTACCCAAGTGTTTTGTACACAACCTGCGTTAAACATCCAAACACACTTCTTACATTTAGACTAGAGCAAATCACATATGACTCTTTGCAATTCACCATAAATATATGAATGAATAAAAAAAATTGTATACTTTAAGCCCATGGAGCCCTCTCATTACAACCTTAGCGCTGTCATAAAAAATAAAAATAAATACAAGGTTGGTAATGGTAGCTGCGCGTAAGTTAATGTAAAAACAGCAGAAAGGAGTAGGGTTACGCGTAGTAAGATTTTAAGTCAGATCCGATTAACAACGAACTCTCTTATCAAAAATAATAGTGATTAGGCAGTAAAAACTCCTACATCGGTGGCTGAGTTCAGCTAGCCAAGAGGTTATAGATCACTCACGAATTTTGCAAAGCTTGGTAGCTGTCTCAGATGCTTTATAAGTGACAGAACTAAATTAAAAAGTAAGATATTTTACAAATGGACTTTTTAAGTTCTAAAAAACTTGTAACGAAAGAAACATTTATGACTGAAAGCAAACTTAAGTTCCCACCAAATGAGTAAAAAAGAAAATTCTCTTGGTACTTTTCCTACACAAGTTGTTTGCATTTATAAGAAAATGGAAGACCAAATAAAGCATGCATCCTTCTTAAGTAGTTTTTTATTGGAAGCTGAAGTGTGAAGAGATTAGAGGGTCAGAGGTCTCGTCTATCCATCTTCAGAGAGTCAACACTTTGGCTCCTGCTTCTCACTATATACCGCTCCATTCTTCCACGTGCGTAGCCTACCAATCCAATTTGAGCAGCTCTGCGGGGCTCACGCCCCAAGGTGGTAATCGCACGCCGCACCAACTGCCTGGTAACCGTTACCCGTGCCCTGTTCTGCCTTGATATTACCTGCAAATAAGGCGTCAACTATGTGCTAACACAAGGCATGTAAGATAGGCATTTCGGCATTGTGTAGTAAGCAAGACATTTGTGTAGGAAGTTGCGCAGTTCATGAGTCAAGGCGTGACGCAGGACTGTTTTCACCCAACGACGAGCCAGTTGAATGGCTTCGCACCCGCTGTTTACACTAATAGTACCGAATTACCACCTGGGAATAGAATTTTCACCATCTATTCCGCTTGTTTTGGCATGGGTTTTAAATGGAGCATTGCACGTGTATTTCCGTGTGAATAAATACCCCATTGACCCTAACAGGTAGTGACTCGTAGTAACAACATTTGATTATGAGTCGTTACCAATCATTTAGATAGACCACACTGTTTCCGCAGTGTAAAAACGCATTGCTGGGTTTCTGATCGCATATTCCGGCAGGTGAACTTGACAGGTGAAGAAGAAAGTAATGAAGGGAGGAACATGCTCCGTCTACGTATCTAAGCGCAGATGCAGTTCAGGCCACACATCGACCCAAAATTGTCAACAGCTTTGTTAGAGCTAGCCCTTTCCACATCAGAATTATATGCGAGAAAATTCGGGGTCCAGATAAAATATTCCTTACATCATCCCCGGATGAGGAAGAAGAGGAGACGATTTCTGAGACCAAAGTATATTCAGGCTGTCGTTTCAAAAGCTCGCTCGCTTTCATCGTCAGAGCAAGGTGTCTGTATTCCTGTGTGCGTCAAATAGATGTGAACGTCCATTCGCCCATGCGTCAGTTGATTGCGCCTACAAGCGCTCCGCAAAAGGCTAACATCGGCTCAAAACGGAGCAATAGATTGGGCGGGGAGAGATAAACAGGGCCGACAGCCGATAGCCGCAAGCAAAGAGGGTGTAAACTCTCACGAGTCACAAAAACGACTTGAAATAGCTCACGACGGCGCGAGCAATTCAAACAGCCAAGAAAATCGATCGGCGCAATCGACCGACGCATGAATGAATGGACGTTCACATTTTTTTGACGCACACCGGAATACAGACACCTTGCTCTGACGATGAAAGCGAGCGAGCTTTTGAAGCGTCCGCCTGAATATACTTTCGTCTCAGAAATCGTCTCCTCTTCTTCCTCATCCGGGGATGATGTAAGGAACATCAGAATTATGTCAAAACCAGATTAGGCGTCGCACACAGACCGCAGTCACCCATCAGCCGCCAACTAATGACGAGGCGTCCACAGTCACTTCCCGCATTTTGTGTAGTTATGGGTAAGGCAACTATTTTTGAGAAACTGCGGATTACTTTGGAGGCAGCTGGCAGCTAATTTAAGGTACCGGGGAAATCTCTTGCCGCTGCCATCTCCAGGACCGGTTCCGTATGGAAAGAGAAGAAGCTAGACGCCAGAGGGGATGACTAGTGTATTCTGTACAGAAGAATTGGAGTGAAGGTGGAAGGAGGTGATTGCCGGTTGAGTACGCCTCTGCACCCGAAAGGGGCAGTGTCCAAATTTTGTGAACATAGCAGTCATCACGCTGTCTACAGAGTGGTTTTGTGTGGCTTTTCCGCGAAGCTTATTGACCATACCATGGTAGGCAGCCAGGAGTGCATGCACACGTGCTAGCAACCGTGGAAGGCAATGGTTCGCACGGATTGGGTCAATGTCACCTAACAGGCCTCAGCGATGAGCCAGCGATCTTCGATCAGGACTACGGTGACGGTACCAAGCCACACTTGCAAATTGTATGCGCTCGAAAGTCTCGCTGAAAACTGCAACCATATGAGCTGCTAGCTGTTTCAATCAAGATTTCCTGTTCGAAGTTTTCCACCAAGTGTTAGCGTCCTGCCTTTCCTACACTAAGCCTTCAGGTTTGCCTGCATATCTGAAGAAGCCAGGGGGAAGGGCACGGCTGGGTAGTGTGTACACGTAAGACTCACGAACGCAACGTTTGGCTGCCACATTGCTCCAGCTTATTTTTCCTGGGTTCCGCATCAACAGCAAGTCTACCTCTATTAACTTCAAACCTCCAATCCTACGCAGGACCTGGCTTGACATTCGTAGGGTCTGACCAGACCTTTATCTATCGCGGCAGATGAGCATACTGCCGGGTGCCAGCAGTGAAAAACCTTATTTTTGAGTAATTAATACGCAAATGATCCCCAAAGATAAAGGTTTTTACGGCCATTAGCGATCGCAGCGCAGGCGATCCAGCCAACATCCTCTCCAGTAAGACTATCTGAGGCAGATGCGTATACTTCCAATTCTGATAGGCGTGGCCATTTATGGTGGCTAGATAGGGATTGTGTTACAATGACTCTGAGGGAAAGGAGACAGACTCAAAGGGATGCTGTTTAGAAGCCCCAACGTGGGGCAAGCTGTGGGCCAGCACGAGCGCCTTTTCGCCAGCTTACGGTGGCTGTGAATGAACAAACGTCATGAGTCATTGGTGGTTTGATCGGTCGATTGGCCGCCTATGCTTGGCTGTGCCGGAAACAGGTTGGAAACTGTGAACACGTGCTTGGTGTAGTGCCGTAGCTGGAAGGCACAATAACCTCCCTCAGACGCTTATCAAATTGAGCAATCAACAGTGTGGTAAAGGATTAAATGAATGAGTAAATTCAGCGTAAATGCAGGTTTGAGAGCCTGCCGAAAGAGACAAATCCTGCTCTAAACGTAAGCAAGGCTCATGCTGCAACCTGTGCAGGAATACAGTTGGGACACCAGGCAGAGGGTGTGTGGCATGATCTGGCCAAAGTATGCCGGTGAGTTGGGAGCTTGATAGGAAAGGGACAGGGCGTGTGAGACACAGTACATCGCAGTGAACGCTGAGCTAGATGAATCCGTTAGTAAAGAGTTCCAACGTTGTCTGTGCTTGCAGATGTGAACGATTGTAGGGCCTGTCAAAGGAAGAGGATGTTGATCGAGTTAGGCAAGGAAACTGAGAATCTCGGAAAATATGACAAGTAAGGATGTCGATGACTTGATAACAAGTGTCCGAAAACGGAGCAAACCCCTGGTGTCGGCCCGGTCGAAGGACTGTTGTAACAATAGGGTTGGGATCGAGCAAATGGGGCATGTTGATAGCATCGTCCTACTTCGTGATACGATATAAAAAACCGGTTGGTGTGACTAACTTCAGTCATCCCAAATATCCTTTCTAAACATCAAGTGTATTTTCTTGTGTCATTTTATTAGGCATTAATTCGAATTTACCGACATCCTATCATGAAATAAGATTGGGGTCATCACCGTAGAAACCAGGTCTTGGTTCTTTTCCAAGCAGTCTCTTAATGAGTGCTAGCACTCGTAACTCCTTCTCAGGGTCTGACAAATGACTTTTACTGTCAGTGTATCTTCTCACGCAAACATACAAATACCGACATGGCAATCTGACTAGCCGTAAAAGTACAAATCAGCAACACGATCACCTGCTTTCTCCAGCCACCTTTGCCCCTGTATTTCTCCTGCTAACTTCAGCCGCTCACGCTGACCACAAAACTACCCTTGGCAAGCATCTCATTCAATTAATTTAATTATCTTTTTTCCATCCGGATACTTAACCCAAACTCCGATATAGGAAGCACACATTTTTAATGATCCAGTCCCGAGTGCGCGTTGCAATTCTGCCCCTCTGGCCTCTCGCGACTACTCGCACGTGCACGCTAGTGGCGGCCGATGCGGGCTTTTCTAACAGGCCGATCATCCACAAGACTGACTCACATGTGACCACGCTGGAGACGCTGGGACAACTGCACACGAGTTCACTCTTAGCACACCGGCCTCACGGCACCCGACGTGCGTTCGTCGGGTTCCAGAATTCATCAAACCTGTTTTCCAATGTTTCTGTTACGGAGGCGAAATCCCTCGTGCACTTACGGCAGTCGCCAAAGAGGACAGACCAACTGAGCCATGGCCGCAGTCCAGGCTCCCCCGGTGCGTCACGCACACATGCATGCCGCCCGCGCCGTGCGTCGAGTAAACCAGACGACTACCCTCACGCCGGGGGCAGTGACCGTAGTCGAGATGAGTCTAGAATGCCTGATCGCACACTATGCGCTAGGAATATTCTGGTTAGACCAGAGCCGTATAAATATGCCAGAGTTGACACGCTAAAGGACACCACCGACCCTGCAAGCCTCGTTGTCTTTGTGTGCTCTTCAATAAAGCTTTTGCCTTTCAGAAGCGCTCTTTTGGCTTCTTCTGCCTACAAGTCGGGTCAGAATAATTTGGGCTATAAAAGTTTTGTGCAGAATATAAGTGGCGTCTACTACTGCTCTTCTCCTCTCCTCTGGCATAGCATCAACTTCTCTTGTTCTCCGTTGCCGATGGTGATAAGTGCAACAGTGGACTTAGGATATCAGGTGGATATTTTTTGTAGTTTACAACTAATTTCTTCGAACACTTAGCTGACAAAACTTTTTTACCTACGATGCGCGATTTTATCGCAAAAAAATCGTAGACATGGCGGGTATATATTTAAGGCCTTTTTTCGAAATGAGAGATGTACTATAACTTATCCTGGTGTCCATATCTTGCTTATATGTTAAGTCCTTTAGGTTGACGGATGTTTTGATCCGTGTATATCAAAATAAACGTGCTAGTATCTGAAACAAGCCCTATGGTTCAATTCAGACGGTGCGTGAAATCTGATGTTCGCTAATTTTTCTGAACATATGCCTGGTAGTATTTGGAATATTTTCTCAACTGAGATAGCTTAAACAGTTCTTTTTCAAATGAAACAAATGCCACGATTATCAGTGCATGGCCGTACGACTAATGAAAGAGATGGCTCTTAGCAAAGACCAATCTTCATTTTTGCCATTGTAATTTCAGCAGAAAAACGGAGAATCACATTTCCCTTTAACCCTGACTGAGCAAACACAGGAAACTCACACCCTCATTCCCAGTCACATAAAACCCTCAAGGCCATAGACATCAAAAGACGATCCTGCTTTTAGTTAAGACCCATTTCCTGGGTTGTCTTTTAAATAACACTTCTTAAAATTTGAACTGCCTTTGGTAGTATGTGCCACAGAAAAGTGCTCAGACAGCACGTTGATTCGATGCACACCGTGATTACGTCAAAAGACAAAGAAGACTACAAGGATTACGTCAGCTTATCAGCTGCCTTTAGCCAACGCCAGGTGTTACAATGCCCGCACTTAGGACCCTAGATTTATTAACTAGAAGTCCGACATATCAACGTACGTTATCCTATCTCATTTTCTATGCGACACTGCTTGCTGAACGGAGCCATTCAGTCAATAAAAAAAATGGGCAAGATCTCAAAGTTTTTAGCAGGACAAAGTTAATGATAAATAAGTACATAACAAATAACTAAATTTGACAATAATTCTCTGGATTTAATGCATGAAAACGAATGACATATAGCAGGCAAAACCTGCAATATATTCTTCCCATGAAACAAAAATATAAATATTAAATAAATTACTATTTAAAAAATATAATATATGTACTCTGGAGTTGATCCCATAAAGCAAAGAGAGACTGGAATGGCCATTTCTGGCTTGTTAGACGTCATCAGCCAGTTACACTCAAGCTCAAAGTTTGGAATCCCCGAAATTCGAACCGGCGAACTTTGGCCATTGATTTAACGCTCTACTTCGGCACGGCGGGCTCGTTGCTTTATCGGTTGTTTTCGGTGATATGATGGAACTGGGGGTGTTCATCCGATCTATCTGATTTGGGCATGGACTTGCTCTGGTATGCCCTGAGGCCCGTGCATGAATCATTTCAGGCTGTCGCTTACCAAACTTGGATATATGATGAGGTGGATCTGACAAAGCAAAATCGGATAGATCAGATGAACACCCCAGTTCCATTATACTCCTGAGTACAACAGGCCATAGTGCCGATGAAGAGTGTTAAGCTTAATTACTAAAGGCCCTGGTTCGAATCTCGTTTATTCCAACCCTTGAGGTGGTGCAAGCCTGGCTGATGATGGCTTACAAGCCAAAAATTACTATTTTGGTCTCCGTTTGGTTTGTGGGATCCACTCCATCATACATATGAGTTAGCTAAGCGACAGCCTGAAAGCAATCACGTACGAGCCTCAAGACACACCGGGAGAAGTATATGCCAAAAATCATATATATGCTATTCTTTAAAATATATTATATTATCAATATTACTAGAAGACTACTATTAACATGAAATTTCATTCCATTCCATACCCTACTACTTATAGCGTTAGGTATCTGTGATAAATCCTGCGCGGAATTTTTGAGAATGTGAAGCAAAATTTTCGCGTGTAAACAGTTAGCTTTAAAAAAGGGAAATATCTGATGAATCCATGCCTAGATAAAATAAAATGGCATGTGATAAAACATATTCATAATTTATCTAAAACATCTAAGCCGCATGCACCTTTCGCACGTTCCTATTTCCTCGCCATTCACTGTTAGATATCTTTTGGCTTTAGTTGTCAGTATTTGAAACCTCTTTCATGTCATTAAATCTTTGTTGTTGAATTTTAATTTCCAGTATTGCTTTTATATCAAGTGCGTATGCATTCATAATTATAGGTTAGACAAATATTTGTACTAACTGGCTTTGATCTCTTTAAGCTGGCTTAAACATTTCCTAAAAAAATACCAATAAACCATTCGGGTATTTTAGGGAGGGAATTCTGCTAGCCCTTTACATCGATTATTTTTTCTGTTTCGAAAAATAAGAATAGGTAACCCAGTCAGTTACTGGGCAGATTTTGACTGACCAATTTTGTCTCCTTCGGTTTTAATAATTTAAACAAGTTGATTTTTCAACTTTGAATTCCCAATAGGTCCTAAAGTAAGTAAGGGTCTTTTATTAAGAGGTCCTGATCAAAAAGTAGGCAAATTTCTTTTTTTTACTAATTTGATGATATTTATAGTTTTTGCACCCAAAATATAACCCTTATCTTCATAGAATATTTCCTTAAGGGGTGTTTCATTACACAGACAGCAACAAATAAAAATAATAATTCAGCGAAAAGGCTCACTTGAGCACAATTAAAAACACTCAGAAAAGTTACAAAAAGACAGAAATCTGCAAATTATAATTTTTTCAAACAGAATTTGTTCCTCTTTTTCAGATACATCCTTACTTCTTTCAACTTATTAGCATTAACCTTAATTGAATCTATTTTTTTTCAGCGGGAAGTTATTTGGAAGGTTTCATGCTCCTATTGTATATTATTTTGTCGCACAACCTACAGAATAATGAATTTTATTCTGTGCAACTAAAAAGCACAGAATTTTACTCAAATATCCGGGAATCCCTACTTCTGCAAAAATTCTGCGTGTTTTACTTCTAGAAGTCTGATTCGTTATACAGCACTCTCCAGTAAAAGGCTTATAGACTTCGCGTTGACTTAACAAATCAAAATATCAAAATTAAATGTACGTTAAACTGCCTAATTCAAGTTCAACTATGATATTGCATGAGGAAGTCATCCACTGTACGCTTTTGATGAAGTTGCTCCGCACCCGTTAATATGGATACAGGATCAAATACAAAATTTAAAATTACTTGAGATTTTTAGCACACGAGCTTATTAGAAAAATGAACGCATATGTGTGGACCTTAACTAGCATAGGGGGCGTTTATCTTTTCACAGTTGTCCTAAAGGTCCAAAAATGCAGAATATTAGGTGAATGAAGTGGTCATGCTCTTCTCCTTTAACCATCCTAGCGATGTTTTTCATGGCGTAGATAGAAAGATCCAAAATAAAAGAACTGACTGACAAAATGTGCTACGACAGCTATAATGTTAAAAATATATCTTTCTTATCATGAGTTAGAGAAAAAGCAGATGGTTAATGTTTTTGAAGGAACATACCTTGGACTTTCTCCGCAATGTATGTCAGGGTTTGAAGACTGTATAAACAGCAAAATTTAATGGATCCATCAATTTCGAGAGTGCTGTTCAGTTGCTTCCTTTCATTGCATAACGTGAATGAACGTCAGAGCAAAAACACAATTGAATTCATACAGAAAAAATCGATAGAAAATGGCAAAGTCACTGAAAATGGCCAAAAGGCAATCGATAAAGCTGAAATTAACGAATATTCCGATATTTTTACTGGTTGTTCTTCTGCTCTATTGAAGTGGTTTGCGTAACTGCAAATACCCTGTGACTCTGGGGTTAATCGCAGAAAACGTATGCGGGTTGTTGGAAGCGAAGCCACTGAAATATACCTTATTGCATATTTTGTCGACTCCGTTAGACGCTGATCAATCATTTAGCCTATTTTATCGTTAACCAAATGGCCACTCCATAGCACGGAGTTAACACATTTTAACAACAGCAAAAGCCATGGCCATTTAAGTAGAAAAGTCAGTCATACGCAACCAAAAGGAGATTTGTCTGGAAAACACGTATTTCAACCCGAATAAATAATCGATCTAGACCAGTACTGCTTAGCTTAACAACTTAATTTGCTCATCCTCGCCATCTGACGATGCCACGTATGCATACCTCGACAGCACTTGTATTCATCAACCACCATATCCAATTCTAACACCCTCTTAAACCACCACTGGCCCCAAACACTCGAACGTTTTAGCCTACTGGGCTCTTATTTACGAAATCTAAGCACCGGTTTGTTCAAATGGATAAGTACTATGAAATTGTAGCGAAAGTTTAAGCTAACTTCTAAAGCTGGCTTTCAAATATAGGTCCAAACAGTGTATCTAAAAATTGCTGACAGTATCCATTGAGGAATGCCACGTTAGGCAAATATTTAATTACTCAAAGGAAATGCCTAAACTTAGTGTCAAAGCACTGGAGTTGTTAACACTAGCAAACAGTGCAACTAGCGCAGGTCATCAGTGCTCATTTAACTGCTTGAGCAGACCATTTGAAGGGTCCTTGGAGAAATATGGGTTAACTGTGGTACGTCAAAGACAGCGCGGAATCTGACCTCCTCAGAGAGGTAAAATGCTGCCACAACTCTAGCCGGACATTTCCTTTGGCTTTTGTTCTACAAGGACTTCAGATGCCCACTCCCAATAATTAAAAAAAACCATGCAACTAGGCCACTTATCCCCTTTTTCCAACCCCATGCACAATACTTATGGGAATAATGTCCCCTTTACGAAAGATCATCATTCAGTAAATTTGCATATGCCGGCTGTCTGCCTATAAGGTTTGTAGACAAGCAAGGGGTGTGTGCAACAATAAAAACTTCCTAAGGCGACATCGTCGTTTAGTAGTGCCTCTAGGGCATTGTAACTCCGCCGTAACGAGATTAGGTGACCACTTCCTCCAGGTTTGTTAGTTCGGCAGGATGCAAATCATCTTTTGAATCTATTATCTCGGCACGCACTGAAAGCAATTGATTCCCCATGTTGCAGAGCCAAAAGAAGTTTAAGGCTTTTAGTACATTTTGAAGTATTGAGGCCGATAAACAGCTGCGAGAAGAACGGAAAGATGTTTATTGGCTGTCCTTATGTTAGCTCACGTATGAAATGGTTTTTAGAATGGAAATGTTTTTAAGTCACTAGAACTTCATTAATCGTTAAGATAGGTGTAACTTTATGATATAATTTGAGTAAATCAAGCCGCATATAAAAAGTGGGTAGTTTGAGGTACCGTAGTATGTCTGTCTCATGAAATGTTAACCAAAATCCTGAAAACGATTTTGCTGGTCTCAGAAATTGTTTACGTGGGATTGCTATAATATTGAACATACAGCTATTTCCCAAACTGTTTCTTTCATGGCAGGATGCGGAACTTTAAAAATGCTTCTTTCTGACCGCCTCCGAAATCGATACTCCATAAAAATGACAAATTATACATTGCGCATTTTTCTAATTTTCTTCCAATTAAATCCATGACAATGCACAACTTTTTTCTTGTGTGCGTTTGTAAGCAAATAACGCCTTCTTTAAAGTCTAAAATTATATAGGGGATATCTTTCGGTTCAATAATACTGCTGAATTTTCTATATAACTACCAACCCTACCTAAAATTAAACTCGTATTCAAGATTTCCAAATAACATTTTCTGCCCAATGAACGAGCATGTTTTCGAGACGTCAGCATAAATACAATTTGGAACCAGCACTTTCCCCACTTATTCTTCCTCTTTCGGAGATGATGAATACGATTTTTTAAATAAGGTGTTATCACTTCAGAAGGTTTTATGCTTTGAGGTAAGTGTAAATGTTTTTTCGAAAAATATTTTCGAGAAACCAAGACGCAGTCTTTCAAATAAGCGTTATTTTGGCTGCCTACAATATTTTATCGAGTAAAATATGACAGCCTAATTATTGCGACTTTTTATTTGGATTTTCAAAGCCCGCATATGCTCCAATATTTTCTAAGTATAAGGCACGACAACGTTCTTGTTTACATTTCTATCCGATTTATTATCAGCCAAAACTATGAAATTGGTTTTTAATTGGAAACCCCTAATTATGTAGGCATGTAATCTAAATTATCATGCAAGACAATCACAATATATTTTTGGTATGTCAGGATGTCGACTGTCAAACAAGGGCCTTCCTGGCCGTCCACAAGTCTGGACTCTGTAACAAGGATAAGAGGGGAAACATGCATTTACTGTTTGGATTGCTATTATCATATAAGTTGGAGCATACAGTATGGCGAGTGCCGCAAGCAACCAATTTATTACTGGCAAACATTAGAACCGTGAGATATGTGTATTTCTGGGTAATTTGCCTTTGTCAGTCGCGGACACCTGACTCCAGTATAGCCACAGAATCTGCTGCCAAGCTCGAGTTTTGTACCTGGGACCAATGATCTAGAGATGATTGTCCTATCCACTGAGCCACAGGGTCAACGTTTTGCCAGTTGTCGATTGGGACATAAATGTGGGCATAGCTGTACTCCGATCTGGTCCAGGATTCACTAACTCTGGTTGCTTCGTCTGGCGAGCCGCACACACTTCAGCTTTATTCTCAGTGGCGAAACAATTATGTTACCCGCTAACTCTAAGTAACCAATGTATTACTGGCAAACATTAGGACCGCGAGATATAAGTATTTTTGGGTAAATTCCCTTCATCAGTCACGGACACCTGACTCCAGTATAGCCGCAGAAACTGCTGCCACGCTCGAGTTCTGAACCCGGGACCAGTGAGCTAGAGACAACCATCCTATCCACTGAGCTACCGGGTCGACGTCTTGCGAGTTGTCAATCGGGACATAAATGAGTGCATAGCTGTTCTCCGATCTGGTGCAGGATTCATTAACCCTGGTTGTTTTGTCTGGCAAGTCGCTGAAATATCGCTGCAAGCAACATTCTGCAATTGGTCTGTAGACCGGTAATGACTCGCAAACAAATATTGAGTAGGTTTGCAATACTGTTAAGCATGCAATCCAATTTCAATTATTTTTAGTTGCGCTAGGATGCCGACTCTGTGATAAGCCTGTCTGACCGCTGCGAAATCGTTTATTCTGTCAAAATAGCTACTTAAATAGTATGCATTTTTATCATTGACTTTGCCTTTATAAATTCAAATGGAAAGCAGGCACGACAAAATCCTCCTTGGTGCTGATTTGATAGCACATTACGCCTTCTTTAACTTTTTCTTAAAGGAAGGGTTTTCTTCGGTTTAAAAAAAATTTTTAAAATTGCCAAATGATTTTAAAACCTACCGACTGATAGAACTGAATTTAAGTTTTAGAAACTGAATGCCATTTTCATTCTTGTTAAGGACAATTACGTAATTGCCTCCGGTCTGAGGAAGTGATTGCATAGCTGTCATAGAATTTCACAAGGGACATGGATCATGCTGCATATATCAGGGGCAGCATAAGTAAATTGGCGGATTCGATGTACTATGAAGTAAAACCGCACAATTGTAAAAGACCGGAAACTAGAATTTTTTAAACTGAAGGAAACGAAATCGGATGCTGTCCTCCAGCGAGTAGCGACTCGACTGGCTTCTCAGAGTCCTGGCCAGGCCGCAACTTTAAATATTGAACTATCGATTGAGTCCCCGTTTACGTGCGCCGCCTATATGCGCATCAATAGCCTGGTGTGAGCTCGACTCGTTGCCTGCATGCTGGCTGCCTGCTTGCGTGTCTGTAAGGGCGACATCGAACATGCTGTACATCAGACTGTATAGTTAGTCATGTGAGTGACTTTTAACTGCCCTCATTGATCTCTAGCACTTAGTACATTGCATTTATTGTCTGTAGAAAGCAGCAAACTTGGGAGATTCTCTGATTGAAGGTGGATCAGATGGGGAGCTATTGCAGCTTACTATATTCGCTGCAACGTCAGAGAACTTTATCACACTTCTGCAGGCGTAATGCGAAAATGATTTCCACCCTAATTTCGTCTCGGCTATCATGCACTCAACCCAAGTTTTCAAGAGTTACTGCCCAATTCCAGACTGGGCGTCACGCCGTATCACAACATCGTGAAACAATGTGTCCTCAGCCTTATCACAAATAGCATCCCGTGTCCCTACCCCCTTTCCTCTTTGTTCGACTATTAAATCGGCTCACTCTCACGGTGTCGGTATGAGACCAAAAAGTCATGCTAATTAACCTATTATCGCAGCGATGGTGCTTTTATCGTCCTTGTCCAAGGACCCTGAAGCTGGAATTCCCGCTTCTATGCATACTACTTTCTATATTTTATTCATTACTACAATGGATAATACTTCAATTGTCTTTTCCGAAATCAACTGATCAAAAACCGAAACCCAAGGTGAGTGCGCTACTTTAAATACGGTTATGCCTCCCGCCCGTAAGCTTAGTGCTGTGTTGAAACTTGGTGAAGCAAGGTATGTCTTCCTCTATGCTAATCAAGCTTTTCGTTAATGCAGTCGACATGACAGAGTGGAGTTTCTGAAATGTTTATCATATGGTTCCAGTTCCTTCAGGCTTTAAGTATTTTGAACTACACAACAGACATTACTGTTATTTTGACCTATACTCAGTGACCACGCAACTCAATTTTAAGCAAAATTCTGAAACACATGTTCGATAAGGAGATCTTACCTAAAAGGGGCTGTTAAGTATATTTCATAGGAAACACTTGCAAGTAGTATCGTTCCTTGTACTCATATAGTAGGATAGCACTGAGCTTGTACGTTAAATACTTAACGAATAGGGTATTTTTAAGTTTAAAAAGAATTTGCAATTTCCGAATAATTTTGCAACCGATTCGATTTTGCATTTTTATTTCGGATTTTCGGTCTACAGGCCGTCGACTTTTAAAACAAGGAAAATAATAGTTTTCCATAAGTCATACAAAAGAAATATGAAGTCTTAAATATTTCATACACTTAAGAGGGAAAAATAATGAAAGGATAGCAAATTGATTTAATTTAAGTATATACGTGTGTGGTTTGGAAAAGTGAGGAAAACTATGAACTATGGACAATCTACAATATAGTTAGCAACTCTTTGGCATATTGAAAAAGCAAAACAGTTAGCGTGAGACCTCACTCTTCTAGCTTTACATGTGAACTTGTGTTTTTACACTGTACTGATGGTTTGCATAGGCGGCTTTTGAAGGCTGCATGGCTTTTTACTCTCGTTGTTAAATCGTCTTACCTGAGAAAATAAATAATTTGATCCAGGCTATTACTGCAAAGGTCTGTGCGTTTAACGAGACACTATCTGATTCATTCCGCTAAATTATTATGCACTGCTTTCATAACCCTTCTGATACATCAAATTTATAAATCGCGAGCGTGTATAACCCCTAAAAAGGGTGCAAACAGATTATGGATGCTGTCCGTGACGTTTATGCCTTGGAGGTTGTTGCTATAATTTATGGTTGACATTTAAATTACATCAAATCTGCGTAAGCTGATATAAAGCTTTTTAAAGCGTCACCTTTCTTGAAAGTGACCTCAAAAGCGGAAAAACTGACGCTTGAGGCATGGTACTTAGACGCCAATGCTGTCAACAGGCATCTGTACCTCCCGCGGCCTTCAAAGTCATACGCCATTACGTTAGAAAAGGACCAGGCCTAGTCAAACCGAACCTAGGTTTGCAAGCACAAACGGTTCCGTGACAAAAGCATCGGACGAGGGAGCAGGATTATCAGCATGCTCTATCGTAGGGACGGAAAAAAACTTAGTTGCCGTCAACTTATGCCAAAATCCACGCGCAGGTCCACGCAGCGAGCGCAGACAAATCGAGCAGCCTATGATCAACACATTACAGCCACAACTTTTAATTGCTGACCGGTAGAGTCAGTTCTGGCTTAGACAAAGGACAGCCAGCCTAGGTCTTTGAATAAAATAAGCAGAAAAAGATAAACATTCTGAAGAACAAACATGATGTATAAGAACTAAAATAATTTATTCAGTTAGATAAGTACAAACTTAGTTTTCATCTAAACCTTCTGTGAGGCTCTTCATAGATCCTTCAAATTTGGTACATTCCCTCCACTTCTAAGTGTAACTTCAGGAGAATATATAGAATACACAGCTCTTGCTCACATTACAGTGATTTTTCGTTTCTATGGGGGGCCTCAATTCGTGTTTATGCATGATATATGAACTTTTTTATTCTTGTAGATGGTTAAACATCCGCTTACTTAACTAAAAGTAAAATGGGCCCATCTAAAATTTGATTTCGATAGATTTATCCTCCATAGGCATCCAACTTTTGGCATGCCAATGCCACTATCTTCTTATATCTCATAAGCCCATTTAATTGAAATCCAAAAAATAAAGACTAAACGCCTGCTTATATTATTCGCTACCTTCGTATCAAATCGAACCCTCAACCATTAAGTAGTTGATATCTATATTATCCTATTATACTACAGTTTCTATAAAAGAAAATAGCAAGAAAAAAAGGCAAGGTATAGGATAAGATGTATTTTGCCACTCGGTATTCATATTAACTTTGTGGTTGATGATGTACTGCGGTGGGCTCGCTTTGGTGTGTCTACAGTCCTCTCGAATCGTATTCTGTGGAATTCTTCTCCTCCTGTTCATTTCGATTTGGTGACTGGCCAATTTTTATCCGATAATCTGTGGAACGCACGTATGGTGAACATCTGATATTCTTTATTGAGGCACACGTTATTTTGACGTGTCATGATCTGGGTGTCATTCATTCACAATCAGTATTGCCACCCCCAAGATGACAACGGAATAAAGCGCATTGACTTTTAATGCTCTCTAAAATTCAAATAGTTGGACCAGAAAGTTCGTTGCAAATTGCCCTCCATTGCATTGATTTGGTAGCAAACCACGTTTTCTCCGAATTTTAACAAGAGGGATCTGTAGCTTAATGTTTTTAAAAGTTTTTCGACTCTGGTTAACTTCAAGTCAGGTCTGGCATTGCACGGAAGTTTCCCGGCCTCAAGAATCGTAGACTAACAAAATTTTTTTCCAATATAGGAGTTAAGGAACTTACTATTTTCAATCAATGGAATTGATCACTGATTGTGTTTAAAATTTTTGGGGGCGGGAATAGCATTAGCATACCGTATCCGTCAGTATCCGTCAGCATACTTGGAGCAAACGATAGAAGCCCTTAAAAACTAAATTGAAACGGCACAGGAATGCATAAATGTAGTGAATATGCAAAAATGATTGCAGATTGCTTTTTATGCAAGAATGCATAAAATATTTTAAAAACATGAATCGTTAAAAAGGTGAGGTGTTTGTGAAGTAGCAGCGTAGAACATGTTCACTGCATTTCCACAATGGACTGTTCACGAGGACAAACTTTAATGTAAAAATAAGGTCTACTGAAATGCAGGAAGTAGTATATATATAGTCGAATTTTGAACCAGTTGGTTTTCTACAAATTCTCTCAACTATGAGTTGCGAAAGGGGACGGCTCGGTTATATGTGCACCAAAATATAATTAATAAAACCTCAGAAATACCTATCAGGTGCACTAAATTCTGTCAGGGTTACGCTACGTTACGAGTAGGAGGACAGCTAAGAGTAAAAATTCGCTCAGCGCGCAATAAGCGAATAGCACTGGCGGCTTCCAGTACGCGTTATCAAAAGGCGTACAATATCTGCTACTTATTTTCACATAGGTATCGAAGTCTGCGCAATCTACTGTGACGATGAAGCTGGCAGCACAGGGATGCGTAAGGCGTGCAACGAAATTTTTATCAATAATTGCAATAAACAGTGAATAAAGTTTTCGGTTACATGGTAAGGCCAGTTGCGCGGTCTTTCACGTCTTAACTCATACCTGCACCCAAGCTTAAAAGAAGCATGTAACCCGAGATCGGTGTGCTATGTGGGAATATTTACGGAAATAAAATCATCAACGAAAATAAGCCACATTTTATTTCTGTAAATGTTCTCACCCAACACGCCGATCTTGCCCATTAGCACAAGCTGACATAGTGTGCAATAGCGAGTCGACAGCAAAACCACACAATTATTGATTTTCTACACGTTCAAATTTTAGTTGTTTTGTGCACACGCCAGACTTACCCACTTCATTTGTTGCTGTTTTCTCATCTCTGACGATGGACTTCTGCAGGAGCCCGAAAGCTCAAACCAATAAAATAATGATTCCGGTAAATTTTTCATATACCTAGTGCATCAGTTTTCTCGCATCCCAAACGCCATGCAGTTACATGAGCATCTTTTTTTTGTTATTATAATCATTTTTCGTCAAAATGCAATCAAAAAACATCAGGCATCCAACACGATTATCGAACAGTAGCCTTTTGGTTTTACTTGGAATCGGACCGACTTCGTTTATGAGTAATTGGCATACTACGCACTGGTCGTGGCAAGCAGACGATATTTTTCAAATTAAACGTCACAAACACTCAAAGATAACTGGCTAACTAGAACCTTTAATATATATATATATATACATATGTATATGTAGACAAACATGAGATAATAAAGGCCGACATATCAGTGTTCCGGACAAAATGTTGAAAATTGATAATAACAATGAAAAACTGTTTAGTTATTTCGATTTGCAATGCTTTTCCTGAGAAGGCAAGAAAATTTTGGATTCCATGGTGAAAAGTGTTTGAAATTATGCAAAATCAGTCTTCCATTGCTTCGCAGAGCAGAATAAAATCCTCTCTTTTCAAATTCCACATTCGTAACCCATTTATCTCTAAGAGGATTTCTTGAAAGAACAGTGAGAATATTTGTATGAATCAAAAGTTATTTATCCTGCAATGGCAATTTCCGTTTATTTACACAAACTTCCATGAAACGAGGAAATAATTTCCTGCACACTGTGCGTTTGCATACACTTGGGATCCGTGCACAGTTCCTGTAGGCATACAGCGTCCAAGGAAGCGCAAAGGAACATTCCATTTCAATCTTTAATTTCTTTTAAAAAACATTTTGAGGAAAACGGGATTTGCAGCTGCTGGAGGGCAACTAGTGTGTTAGCTGTCCATTCTTCTAACTTTAAGGCATACACTTATTCCGCATTCCAGAGTAAAAGGAACAAAAACTTTCATCAGCCTAAAGTTAAAAGTCACGTCTGCAGATACGAGGACGCGCAGGAGATGCAGGGCAGCGAACGCATTTACGTATATATGAAATATCTGAATTATTCCGTGTTCAGTTCATGCATTCACAAACAGGAGTTGGCTTTTAAAAATTTTTGCTCATAGAGTATTCCGTTCATATTCCCATGGTTAATATTAGAAGTCAGTTTATGGCAAAAATTGTTTTCAGCAACTCTTTATCAGACCAAACGTTTGCAAGGGAAATTAACGCTGTACATAACAATTTCAGTTTGAACACGTAGAAAAATCAATAACTAGTTAAAACGGGCGCTGATTGGCCACCGCGAACTATGTAAGTTTGCGCATGTAGGCCATGTCAGCGTGATGGTTGAAAGACTGTCGCTAGCTGGTAGGTGCGAAATCCTATCGCCATCCGGTGTCGGTTTACGCCATGGAAGTGATAAAGCTTGTGTCAGAGTCTTCTGACAACACAGCACGGGATTTGCTAGTCTTATAGCTACTGCTGCTGCTGTTGCATGCATCCGCTTGCGTAGGCCTGTGGAAAAATTAGCTGGCGTCCTGTAGACAACCTGAAAGGCTTCGTCAGTATCGACTCGATGGTTCGTATCGATAAGATGTGCGAGAATAGCACTCAAAATCAACCTAGTGTCACCTTTACCACGCCAGGTCAGTATGTGCTCACGTACCCTCTTTTCCAGACGCCTCGTTGTACGGCCGATCTATCCCGCTCCACAGGAGCATCGATACTAACGAAACCTTTCAGGTTCTCTACAGGACACCATCTAATTTTTCCAAAGGCCTACGCAAACGGCTGCTTGCAGCAGCCAAAGCAGTAGCTATAAGGCCAGCAAATCCCATGCTGTGTTGTCAGAACACTCTGACACAAGCTCTTTCACTTTCATGGCCTAAACCGACACCAGGTGGTGATAGGATTTTTGCGCCTACCAGCTAGCGACAGTCGCTCAACCATTACGCTGACATAGTCCGCATTGGCCAATCAGAGCCCGTGTTAGATAGTTATTGGTTTGTCTACCTTTTCCAAATTTAATTGTTACGTTCAGCGTTAATTTCCGTTGCAAACGTTTGGTCTGATGAAGAGTTGCTGAAAACAATTGTTTGCCATAAACTGACTTCAGAGAGTATTGCCGAAAATCATATTTTAGTCGCGGACGGCTGCTTGCATGATTTGGCGTGACAATTGACCTAACAAGAGATCCATGCAAGGATGAACCAAGAAAGTGAAGCTTAAAATGTTAAATTTTCAAATCAAAGGAGTTGCCTAAATTACATAAATGTTATATCCTTGATTTTAAAAAATGCAGTAGTGAGATATTAAGCGAGACGTTGATATTCGTTTTAAATTTGCTAGGCTAACCTCTTATTGGTCACACTTCCAACAATTATCGGTTTCACCTCTGAGGGTGTACGTGCCTACCAGGTTAAACGAGTCGATGGGAAACAGGGTGCGACATTTAGTAAGCATATTCTCTCTGCGTGCGGGTACGCAGATTTATTTGCTGATTCGCCATGTGCGTTGACCTTTTTATTTACTAAACAATCGAGATCACACCAATGGCAACTAGTTGACTTCGAATACTGAAGAATGATGTATCCAAGTCGATAGTCTGACCCCAATAGCCTGGCAACCGGCCTCCGCACAAGTCACAAGTAGCTGACTTTCGAATTCGACCCAGATATTTCTAAGGGAATGAAAACTTAAATATCACCCCTATGACAGCCGATCTTGTCCAACTAATAAGAGCACATTCTTACTCGTTAGATCCGACTTAATTAGTCGAAATACGTGAACGTTCACAGATTCTCGTTGATGAATATTTACAGATTGCTGACAGAAACCACTCGTCCCGGGCTAATTCTCAAGCCTTGCATGCAAGACCGATATTAATTTAGGCATATGAACATTGTCAGCAAAGATGAGGGAGAATGGAAGTGCTATTCCTGGTTGATGATGGCTAATAAGCCAGAAATGACTATTCCCGCCTCTATTGCCTTTGTTAGTAAAATGTATCCATAGATCCTAAGATGTTCGTTAAAATGTAAAAATGGTTGTTCATGGGAGTATTTACCCCCCCCCCCCACCCTCTCCAGTACTACAGGTGACCTTGCATTTAACTCCAGAGGTACTTAATCCTGTTATTAAGCTTAACATGGACGCTTAGTTCAACCCCATACTCTAATGCTGACACTCCTTACCCTAATTTCCCATCGAGTTTGGCGTGCGACCACCTGTACCACGGGGTACATATCACTCTGCCCACAGGAAAATTGCCTAAGTTGCATTCCAATATCGATTGTAATGTGAAATACTCCCCAGTATGCTTATATACGACGCAATGTTTACTGCGGTTAAGAGTCTATCGATAGAAGTTAAGGCTGACAAGGTTAGCCCTAATAGCTGCGATCTTCCAGGCTCATGGTTCTCTTAGGTAATGAGAGAAGACGGTGTGAAAGCCAGAATAGTCTGTATTCTGCAGAAGGATAGAAGAATAGATGGAAAGAGTTTTGACTTTCGAAAGACCGCAGTCTGGCTGCCAGGGTGTCGATTCCGGAGTAACTAGAGCATCAGGAATCGCCAGCGCATGCTTTGTTACGACAGCCAATGAGGCTGATGATGTATAAACTAGGTCGTAGGATGACCTTGAGAGGGCGAAGGCTGTCTAGCGTGAGCTCGTGGTCACGCTGAGGTGTATGTGAGCGTCGGTCAAGGACAGTTAGCGCTTAGCCCCAGGAGGCAGTGGGCGCGCAGGTAGGCTAAATGCGCCATGCGTCAGCCGCTGATCTTGGGGTCCAAGTGACTGCATAAGGCCACTAAAAGTCTTTCCTATTGCATGTTTAGTTCAATTTGCTACTGCGACACACCTTTCGTGGATCAAATCTTGTATTGAAATGTATGCCTAAATTCGGTTATCCCTCAATAATTCGCAGCGCATGCCCACGTGGAACAACTGAGCCTTTATAATTATTCATTCCATCCTGACCTCAATCACCTAATTTCTAAAAGATGCCTAACGCTATTCCACAAGAATTACTGAAAGATCCTCTCCACATTTAGTGGATTTCAAAGCAACTTTTGTTAGCTAAAGTCCTTTGAAGAAATTTGGGTTAGAAAATTTAAAAAAATCAAAGCGGCTCAACAAGTTATATTGCAGCCAATTGTATGTGTTCTACGCGATAGACAGTGAAGTCGGGTCACCTCAGACACGATGGTTAAGCATCTCACCAGCTGGTATGTCTCAGAAAAGTCCATTACGCGCAGAAAAGGGCAAAAACAATGAAAGATCACGAATAGAGGCAAAGTTTCGCATTCGAGGTATTCTTAGAGAATAAGAAGTCGTTTCGGGCACCCGAATTGTAATTTTATTCTTATGAGCCTTCGGGCTCTTGTTGGAGTGTATCGTCAGAGAAAACATCAACAAAAAGCGAGCAATGGTTATAGGGGGTAGAAATCAATCAATTGTAATAGTTAAGGAAGAAGACGAAGAGAAAACTCATTAATTACCAGTTTCGGCCGTGCGTTTATGCCTCCGAAGGGCGACGTATGCGGGCGCCAGCTCTACACCCATTGTGTGAGTTGTCATGCAAGGCTCAGGCTTCAATTAGCTCGCGTCCTGTCTTGCTGTCGGCGTGAGCAATTAGCTTTGTGGCTGCGAGGATAAATTCGAGGCCGGTCCCATAGGTGTGGGCCGCCACTTGTGACAACGCACTACCCCACTTGACAGCCAGTTTATGTTCGTGTGTGCGGGAACCAAACGTTCTTCCAGGCTGCCTGGAGTAATTTCGCGACAGTTTAGACATGTTATGCGATACACTACACCTGACTGATCACTGGGACTTAATCGGTCCTCTATTCATATGATCTGGCCATTCCGGTCCATAGTCCCCCAGCAATGCGCTCGGTCACCTCCAACACATCGTTCATATATGCCTGTGCATGCCATATCGTAGGAGTTGGTTCTGGTCGGGTCCTCGGAGGGTGGGCACGCTGGCGTCAGTTTATGAAGGCTTTCAAATAGCCATTCTACTTAAACTGGTTGCGGGGATATCAGGCCTCCCGTGGTTTTACTTCCAAGTTACTGCAGTGAGTCTGTATTCGTTTGAAAAATTTTCCCACACAACTTCATTTGTGAGCAACAGTATGGTTGCTGTGAAAGCTCAGGAGCTGTGTGGTGCTTGTCACCTTCCTTCTAATCGTTGTTTCGATCTTGCGTACAAGTACATCATCAAGGAAGGGCAGCTGCTTATCCCTTTCATCTTCCCTCATGAATTGGATATCTGGGAAGATCGAGTTAAGGAGATCATGAAAATTCTGAAGCATGTTCTTTATGACGATACCAAACGTGTCATCAACATAATGGCGCCAAAAGATCAGTTTTTATAGGACCAATTCTGCTATTAAACTGGAGAGTGCGGAGCACATTGGAGTTCCCTTGATATGTTCATACGTCGCTCCTGCAAATGATTAGTATGTTATTTGGCAAAATTCAAACAGCCTCATGAAGTGTTAAATTTAGAGCAAAATCTTTATTTCCTCTGACAGCTCCTTCAGCTGGCTATGCAGGACGTCTCGTGCCAAACTCAGTCAAATGGATACGAATAATATCACATCAAAGGAAGCCATCATTTCGTCTGATTAAATCCTTCGGCTATGGAGGTCTGCTAGGAATTTGGAGACTGAGTGGACTGATGCATCAGAGTTTTTGTGGAAGAATTCTATTGTCAAGTACATCTCTGCCGATGGACACCCGCAAGAGCCCAAAAGCTCAGAAGTATAAAATTACAA
This sequence comes from Ligula intestinalis, assembly GCA_036362985.1. Classification (NCBI taxonomy): domain Eukaryota; kingdom Metazoa; phylum Platyhelminthes; class Cestoda; order Diphyllobothriidea; family Diphyllobothriidae; genus Ligula; species Ligula intestinalis. Next base: position 44,372,727 of record JAYGXS010000005.1, read on the forward strand.
TCCCAGTGACCAAAAAGACTTCGTCTCCAATAAGAAGTTTTTTCAGTCGGGCCTGGTGCTTGCTCACTAACTGTCGACAACCAAATATAATTCAATCTATCATGATACGTTAGTATTAATGGACTTTAAGGTAGAAAACGATGAATGAAAGTTGTCACGCATGCTTTCTTTTTGCCCCAACTCCCACCGATAGAGCTGAAACGTACCTGTTTGCCTCCTGATAACGCTAGACTTGTTATCTTACCGTTTGTACCTTTGGTTACATCAATAAAGCCATTCATTTAACTTTTGTACACTGATCAAAACCCTAAAGTTTATTTTTTTTAATTGATTGTCCCATTTTTGGTTAACTATGCTCTTTTTGTTTCCCCAAACTCCCTTTTTATTTATTTGCAGTCCGCATCTTGTTCCCACGTGAACTGACTTTATTTCGCTGTTTTTATGCTTGAAAACTAACGCTGTACTTGCACTATTTATAGTCTTCTAATCCTTTCCAATTGTAGAACCGTGTACATTTTCTCGCTACATTTATTGATGCCGAAATTAGGCAAGAAGAATAAACAATCCAAGTAAGTCAATCAAGAAAGGCCTCACGCAGCTGGTTACAGAGTACGCGATGTCTGCAAAGAGCATGAATACATTTTGTGCGATTTGGGGAGCCGATATAGTGTTTACACAATGCGGCCTACGTGGCACTTTCGCTAATACAGCTTGGCGCGCGGGAGGTTAGAGCTGGGGCCGTAAATGTTGCATGTGCTGCCGAGTCGCATACGTCTGTCAGTCTAATCCCCAACGCCAGCTTAGGCCATTGTACACGGATTTTGTTTACGTGAAGAAAGTGGCGGTGGAATTAGTTGCCGATAAAGATGGAATATAAATCTGGTTTGTTCTAGACTCATTCCTGTGCAAGTGACGGTTGTGCTTATTTCGTAGTACGGCGGTTGATCAGTCTCAGTTTAAGTACCTCAGCTGCGGGTGACTACTGGGTTCCCTACGAATTCACAATTTTTGTCTCCCTTTGAACGAGGAAGAAGACATATCGAGCGACAAATCAATTGATTTATACTTCTGAGCTTTCGAACTTTTCCAGGAGTCCATCTTCAGAGATAAGAAATCAACCAAAAAAGAAGGTACTTATAGTGGCCATAGGCCAATCAACTGTCCAATATCATCAGGTTGCCAAGGTGTTAAAGGCAGTAATCAGCAAGGATTGAGGAGGATGACAATAAGCTGTCAGTGAAGTCGGGGATAATTATAGTGGTGTACGCTTATTATCCATCAGTGGGGCTGGGGTTCATAAACAAAAATTAGTGTGGCGCCTTGCCACCCGGTGGAGGGTCCTGGTCACCCTGCCTCCTCTTTCGGTCAATTCGTTGTGGGGAACTCTTCGCTTGCCATTCTTACGTTTGGTTTGGTTTTGTTTAGTCTTTTTTCCACATAATGGCGCAAGAATTTGTAGGCTGCGGGCAGGTTTAGATGCCTGTTGACAGAGTTGGCATCTGAGTTTTATGCCTCGAGTGTCAGCTTTTCGGCTTTTGAGGTTTTTTCGGCCTACGATGGTCGCTCTTCGAAGATCGAAGTTATGGTCAGTCTCTGCGATGTGTGCTGTAAGTTGCGAGTTTGGGTCCAGTATCCGAGCCGCTAGTTTGTGATCGCGTGAGCGGGTCTGCAATTTGCAGCCTGTTTCTCCTACATAATTGCAGTCTCCATCGTTACAAAGTATCTTGTAGACTACTGCAGAGGTTTCTGTAGGAGTCAGTTTGCATTTAGGTTGCACCAGCCGGCGGCGTATTTTCGCTCAGAAAAATCAATCAACCGATCTGGTGCTCGATATGTCTTCTTTCTCGTCCATGCGAATACCTCGATCGCGAACCTTCTCGTTGTTTAGCAACGAGGCAAATGAAGATTCGTCAAATGAAGGAAAAAGAACATGGATATAATTAATTGCACCAGCGTCTGCTTTGAGCAACTTCAGGTATGTGTCAATAGCTTATTCTCACACCCATCTAATTGATGAAAGGTAATAGTATAGTGTCGGCGTGTTCACTCGTGTGCTAAACACATCCATGTAGTGGTGTCTGAGATATTAGAATTCAGCTTTCAGTAGACTTAGTAGAGCTAACGCATGATTTCTGTAGACTTTAAAACTGGACGGATACGGATTATGTGTCTGCTTTCCTCCACCGTACAATATGGAGTGAATAACTAGAATTTGGAATGCTCCTTTAATGGCCTTCCAATACAAGGTTGTTCATAAATCATCCCACACGCAAACATTGCACTGGAAACGACCTCGCCACTTCTAGGCTTGTCCACCTCCAGTCGATTTTCTACGCCATGAGATATCATTAGACTGGCAATTAAATTTCTGTTGCACAAAATCAGCCCGTGGCGCGTCCCCAAAGCCTTACAAAAAAAACAGGAAGGTTTTTAAAACAAAGGCAGCGATACGTTAATAAATGTATATTTGTTAACGTCAAAATATCAATTCACTGAAGTTCAGATTTCAGATAATGGTTATATTCCAAATGGCTGACCTAAGGTTCAATTTGAAACAGACCGAAACAGCAGAATTTATTTTTGCAAATAAATTTCTAGACAGCTTATCAGCTGCGTCCTCTCTGTGCATGAATAACGGAACAATTAGAGAACACCTCAAAATCTACGGAGCATTTGGTTCCGAGAATGCCCGTTTTTATAACATGACCCTTTAAAGGAGCCAAAATCTTAAATACAATTAAGCGAAGACAACATTGTTCCGTGCAGAGAACGTACTAAGTGGCCGAATTGGTTTTCCTCACTCCAAATAAAGCCCCTTATTAACCGGCCAATGGAAACCCTGCCTTTGCACGCCACCGCAAACTGCGGCTACGAATTTACCTGCACTTGGGGACGCAAGTTGATTGGCCGTACGCAAAGGCAATTAGTGGTTAGGCCTGCTGAAAATTTGCCAAATTGGTTTTTACAACAAGAAAACAAAATACCATGGTGCATCCATTGCAAAACAATTCCTAGCTAGTAGTCACTTCGTTGACACCAACACATCTTTCTGCGTTCTTTTTCAAGCACGATGAAACTGAATTGTACGTTACATGGAAGCATCCTACTTGCGGCGAGAGATATCAAACGTATGTAAGCGACTAGACCATGTAATTAATCTTCAATTGCCCCGGTAAATATATGCGACACTTTAAATTTAGTTGATTTCCCCCCATATTTTTCGTCCCAAGTTTAAATTTGACATAACTATTGAACCCTTGTCCCGTTAGCATGACCGATTATCATGTGAAAATTCATAATGACGTGTTCACTAATTCTTTCGTTATTCATGCACAGAGAAGATGCAGTTTACAGGCTCTCGCGAACTTTGTTTGCGCAAATAAATTCTGCTGTTTAAGACTACTTCAAATTTATATCTGGGCAAAAATGCTTTAAAAATCTAAAGCTAATTATAAAGGATCTTAAGGCTGGGCAGTGCAAAAAAAGATGAACTAATGGGCATAAATTATAAATACAAAACAGTACTATTTTATGGACTATCCATGTAGATTTAAAATAGCATTCAGTCTATCAATCACAAGGATAGCTTAGTTGTGTAGAATGGTTTGTTTAATCCGATTATTCAGCACAAAATGAACTTGTTTCTTGCATATCAAGATGGTTCTTTGCCATTCGCCACTTTTCAGTATGACTGAGATCCGGACCATTAGTAAAAATAAAAATAAATTACAGGCCACATGTGGAGAGGCTGGCTGTTGCCGAAAAATTTATATAGCAGTTGTTAGTGTCATTAAATGCAAGGCCGAAGTCTCGGACATCTACAAGTGCTGTCACCTTGATTGTGCATTTGTCTTCTTTGTAAATGCATAGCTCTTTAGAAGCATGAACTGCAGCGTTATCCTGCGTAAATTTATAGTTCATTACGTGTATGTGGATGCCGCTTTAACCGAATGTATCTTCTAGAATACCAGGAAACTATTTAATATCAACGATGTCCGTAGTCGACCGCAAAACTGGTTCCTCTCCAAATTTACTAGGTATCTAAACCATCAATTCTCGACAGTTTTTGACTGTTGCCGTCCACGTAATCTGTTATGGTGGAACGTTGTTTCCGCATAGAATCACCTGGGACGACTTTTTATGCCTAAATACAAATAATACCTCATTGCAGAAGAAACTGTTCTTGCAGAATGGGGGCCAGTAATCAATGTGCTTCATCGCAAATAAAAAGCTATGGCTGCTGAGTTTTTGTTTAGAAACGATATGAATGTACAGTTCCTCTGTCTTCGTTTCACTTCCGAAATCATTTTTATTGTCCTCTTCATCAAAAACATCGGCAGATGTTATTTTATCGAAAGTCCAGACCGAGAATTCACCACCCAATAACGCCTTGTCTGAGTCCCCAAAGGAAAAACACGACAAGAATTGTGCAACAGCAGAAGTTCTTGAGTGTATTAGGTACAACGTATTGAGGTACACAAAGCGTGTAGCACGATGTCCATTAGGCTCCTTGCCTGAAAAAGTTGCCGGTAGGATTTCCTAGTGACTCTACGGCTGACTGTAGTTTGAATTTCAAGGTATCTATTGATTGACTGCACAATGCGTTTGCTCGCGGATAGGCCCATCGATAACTTGTCATGCATGGGCTATCGCTTGCAAGCTACTGCTTCCTAAGGCTGTCCGTTAGGCCGTCCAAAAAGATGTTCCTTGTGAATAGTTGCAACGGACATATAATGGTATTTTTGTAATGCACGATGAATAGAGTTATCGTTAAGTTTACTCGTGGACCGCTTTAGTTCACTCTTACCGTGGACCGTTTCCTCGTTAATAATGCGCCACAGACTGACTTTACTGATATCGAAAATACCTGCTAGAGAGGAAAGTAGTGTTTCTGCTGCTGCAATTTTCCATTTCGCCATAGTCAACTGCAGAAGGGAATTGTTTTACCACTAGCTGCAACCGGCATGACAGCGCAAAGGGACGGCATTTCGTGGGTACCTGACCCTAAAATGTCATGCACCAGTTGCTCAACTCCAACTCATGTAATAAATAGCTTCAAAAATAATTTCCTGGATTTTTGTCTGGAGGTTCTATACCAGAAACTGCATAAGAGGCACTGGACTAACCCACTGGGGAGCCGAGTACCCGCTGCTGTATCACGTAGCAGCAGTATAAAAATTGGTGAGGCACCTGTTTGGACTTATAGCAGTTAATTATGACGGGAGTATGGTATAACATCTTTGTCATATGAAATGTTTGCTACTTCGAGTATTCTTTATTTGCAGAATAGGCACTTGTGTAGATATTCCACATAAGGTGATTGTCTTCGACCAAAATTGTCATAGTAAATTATGGGTTGTGATACTAAAAAATCATGTCGCAGTCTCTTACCTTCAATTCATGTGCTTAATTATTTCCGAAATTATTTGTCCGATATATATCTAGCATGGCGACTGCTGCATGCAACAAGCCTAAGTTTGTAAAAGTTTAATTATTACTCTCATGTACTCAAATGTATTTTCGGAAACTTAGAAATGATAATGAACAGCATTAGGCATACTAAGTAATTAAAAGAACTGTAAGAAGTACTTAACATTTTTCAAGAAAAGTAAAATTTTCCTGATTATACCCAAATTTTGGAGACGTAAAAAGACTTCTAAATTAGAACAATCCATTTTGATGTTTTCGTAAGGTAAGAACGAAATGTCAGCAATTTCTTTATGTAAAAAGGACTTTTCTTAAGTCAACATATTTTTAGATACTTCCATTGGTGGATAACTATTTAGTGAATATCATCCAATAAAGTCTGGTATCATTTCGATCGTTTTCGTGCCTTCGTTAATAAATTGATAAATATTGCTTCTTTTCGACGTTTACATTAAAAAACTTTAAAATCAAATAAAAATAATGGGCGATTACCGAAAAATAATTTTTGGATATTAGTTCTTATGCAGATGGTCAAGTTGCTCATATTTAGAAAGGCCTCAAAGCAGCAGAACACACAATCGAGTTTACAAAATATCCATAAGAGTTTACTTCTTGAGAAAGTCCTTCGATTGGATATGTAGCTGGTGAAAATCTGTGTACATTTACTTTTTCCAAGTTAATGGTTCAAGGAAATTGGGCACTTCTGGCAATTTTTAAATTACCTAAAGGTAAACTATTAAATTTTACTGGAGATAAAATAACATACTTTTTGTTTTATAACAGATTATTTTCTGCATAAGTGGATTAATTTGATGATCCATTATAAGCTTGCAAATTCAAAAGAGCTGGCCTTATATACGGTCACATTTTGAAATTATTATTATTTTTCTGTCTATTCCGTGTAGGAATAACGCATTTACGTAACGTATAGTTTAAAAAACAGTATACTTCTGCCTGACCTGCATTCAATAAGGCTCTTTATATAACCTTCGCGGTTACACATGCAGACACTTTGGTTATTCACCAAGGTGAGCGGTGTGATAAGTTAAATTCGTTGAAAACATTTTTCTTTCTGTATTTTTGCAAACATACCTCACAGGCCATCTACACATAATTTTTAAAACTTGAATAGTTGCTTGCTTCTGAAAATAAATGCATTTCCCTTTACCTGGTATCACTTGCATCTGAAAATTTTAGACAAAAATTAACACTTCCCGAAGGGATACTTCTTCCCTTTTTTACTTAAACTGGAGTTTGGTTCTGTCGTACCTCAAAGCGTAGGCAATTTCTTCTATCCAAGCTTACCCAGGATTTTGCCAAATTTAGTGCCTTTTCGTTCCATAACTTTAACTAAGAGGGCAGTTTTCCAAACTAAAGCCTGTATAACTATATTATCCCCTCAGTTGATCAAAATAACCTGTCCAAGTATCTGCTTAAATGTCCAGTTAAATTTTGTCATGAGAGTTGTATGCTGGACTTGCCAGACTGTATATGCTTGCTTACAGTTCTTTTTAATGACGAAGTAAATCACACTTCTGCCGAAAAACTTTATTACTGTGTTTTATAACAGGAAACGTAACGAGTCTGTAAAATTGAATTTCTTAAAGCGATTTCATCGTTTTTTTGAAAAAATATGATTGCTTATATTCGAATTCACTTGGTTTTTTATAAATGCCAAACAAGATCATCCATTCCCTGAAGAGGTATGATTTAAAAATGACTGCCTTTTTTATTTTCAGCTTACAGTACAGCACGCATTAACACGAGGTTGTGATCCAAAGCATGTAATACTGTAGGAGATTCGCCGAAAGTCCAAAATTTTGGGGTTTCTCCGATGTAGTCCATTTTGCCCTTGACTGCACTAAGCTGAACTAAGTTTATTTCTATTAAATGTCATTTTTCGCTCCAGATCAATTCAATGAACGAAATAAACTGAACCCGAGCGCGCAAAAAACTGCCTCTTCGAATTTGGATCTTTACATTTCATGAATTAGGCAATGCCTTGTAATTATTGTTCGTCTTGTAACGGCTGTAAGAGACCAGAAATTCCTCCTTAATTTTTTCCTTTACATGCGCAAAAATAGACGCTTTCTAACACTAGGTTACAGTAGGCCCTACACAGAAAAATATATGCTAGGTGTCTTCTTTACGAAAAAAGCCTAGAAATTCATAAAAGTGGACAAAATTTAGGGTGGTTTGTCCAAACCAAATGGAAAAAGTATTTCGATAGAATGAAGTGTATGCAAGGTAACATAAGTTGCAATGGGGCTTTTTTTCAGAAACTCCCTTGTTTGTCACCTAAAAATAAACTTGATTCAAAAAGTGACAATAGCTGCTTATTGTTATTTTTAACCTTGATGAAGAGTGAAATGCTGCTCTAAGTCTACTTTAGGAAATTGTCCATGTTTGCAGCTGCTTCTTAGGAACGCCCTTATTCTTCAGAACACAAGCCTTTCCAAAGTACTAATTGCATTCCACGGATAATTTAAGGATCGAATAATTACGAAACACTCTCCGTGGCTTTGGTAAAATTCGCAACTACATGCTTTCATGGATCATATTACGGAAAATGCTCGTACCACTGTGTCTTGGGGCGAAACCCAGAGATCTCCCAATCAGTCGTAACGTGTCTGTAAACTATACATGTCTGGTTTATTAACTGTTGTCGGCCATTCATACCCAAACTCCGCCTGCATCACTTGGAAGAAGAAGGTAATTCAATATATTTTGCGGACAGTTGACGTATCTGACGTACATCTTGAGACAGACTTAATTACACGATGTATTGTTTTCATTTTCATTTTTTCGATGAGGCGTTTCATTGCGAATTTTTGGGGTGCTGGAGGTGACGACCATATTTACTATACATCATGTTACACTCTGATGCCATTTAAACACCCGCTATCAGCATCTTTATCTTTACAGCCATCCTGCAAAAGAAATAAGTCGCGAATAAGAATGCGAGTGGAGAGTTCGGCATATACTTGGTATTGTTACTTTTGTTTTTGAATTGGTTTGAGAGTTAGAAAGCCTTCTTGAAAAGGTGAATGCATCTTAGATGTATGCTCATGACCCGAGCCAAAATTTAGTCGGAACTAAGATGTGGCTTTTCAGGTTCGTTATACTGCAACATTTCACATGGAATACTTAACATGTTTCCTAGCGTTCTCTGAAGTGTTTGCTGCATTAAGGATAGGCTACTAAGTGGAGCTTTCACTGAGCTATGGGGCAGGACGGTGACAGAAAAAGGTCAAATCAATGTGAATTTACAAATAACCGGTTCACCCAACAACGTAAAATCAGTAAAATGCTGCATTCGGTTTGATCTGCATATGCTCACTGCCCACTCTTATACAGTCACTGCTTTTACGCTTTAAGTCACCAAAGTAAATACTTTCATGTTTTAACTGTAACCTCAATCAACCCACCCTTTAGTTGAGAAGAAGAAGAAGACTCGATCGCTGGGACAATATGTTTATTCACCTATTACGGACCATTCTCTTGCCAGTTTGAAACATAACGCGTCTCGCCACCTCCATGTTCAGCACCGGCTTGCATCTCACACTCCTCAGCAACACGTTATTGTCAAGGCATCTGTGCAGAAACCGGATCTGCGAATAGGTTGAGGCCTCACGAAGGGTAAATGTTTCCCATCGTCGGGCCGATCTAAGCGCATCGCGCCCAAATAATTTGCCAATACAAGCGAACATCCGTGTCCCAGGAAGCAATTGAGAAGAAGAAGAAGAATAAGACTCGATCGCTGAGACAATATTATTATTATTATTATTATGTATGTGCTAATGGGTGAGATCGGCGTGTTGGGTGGAAATAATTATGAGTGTCCTTTACCCTATAGATTTTGTTTGTTTTCGATGACGATTTTATTGCTGTTAACAATCCCACCCAACACGCCGATCTCACCCATTAGCACATACTGACAGTCCGCAGTAGCGATTCGACGGCCAAACTGCACAATTATTGATTTTCTACACGTTTACACTTTAGTTGTCTTGTGCACATGTCAGAACTACCCGAAGGCTCCGATCAATAAAATAATTATACTGGTGTTCGATAAACCTTCTCCTTAAGATTTTTCTTGACTGATAAGTTGTATATATTTTATTTTTGACGTATATTTGTAAAGAATGATGCTAACTTTGCATGCCTTCATGAAAAGTATGCTTTAGTTAATGCATCCAATATTACTGTATGTATTGTGCGAATGTTATTAAGCCGTCATAAGGAAATGCAGCTTTACTAAATTTACAGTTATATTATTTTTAGTGTAATACTGAACAGATATATTTTTAAAGTAACTTCAGCAAAATTTACAGTAAAATATAAAGGCGTACATGCATACGTTGGGAGAGGAAGTAGGTGCTTGCATGAAACCAATTCATGACATATGCTAAATGTTTTAAGGATATGTTATTTAACAGAGCGAAGTCCACTTTACTGGTTTTGCTACAGTACAATATTCACAAACGTTTAAAAGAGACAAAATTGGTGGCATTATGACGGTTAATTAGTATATTTTATTCCTATTGTGATGAAATCACTACAACTTCGCCTCCGTTATGCTAGACCAGAACGCGCATGCTCTATGAGAATACTCGCGAAGAGTCCATTGCGGAGCTAAAGCCAATTAGAACGCACCTTCAATCTTTCCTTGCTTCTTATTGGCCGCTCTTCTGTGACGCCCTTGTCAGCATGTAGATTTGTGTACACGTGGTCATTTTATCGCGTCTCATGACCTTGCTCGTTATGGCAGTTTTATTTTGCAATGTGCCAGCCTTGTGTCCTTATTATTTTGCATTTTCTGCAAAGCCTACGGTCACTTGTACCTGTCAAAGCGTCTGGCGAGGAAGTTAAGATGCCGAAGACGCTCAAGACACTCCAGGATATGGTGGAATTGTTGGGTATGCTTCGTAAAAAGGAAAACATCATGACTTTAGTCTACCATTATGGCATCAATGAAGCAGCGGTGTGCTGCATCTAGAACAATAAAGCGGCTGGTAGGCGCCGCCTCACCGAATTTCGAAGTGTTACTCTACTGGGGCGGTGCTGTTTTGAACTGTTTTACTGATCTTTAAATCGGAGGAGATGGCGAGGCGACCGTAGACGCCAGTTTAGGTACGAAAATAACAGCATGCAACAACCTACGGAAGCGTTTTCTTAAGCATCCTATTAACTGCAAATATACTCCTACGTTCCATCCACATGAGCAAGCCAAAAGACATCGAATGCTTCACAATTTTTATTTTAAGAAGACATAAGGAGGCTTGTGTGGGCGTCATCTGGCTCCCACTCTTGAAAGTTTGAGAGCCTGTCAGCGTTGATTAAACGCATAGTAGACTAACAAGAAGTAAGGGCACACAAGCCAATTTCAGCTCAACCTCGTCCACATAGTAGAGGTGAAGAGAAAAATAATATTGTGAAGCGTTTTAAAAAAAAACTTCCCCTTTCAAAGTCCGACTTGCACTAGCGACCAGAAGAGTCACTTTTTAACTGAAAGCATAAACAAGACGTTTGAAAACCTGCTTATTGGCAGAATCTATGTCATGGTTGACGTACTGCCGCAAAGGATATTTGGGTCCAAAAACGGCGCTTCTTACGTCTGCATCATGTTTTGCCGCGGCTTTGTTTGATGATGGGTTTGAGTGAAAATCCGAAAACTCCGGCCAATAAACTTTTCGTTCCAGGGATCGTGTCTTCTTCTAGATACCTACCTCCGTGATGCACTTCTGATGTCTTGTCGTTGTAACATACAGAACCTGGGTGATTCAGTGATATTTAAGTCGCACAGGGCCCTTCCTCCTCACTGCAATCCAAATTATTAAGTCGGTTTGGCAGAGTTGCTTAATTTGAGTTGACCCAAGTGTGAAAAACTCTAGGCGTTTTGCGGGATTTGAACCCGCGCATCAGAGAAAGCCTTTACCGGAGGCTAATGCTCTACCGCTAAGCTACAAACGCCCGCTTCACGCCATGAGTTTAATCACACTTAATAATTAAGTCAGCCTAGTAGTCATTCTGGTGGATTCTACATGCTTGCTTAGGAAATCCTGCTTGGGTAGTCCACTTGCTCCCATATTGGTTGATTCCATCTGCGCAAAAAGTTGAGCGGGTAATATCGATCCAAGTATGATTAAACTTATGGCGTGAAGCGGGCGTTTGTAGCCTAGCGGTAGATCATTAGCCTCCGGCCAAGGCTTTCTCTGATGCGCGGGTTTAAATCCCGCCAAACGCCTAGAGTTTTGCACACTTAGGTCAACTCCAATTAAGCAATCCAAGTTACCGCTTGCCGTCTCCGGCCGTGCTAGTTGTGTTCCAGAGCTCGGGGCAAATTATTGATACAAGACAGCTGGACTGTCAGGAACGATCACCACGGAAAGGGCTGAGAAAGACAAATTGCTCAGGAATTAGTTTGCTCTCAAGTAGACATGCACAGCACCTAACGCACTCCCACCAGCCTCAGCCCCTTAACTCTGATAAGGAGGCAGTGCCAAGACAAGACCTTGTGGACAGGGGCGCAGTAACTGAGAAACCTTAACATATATACCTGTCTCACACACAGGGAAGGTTTGAATGTCCCGTGTGTGAGAGTGCTACAGAAGATAAAGTAAAAAGGGGGCATTGCAGGCGAATTTCTCCCTCAGTGACAGACGTCTACGTGTGACTGTCAATTTTTCGAGGTAAAGTTAATCGTAAAAGATTTTTTCAATGAGAAAGATGCTGGTTTTTATGGTTGTGCATTCCTCAGGGATGACTCCAGCCTCTCTCTCTATCATGCATCAGTCAATGGTCAGAACCGGTCGTTAACGGCACTGGGGACAATGATCGACGCAGCCTGACCGCCTATGTCTAGACGTGCCACGCCGTTCGCCCACGTACGGTAGTCATGAGCTCGCGCGGACTCTGTTTAACCTGCGTGCGTGAGTCGACCTGAAATACTCCCTCCAGTCGTGGTCCAGTGCAGCTCACAGCATGCTGTGTGAACATAAAAACTGCAAGTCATGCCGTCGAGGTTACTACACAAAGGCCATAAAGTGCCTAGCTGCAGTTACGTATGCTTGAAGATGTTGCAAAACACAGTAAATTCTCTATCTCACAAAATGTCAACCGAAACTCTGAAATTTGTTTTCCGTTCGAAGAGTTTAATTCAGATAGGTTCTAATACTGATAAGCATACAGTCTTATCGCAGAATATTTCAGACAATTCAAGAGGCCGGCTTAAAAAACCAGCTATTTTCCGACTGCCCATCAAACGTATGATTTGTAAAAATTCTCATTTAAGTTTATTTCTGTCTGCCTGAAAGTTTTACTCTGTTTAGTTGGCTGCTTATTCAACGTCTTATAAATTGAATTTTATTTTATAGAAAAAAGCCCATTAAATTATTTCTTCCGGTACGCGTGTGGCAGAACATTGTGTATTCTTCTTTCGGCTTTAGAAGCCTTATAAATTGCAGAAGAATTTTGAACCTGAACGGCCGTTACATATTAACTGAAGGTTTTCAAACTACACTTATCTACATTCTGTCTGGATAAAAGCACATGCATCATGAGGAAGATTTCATGTACAGTATGATGAGGTCTGTATGCAACTTTCATAACCAAAGTTAACTTGGTCTTTAAGCATATATTTGGAAGGTTTATTTTGATCAACTAAGTGGATTTAATAATAAGAAAGGCTTAAGTTAGGAAAACTGCCCTCTTAGTTCAAGTTATGGAGTGAAATGGGCACAAATGTTGGTTCAATCTTAAATACGTTTATAGGAAAGTAATTTTCTATGCTATAAGGTAGGACAGTACCAAACTTTTTATAAATATGCATTGTGCCATGGAAAAATTCCAAAATAAGCAAAAGGAAGTGGGAAAATTATCTCTTTCGGAAATGGAAAATTTTGCCCAAATTTTTTTCAGATGCAGGTGAAGCAACGTTGAAGGAATCGCATTTATTTCCAGAAAAAAACCAACAATTCAAGTTATAAAAATAATGTTTACCTGACCTGAAGAATTTTGTTGGACAAAATGCAGTAACAAAATGTTTTTTTGGCATTTGTTTTACCACACCACTCACCTTGGCGTTAAAGCAAAATTTCCGCATATGTTACCTTAAAGGTAATTTAAAGAAGGCCTTAATGACTGTAAGTCACATAGAAATACACAATTTTTGTATGTTCCGCTAATGCGTTATTCAGAAACGGAATAGGCAGAAGAGTAATAAGCATTTCGAAAACTAACAGTAAATATGGCCAGCCTTTTTTGCATTCGTAAGCTTATAATGGATTGTGAAATTAATCCACTCATGCGGAGGAAAGTACATTCTTGCATTTCCGGTCCAGCTGAATCGTTCATCTTCAGGTATATTAAAAATTGTTGAAAGTCTCCAAGTTCATTGAGATATTACCTTGGTAAAAGTAAATTTCACGGTTTTTATTAATTTTAGGAATAACAATATTAGAATTCCGTTCCGGCCGTTAATATTTCTAGTCAATGTGGTTTGCTGTTTTGAAGCATTTCTAAATATGATCCACAGGGCCATGTCCATGTTACAACCCTACTGAAGTAAGCTATTCGGCTCTAAAACACACTTCAAAATTTCGGTTTACATTTCATGAGCGATAGTAATCTACTGTTAACGAGACTGCGCCGAATAAGCGATAGTCCATAACTACTATTGTATCTATGTGTGGTAGGCATTAGACATTGCTTTTCATGGAGAGTCAGTCCCTTTGCTCAGCACAACCACCCATTGCTTAACAGATTTGGACAGTCGAATGAAGGAAGAAGACAGTGAGGTCGAGACTCGAAAATTTATTCTTCCTGCACGTCAATTCATTCTTGACAATACTATGGGGCAGTCCGTAACAACTCTCATAGATGTGTGCCGCACGCGCCTAACAACACCACCAATTGATTAGAAGTAGACGCAATGGTTGGGACAAGACCTTTATTCGCCTGACGTTTCGGATTCCCGCTGGAACCCATCATCTGAAATATCGCGGGATTAAGCTGTACCATAATCCATATTACCACTTACTTAAGTAATTTATCGGAGTCTAAAACACATTTCAGAAGTTTGATTAACATTTCATAAAACAGAAAAGCTACCCTACATTAGTTGATCAGCTTACGGGACATTCTCTGTCCGTTGTGCTTTAGCAGTGGTTTAAGTTGTGTTAGAACTCGGAACTCATCAGGCCAAATCCCAGGTTGGAAGTTAAAATGCAGAAATCACCAGAAGGAGTGACTTATCGTGTACATAAACCCCTATTCCTGTCCCAGGCGACAGTGGCCACGGGCGAAGCCAGGACAAGCGGTGACTACTTCCAACCAGACCTAAGAGTGAATGAGACAGTGGTGGCAGCTGATTGAGTAGGATTGCGGAGCAGGTTCAAATGTTCTGTTATTGGTGTGTCGCAATTGCCCGAGGGGGTGTTCCCTGAAAGCCCCCCCTACTGTGAAGCCAAAGAGTTGGCGTGTTAAGTGGCTCTAAGACAGGCGTGCTCGTTTGGCCGCGGGCGTGTGCGCACGTATGTGCGTGACTGAATATCGGTCAAGTGGTCTTCAAGTCAGCAAGTAGGAACAGCCACCTGCGAAGACATATGACGTTGATGCAGCAAGCATTGGGTGGGGGAACAACATAAATGGCCGCCCACAACACTTAAGCCCTCAAGTTAGAGCCCTTGCAGTTAATCGCATAGTGGCAATCTGAAGAAAGAGTAACACCAAAGACAAGAAAGACTTGATTTATCCTTTCCAGCGACCTCGAATTTTTGTCCTGCAAATCCGGAATTTAGAAGAAGAAGAAGAAGAAGATGAAGAAGAAGAAGAAGACTCGATCGCTGGGACAATATGTTTATTTGCCTGACGTTTCGGTATCCGTCGCGGATTCGTCATCAGAGACATGAGTAGCAGAAAGGTTGACGATGGCTTATAAATCAGAAAGGGTCACCACCGCCTCCCCATTTTTGATGGTATTCTTTCTTCTATTGAAGGCTTCGGTTTCAGTAAGAAGAGACTGATAAGCCTTTTATACTTAGGATTCTTCTGTTCAGTTCAGCCCATTTTATTTGAGAAAAGTGTACGTGCGTACCTATGAACTCCCTATTTGTGTACATGCACGATCTGACATCAAAAATTTTAAAAATGTAACACTTTATACAAGGAAATGTAACAAATATGCCTACATAAAAGAAACAAAATAGTCACACAAAATCTTAAAAAGAAAGAGTAAATTTGTATAGTTTTTACTTCGCAAATACTACTTTACATTATCGGCGAAGCCTATTGACGCGAGCTAGTGATCCGGAATAAAATTAACAAAAAAGAGCAGACAGTGACAAATAAGTCCTTGGGTGAGTGGACCCAAACACCGCATTGACTAGCAGGCTTTGGTGCTGGGCTAGTCCCTCTTCACGTGCCATTACTAGGGGAATCCTGGTTAGTTTGTTTCCTTCCACTTAGTAATAGGTTTAAGGTTAGAGGGTAATCACGTCTGATCCGCGGTCAGGTAGTAGAGATTAAGACGCGGTAGCTGTCACCACCATTGGCATCGGCACTCCACCACCGGCTTTCATTATCATCACCGGTACCCTATGAGAGTGCTCGAATAAGATCTACAGATTTTTTACGAGAAAATTATTTTCGCTCATGGAAGAAGAACTTTCACGAGATAGGACTGTCATGCTAATGGGGGCATGCGAGGGTTCGAAACGATCCTTCTCTTAGAAGACATCATATAATGGCTGAAGCTAGCTTTTACCATAGAATTACCATAAGGGTAGTCATAAGAGCAACCATCAGAGGGACTGAATCAATAGCCAAACGTAGACGATGCTTGCTAAGAGAAGGAATACTGGGTTAATTCATATTTTGATGCAAAACAACGGAGTGCAGTAAACCCCTGTAGGCAAAGTCGATCCATGAAACCAGGAATGATTTCCCAAAGGCTAGCAGGTATTCAATGCGAAGCTAATGCCGCAGAAGCCGTATTTAAACTATCGAAGCTAATGAATTTGACGCTACAGATCACCTGGAATTCCGAACTTTTAGCTTTTTATTTATAAAATGTGTTCTTCCTCTAAACGTTTATCTGATTGACTTGTGGTTTATGTTAGTTTGGAATAACAGCTTTAGTACATCAATTCAGAACTTTTGTACGCTGGTCTTAATTGCATCCTTAAACTTGCCCCTTCTTGCTGAGAACAGAAGAAGAAATTCCCGAATTTTTTTTTTTGAAATTAGTCATAGTTACTGGGACACTAATGAATCAATTACCAGCCTCGGGTACAAGCGATGGATGTGCAGCTGCCCATTCTCACGATCAGCAGCATCGCCACTGACTTGGATCACTTTCGCCTGCAGGCGCTCGTGTGATTCGATCCCCGGGTTGCGATGCTGTGAAAATATAGGAAATCTGTACGTAGTTTATACTACCGACTGTTCGTTGGCAGCTTGTGGGTTTTACGCAATAACTCTCCCCCTCGGCTGATCGTTGTGAAGTCACATATGCATACCTTTTTTGGACTGAACTCGAAAAGGTTTGTTTCGAAGGAATCGCTCCGATTTCGCGCATTCATGTCATCGGAAATCAAACATTGTGGTGTTTAAGTGTTCAATAAATGAGCTTTGACGCTTGGAGACCACAAATGAGTCTTTCCTGATTGACAGGCACACAAGCTAACCCACAACGAGACGGTCACATACCTTTTGACTTTCGACGTGTCGTTACGCGCACAAACTAGGTCAGAACGTCTATGAACTCATGCTTGCAGACAAAGGAGTGCAGTTGACTTCACGGACTCTCACCTGCATGTGTGACTTAACATAATCCACACAAGTCGCGGTCTCGCCGGCGATTACAGCGGTGTGAGACACCATTTCGGAGTTTGGAGCATGGTAGTGCCCTTAGTCTCCCATCATTTGTTGATTGGGGCTTTGTGTGGCTATTCTTGTACATAGCTTCCCTCAAAGAAGATTTGATGTCACTAGCCACTGGAACAAATATAGATGATAATCTAAAAAGAACATTTACATTTCATTTGAATACAATCAGCGCACAACACTTGTAAGAAAACAGATATCCCCATCTTTGTTATCTCCCTATATCCATTAATTTTCCGCTCAGATAGCAGATATCAACAACTTTTTCAAAAATAAAATTGACAAATTTTATACCATTAAAACTATAGAACTTAGTCGTCCATATTTCCAGGTAAGACAATAATCACTCTACGTTGTAGGTCCGTCTAACTTTACTGTTTAGGCGTGAACCTGCATTTGCTTCTATGCATTATTTTGTACAGATTTGTGTTTGAGTATACACCACGTGGTTCGCGTGCTGAATCCATGTGGCTGAGTGACTTCTCTTGATGGCGAGACTGCTTAGCGATCTAAGCCGTGTGCTAAAAGAGACCTTCTCCCTTTAAGTGCATTATTAATTTTGATGACAATCTTCGCTGGACCGACCGGCTGAACTTAGCCAGAAACTTTGGTCCATTCTTCTTCATTGTGAGTCACCTTTCTGACTTCTGTTGAAAAAAGCCTTTACCAGTTTTCCTATCGGCGTAATGTGTAGTAATTTAGTTGCTACTAGCGAGTAACTACGTTCTAGAATCTGCGTTCCACATTTCTCAAACACGTTTTATACGTTTTGCAGGCAGTAATTTCAGTTGGCCATTAAAACATACAAATAGTGTACTCACAGATTCCATCTGAAAATGCGGTGACTGATATAAGGCCTGATAGCCCTTTAATATGCTTAATGATTAGCATTCCTTGTCTCTCATCCACTTCTAGCTCTTTCAGATGTCATGCCAACTAATTCTACCATGTCGGCCAAATCACACAAGTGAACACTGCGATTGGATTTGAGCAGTTGGCATCTCTCGAATAGATGACAGCCTATTCTTACTTTTGTCGAAGCAGTGTCCTCGAAAGTCCATGACTGGCAGTATACTTGACACGAAACATTCATCCCTCTACTATGTGGCTATGTTCTTAAAATTTTGGTAGAACCATGTTTTTGAGGATAGGCTTTGTTACATGAAAATAAAACCCTTTTATTTCGCACGCTACTGAGTAGGTAAAAACCCAAAGCAAAGCCAAATTTATAGTGGAAAGGATGAATTTGGGCTAAGTTTTCTTCTCATGGCATGAGGAAATTCACAACGTTCACGTTTATTTTATCAATAAATGTATTATAGCCCGATAATATTACCAGGGAAGATAACAGAGACTGGAATGTCCGTTTCTGGCTTATAAGCCGTCGTCAGCCTGTCATACCCAGACCCAAGTGGTGTCAGATGCGTTCCTTTAGCGATCGGGTGAAGGAGTGTTAGTATCCCCCGACCTTAACTTGAAAGAAAACGAGCACCTGGCTCAATGGTCAGGGCGTTTGATGCTGATCAAGAGAGGTCGCGAGTTTGAGGCTCGAGTAGAACACCGCTTGAGTCTGGGTATGGCTGTCTGACGACGGTTAATTAGTCAGAAATGGCCATTTGAGCCTCCTTTGTCCTTGTTGGTAATATTATCTGCCTATACTACCAGCTGTTACGGCTATCATGCCATGTTTCGAGTGAACGTACATCAAACCCCTTATAGCTAACCAAAGCAGTACCATGACTACAAAAGCCTGAATGAGTAATTAATGATGAAGAAACAGTTGTCGCTGACAGAGTATTAGGTCCGGAGCTGGAGCTGCTTGAGTAGGAACCGGTGTGGGTCAGTTTTAAAAAGGTCAAGACTGTTAATATGGTAGTTCCCATTACGGTTACGGTAAACCTTGGTGAATATATGCAAAATATTTTGGCATAATGTCAACGGAAGTAGTGATAGCCAATAGTTCAGAGCCTTCGAAAAATAGGTAGAAAGGCCACTAACCAAGTTATTAAACAACATCTGGCTGAGCTGTAAACAGTCAGAGTTTACATAGTTATCTGGGGAATGCAAAAGACTGTTATGGTTAACATTTAGCGTGATATTATCGTCATTTTGACAGATTATAATCGAATGATATTGATTGATATCGCCATCTTTAAATTCAATGTAGGAGTTTATTTGGTCAAATTAACTACCTTATCAATGCTCGTAGCGGGGAAAGGCAAGAATTGAGGAAGGTGGTTTGCTTTGCACGCAAAAAATATTTTTTTGCTTTTTTTTTATCTATCACTGATTTGCTTGAGTTTGCATAAGAACACATCTGTCAGAAGAATGGCAACAAAAAAGACTGTGTAATGTTGTGTAGGTATGAAACAGAATTTACCCAAAATGAATGCTCAGAATTTGGATTTATTCTTCAGGCAGGTCTACAATATGGACATATCTTTAAGATCTCATTTTCGCCTTGGGACTCCTGCAAAGTGGGCAAACTATACTGAAATATGATTTTAATTCTGATAAGCAGGAAACCTGCTTTTTCACTTAGCCACTAACTTACCTATTTTATATTTCTTTTAACGATCTGCCTAATATGCTAAGTGAATCGGGATTGAAACAATGCACTGTGTAGCATTTGAGACAAATTTGATGCGATTGCTGGGACATGAATTTTATTCGCCTGAAATTTCAGTTTTCTTCTCAAACTCATGATCAGAGGAGTTAACAAAAAAGTATGTTTCTTTTTTTTCAACAATAAAAAGCTCAAATGTATTTTTTATTTATTGAAAGTTAGACTTTAGAAATGATGAGATATGATGTCTTTTGAGAAGTTTAATTTTGGTTATAAGCTATGTGTAAACCTACGTCACATTTTTGAAACAGTTTTCAATGTATGCGCAAAATTCACATATTTCTTTCTGCGGAAAAGTAAGCACTAGCCGACACTGAAGCAATGTCCAAGATGGGGTATGTTATTGCTCAAATCATGGTTTATTGAAGAATACAGGCGAAGTTTATAATTATCGATAGTTCCTGAATTTTGAGCTATTTTCCTATCATGTCCTACAGAGATGTTAAGGTATCGTTGCTGTGCAAACAATGGTTTCAAATCACTTTGTATTAATTTTACAGAAGAATGGTCATGAGCTGTGCTCAAATATTTCTGTAATAGTACAGTTATTTATGGTATAAACCTTTAAGAAGAACGTTATGCTAGTGGTTAAAGATGAGCGAAATCCCAACTTAAACTTTAGATAACCAACTGCAACAGATTGTAGCAATACTTAAGGAAATTTCGCCCAGACATAAAAAATGGGCTTACCACTGGAGCCAAAAGCGAGAAGTATCTACGATTGTCTCTGATGGTGGGTTCGGGTCAGAATCCGATGCGTCAGACCAGCATATTTCATGTCCCAGTGATCGCAGCTTCTCGTTCTGAACTGTTTTCTGGAACTCAGATCTTCGCTTCTGCCGACTGTCGATTGCTACACAGTGCTGATCTGTGCATCAAAACGCGTCTGGTACAGCGTCCAAGGCAAATCCGAAGATTTCTGGTTAGTGCTCACTTGGTTCTCGCCATGCAACCCTACTCATTCTTATTTATTTCTCAAAATTAAATCGGAAATCGTACCAAATAAGTTGCCATCTGGCATGCAATTAGGTTAACGAGTACCAATTTAACTTTTACGAGGCATCGTCGGCTTGATTGCTGCACTGATTACTTTTTGCTTTGCTCCTCAAAGGAGATATTTGAATCCTCATAAAACCGGGTGTTCTTACATTCATTATCAAAAAAAACTAAAAGCACACGTCAATTTCCTAAGTCCGTCTATCAGATTAGGTATCACGCAATGTGTCTGATCGATCATCTTCTTGACATTAACTAAGATAAAAATGGTATGAGTACCTGAAAAAGTGCACCAGGGTTTAAAATTTGCAGCTAACCTTTCAGTTACTCTTCATATAGAAGACCTTTTTTCATTAAAATCCGTTAACTTTTATACTTTATATGCCACTTGCGTTCATATCGCACACCGCAAGCCCGAATCAGGTGATTTCTAGATGCCTGCATTCTATCCCTCATTCTTTGCTGCCCTTCTGTTATTTTTCCAGCCTTACTTAAATAAGACCTGGTCATAATTAAAGTATCCTCCAAATGATCTCTTCAGCAGCCGGTGTTTCCTATGTCTTTTAGCTGACATTATAGTACAGCGCCATCTTAAAACGGTCAAGCAATTTGCTGATCGCATACTTAATGAGGTCGCTCACCATCTTCACTCTGAACTAATGGCTGCGATGTCTTCCCGTTCTATGCACCGAAACTTCCGTCATATGTCTTGCCATACATTGACATAGCAGCACTCTGTACTCCCATTCTTAGCACGCTACCTCAAGTGTGAAGAAATGGAAATGTATAAGTTGAAATGCAACCTGTGTCCTGTGGATATCGTGCAAAACTTTAACTTTGAAGATATTGTGACCTTTTACATCTGAACTTTTACGATGACCCCTTACATTATCCCTGCTCACTGTGAATGGAGCCATTATGTTGAAAATGTTGAATATTACATTCAAAATATAGCTTTCTTTTTCATATATCAGTGAAAGCCCGACTGCGTTAATTTCGATTTAACCATATTTGTCCTCGTTAACTTATTTTGTGTTGCAGGTCGACTTTTTGACCCGACCGCCTCTAATCTTTCCAGTCTGTGTAAAGCTAGTACATGATTAAAATCACCGGGTTCTGTGCTTGCAACAGGACCAACACTCAAGTGCGCACCACCATTGAGCGGCAGCCAGACCTACGAATGTTCAGAAAACAGAATCAGCAACTTAATCAAAAAGAAGGATGCTTCGGCCAACCTTCTTTAACACGACACCATTTCTAATACGGCTTTCTCATAGGCCAGACAGTGTGTGGGGCTGCCGAGGACTCATAAAACGGAGGGTGCTTATGCAAGGTTCACTGCAGTATTAAATATATTGCCTTTAACTATTAGAAAGAGTATGATGACAACTTAAGGAGAATTGAAAAGAAGACGACTCGATCGCTGGGACAATACGTTGATTCGCCTGATGTTTTGGCTACTGTTTTAAGGAAAATTTGCTCTCTTAACAAACTTGCAGCCCCTGCTTTAGCGCAGTGGGAAGAGAAAAACAGTCAACACTGCGGATGTACCCGTCCATTTGGGTCGTCAGTAGTTGGAATGACATCAAAATGTGTATTCTGTGACTATACTCAACCTTCCCAAGATGGACTGGAATGGCTATTTCTCGTTTACTAGCCGCTCCCAGCCGGCTACCCCAAGTTTGGATCACCCGTTGAGCCTCGATACTGCATAAAGAGCTCTCGCACTCCTGGTATTGTATTCAATTTACGGTCGAAATCACTGGCTCTTTCACAAGTTATTATAGTGCAGAGGGGAGGGGGAGGGCTTGTCTGATTGAATACAATTGATGAGGCCGTCACAGGGGTTGCAATTGGAAAAGCCAATGGCTGTGTGTGAGAGGTTGCACACCCCTGGAATTGAAATCTCATCCCCCCGGTATGAAGAAAACGAAGCAGCCTGCGTGGCTCTCTTTTTTGTCTGGCGGTCCGCGTGAACCAGGCGTTCTTATGTGTGATTCCGGAGACAGACAGGACCCTGTCATCGAGGTTTCCTGCCGAGCGGGAAATAAAAACAAATCTTCATCCCATTTTACCCGGGGCTGTTCCCACCTGCAAAATGCATCGAATTTTCTGTTGTCCAGAGTGCGTACGTGGGGGCAGCTTATGTCTCTTCACGACTTATAACTGGTGCACACAGTGGGAAAAGCCAAAAGAGAGTGTCCGCTTCGTGCCCATTTTTACAAATGTGGGGAAAAATATGTGTCGATATTAAACTGGGAAATATCGCGCGAATCTACAAATTCCTACTTCCCCTCTAAACAACGGTTTTCAGACGTACAGGCATGGATTCTTCGGCGAAACATACCCGCCTACGCATAAAGATATTAAGGCCGCCCCTTGAAGTCGGTCAATTTTTGCGCGTGCGTTTTTTCTGCATTGGATTTTGAACTTTTGAAGGCACCTGGATCACC
Source organism: Ligula intestinalis (assembly GCA_036362985.1). Taxonomy (NCBI): domain Eukaryota; kingdom Metazoa; phylum Platyhelminthes; class Cestoda; order Diphyllobothriidea; family Diphyllobothriidae; genus Ligula; species Ligula intestinalis. The sequence goes on from JAYGXS010000005.1 coordinate 44,396,115, forward strand.
TTGATTCTACATGTAGACATCAAGCTAAGGAGCAGAACTTATAAAAAATATCGCTTCTGAGGGAGACGGTACGATCGCTAGAACAAAAATTGTATTGACCTGAACTGCAATGTAGGAAGTCAAAACCAGAAGCTGGCCTTTCTGTGTGTCCTCGTTTGTCGCAAAGATTCTGTTGGCCTAAAAGCCAAGGTTTTTGGAAAGGCAACAAAAACGACATCAGGACTTAACTATAATATTAACCACTCAATCAATCACGGGCGCAGTTCTTTAATTGCGCAATGTCTGCGCGTTGAGACGCATTGTAGTGAAACGGACGGCAAAGTTTTTCAACTCGGATTGATACTGAGAGCAAATGGCTACCTGCGCAACTTTGTCAGCCATTACGAATGCAAATGGAACGAGCGACCAAATCTAACCGGCCCCAACTTGTAGCGAACTCAACCGTATGTTGAAAACATCTGGAAAGCGGTCAGCGGCCACCTCACTTCACAGGCTGGGGCCAAGCACCAGGCGATGGATTGAGAGGTCGACACACTCAGTTGCCACGGTAGGAAACGTCTGGAGCTGTTTACTGCGTCTACGTCAAAGAAACCTGGAAGTTACTTTGCAGGTGAATGTGCGAGCATGCAGCAGCGGTGAAGAGGAAGAAAAAGACTACCTTTCAGATTGCAGCTTGCTCAACGTAAGCCAGTCATGTTTTCAAGTTTAATGAAACCGGATTCCTCGCAGGAGATGCGAACCGCCTGACCCGCGAGCTCCTCGAGTCATGGTTCTCAGGCTTGCATTCCATCAATTAACACAACCGCCTGCCGGTGTCATATTCTGCACTGAAAAGGGTAATTAGTTGTTTTGGAAGGGCGTGTGTGAGCAATAATTGCCCTGACATGCCATCAACCAAGCTGCCGCGTCATTATCATCCATCCAACGCTGATAATGAGATCGCGGCTATTCACTACTAGGACGTGGACAACCAAACCCTCATCGCATCACTTACACCACCCAAGCACTGATCACGAGAGCTGCTGCTTGTAGTACGTACAGTAGGTCACCTAACTCATGCAATACAAGTATTTTTACAAGTAACTACCTGTTACTCAAATGCAACCCAAGCTTCGGTCTCCAAAGTCTTAAAGCAATAAAGTAACGGTCGTTTTTCATAATAGGGCACATTGTGATTTATGAAGGAAAATAAAGTTTTATAGAAATATCTGCTTGTTAGCAAAGTGGAAAATTCCAGAAAAGTGAAAATCGGGCGTACAAGGTAAACTAAAGTTTTTCATGTAAAGAAAGCTTGTGTATGCAAAACCACCGAGTGAATATAGCAGCACAAGTAAAATTAGATCGGAAAATAATGCTTTTGTGAAATTTTCGAATAAATTTGCTTCCATGTTACGTGCAAAGTAATATTTTTCTGTTACCAGTCCGCCCAAATTTCGAATGTGTATTCCAACACGTTTTCACGCGAATATCTAGTTTTTTCTTTCAGTTATGCATTGATTGAGTTACGTTGGACTAAAGCAACCATATTTTCCCTTGATTTGTCCCATTGCAGATCACAGGAGTAATATATTTCTTAAGCTTACGTGTGAACATGCCCGTCAGTGTTTAACAAATTTCAATGGAATTGTCAGATGCCATTTTAAAGGTAACATTTTTGGACACTAAAAGTAATTTCCTTCCGCCACATTCCTTTGTAATGAGTTTGGAATTTGGATTGAAAGGAGATTCAGATATTCCTTGAAATGCTAATTAAGACTTTATAATTTTCACTTTCTTTAGTCGATTACCCATAAATAATTATAATATTTTACGCGCTTACGTAAACCTTCAAAATAAGATAAATTTCAAACGCATTTAACTACATAACGAGCTTTTAAACACTTTTTCTTATGCAGCTGTCTGTTTATGTCATGGTTTCCGAACCACCTAACTAATTGCCGAGAAAAATGAACGTCCACAACAAAACTCACAAATTAATATGCCTAAAATTGATTTTAAAAAATTCTATAACAATTTTTCTCTCGAAAGACAACTTGAGTTATATATTTTGGCGTCGGATGTCTGCGTATTTTATCTTTTGAAGATTAAGTCAAGATCAGAATGTGAAATTTTCGCCAGTATATTGGTTTCCCCAAAAATTATAGACACATCCTCTTTTAAAGATGAAAGAGATAACTTTTCTTTCTAAATTGGAACAGTTTTTAGAATATTTGGTTATTTATAGGCTTAGTTCTACAATAACAAATGCAGAGCTGAGTGGCAATAACATCAACGAGGATTTTTGGATAAAACTGTTTACCAATGTCCCGCGACAACTCACTTAAATGTGTGTTATGATAACTGTCTTCAATTTCGTATGAACTGTCCAATCGATTCGGTTACTTTATAGAAATATGTTCCTCAATGGCATTGCCCATAGTTCGCTATCTCATATTTGTCGCAACCTCAATTTCATGAACGCAAAACAAAATTGTCTGTTCTCTAAACATATATAATTAAAAAGTTTTCGCTTTCCATTAATGTTCTTTTTTAGTATTAGAGGCAGCAACAAGGAGTTTTTCCGCGGCGTTTAATAGCGTAGGATATTCTTTGGACATAAACAGACGCTGGATTTGGCCCCCATTCTGCCCCTTTCAGCCCCCAAGTCAAGTCTATGAACAAAATAAGCAGCCTAAAATGTGTGTTAAACCACCCACTCAAGTTTTGCTCTTCACATATCATCAGATGTGCAATTTACTGAATGTGGCCCCGTGGCCACTGCGCACCTTGTCCTTCTAATAATGGGTTTGAGGAAGAAGCAAAAAACGTCAAGCCAGAAAACTTTTGCTCCAGCGATCGCACCTTCTCCTTCTGACCAACTACATGAATTCACCTCTTCACATCCATCAGCTTCTCAAGGTTTTGCTTTTCTGAACATGAATGCAGGCGTGGGGTCGGCGTTCTTCTGCCCGTATGTGGAGTTGTGTGTGGAACGCGCACTCGAGCTCACTCTCCCTCCTAAACAGACCACGCGATAGATGTTCTAGACCAATATGGGAGCGCTCCCATAAAAAATTCGGAACACTGAGGGAGAGAGGCAGTCGAGACATGTGTGAGTATTGGCTCACGCCACAGTGGCCACCTGCACCTTCCGCCATCACCAGTCTTCTCGACGTTTAATTGGCACCAAGCCCAGGTGGGCAACTGGAGCAGAACATAAGACGCATGCCTAGCAATTTTAGTCTCACATTACCCTAACGCAAGTCAACATCTCTGCACAGCCCAACTGTGGAATGCACGGTGGTCCTCATCGAAATCAATGCTCGAACTATTGATAAGCACAGGTTTTGGTACTATTTAGCCTTTCTGGAGTTGGGCGCAGGGCTGTCCTTATTACCTGGAGTGAGGCGATCCTATTCTCGTATCCTGTTCAGGGGGCCAAACAAATAATTTTTACCAGTTTATTTTAAGAGCACGGGGTTGATGTCTTTTTTCCGCTTAAATTGTCAACTTTTACAGTGGGCTTTTCAAATTGAGCTGCCATTTCTATTCTTCCTCCATTCGGATGTAATGTTCTTATATATATATATATACGTTGGTTAGCCATTATAAACCATGTTGTATCCCTCTGCGTTTATTCGAAATACAAGGAGGTTATCAGTGCACAACCCTAGCGCTGTTTTGAAAGTAGTCCAGTTTGGCCTATACTTGACGAATTTTCCAAGGATATTTAGCTAAGATGTCGATACTTGCTGTCATTGATGATGACGGATTGCTTTTGATTTCTCGGTATTATGCGTTTGTGGCCTAAAGCAGATTACATATCAGATGAACACCAAAGATTGGGTGATTTAACAGAGATTTGAGTTTATTTATTTGGTTTATTGAGTAGATATGAGGTGTAAAATGCTGTTTCCTAGAAAAGAGTCGCAAGGCAGCACAGTATACGGAGGAAAAATGGGGCGGAATTGAGCGAAATTCAACCTTTGTTGATATCCAAGGAATATTCTACGCCATTTAACACTTCCAAAAATGCTTTTAGTTTTTACATGTTGTACTAAAAAAACATTCATAAAGAGCAGGAACTGTTTGATTATATGTGTTCGTAAAACAGAAAATGTTGTTTTGCGTCCATGAACTTGAGGTAAGTATACGTATGAGATGAAGCATTTTTGTCCGAAAAAGAATAAGGAAGCAAGTTTAGGAATTTATCTTTAAAAATCTGTGGCGGTTTATGCCCTAAAGATGAGTAATAAATTTATGACAGTGACATCTTTTTTACCACGCCCTAATTACTGAGCATGTTTGAGTTTACATGAAATACCGCAAAACATCAAAAGTTTTTTCTACAATTCCGAAATTGAACCCCGTCTTACTGTCTTCAAAATATAGAAGAGAATCAATATGTATCAAAAATTGAAACGGAACGGGCAAAAGTTAATAATGTATTAGGATATTTTCTGTCACCTTGTTATACATTTGCAATTAAACGGCGGTACCCTGAAGTAAAATGGCATAATGAAAACTAGACAAGCAGGTTGTTTCATTTTTAGCAATGTATTAATCCTTTATTTTTATGGCCGTCAAAAAACTGGTCAAACTGTCTCATTTTGACCTTAACTTCATCTTTAAAAAAGGTACAGTACACAGATATTCAAAGCCAAAATATCTAACTAAAGTGCTTTTTGAGGAGGTTACTTCTTATAGAAAGTTTTTTATTTAATATCATGCGTATTCACTTCCAACTTTTGTTGTAATTATTCACTATAATCGGCAATGAGTTGACATGTTTGGATGATTCTAAAATGATCCACACAGACAGCTGCATAAGTAGAAATGTTTAAAAACGCATTATTTAGGTAAATGTTTTTAAGAATTTTCTTATTACTGAGTTTTCAGTAACAAGGTTGAACAAAATCGGTATTTATGGACAAACCAAACAAGATAGTGAAATTTGTAAAGTGTTAAGCAGAATTTTTAAAATAATCTGCAGCTCGTCACATTTGAACTCTCCAAATAATTGCAAAGGAATATGACAAACGAAAAAGCTCTTTCAATATGCACAAACTGGTATGAATTCGACTACAAGTACAGCCGTAATCTAACTTCAAGTAAACAACCAGGCCATCCGTATATGGCCAACAATCTATTTTTATTTCTGCAAAGAGCCTGGATCTGATTACCATAGATAATCTTTTTGCAGTTGTCAATATAAATTTAAACAAAGCATGCAAAGATCTTTTCGTGCATTTTTTCTTAGTATCCATATTGGGAAAACACTTCAGTTAAGGTGACTAGATCTATTTCTGACCTACTTAATGCAATTTTGAATGTAAATGGAAAAATCTAAATTATACAAATTTTGTATTTGTACGCATTCTGTATTAATTTGGCATCCGTTTCCGTGCCTTGTCATATGGAGCTTTTGCGACAATTAAATATTTTTATGCTTATAAATAGTAGCTTCTCCGCCAACCTATGGCTTCTTTTTAGTTATGGTGCATATTTTACTGCTATTATAGTTTGGGGCATGCCGCATGTGCTGACTTCACGCAATAGGACATTTATCAGCTTATCCACGGCATTTCATGAGGTAGGGAATCTACTGTTATTTTATTCCTTGTGAATGGAAGACGTTTTTGCTGAAAATTTTCTGATTATATTTTCAAAATACAGCGTATCTTTCTCGCCCATCTTGCATCCGAACATTAAATACACAAAAGTGAAACAGAATTAACGCGCTAATGTGTTCGCCTGCGTGCTTCGATTCGTTTCTTAATCGATTTCAAGCCCTTGAGGTGACCTGTACTGGCCTTACAGCGGGCGCTTGTTGCAAGGCTGCGTTTTGAGTGCTAACTTGCACAAGCTTATCAATGGCAGTTTGGTTTTCAGTTGTAAAAATTGGCCAAGCGATTCCAAACTTCCCTCAGATATGCTCTCGCTTAAGACCCTGATACGCATTCTCGGGACGCAGATCTCGCAGGCTTGGACCTTTGCTCTCTTCACCCTTCCGTCTCCCTCCGAACCTGTTCACCCCGCATTATATGCAATAGACAATGACCTCTAAACCGGTGTCCAAATTCTCGTTCTGCTCTGGACCACGCGCCGGACCAAAATGCGGGCCAAATTGGGGTAAATCACATGTTAGTCATTCTGCGCACACATAAAAAGTGCCATGCTCGGCCCGCCTAGGCACAGAATCCCGCCGCACCAGGCAAAAGTGTCCGATTCCCGCAGCAGACAATGCATGGGTCTCTCTTGCTGGGTGGGAGAGAGTAGGGATCGTGGGGTCGACTTTGAGGGCTCCAGTATAAAGGCATGCAACGCATACTTCGCACTGCGAACAACCTGACGCACGTTCAAACGATCATGGTGTGCTAAAGGTTGTGGCTTAGAAGGCCGTCAACTGAAAATATAAGGAGATCTGCCTCTCGGGACGAAAAGCCTGGTTGCAACAGCTCCTTCTTGTTGTGGCATCATTCGGGATCCTAGCTGCCCGTTTCGCTGGCTTTGTAAAAAGTGGTTCAATTTCCAAGGAGTAGAGACATGCCACGCGCAGATGGGCTGATAAGCTGTGTTAATCATAGCGCCCGATCTACCTGTCGCTCGTCCTGATATTCTTGATCAACATTTATACTTTTAAAGGAAAGTTAATGTAGAAGGTACACATTTGATATCCTGCGAGAAATATAGACCTTTTAACAGAGAAGATTTAAAGGCAGGCATTTGGGCGATCTGAAAACGTTATTTGACCCACTTGGGAAAATGTCGGTTGCCTCGGTCGGACGCTAATCCACGCCAGCAAGTTGACGGCCTTGGTATTGTTATAACTGAGTATGTTCCGGTGTAAGCACTGTGCCGCAGTTTCGTGTAAAAAAGAGAAAGCAGAACAGGATAGCAGATAGTACTTTACTATTACTATTTCTGTTTGTACATTTGCGTCGTCTTCTGTTGTCAGTAGCTCGTCTCGGCCAACAGCACGTCTTGTCACTAGCAGCAGTATATCGGGTCGTCGGCAGGGTCTCCAGCAACAGAGTGCCGCATTCAGTGGTGACAGCATATTTAAAGATCAGAAGTCATTGTTCCCTATTGGCTCTCCTCGAGCGGCCGTGCGTGCGCGCTTGCTTACGCGCGCATGGGCATTGGTCCCCAGCGTGACCTCCAGATAGCAGCAACCTGGCTGCGGGGCAGTCTCGCTTGCGCGTGCCTCCTTTGTCCTGGCCTAATGTCCGCCCTTTGAAGATCGTTTGTAACTGCACGAACCGGTTGCCAGTAAAGTCCCTTTGTTCTGGTACCCTCAGGATTTCCCGAGTGATGACTCGCGTCCGGGCTGTCCCAACAGAAAGTCGGGCTGCATCGGCTCCACCTTATTGTGGTCTCGGTTGGGATCCGAACTACCCTCCTTCCCTTTCTTGTTGTGATCCATCTTCTTAAAAGCAGGAGTGTAGTACTCGTAGATGGACTGGTTAACTTCGTTAGCCACAAGGCCAGATCCTGCCTCCGGCTGTCCTGACATTTCAAACAATTCGGATACATTATTATACCTTTGAAGCAAAATTAGTTGAAAAGGCGTACAGTAAACAACCTACGTAAAGCACATACTTTTTACCACAGAACATTCAATCATCAGAGGAAACCAGCCCGTATCGACGTTCGACGAAATGCCTTCTCTCAGAGGGTCATTGGAGCGTGGAACGGACTCCCGGAAGATGTGTTCCTCTCAGAAACTGTTGACATTTTTAAACACAAACTTGATTCTCATCTGCTGGGAAACTGTGGCAGGTGTAATGAACAAAGTGTCAGAAGCAGCACCTTGCAACTGGCTCACACTTATCGCTGATGTTAAGCCTACATTTGTAGGTTTGTATCATGTACTTTTGTTGCGGTGGACCTATTATGTGATTTTGGTAATGAATAGGGAGCTCAAGGGCGAAAGCCTTCTTCCCTTAATAAAGTGACTTAAAGTGACTTATCATTTATGAGCAAAATTTGAAGAGAACTCACATAAGTAATAAACAACCCTCTCTTGACCGCTCCTAGTTTAGCGCGTATGGAATATCCATGAAAAATAGGTTTTACTAGGACGAAGTATTTAAATATGTCTGTCAGCATTTTAGAGGGTTTGGTACCTGATCTAAATGATCAACACCGAAGTTTTCTTGAGCTCGAATGCTGGGGTGACTTTGACAGGGGCTAAACTTATGCTGTACATCAAAAGGTTAGAAGAAACACATCAAATGGGTTGAAAAAGCAACCGATCTCGGATAAACCTGCATACTGACCCTAGAGCGTCCCATTACCTCTCCACACGGATTTTAAGCCTCAAGTCTGCTAATAGAAGACATTAATCAAGTGCTTTGAAAAGGTTAGCCGTAAGAACATAGGGGTGGATAAAACGCCTAACAGAATTCGTTTATACCTTACAATAATTAATAGAAACGTGGAGAGATGGAGGGTTTTGACCCGGCTGTAACGCATCATCTCAGCAAAATCTTCCTGCTGAACATCGTGATGTGGTGATAAAGTACGAAATTGGAAGCGCAAACGGAATGAACCCTTATAATCTGCGCGCGGGTAAAGTAACGCACAGTTGTAGAATATCGTAACTCTGACAATCGAGAAAGGCAAATTTGGCGGAAGTTTTAAACACGCCTTATGGCAAAAAACGCAAGACGCATGAGAGGGATGAGCATTGTGAAAGTGTGTGTATACCTCGACCCGCATAATATTGCCAACGCACCGCCTGATGGCTTTCAGCTGCTATCAAAAGCATGACATTTACTAGGGTGGCATATGACAGACAGATAGCATAAAGTACATTGAAATGGATGTGTTTAAGTAATGGGAGTGTTTTGGAATATTAGTGGAGTCCTCACTCTAAAGTAGAGAGGACGGCTAATTGGAACCAAGTGTGATGCAACTCATCGTTCCCAGAGGAGTCTTGCAGCTGATTCGGCTAGAACATTGACCGTACTTAAGCCGTCACCTTTCTTGTCTGGGTTCAAATCGCCCCGAGGTTGCCGGTTCTTTCACACCTTCGTCAAGTGAAGTATTTAACTGTCCATGCGTTTTTTATCTAAAAATAGTGAATAAATTAATTAATGATGAATATTATTAGGAGGTTTGGCAGATTTACTTACTTTGTGTGGACCCAGTTGTAAAAAACTCGAGGCGTTCCGCAGGATTTGAGCCCGCGTAGAAGAGAAGGCCTTTACCGGAAGCAAACGCTCTGACCACTGAGCTACAAACGCCCCACCTCGCGCCATGAATTTAATCAGACTTGGGTTGGTATTACCCGCCCGACTTTACCGCTCGTATGGAATCCACCAATACGGTGCATCCATAAGGGTTTATTTAGTCGAAGAAAAAACTACTTTCGGAAGAGTGAGCATGCATTGTGAAAAAACTCCTTCCCTTTGGTTAGTAAAATATCAAATGTTATTCAATTAGTATTCCACGACAAAAAACTTTTTCTCACGAAAGGTTGAATATTTCGGTGAGGTAGGAGCACCCTGCAGGAAAGGGTATATAGGAGGCAAGAAACGTTTCTCGTCAAAGTAGAAATCCTAAACCGGATGAGGCTATTTCCTCCAGGTTTTATCATTATATTTTTCGGATGGCAGTGGAAGCAACCATTAAAGTGGCGTAATAGGAGAAAATAATCACGATCTATTATCGTTTGTTTATGCTTCAGGCGAAAAGAGGTCATTAAAGGCTGTGAGTATTGCCAAAACGCAAGGAGAAGCGATTATGATGATATTCCTTTGCTCACTGATGAAGTCCACAGCAGATTGCGAAAACACAGGACCCTGCCGTGCTCATCAACGCATCGCTTTGGGTAGAAATTAAAAGAGTATTCGCACTACCGCAAAAAGCATCACTACAGTGGGGCGTTTTAATGAGGGATTAGTATGAGATATAAGGAGGGGATAAGTACAACCATCGAACCAAATTGTGGAAAAGTCAGCGGCCCAGATGAACAACCAAAACCACGACAGCAAGTCCACGGCCTGTGTGCAGTCACTGTTTTAACCATCCGAGCTACGAGGCAACGACGGACATCGATGAACTTAATGATGTTTGGGTCAATTCAACCGCCAATCCTACTGCAAAGTTTGGAATCCACCAACTCTGATATGGTAAGCTGAAACATTTGACTAAATTCTTAAAAATTTGGCGGCCTTGGTGAGATTCGAACTCCCGCCAGCAAGGGCAACGCTTTAGGAAACCCAACGCTCTAACCGACTGAGTTATCGAGTACCCACCGGTAGTCTACTGTGCCAGAATTTGTGGATTCCATGGGTTGACGTAGGTTTGCCGGATAAATTGGTCCAAGTGGGATTAAACTCATGACTCCCGGCAGGGCCTCGGTAGTTCAGTTGGCTAGATCATTGGCTGTATTAAAGTCTTCTACTTGCTGGCGTGACTTTGCATCTTACCGAGGCCGCTGTGGTTTTCACAGTTGCGTCAAATAAATCACTGAAAGCTGTCAAACTCCTCCGCCTAATAACTAAGCTGAATATCCAAGCAGGGCTTTTAAGCAACAAATCTAGAATCCAACAGATGAATACCAGACTCTCTTAATTTATATGTATTGTATCTCATTGCGGCCGGTTGGTTATATTAGCTCAGATTGGTAAAACGACGGTTTTTCGCAAGTTCAGTGGTTTTGATCGTGTGTTCCAGCCCCGTTGAGGTAGCCCAGTTTTTCTTGGTGGGGCACGCGTAGGAGGCGGTAGTGATGGTGGAAGGTCTAGGTGCAGGCTCACACCTATCACGGACTTCTGATCCCGTATCCGGTTTTCCTTGCTCTGTCATGCTTTGGCACAGCAAGGGATGATAGAGTGCGGAATATTTGTGCAAATCTACTATCCGTATCAATTAATTCACGCACAAGTCACCGTCCCTGCGTCCACTCTGGTGTAGACGTCATCAGAGGCGCCGGTCGGAGAGTCGGTACGTCGCGCAGCTTTTTAGCAAAAATGATCTCTGTCTGTCTTTAAGTTTAGCAAACGTCGACTTAAATGGACGTGAATAAGTTTATTGTAGATCGGATGAATTAGACAAATAAATCAAAGACGCTTGTTAGCTAAATAGACCGAAAAATGCCGGCCGTAACGACTGAGTGCAGGCTGGACACCTCCAAAAAATACACTAGATTAGATGAAACTGGGTGATATGATGGTAGCAGAATACCCGAAACAAGAACGTTCTTTTGAGAGGATATAATAGGAGTAACATAGGTGAGATGGTGCGACTTTACAGAAAGAATAATTTGGTTTTGAGTTTTGAACAATAGCCTTTTTATAAGCCTTTCTATTTACAGAGCCTGATTTATTCTGTAAGGCATTAGCAACAGGTAAGTAATCTTGGAAAGATGCAACGCACTGCCATTAAGCAATCTCTGAGTGATTTTTGGTCATTTGGATGGCATTTGGATGGCATTTTTGATTAACTGAAAGCTTGCGGCTTCGTGTTTTAAATGAAATTTAGTTTGCCTGCCATAAGCACTGCGACTGAGAGTGTCAAACCTGCGCTTTCCGTATTCAGACACCAGTTAAATGGCACTTAAAATCAGAAATCAGATTAAGAAATTAAAAATGTCTACCAATAATCCTATGTTTCGCTTGCAAAATTAATTCGGCACAAATATTTTTTGGTGACGCATCATCGGACAGGTGTACAAGTGCATTGATACTGGAAATGGGCGAGTTGAACAGAGTTTATAAATGTCTCATAATTAAACCTCATCGTTCGCATACCGCCCGCATAGCGTGGTCCACATGTAGTAAAAGGGGGCAAATAGGATAGGTTGTGAGTAGTTGTCATCGATTGAATACGCGGAACGAATGCATGGAGTGAACAACCGCCACCAGAGGTTGCGAACGACGTGCGATCGCTAGCTTGTGTCGATGACGGCTACGGAAGAGAAGGCGAGACAGAGAGAGATAGCATACTTGCTTTATTTAAGATGAAAAATCATATATTTTCAGCGTCTGTACTCGCTACTTTTGACAACACAGCACTGAATTTGCTAGCCGTACGTTCATTGCTTTGCCGCCTGCTAGCACCCATTAGCTCGGGCCCTCCGAGACCAACATTCATTGAGTTTTTAATTCAAGGGATAGTTGTGCGGCTTTATTTCACGCTATGCCTCATAAGGTGCGTCGGACCAAAATTACCTGCCACGTCAGAAGGTTTATCGAATTCACTGACACCCGTAGACGTACGAAACTCCGCTAAAGTCAATCATTCCCTTCTGTCCATACTGCCATCACACATGCGCATCACGCGTTGGCCTGTAGTTCACTTGCGAATTCCTCGTACAGATACAAGCGAGCTGGTCCCTAAACCATCACCCTCCTCTCAAATGCCTGCCTTATCCACGCGCATTCAGTCACTCCATGGGACTACCCGACCATCTGCGTACCCACGCGAGCCTGTTGGAAAAGGCTGCCTTTCAAACTCTACCACCACAATCTTGACTGTCGGGTTCAAAGATGTACAACGCGTGCTTCAGCAAGCTGAAGACTGTTATAACGACGACGTCGTGAATGTTGTAATGGTGGCATCTGATATGTGTCACCATCGAATTAGGCCCTGTTGAAATCTCCTAGGAATAACAGAACAAGGTGGGCTTCATTCTGGAAACCACCCGGAGGAGGGTTATTGTGTACAAAACGCGGAGGAGCTGTCTCGCGTGGCTGTTGCCGCTGGTTGATCTCCGGCGCGCTCTTCGTCCTACCTCGGGGACAAACCCTGGCATTGGTAGCGGACTGTGGTATCCTCGTAGTCCGTGTGTGATAGAACTCTCTGTCGGGGGTGACAGTGGTTTATAAGAGATTGTCTGCGCGTTCTCTTGTGGCCTGGTTGGCCGCTTTGGGATAACGTCACGCGACAAGTTGACCCTCGGAAAACAGCAAACAGTTGTGCCTTGCATAAGCTTGTGTGCGTGCGTGCGTGTGGTCTAAGGCATTGTGCGTGGACAGTCATGGCCTGTATGCGGTGAGAGCTAACAAACAAAGATAATTGGCTAGGCTTGACGCCTTAGGAAAGCCTCCATATGTTATTAGCACTTGGTCCGGCTAATATCCTAACAAAGTTAAACGCCGTGTTTTACGAGTGGATTAGATTTAAGTAGTGGTAGACTTATCGCAGGGGCTTAAGTTAAACCCATGCAACTGCGATCTTCAGACCATGGTCACTTAAATAAGAAGAAGTCTTTGGAAGGCCAGAGTAGTAGGAACAGTATATTGTGTACACATAGGAAAAGCAAATAGATGGAGATTTCACTTGTAGAGCATACAACCGTCCAGGAAAGTCAGTCGACTCCAAGTGTTGGTTTGACAGCAATCGGACTAGTAGAGAGAGAGAACGTTCATTGGCTAGGTCGACCTCTGATTGGTTGGACAGCGTGTGGGTAGACATCGAGCTAGGCGGTCCATATCTCGCGCGCCAGTAAGTGGGGGGTCGCCACGACCTTGAGATCTAGACGGATTGAGGTCACGACACAAAAGCCAGGCGTCGGGCAGACAGCGACCACTAGAGGCTTGCGATGCATATACTGCACCCTCCCCCCTCCCTACCTGGGCTATGTGCCATGACCAAGTCAATGAAACCGGAGGCGGGAGAGGGCAAGGAAGGCCGGCACAGCCGGAGCCGCCCTTAAGCTTGCCATCACACCTGGCTCTAATTCCACGGGGTAGGAGTGCCATAGAGGCACATACACCACACATGAACGCGTACCGAATCACCTATAACAAGCACGCAATCTCTCACGCAACTGGAATCACGCTCCTTGGCTCCTTTTCCATGTAGGCTAAAAGACACTCTCACGCATGTTAGCTCTGAGCGGTTGGTGTTCATTGCGTGAAATCCTGACGTATTGTATGAGTTGCAAGTAGTGTGTGGCACGCGCAGATGGATTGCCTACTTCTGTTAGCCATTGTGCCAATCTCAGCACCAGTTGGCAGACTGGCTCAGACGAAGGATTGGAGCAGGAGGCGAGGAAGCGAGAGAGAGAAGCTGGCCGATTGTTATAGTGCATACTCCGCTCAATAAACATTCTAACACGATTGAAACTATCACGGTGCGTTAAAAGTCATGGCTTGGAAGGCCGCCAAGTAACTCAGTCCCGTAAAAAACGAAAGATTCGGGCTGTGATTTTTGCTTTTTATGGTGCCGTCATGGCTCTTTCATTCAGTTGGGATCCGAGCCTCCCCCCCTTCCTCCGGCCTTCGTTGATTGGTGTGATTCTAGTCCATTGCGCGCGGATCAGACGTGTGGAGCACGCGTAGGAGAGGGTGATGATGGTGGCAGGCGTAGGTGCAGGCTCACACCTACCACGGACATCTGATCCCGCATCCGGTTTTCTTTGCTCTTTAATGCTTCGGGACAGCAAGGGATGATAGAGTGCGGAATATTTGCGCAAGTCTACAATCCGTATCAATTAATTCACGCACAAGTCAACGTCCTTGCGACCAGCCTGTTGTAGAAACGTCATCATAGACGACGGTCAGACTGTCGGCCAGTCACGCAGTTTTTAGCGCAATTGAAACCGAATCTGACGTTGGGCTTAAAAATCATGGACTTAGACATCAAAAAGAACAAAATTATAGATCCACAGCAAGAGAAATAACTATTTTAAAAAATTTTGCAAGCAAGTCATCTCAAATTAATTACCATATGATTGGAGCGGAACCAACAAAGACAATTATATCATTGTAGTTGGAAGTTAGGTATGTGGATTCCGACAGGAAACTATTCATAGGATAAACGGAAGTTACTTCAGTCGACCCGAACCAAGTTTTCGAGAGACAGATTGGACCTGTCCGCAGTGGTGCGGTTGTTGCGTATTTTATCGATGGGTCTGGACGTCAGGCGGAAGGATATCTTTATTGGTGGAGCGATCTTAACAAGCTTCTCGTCGTGGGACCCTTACGAAAATGAAAAAACCGCGATGGGTTTCTCCTGATATGCTTCAAGTACTCTCAGCACAGGCCATTCGATTCGAATATACTCCCCCATCCACCCCCAAATCCACGGGCGACGGTTTTTTCTCCTTAAATCCCTCAAATGGCATTCAAACCCCCAGACTTTCCTATACCCAGTTCCGCTTAGTGGCAACGCCACTGTTTTGAAATATTTTGCTGAACCAATGCATTGCATTACTGTTCTGTACCAACAAAGAGTTCATAGGTAGCTAATTACATTTCCCTCAATAAAACCTGACCTCGAAATCTGTTTTTTGCCTTTGGAACTAAATATGAAACATGCATTTACCGCACTTGTTTGAACGACTTCGCGTGTTAATCTATACTGCCATCCAATGTGACGTTTGGAATTTTTCCGTGTGTTACTTTTAGAATTATTTTCAAAAAACAGACTTTATGGGGGGATCCATTTTGCAGTTTTAAATTGTATATGAAAGCAATCTCTGTTCATATTATTAAATAGGTGAGGGTCACACTGTAAACCCGAGGAGAATCAATGAATATTACGAAAACCAGACGTAAAAGCACAAAAAAGTGCACAGCTTAATAGCAATGTGAGATTAAGCATTGCCTAGCATCGGTTTCTCTTTCTTGCCATACACCGACTAGTATTTAGTGTTGAAAAGAGTTTTTTGATAGGGAAAATTTTGAAGAGGTTCAACACTTTTTTAATTTCCTAGAGCCAGAGAAACAGTTGGAAAAATTTATTAGACACTCCTGGTTGAGATGTCAGCTAACATCGAAGAAAAAATGGACTTCATCTTACGGCATTAGCTGTCCGTCCACACAAAAACAGCCAAACCTCGTGGACTTGCCAAATATGAATCAGCGCTAGAAGTAGCCTGCATTGCCTGGATCTAAGTCCAGTCAGTTTTTGATGAAAATAGGATTTTCAGCTAATAAACCTTGTTTCAGGACTTTTACTGCTTCATGGACAGAAGAACTTTACTCAATAAAAATTTCAAACACGGGCGCTGTTCGGTGGCGGGGGGAGTGAGAATACGCAAACTTTTTGTGGGTTTCAAATGCGCCCAGTCACAGAGCAGATCGATGCGTTTCTGGGACCAAGTTTCTGTGTTTGTGTGTGCTAACTGTTCAGCTGTGTTAAATTTTCGCCGCCATTTCGATAACACGGGTGGGAATGCAAACCGAAGCGTGTTAACGATGACAAGGCAGGCAGAAACGGACAAATTAACATTACGTGAGGCGAGAGTGAATGATAGAGTGTGTGGCTTTATGAACGCCGCGGGCGACGAAATGGAAGAAATCTTGCTTTGCGCATGAATGCGCTTGCCATGCAGCAGACCTCCCCGGGCTCGTCATTTCCTGGTTACAAGCCCTGGTTTACCTGGCTGAATGTGAGCTTACGGGAGCTGATTGACAGGGCTCGTGGCGGACAGCCACATGGCCTGTTTCCCCCTTCGAACTCCAAGGCTCGCTGCGCCAAAGTCGCGTCGTCACAAACAAATGTTACAATGCTTTCTTTTACTGGCGCCCCGCGTCCCTCGAGGCTTGACCTCGTAGCTGCTTCTGACTAACCGATAACAGCTGCGTCAACGTCCCCTATTCGTCGGCGTTCCTGCGGACCCGACAGTTCATCTCAGATTACTCAGTCCGTACACACGTGTGCACACACCCGCGTATGTATACACGTGCGCGCACGTGCCTGCCTAAGGGGCACTTGACTAAGCCACCCCTCAGCCGATGCAGCAAAGACCTCGGCAGGTGACATCCGCTCATGCAATTGCAAAACACCAATCACAGAACACTTGAGCTCGCTTTACTGTCATGTAAAAGCAACTGCCTTTACTCCACACAACACACAGTTAACACTCTCAGGCCTGGCTGGACGCAGTCAGTACTAGCCCTGGCGTCGCCAGTGGCCAGTGCCACCTGAGACTGCAACTGGGAGTTTTGTATACAATAAACCCCTCATTCTGGTGACTTCTGCCTTTTAACTTCCAACCTGGGATTCGGCTTGATGATTGTAGTGATCCCAAGACGAACATTACTTAGACCCCTACAGGCTAAACAGTCCATTTACGCGCGCCACACTCAAGTCAGTCTTCAACTGTATACACTTATAAGGGTCCGTGTGGGGCATTCTAAGGTCTGTTTCAAGCGCCACACTGTCATAAATATCACAGTAAGAAGCAGCCCTGCCGGTCTGACCCTGGTTTTAAAGGCGAACAGATATATCCCTCTAACTAGCAAGCTTTCAGGCGAGGAAACAGTGACGAATTACTGTGTGCTTCCACACGGTGAAGGAGAAGCATGAACACCTGTACTAAGAGAATAGTGGTTACGGACGTTTTATGGACAAGCCCACAGGAAGCGTTGGACCTCATACTCTGCGAACGCTTAATTCCAACCTTGGACCCCTAGCCCTAGCCTTAAAACTTGAATCCAAAAACTCAACATAAGAACCTACGCCCAATCATTAGACCCCAACGTATCCTTAGGTCGAATCCCAATCCTAATCGTAAACCGATGAGGGAAGGAGGGGTGGCGGAGTTGAGGTTTCCCTGCGTCATACCGTCATTCAGTCTCATCGTGCTTGACCTAAACTACCCGCCCGACCGAAGTGCACATGTATTTCATAAAGTAACGGCCAAGTGGATCCACAAATCCATTCGTCGCCCAAGGGAGTTGCCACTTCGTGATAGGCTCAAGTGTGCCAGATTTGTTCTGAGAGAGAATTCGCTTATCTGCTATAAGGACGATTTCTCTAAGCGCGACCTCATCCTCCCCTTCAGCAACCATAAAATAGCAGCCTTTTCGAGTCTCTTTGCCGACTGCAGATCAAGGCCGAGGTGCTTCCTCAACCATATGGCAGGCCACACGCACGAGATACTCCTTCCATAAAAAGAGGTTTCGAAGTAGCCTCTCAAGTGTTACAACCCGCCGGAGTAGGCATAGCTCATCGACCGCGGACGACAATAAAACCAACATTTTTTTGATTTTTAGATAGTATCACTGATCTTGTTGCTCGTTGCTCATTGAGTCTGTAGGATGTGTGCTTCAGAATGGTTGATAGTCCTCTCATACTTTCTAAATGTTTAAATATATTGAATAAGTGTGGTCTTAACTATCACCTCCAAAATAACAAATAGCAAACAAAACCACGAATTTGTCATTTGGAATCCTGCATAAGACACAGGTGGGCAAAACGTCACCAGTCTAATTCACTTCCTGCATTTTTTGTTTAAGAGGCAGAAGTTAGCTTCCACGAGAACTCTTGAAGCCCGTTGAAAATGTTCACAGAAACCGTGGCGTTTGAAGATTGAAATTGGTTCCTAGATATGTGGGTGTGGAGACTAGGAGGCAGGATGAGACTGAGTTCGACACATTTCTTCTTGATACAAATCCCTGTATCCAGCACTATGGCGAATTTGGCGAACTCAAAATTTTATGGCATGCTCAAAAGGATAGTTGCCGGTTGACGGAAAATTTCAGCCTCCATCAGAAATGAAGGATGGACGATAGTGGTCGTGTTTTAATGCAAGTTTCATAGCCCTCATGTGACTGAGCTTCGAGCTGCTTACTAGAGTAAGGCGTGGTGTGTGTATGAAGTTAATAACTGGGTCGTGCGTGGCACGCGTAGACGAAATTTTCATCTCTATCAGTCACTGTGCTCACGTTCACCTCCTGTTTTTCCGATGTTCCATTTCAATTTGATCGAACCGACTAAGTGAACAGATCATAGATGCAGTAGATGCAGCAAAGGTCTGCTTCAACACAACTGCGTAAGTCATCGACAGTTTGACCGTCAGGAATGATCATACCCAATAGGCGCCCAGCATGTGATTTGATTTACAGCAATAGCGGGCTTGCGCAGTATCTATCGCATTCCCTGCCACCAGCCCGGTGTAAAAAACAGTCAGAGGCGGAGTCAAAAACAGTGGCTTACAAAAATAACCTACGCGTGCTAAACACTGTCTTCTACCCACAGACCTGCACTGGTCTTTCACTAACCCTGTAGTGACCCCACTGCGCGCGCAACGTCAGCCCCTCGTGGCTGCTAGCACGTACACACGTACCAGTGTCTGTGTACTTCAATTCGAGCTGGCCAATCAGCTTCTCTGTTGCTGAATCACTCGTGGCCGCGCTGTAGATGCTGTGAGTACTCTCGTGCTCACTCACTTCGGACGGTGCCCTCACTGGCGGCCGTGCACTGGTCCGGCTGCCAACTTCTTCACTACCTCCGTATAGGATATATTATTCCTTTCACCTGGCCTTCCCCTTCATCTCCTCCCACGCTGAACTGGGTGTGAAGATAGCAGCGGCAAGGGTTTCATCTAATGACTTGACCCACTGCGATAGTCTCACCTAAGTTGGAGGTCACCTGCAGAAGAAGCCAAGGTAACCGACGCTTTCCTCGTTCTTTGGCAGCTTACCTCTTACCTCGTCCTTCGGCAACCTTTTAAACCGCGACTTTTAGCGCGTTTTAATGCATTCAAGTGCATAAGCTTTTTCAAAGTGAGGCATGCGTCGAATTACGGTGGGAAAGGATTATTTGGTGTCAACCTGACTTTTTCTCCCTCTTCCTCTACCCCCCCCCGCTCAGTTTTAAAGCCAGGCGGCCATTTACTGCTGAAATTGAGTGGATTGGATGGCGTGGCGTGGCGTGAACCCTACACTCACACTTCCTATAGGCTGAGATGCGCTGACTCCGCACAACCTAGTGTACTTACGCCGTGTTCAAAGCCGGCCCTCGTTTTAGGGCAGGCTCCCTACACCATGACCCGTCGCGCAGGTTAAATGACTATTGTGTTCACCTTGTGGATCAGGGGAGCTTTCGTTTTTCTGCGTGTTTAAATATATAATTGCCGCTCAGTGCTCCCCTCTCCCCCCCCCACGCACTAACACACGCGACAGTTCCCCCGTCGATTTCGACGATGAGCACCACGTGCTACAACAAGCCGCATCAAACGCTGAAGCCATTCGTAACAGACACTGAGGCAAGATGGGCAAGCAATACGAAGAGTACAGCAGGCAGAAGCAACGCAGCGAACTACCGCAAAAGAAAGCAGGAGTTTAAGCCGAGTTGCGGAGAATCTGCCCACTTGCTCGCCACTCCCACCTCCGTTTAAGGTTTAAAGACGAGGTCAATAACACCAGGAATGAGGAAGGGTGTAGGTGACTGGCGCGATGGTCATTCAGCAAGCACATACTTGACACAGCCAACTCGCTAGGTAGACTCCCGCCTGCGCGGGAGCGCCATAAAGGCCCCATTAAGAAAGAGCCATTGCAGCCTGACTTTCAGTTCTCCTTCTCCTCCCATACGCACACACACAAACACACGCGTATAAGAAAAGCAGCAAGGTAGAAAGCCCGAGTTTTCCCGTCAGTTTGCAAACCCTCCAAGCAACGGCTTTTAGCGCACCGTGAAAAATTCAAGCGCATTCAGATTTAGTATAATGAGGAGAGAAACGCGTCGAGGGTCAACCTCACTCTCTCCCCCACCGTCTAGCGACCGCCTAGTTTTTCAGACACCTGAGGTGGGGCCTGGAACACAGTGAGAGCACGAACGCATGCACCGACAGGGAATCAGAACCGAGAGAAAGTGCCAGCGCCTACCAGGACGCAGGGACCGTGGTTGGTCGAGGTCTGGCATTGCATGTGCATACAGACATTCGGCCTCAGAAGGGTGAGAGCCCCCCCCCCCCAATTACATACACACATACAAAGGAATTGTGTGATAATTGCGCTGTATCAGCACGGGCGTAGATCAGGGTACGGCAGGTGCTATCCCTGTTGCTCTCGCATAAAAATACGGAGCAAGGGGAAGGGGGGTGTTAATGGTCCGCGTGAGGGTGATATGGCACTCCCACTCCGTGGGATCTGGGTCAGGTATCGCAGCTCCGGCCACGTGCACCCGATCGCGCCTTTGGTTTTCTCGCCTCTATCTTCACCCCGGACACAGAGCAGTGACGGAGTAGCGAGGGTGGCAAATGCAACGCAAGTCTGCTATCACTTTAAACTCATTCACGTCCAAGTTGTCGTTCCACCATGCAATGGGGCTCAGAATAGGTGTCTTTGGTAACGAGGATCAAAACGTTGTGTTTAGTTGTATGGGTGTGTATTTGCTTAAAAGTGCAGGGGCGCTGGAAATCGGTACATTGTTTTTACTATTCAAATTTGGATAGGCAACTGTTTGAGCTAGATAAAACTGGTATCAACAGCACTCCTGTGTACAATGAACTGTTCAAGAATGTATCTAAGAAAGAAATAGACCGTTCATGGGTCTGAGGGAGGTTACAGCATATTAGTGACTCAGATACGCTAGTAGTATGAATTAATGGACTCAAGTAAAAAAGTAAAAAAAACGGTATTTGAGGAGTTCAGCACGACTACCGGGAATACCGTTATTTTCTAGAAGTGACAGAAATTAAAACATTTCAGCCAGCCACTTTACTACGTGAGAAAGAATGCAATGTCTGTATACACTTAAGGTAATCGCAAAAATATTTTGCTTTGGCCTCTGTCAGGTCGGCTTGCCGAGTTGAGGCCAAACGGCAGTTACAAAACAGAAGCCGGGGTTTCCATTTTGGCTTAGATCAAGTTTCTGGCTCTCGTAGATCTCTAGAGATCTTGCAGCTATTTAAGAAGCACTTGCTTTATACGTTCTGGTCATAGCTTACCACATTCCAAACCCAGGCGAGGACCTAAGCGTTCAGCCAGGGTCCACAGGTCATCGGTAATTTCCGAGAAAAAAGCCCAACTACCTTAAATAGGAGCCCATGATATCGGTTGCCATCCGGAGCATTCAAATTAATGTATATCACGAATCCGTCTATCCTGATAGGCAAGTCATCAACATCTCTGAGTTATAAAAGCCAGTAAATTTGATAAGAAAATTCTTAGTAACGAAAGCGCAACTTCCTGCTTACTTCGATGTGTGTAACTTTTAAATGGGCATATTTTAACACACTAAAAATTCTCTTTTATGTCACTATAGTCTAATGGTAGTTGAAGTTACCAAGCTTTGCTGACTGAAAACAGAATTGAGCAAATTCGTTTCGTTTCGGAGATCGTAGTCTGTTCCGCCCCCTCCTACAAACGCATAGCATCGAGTACGTAATGATAGTAGGATGTTACCAATAAAGGCATCGCAAACTGGAGTGGCTATCCTCGAATAATTTGCTATCTTTAATCGTTTGAACTTTGGAAGTCTGCCTAGGGTTAAGATATGGGCTGGCTGATGACGGAAACTAACTCAGAAATCACCATCCCAGTCTCCTGCATTCTTCTTAGTAGCAGTTCAGAAAAGCAAAGGCGAAATTCGCCCTAATGGGTGGGCTCCTATAAGACTCTCCGTCATATTTACAACGTGCTATTCCTTAATGTATTTGCTTCTGTCATCTACAGTAGATTTAGTTAATTCCCACTCCGTAAAGCAGCAACCAGTCTGCAGATCACGCCTGTGTCAATTAACGATTTTTCCCGCCACTCTGAATGACCTTGTTTGCAACTTAAAAAATGCGTCGCCGACTGACACTATCTTTGAGTACGGTTATGACTTAGCTGTGAAGTGTTCGAGCAGTAATACTTCTTCGCGTTCGGCTCATTCACGCAAATATAACTGGCACCTTTTTGCTGTCACTCAATGCTTTTTAGGTTTAACCCCAACGGCTGCGTTCTTCCACAGCAGGTTCCTTAGGAGATTAGAGGGAGATCTTAGGAGGGACAGAGTGTTAGGAACGGCAAAAGTAGCTTATGTATCCCACTTATATACACCTAGTCCCAGCATTTTGTCCTGCAAAAACGGTGGTTTTAGAGTTTTGGGGGGTGGGGAAATAGGATAGGCAGAGAAGAAAATTTTTTAAAGTGTTAAGTGAAAAAATGTGGTCTAAGTTGCTTCCCGTGGCCCTGGGGAGCCGGTTGTTCCGCATGTAAATGGACTATACTACTCGAACTCCAGAACGGTAACTTGGACCACAGGTAAGTTAAAGTAGACGACCTCCTAACCACTATTTCAATTTTACGGGAAATTCAAGAAACCTGCAAGTTGATAATCGGGTTTTTTCCGAAATAACTTAAAGGATAATACAGATTAGGAAAATCTACAGATGTAAATCAACAAAACTTCTAAATGCAGTAACAAATGCATTAAGCATTTATCAAAGTATATTCCTAATTTTCCACCAACAAAACACGATAAACACTGTTTTCGTAGGAAAGCGTGCAGGTTGTAGGTATTAATGAGTGGGGCTACATAAGCTACTGTTGCCTAGGGACAATATATTGTGTATAGAAGAGCTAAAAGAAAGTTTGACACTCGGTCTGGCATGAGGGCTGTTTGAGAGTGCGGCGTTGTCACGTCCGCCCGCTCGAGGTGGAATCTCAAGTGTGGTCTAGCTGCCGTAATCTCGGGCGGCCGTCGAATGCTCTCTTTGACTCGGCAGCCTTAATGATGATTGGTTGGTCCACGCGAGATGGGTGCACCTGCGTTGGTGGTACGTGTCTCGCGCGGGGCACTGAGCGAGACACGGACAGGGTGCGGGCAATCAGCGTAACGGCAGCGTCGGCGTGATCAGGCAGCGATCACGAGTTTCAATAGTGGCGCCAACGCTCACTACACTGTCACTCAACGGAGCCTCCGTGCACTAGCAATTCACTCTATAGTTTCTACCTGTTTCTCACGCCTGATCGCACACGTCATCTGCCAGCACTGGTGAAATAGTAACCCTTTTGATGTCTCCACTGAGTTGCTGTGACGTCTGCGGATCTGGTTCGCTCAGGAAGCTAAAGCAAAACTCCAACAGTTGTTGATCGATGCTACGTTCTTCCGCCACTGTATTTCTTATGCCAGGTGCCGCGGAATGAAGTGCGCTGAACGCGAACGTAAGTGGCAACAAAATAAATAGGGGAAAAAATAGACACCCATGCATGGTTTGGTGATATTTTGCTCTCTCCTTCTTTCTTCGGAACACTCACAGATGCCTACTTGGGGGGGGAGCCTGCATGGTCAGTGTAGTTAGCCTGCCTGGCGTGGAACCTGCGCGGATGACCATGAAAGCAGTGTGCGATATTTAATTGGTGTGTTGCATGGGCTTACTACTACCACCATCGTTCGTGGAAACCTCGAATCTCTCCTATAGTGCGGTATAATCTGCCTGCATCTGCTGATCTGCAACCCTGTACATAGACGGCATAATCGCAGGAAATCTCGAGTGTCTTACGCAGTCACCACGTGAAGTTGAGAAATTTGGTAAGCTCATATTCCCACCTGTTATGTCAAGTCAAGTCAAGTCAAATTTATTAAAGGAAATATAGGCAAATGCCTTTGAACTCCCTCTTGGTACATAGGATTTAAGAAATGCATCGGCAAAGCCGAACATTCTAAAGAAGCCGTTGACACAATTTCAAACGACTACTCGCTTGTTTCAAGTAATAAACTCACACTCAGTTTACACTAGCCAGCAGTGTAACTGAGGAAGAAGAGCAGACAGTGAATAAACTCCTAAGGCGGCCGTTGCCAGTCTCCAGGGCTTACTGCTTATCTCTCAACTACCGACACAATTATAGCAACTACTAAGTTTCCATCTCTAATTGATTCTGGAGAGGATAGCTCCTTATTGGACAGGAGATGTTCTTTAAATTCTAAGTTAGAGCTAGGTACTGTAGACAGTTAATGTTAGCCTCAAAAACAGCAAATGGCTCTACGTTACGACCTTAAGTCATTTTAGAACTTGAGCTATTATTAACTAAACCTTTTTTATCCTTTAGTTTACTATTTGACCGATTAAGGATGTGACTGCATACTAACCTCCGATTTCCAAAGTGCACGTAGTATAGAATACTATTTACTGGTCTTAGTAAGTATGATTACCGGAATTAGCACCCCTAGCATTGGTATATTACTTTTAACAGTAGCATCCTATTCCTCGCAGTCTTAACTTAGGTGAAACAGACACGGTTTTTGGTGAATAGAGGAAAAAGGGTGGAAGCCAGTAATAGCACCAGTACTACTAGCATGTAGTGAGTCGCTGCCTGCCCGACGCCTGGCCTTCCTGTCGTGACCTCAATCAGTCTAGATCTCAAGGTCGTTGTGGTCGCCAAACTTAGGGGCGCGTGAGACAAAGGCCGCCCACGTTGATTTCTACCCACACGGTGTCCAACCAACCACAGGCCAGCCTAGCCAATGAAAGCTCCAACTCTGTCAACTGGCCTGACTGTTCTCAAACTGGCACTTTGGATCCGGCCAATCTCCTGGGTGGTCATGTTCACCCAACTTAGACTTCTTCCATCTATTCCCCGTTTCTTTTTGTACACAACTTCTCTTCCTTCTACTCTGGCCTTTCCAAAACTCTTTCTCCACTAAGTAACCATGGTCTGAAGATCGCAGTTGCTGGGTTTAACCCACTTAAACCCCTGTGATGAGCATTCAGCTACACTGTTAGTAAGCAGCAGTATAAATAGTAGTAGCAATAACAGACTCGGTCTCCTTGAGTCTTTCTGGACACCTGCTGAAGGTGATTGAGGGTAGGTATTCCGGTAGAATAAGCGCAAAAGGCTACTGTCACTTAAGACTAAGTTAAGCGGTGTTTCCGGTCTGCATTGGAGAAATTGGCTCACGCCTGATTGCCGCTCGGTCACCTCAACTCTGCCTTCTCACCGGTTCAAGCGCGATAAGAGTTCAGGGTGTGGTAAACAGTAGTCGCCGAAGATCACGCAACATGTCAACATATGCGAAAGATTGATACTCTTTCGCTACTCGGCATTGCCGCAAGTTGTGATACTGATTAGCAGGTAGTCTATTCTGAAGTCATTTCAGTCAGAATAAGATGCGGGCTTTTTAGCAAGCTTCATTCTGACCACTAGCAAAACGTACCTTTTGTATAAACTGGCTACTTAAGTAGTATGCCTTTTTATCATTGATTTTGTCTGCCTTTATAAATTCAAATGTATTTTATGGAAAACATCCACGAAAAAATATGTTATGTACATGTTTTATAGCAAATTAAATGTTATACTCAAAGAAGGGATAGCTTTCGTTTTTTAAAAAGTTGCTAAGTATGAGCTTTTTTACAATTGTAAGGTGTTTATTCATAAAACGTTGCATCCGTCAATTTATTAATGCTACCTTTACTGCATAAAATATGTTCCACATCTATTTCAATATTTTATGACAACTATGTGACTTCTTCGTCAAACTGTAGGCGAAAACGTACGTTTCCTCAAACAGGATGTACACAGTGCGTAGTTTTTAAACCATGAAGCAGTTACTAGGCTAGAAAATTATTCGCCAATTGGGCAACTTTTTTTAAAATCGAAAGCTACCCTTTTTTTGAGTGTAAAATGTTAAATAGGCATAATTTCTCACCAGACAAGTAGAAGAAAAATATTTTTTCGAGCAGTTTTCCATAAAATAGATTCGAAGTTATAAAGGCAATCAAAATAAATGATAAAAAGGCATACTGCTTAAGTGGCCACTTTTTAAAATATATACATTTTTATTGTGGTCAGAACGAAGCTCTTTAAAAATCCCGCATCCTATAATGACTTAATAAGAGCCTACACGATTATCAGTATCACAACTTGAGTCAATGCCGATTAGCGAGAGTATCAATCCTTCGCGTATGTCGTCATGTTGCGTGATCTTCGGTGACTACTTTACGGCTGCGCAGCTACTTGCACTATATCTGACCATCCCTGCTCTTTGGACTTCTAATCAAAAGGTCGTGGTTTCAGATTTCGCGTGATACACCTCATAGGATGCACCACCCGAGGACAGTTAACAATAGTTGTGATGTTGACTGCAGAACTGGCAGAAGTCAAATATACTTCTGGTTAACTGACCGCCCATTACGTCGTAACTACCTGAACAGGAGAAAGAAGAAGCCCACTTGCAACCGGAATAGACCACTGAACGTTACTATTATGGTATTCCGCCAAAGACAGGCACCCTAGGATGGCTATTTCTGACTTTATTGACCGTCGTCAGCTAGCGGTCCCCAACTGCAGTAAAGCCGCTGAAATTGCTGCCACACTCGAGTTTCTAAATTACAATATTTCTGATGCAGAGAAATGGAACGCGAGCTCTAGACCCAACAAGTAACCGCTGGACCAATTGAACTCGGCCAGATTGGGGTAAGGCTGACTGACTACAGTGAATAAGCCAGAAATACTTGGTCGAATTTCCCTTCACCTAACCAGCATTTCATGATTTTTATTGCTCATTTTATGTCACAATCTCCACTTTATGCAGCTCTGTAACACATAAATATCAACGATAACATTCAGGAAGACGCTAGTGGGAATTAAAAGCGCCATGGTCTCCCCCCCCCCCTTTTTTTTCCGTCCTACGGTCTGCCTGCCCGGTTGCAGAGGTTAGGTAACGTAAACCAGAAAATAGGACGGAAGACTCCAAAATTCGAAGTATAATCCAATGCCAACGTAAATGATAACAACAAATATCTTAAAGAAGAACAGATGCAACTGTCTCCCCAAGCGGGAAGAAAAGACGCAAGAAAACTAACAGACCTTACTTGGCACAATCATAAGTGCGCGACCAATGCACCGTGAAAAATCCTGTCTTTAGTCCGCACAGAGAGGGCGTATCTTTTTTATGCACAAAGAACTATTTTAAAAAATTACAAATACGGCAGTATGCACAAGAGTATATCACAGCAGAGTATCAGAGTTTGTAGAGTTGAGGGACGGGCTTCGAACAGTAGGGGGTCTCAATCCTTGCGCACCTTCTTCCCCGCCAAGGTGTCCCAATGCCACAGTTGAAGGGGCTTGCGCGAACAGGTGTTCATGCTGACGGTCATGGCGGCGGGGTCAGCCTCTAAGCAGAGCTGATGTGTGGCGTGCAGCAGTTGCACCGGATTGATATTCCTAGACTTCAAGAACTCCAGTTTCCACCACTGGTTGCCCTTGGAACCGTGGCAACCAAAGAGGCTAACCTTGGCAGGTGCCGTACCAGAAACAACATCCAGACAGTCTTCACTGTGAGTGCAATAAAAGCAAAAAAAGAAAGTTAGGCGACGCAATGTGCTGCTCTGTCGGATGTTTTTATGCGCGCATAATTGTGTGTGTGTGTGTAAGTGTAAGCACGTCAGTCAGCAGAGCAACCTAGCAACGCTAATTCCTGTAAATGAAGGTAAAGTGC